>OZ012741.1:703609634-704809634 GCA_963859935.3 Lathyrus sativus | reverse complement strand
TCGTTTCTTCAAGATACGAAAGGTTGATCAGTGAAGTCAACATGACAAGTGAAGTCACTATTCTCCTGCTGGTTAGCGTGGGCTCAGTTGATAAGTGAGATCAACAGAGGTTGATAAGTGATATCAACAATTTCTCATCGTTTAGTGTATGCTCATTTCTTCGGAATGGAGTGGTCTGCGGACAATATCAGATTATTTTACAAAAACGGATTGACAGAGGAGTGGTTAGTTGTTGTCGTGACAACAGAAGTCATTTCCCTGAAGGGTTTTCCCCAAGCAGAGGTCGTATACGCAATTTATTTTGTGGTTGGAAAATTTCCGGGTTCTTTCGTATTCAACCGTCTCGTACCTCGAATGTCTGAAGGCTGCGCGCTCTTCATTCAGCCGGGTCCAAGCCGCTTGAATAGGGGCAGCTGTTGCACCCCAAAATTTTCCCAACCTTTTCTAACCTAGGTTTATGTTTCAATTGCATAATCATCTGCATTGGCATCATGTACATAGTGTATTCATCTGCATTGCATAACATAGGCAAGCTATCTTAATCAGGGGATCAAAGTGCTATTCTTATCTCAAGAGGCATATTCAAGGGTTTCATTCATATTCAAGACTACTCAGGTCATCAGGGAAGAATTTGAGCTTTGAAGTGTTGACAGGTTGATCAGTGAGTTCTCCCCTATCTTGAGGTTATTTGGGGATCATTAGAGGGAGTGTGAGCCATGAGCCAAGAGCATGAGGTGTGTATGGATGTTATGAAGAGCCTAGATGATCATTTTTGAGGAGTAACCAAGTCATTGGAATGATTGCAAGAGCCTCAGTTGAAGTCAGTCAACTAGGGTTTTATCTGGGTCAACACTAGGTCAACCCTAGGTCAAAGACTTGTTTTGAAAGGCATCAAGGATCATTTGAAGAATGTGAGATTCATTATTTGCTATATGGATATGGATATGGTGTTGTGCCAAAGAAAAATCAGAAGGAGTCAAGGAGAAGTGGAGTTACCAAATTAGGGTTTCAGTGTAAAATCCCCTGATTTAGGTCAAACTTCAAAGCAGTGTTACTCAAGATGCAAGCTTCATATGAATTTCTGGTCCATATGAAACTTGTAGAGTATCTTCATAGCTTTAATTTTAGTGGTGGATGTCATCAAGATGATTTATAGAACTCAAGTTATAGCTCTTGCAAGTTACAGGTCATCTGAGGGCACTGAAATTTGTCTGTGAAAGTTGTCTGTCTTCCAAGCAACTTTTTACCTTCAAGGATATTTCAAATAGATTTCTGGCCAACATGAGAGTTGTTCCTAATTGTCTTAGATTTCTAGAAAGGTATGGTATGCCTTCATCTGATTTGTGGAACTCTACTTATGTCCTTGGCAAGCAAAGGGTATTTTGGTCATTTGAGAATTACAGGTCATTCTTAGCCTATGCCTAAAACTCATACAAGGAAGCTTCAAATGAAAAACTTCACAACATCAAAGTTGCTCAAAATGGCATTTTAAGTCTGTAAAAGAGGTCATGGAAGTTTGGAAAGGCATAGAACTCAGATTGATAAAAGTTGGTGAAAATGACTTAAAAATGGCATATAACTTGAAAAAGTTCAAATGGAAAATTGGTTTGGGCAACCTACAAATCCAAAATGGGTCATGTAATATACCAAATTGATTCTAAACAACATTCTAAAGACATTGGTTCAGCCACATTTTTGAGTTAAGGCTTAAATTTTGGAGTTGCTTTGAAAAGTAGTTACTTGCATCATAAGGTACAAATGCCAAACCTAATGAAATGCAAAGAATAAGCTTGCTATGCATCTAGACCTTTCCAATAACTCATGTAAGGAGATTTTCAAGCATAATTAAAGGGATGTACCAAGTCTAGGCATGAGATATCATAAGAGATGAGATAAAGGATCATATCATGACATGATAAGTTTCTACACTCTCCTAGACTGTTCCAGAAACTTCTAGGAATTTCCATCATCATCTATATAATGAATTGGGATCAGTGGTGAAAAAGGTTGGTGAAAAGAGAGAGAGAAAAGTGAGAATTTCATTGTTGCTTCAATTGTAAGAAAGAGTGAGACTCCATATTCAACATCAATTCAATTGATTCTTCTTCTTCATTCATGATCCATTGATCTTGTTGAGTGCATAGAAGCTGCTTCAGAAGCTTATTCATGGAAGATTGAAGAACTAGGGTTTGAAATTGCAAGAATCCATATCAGATTCAAATCTCATACTACAAGCCTTCATCTTCCAACTTTTTGCAAACAGAAACAAGAGCATCATCTAAGGATCATTTGTGAAAGATTGCAAGTGTTGAATCAAGCTATTTCTCCATCTGTTCATCAAGAATAACAGGTTTGCATTTTGATCTCTACACCACTAATTATGCATTGTTAGCTTAGTTTGTTAGGTTAGAGTTGTTAGGGATAGGTAGATAATGATACCCAGAGAGTTTGAGTGCCATCCATGGAGTTTGAGAATATGGTGTTGAAACTTTAGGGATCCAGAACTCATAGGTTAGGGCATATTAACCTTAGTGTAATAGCATAGAATAATGAGTGCAACACATAGAGTATTAGTGTAAGAGTTATCAAGAATCTTCAAAGTGCATGACAGGGATATTTCTTTGTGCCCAAGATTTCCAACCATCGGGTTGTGCATAGGAGTGAGTTTTAAGAGGAACTAATACCATGGCTGTGTAGAGGGGAAGAAGTAGATTAATTTTGGCTTTGGAAGTTTTTGTTTTCATGGTGAATTGAGAGAGAACGAGGAGATGGAAAGAGCGTGCATGAGACTGGTTTTCTGAAAACCCTAGAAGCTAATTGGAGAAGATGATGGATGATCGTTGGATGGCATGTTAGACTTTGACTCTGAGAACGATCCAAGGGCTCACATTCAATTAGAATTTGGAGGGAATGCTTCTGAGCATCAAAACTCCGCGTTTCATTTAAACGCATCAATGAGCCTGAATTCAAATGCTAACCCCACCCCCTATCTCAAGCCCATCCAAATTTTAATTGGATTTCATTACTTAATACACCGCTCACGTTTTATTTTTCCTTTGTTTTTTTTGATCCAATTTCTGAAATAACATGGGCCCAGGCGCATTGCTAATCCCACCTCCCATTCCCTGGCCCATCAATAAATGAACTGAGCGCATATACTAGACGCACCCCCTCTCTTATTTTCTTTTATTTTGTTATTTTCATTTTCTTTAATTTTCTTTGATCTTGTAAAATCCATATAAAATTGAAAAAAGCTTATTTTTAATTGCTTCTTTTTGTGCTGGTTTCATAATTCTGTTAAGAAAATTATCAAATATTAAAAATAGCATTTTATTTTGTTTTAGTATTTTTTGTGCATTTTTCTTTTAAATAGCTTTTTAATGAGTTTAGGTTAATACATAATTTTGTTGATTTTAGTTCAATTAGCTCCCCTTAGATTTAGGGTCCATTCTTTTTAGGGTGATTGACTTAGGACTTTAGCTTCCTCATGGGATTTAATTCATAATTTTAGGATTAATTTTTAGATGATTTGATTAGGTGAGATTAGAGTGGTTAAAATTAGGGTTTTAAGTGAACATAGGTGAGATAGATCATTTCTTTTAGGAATCTTAGATTTGATTTTGGGGTATGGGACTATAGGGGTTATGGGTAGATAATAGATCCCTTAGAAAATATTAGGCTTCCCCTATTACTATTAGTATATTGCTTGTATTTGATTGACTGTGTGGTGTCCCCTCTCTAGGGTTATTATTTGACTGTGTGGGGTATTGGGTTTGTTTGGGGTTTGGGGTCTGAGCTGAAGACTGTGTTGATGAAGCCCATTTGAAGATCAAAGAGAATGAAGACCAACTTCCAGAGTTGATAAGGAGTATCTCTTGCTGGCAGCTGTTGAAGGTTATAGGATCTAGGAGTTAGGCAGAGCTCTAGAGTAGAAAACTTGATTCACAAACATGGAAGGTCTTGATTGCCTCCATCCCTCTCTATGATGCAGAGTCTCTCTAAGACACTCACCCCCTTCCTTTGGAAGGCTTGGTGATAGTGCCTAAGAGATAGAACTCTTGAGAGAAGTATTCTATGTGTTGTTGGCAGTCTGTTTGCCACCTTTGGTGGTCAACTAATTGCTTAGCACCCAGTTCATTCTTATGATTGGTTCCTCAGCTTGGAGAGTGAGACTTGAAGAAAAGCCATTGAGAGATTGAATATAAGAGACTGATGCTTGCTTGAAGCTTGTAGATAGTTGATGCTGACTTGAAGACAGATGCTGATGAAGATTGCTTTGCTGTTTAGTTTTAGCTATTTAATTTTTGATGTATTGATTGAATTTCCCTGACTGTATTGCTTGCTGTTTAACTTGTTAGGTTGAAAGTGAATTCTGTTCACTTTTGCCTATTGTTTTCTAGGTTCGAGGTTGAGTGGGACTCCCTTGCCTCGCTTGTATTGCTGCATCCATGCATTTTACTGCTTTATTGTATATGCTATTGTTTCTGTTTCCGTTTATCCCTTAGGATCTCTGTTTCTCTCTGCGCAAGAGTGGAACATGATAGACATTAGGAGTTAACCCATGCATGATAACATTAGGGTAGATTTTATCCCCTTTTTCAACCCTAGGATTTGTAAAGTGTCATCTCTTCTTTCTTCAAAACAACAGAAAAACATTAATAAAGGTTATAACATAAATCAATTTATTTCTTCCGTCAAAAGATTTGAACAAACATCAACCTTTTTGCAATAAGAAAACCCTTGTTTAAGGTGATATTTTTCATAAAAGACACTTGAACAGCTTGTGTCGTGCGTGGCCCGAACTACGTTTGCTCTGATCTTCCATGCTGTGTGGAAGTACGTAGGCATAGGATGCGATATCCTAGCGAGCAACCTTCACCCATCCTCCCCCGTAGTTAGGCGAACTACGTGGACTCTGATATCTCGTTCCAGACGGGAATACGTAGGCATAAAGTGCGATGCTTTACCGAGTCATGTTTTCTTTTCTTTTCAGACCTCATCCTTTAGTTTAGAGAGAAGTGTAATCCGTACAAACCAAGCAAGCGTGGATCCCATCGAGTACGATGGACGTGAGGGGTGCTAATACCTTCCCCTTGTATAACCGACTCCCGAATCTAGGTTTTGGTTGCGATGACCATACCTTTTCCCGTCTTTGCGTTAGGTTTACTTCGCGCGTTTCCTTTCCCTCCTTTGGGATAAATAACGCACGGTGGCGACTCTTCTGTATTGCCGGCGCCGATGTTCGCAGTAGCGACACTGTTCACTCCCCAGCAAAAGTCCAATTTTCATTGGCACGGGTAAGCTCCCCAGCAGAAGTCCAATCACGATTGGCGCATTCAATTATCCCTCAGCGAAGCGGGCTTCACTCTTCCAGCATTTATTTTGCTGGAATAATTCTGTGGCACCTGGTTACCCCCAGCGGAGTTGGTGTTATCTTCAGGATTTATTTTGCTGAAGCGGTTTCTGTATCCCAGCAGTTCGAGTCTGCATTTGCATTGGCATATAGTGTCATATTTGCATCTGCCAAATAAAAAACGCGTAGCATTTCCATGTCGAATGGAGCATTACGCCATTGTCAAACATATGCATTTTGAAACATAAGCCAGGTTGGTTGACCGTTTGTTTTCAAGCATTGTTTCCCATGCAGGTGGAGAGAGCTCTTGCTCAAATCAATTACCAAACATGCAAGGTCTCGGCGGGAGACATGTAATGATAATGTCAATCGTGGAATTATTCCCCACAGAGTTGTTTGTTTAAGTTTCTCTTACCCCTCCAGCGGAGTATTTCTTCAAGATTGTTGTTGTGACAGTATCAAAAGATTTCGTGAATCGACTTTTGGAGGTTGTCTGGCAGTGTGGATTCAGAAAATCCCCAGTAGAGTCCTTCTCAGATTTGCTGCCATGTCAGCACTGAAAATTGGAAGATTAGACTCAAATTGTTTTACCCATACGATTGATAGAGCTAGCTGCTGCAAAGATAGGCAGAAAAGTTGTATCGGAGTTATTTTCCTGTAGTGGTGACGGAGTTATCTTCCCGCAGTGGTGGCGGAGTTATCTTCCCGTAGTGGTGACGGAGTTATTTTCCCGCAGTGGTGGCGGAGTCATTTTCCCGTAGTGGTGATGGAGTTATTTTCCCGTAGTGGTGACAGAGTTATGGTCCCGCAGTGGTGGCAGTGTTATCTTCCCGTAGTGGTGACGGAGCTATTTCCCGCAGTGGTGGCGGAGTTATCTTCCCGCAGTGGTGGCGGTGTTATCTTCCCGTAGCAGAGGCAGAGTTATTTTCCTGTATTCGACAGAGTGTTTACCCGTAGCAAAGGCGAAGTTGTTTTCCTGTATTTGGTAGAGTATTTCCCGTATTGGTGACGGTGTTATTCTCCCGTAGTGGTGACTGAGTTAGTACCCGTAGCGATGGCGGTGTTGTTATTTCGTCAGATTATTTTCCTGCAGTGGTGGCGGAGTTATTTCCCGCAGTGGTGGCGGAGTTATTTCCTGTAGTAATGATAAAGTAGTACCCGTAGCGATGGCGGTGTGGTTATTTTTTCCAGATTATCTTCCTGCAATGGTGGCGGAGTGATGACGGTGTCGTTTTTCTGTAATGGTGGCGGAGTGATGACGGTCTCGTTTTTCTGTAATGGTGGCAGGGTCATTTTCCTGTATCGTTGGTAGGGTCATGTTGTGTTGACAGAAGTACTTCCCCAGTGAAGTCGTCCAGGTTATTCCAGAATTGACAAGATAATATTGAAATCAGATTTGTTCCCCAAACAGTCGTGCAGTTCATTTCTGCGGTTGGCAAATTTCCGGGTTCTTAGTATTCAACCGTCTCGTACCGCGAATGTTTGAAGGTCGTTCGCGCTTCACACAGTCGGGTCCAAGTCGCTTGAATAGGGGCAGCTGTTGCACCCTAAAATTTGCTCAACCTACTTCACTTGGTTTATGTTTCAATTGCATTGTCATTTGCATAAAGAGTCATGTACATAGTCTAATCATTTGCATAACATAGCATGGGCAAGCCATCCTACAAGGGACCAAGTAATATTCTTATCTCTATGAGCCTATCAAGAGGTTCTTATTCAAATTCAAGCCCATCCAAGTCATCAGAAAGAAATTGAAATCTGAGAAGTCAGTGGATCAAGCAGTGGATCTATCTCCTATCTTGAGTGTATTTTAAGATCATCAAAGAAGTTGTGAGCTGTGAATTGAGCACGGGGGGTATATAGACATAATGGAGGACCTAGAGGGTCATTGTGAAAGTGAGACAAGTCATTGATGTGATCACAAGAGCTGCAGTTGAAGACAGTCAACTAGGGTTTCATCTGGGTCAACCCTAGGTCAACCCTAGATCAAATGCTTGATTGAAGGGCATCAAGGTCTATTTGAAAGATGTGGGGTTCATCATTTGACATGTAGATATGGATGTGGTCTTGTGCCAAGGAGAAATCAAGAGAAATCAAGAAGAAGAGGAGTTTCTAAATTAGGGTTTCTGTGTAAAATCCCCTGATTTAGGTCAAACTTCCAAGCAAGATAATTCAAAATTTAAGCTTCAAATGGATCCTTGGCCAACATGAAACTTGTAGAGGATCCCAAGAAATTTAATTTGAGTGGTGGAAGCCATCAAGGAGATTTATAGAACTCAAGTTATGGTCCTTGCAAGTTACAGGTCATCAGAGGCATCTGAAATTTTGTCTGTGAAGGTTACTTGTCTTCCAAGCAACTTTTACCCCTCAAGGAGTTTTCAAATGGATTTCTGGACTACATGAAAGTTGTTCCTCATGATCTTAGCTTTCTAGAAAGGTATAGTATGCCTTCATCTGATTTGTGGAACTCTACTTATGTCTTTGGCAAGCAAAGGGTATTTTGGTCATTTGGAAATTATGGGTCATTTCAAGCATATGCCTAAAACTCATACAAGGAAGCTTCAAATGAAAAAATTCATAACATCAAAGTTGTTCCAAATGACATTTTGAGTCTAGAAAAGTGGTCATGGAAGTTGGCAAATGCTCATAGCTCAAGATTGCAAATTTGGTCAATTAAAGGTGAATTTAATGAATAAAAGTGACCTAAAAAATGAGATTTTGCAATACATGTCCAAATGGGATGAAATTATAGGTCATTTTGATTGGAAATAATGTTTTGAGACCATTGGCAATAGTGGATTTTGGAGTTTAGTTCAAAGTTTGAGAGTTATTATGGCTTGCTTATGATTAAAGTAACATATGCCAAATCACAAGGGATTTGTGTACAAGAAGCTTCCAGCAATTTCTAGATGTTTCCATGGGCATCTATATAAACCCTAGAGCTCCTTCAATGCAGGGTTGCACTTCATTTTGATCCAAAACACATAGTTTCATTCTCTCTTGCATTTTTGCAAATTCATCCAAACTCTCTCAATTCCTCATCATTCTGCAAAGTTCTTGATTCTATCATACTCCATATTCATCATAGATCACATTGCAAGCAAGATCCAAGTGTATTGGTGCAAGATTAGTGTGTTGCAAGTTCATCATCTAAAGTGCAAGAAGAGTTGGTTATGGCAATCCAAAGCATTTGAGCAAGAGCTGCTGCATACAGTATCAAGATCCACCTCCATTGATCAATCCTAGAGCATTGCTAGCTGTGAATCCAAGGTTTCATCCATCTGTTTTCAAATTTCTACCAGGTTGGTATTTCTTTCGAATTGGCCTAGAATAGATAGCATGATGTAGAATCATTAGGTTAGAACTGTTAGGAATAGGTAGATGATCAATTCCAGTGAGTTTGAGAGCATTTCATGGAGGTTGACATTGGAGCACAAATTCTGTTGAGACCTAGAACTTGGTGATTAGGCTGTTAGAATCTTGGATTTTTAGTAATTATTGATCAGTGCAAGGCCATGAAGAGTTTAGTGTACTTAGATCATGGATTGGTGATGATGAAAATTCTGAGTAATTCTGAGGTAGTGATCGTGTTTCATGCTAGAGTGGATATTGATTGATGCTGATACCATAGTCTTGATCAGGGACAAATTTAGAGTGATTTTGGTTTTTACATTTTTGGAATTGATGCTGTGATGATGATGCACGAATTGATGGAAGATGATGATGAAGGTTCAGTTTCCATGGCTGTTCATACAAACCCTAGGCATGAGGAAGACGAAGCATATCGTGCGTTGGATGAGCAAGACTTGTTTGACTGAAATGTTGATCTGTTGGCCACGATTCAAAGATGAAATAGGAGGGAACTCAGAAACGTGAAACGCACCGTTTCACTTAAGTTCTCAGATTGGGCTTAATGATCATTACTTTTCACACCCCCAATATCAAGGCCCACACGAATTGAACTGTTTTTTCCTGCTATTTACACCACGTGCGTTTTATTTTTCTGTTGATTTTCTGATTTAATTTTTTGTGTTGGTCTGGGCCTAATCATTTGCTATGCGCACCCCTGGATGTTGGGCCCATCTGGATAATACCCTAGGCGCATTACTTCTAACACCCCCTCTCCCTTTTCTTTTATTTTTATTTTCTTTTAATTTCTTCAAATTTAGAAATTGCATATTAAATTGAATTTTATTGATTTTTAAGTGGTTGTTTTTGCATCTTTTTTCTATTTCTGTTAAGAAAATTGTCATGTAATAAAATTAGCATTTCATTTTTGCATTTTTAGTATATTTTTCTTTTAAATGGGTCTTAAGTGATGTTTAGTTTAATACTTGATCTTGTTGATTTTAGTTTAGCTAGATCCTTTTATATTTTGGACCCATTCTTTTTAGGGTACTTCACTTAGGACTTTAAATTTCATATGAGATTTAATTCATGATTTTAGGATTAAGTTTTAGATGGTTTGTTTAGGTGTGATTAGGGGAATCAAAATTAGGGTTTAGGTGTGACATAGGTGTGATAAATCATTTCTTTTAGGAGTTGTAGTTTGAATTTTGGGTATGGGACTATAGGGGTATTAAGGGTAAGTAATAGATCCCTTAGAAAATGTTAGACTTCCCCTATTCTATTATTACTATCAGTATATTTCCTGTAATTGGTTGATTGTGTGGTGTGCCCTCTCTAGGGTTATTTGTTTGACTGTGTGGGGTACTGGGCCTGCTTGGGGTTTGGGTTTGAGCTGAAGACTTTGTTGATGAAGCCCATTGAAGACAAAAGGAATGAAGACCCATTTCCAGAGTTGATGAGGAGTATATCTTGCTGGCAGCTGTTGAAGGTTATAGGATCTAGGAGCTAGGTAGAGTTCTAGAATAGAAACTTGCTTCATAAACATGGAAGGTCTTGTTTGCCTCCATCCCTCTCTATGGTGCAGAGTCTCTCTAGGACACTCACCCCCTTCCTTTGGAAGGCTTGGTGATAGTGTCTAAGAGATAGAACTCTTGAGAGAAACATTCTACATATTGTTAACAGTCTGTTTGCCACCTTTGGTGGTCAACTAACTGTTTAACATTCCAGTTCATCCTCTTAACTGTTCCTCATCTTGGAGAGTGAGACTTGAAGAAAAGCACTGAAGGATTGAAGATAGAGACCTTGCTTGAAGGCTGTGAAGATGAAGACTGATGCTTGCTTGGAGCTTGTAGATGTTTGAAGATGACTTGAAGACAGATGTTGATGAAGACTGCTGTTTGCTGTATTTTTTTTTTGCTGTTTATAATTTTTGATGTATTGTTTGAATTTCCCTGACTGTATTGTTTGCCATTTAATCTGTTAGGTTGAAAGCGAATTTTGTTCGCTTTTTCCTGTTATTTTCTAGGTTCGAGGTTGAGTGGGACTCCCTTGCCTCGCTTGTATTGTTGCATCCATGCATTTTACTGCTTTATTGTATATATGCTATTGTTTCTGTTTCCATTTATCCCTTAGGATCTTTGTTTCTCTCTGCGCAAGAGAGGAGCATGATAGACATTAGGTCTTAACCCATGCATGATAACATTAGGTTAGTTTGATTCCCTTTGCAACCATAGGTTAGAGTTCTGTCTCTTCTTTCTCAAAAAAAAAAAACAGAAAAACACAATGATATTTCAAACACAATAAAAGACACTTCTTCCGTAAAAGAATGTGAACTCATCAAAGCGTCATTTTTGTCCGCTTGGACGCGTAATCAGAAGAACCCTTTTTCAGAAGGAGATAAAAAACAATCAAGACAGACTTGTGTCGTACGTGGCCCGAACTACGTTTGCTCTGATCTTTCATGCTGTATGAAAGTACGTAGGCATAGGATGCGATATCCTAGCGAGCAACCTTCCCCTCCTTTCCCGTAGGTAGGCGAACTACGTTGGCTCTAATTTCTCGTTCCAGACGGGAATACGTAGGCATAAAGTGCGATACTTTGCCGAGTCATTTTCTTTTCTTTTTAACCCCAGACCTGTAGAGTAGATAGAATAACAATCCGTACCAGAAAACAAGCGTGGATCTCGTCAAGTACGACGGACGTGAGGGGTGTTAATACCTTCCCCTTGCGTAACCAACTCCCGAATCCAGGATTTGGTTGCGATGACCATTCCTTTCCCCGTTTTGCGGTAGGTTTACCTCGAGCGTTTCCTTTCCTTCCTTTGGGATAAATAACGCACGGTGGCGACTCTTCTGTTCAGCCGGCGCCGATTTTCGCAGTAGCGACACGCATGACCTATTTCGGTCGATGCAAAATGCTGTTTTCTGCACAATCTGAAATTCGGGAGAGCTCAGGTCAACCTTCCCCTTTCTATAGGTCGACCGCTCGCGTGTTTTTCATCAAATTTCTGTTTTCTGAAACTGTCAAAGTGTTTGTTAAGTTGGTTAATTGTTTTTTGACTTATATATATATATATATATATATATATATATATATATATATATATATATATATATATATATATATATATATATATATATATATATATATATATATTGAGTTAGCTTATTCTCCAAATAAAAACAAGAAAAATGAAAATATACACTGATTTTATTCTCATCATCTTCATCCTCTTTCTTGCATTTTCTTAATAACTACACATAATCATTTTTGTTGTGCATTATGAATTATTGAGGTGAAAACATCCAAACATAGGATTGGTGTAATAAAGTTTGGGTTGAGAAATCAGTGGGTTTTTCTTGAATAAAACCGTTAGGATTTTATCCTCCAAGAATTTGGGATTTTGGGGGGTTTTGCACAAACCGATCCATCACAGATTCAGCCGAGTGAAGGTAATCGAAGAACGGGAGGTTCTGTCTGTTTAGTAGCGGTAACCAGACGATTGTGAGAGGAAGATTTGGGTTCGGAGTGTTGGTGGGTAAGATTTGAAGACCACAGGGTTGTTCAAAGGGTGTACTGTAATTGGAGGTTTATTCAACACGTTCGAAGGACTTGATTCAGCTTGAATAAAGGGAAGATAAGAAATAGGCTCTGCATCAACAATTGGGTTTGATTGTTTAAATTCTATTGCTTCTCTTGTAAATATTTGCAAACAGGTTATATATATATATATATATATATATATATATATATATATATATATATATATATATATATATATATATATATATATATATATATATATATATATATATATATATATATATATATATATATATATATATATATATATATATATATATATATATATATATATATATATATATATATATATATATATATATATATATATATATATATATATATATATATATATATATATATATATATATATATATATATATATATATATATATATATATATATATATATATGTCTCAATTCTATTTCTAGAATTAAGGGCAGACGTACCCTGAGCGAGGACGACGGGGGAACTACCTCAATAAATTGGTGTTCTCTCTTTATAATTTTCACGCATTAGAAACAGTCAAACCTTATAGTGAATAATATCTAGTTAATGTGTGTTCAAATTAGTGATTCTAAAATCTCATTTTTTTTGGATTCCATTGGCTTTGCGTATATTCGGTCTTTTTGGTAAAGGTTCATTTTAGACGAATATAGTTCCTCGGCCGCTTCCGCCTAAAACCTTTTTAAAACCAAATATTGGTAAGCGCCGACTCTGTTTTTAACAAGTGATCTATTCAATCCTCCTTCTATTTCTGCGTCGTCGTCTAACAACTTGTGATGTTTATACGATAGTCACTTATGTTTAGTTTGTACAAAAATTGAAGTTGCTTTACAAGTTAATATTTATACGGATATTTACTATGAGATTTCTACTGAAAACGTTGATGTTGCAGATGTAAATAAAACTCTTGCTGCCAAAACTCTACCACCCATTGAGCAACCACCTGCTTTAGAGCTAAAGCCATTCCCCGCATTTTTTATAATTTAATGATACTTTTACTGTAAAAATTTCATCTAAACTTGAATATGAATAGGAATAGAAGTTGTTACAATTATTTAGGGAACATAAGAAGACAATTGAATGGACCTTGGAAGATATTCGTGGTATTAGCTCGTCCATATGTATGCATAAGATCATACTTGAAGATAGAAGAAAAAGAAGTGAGAAAGCCCCCAAAGGCGGCCTAACCCCTTGGTTTTTGATGCTATGAAAAATGAAATCTATATTACACTAGAGGACAAGGATAATATCACTTTCACTTTCTCATTCAACAATTTTACCTATAGAAGAATGTTATTTGATCCTGGAATAAAAAGCGAAGGCAGTGGTAAAAATTTCAAAGTCAATGAACACCACCTCAAGCTATTCCATGAGAGCCCCACATTGGAAGGAGAAATTATAGAAGATCTTTCATTGAGAAAGACTACTTATGCAGTCATTTATCTGTATTAATTCCTTGGGTGAGTTCTTTCTCATCTCTCCTCTCTCTTATTTTATACTTGTTTATCTCATTGAAGACAATGTGTGTTTTAAGTGTGGGGGAGGAATTCCATTTACTTTTCTTGTTTTGTTGTCTTCATTTACTTTTATTGTTTTGTTTTCTAAAAAAAACTATGCATGCTTTTTCTTTGATTTTTAGGGTTGTGTTGTGTAAGTAATTTCTTTGTTCTCTTAACTAAAGACTCGCAGTATGATGTGAGTGATTTTCTTTGCATTCTTAGTATGATAAGTAGGACTAAATTCTAAATTATACATTATTTGTGATTGATCAATATTCTTTATGAGATTTTGAGCCTTATAATGGATAACATACAAAAATCCATTAGTTTTTTCTTTTTCTTATGTGATTTCACTCATGTTTGTTTGTTACTCTAGAACTTGACTTGACACTTGTTGAAACTTTTTATTTACTTATATGCACACTGATATCATAAAGATATTATTTATTTTTATTTTTAGCTAATTAGCCAAAAAGCCAACTTTAAAAATCTCGTCCCTTGTTTCAAACCCCCTTGAGCCTATTTATCTCATTCTTTGTTTGAAACTCATTACAAGCCTAAAAGTAAAAAAAACAATGTTATTATCCTATTTAAAGGATTGAAAGAGTCTTGTATGGAGTTGTGTAGGTTGAATTAATATAGCTGTGATATTTTAAAAGTTGGTAGAAAAGAAAAAAAAATTAAAAAAAGAAAGAAAGAAGGAAGAAAAATCATGTTCTTATCGTATTCGTTCTAGAAAATAAAAATAAAAATAGAAAATAAAAAATAGAAGAGAAATATCTACAAGGTTGTTGTTTGAAAACTTTCGCAGTTTCTTTCAATTTTCTTTTGACTCTTTGAATTTTAGCATAGTACCCCTTAGGATCTATTTCACCCTTACTTTGGTCAAGTTACAATCCAAATAAAGTTCTTTTGATCATTGTGTGCATATATTTCGAGTGTGGATGTTAGAGTCTTTTCAAACTTATGATAGTGTTATGTTTCATGATGTGCTATGAGTGTAAATAGTTAACCTAAACACTTGAGAGTTGAGTGAATTTTATCCAGTGAGGATCTTTCTACTAATGATGTGCTTTTTCAGTAAACTGTTTGCTTATTTGATTTGCTTATAACAAAAAGTTACTCACTAATGTCATATTCTTGAAGTTTAGAATTAGAATTTTTTTTCCTTTGTCATCCTAAAAATCTTTGAAATTGCATGTTCTGTTTTGTTTTTGTTTTTCTGTTTTGAATTTTGATTTTAGAATTTTGCTCGGAGTGCAAAAGTTTAAGTATTGGGGAATTTGACCAGTGTATTTTAACACACTATCTTTTACTTTGTGCCAAGACTTTTAAATGACTTCTCATATTATTTTAATTTTTGTAATAGGTTTTTGAAAGTTAAGTTGCGTTCTTCTTATTTTTTGAATAAGTGCTTATTTTCTTAATAAATAGTTATTTTCACCTCCTCACTATGCAGGTCATAACTTGAGCTAAGAGAATCAGATTGACACATTCTAATATATGTCAGAAAGCTCAGAGGATAATATACAAGTTTTATGTTGAAGCCAAAAGCATATTCGTAGTGCAGAAGATTCAAATAATTTGTTTTAATTTTAGATTTAAGAAACTACTTAGTTTTTGGGCCGATTTTGTATTTTTTTTTTCGGGTCGGTTGCTATTAGGCTCGAACTCTCTTGCCCTATTTAAAAAAATTAGTAGTTTTAGGATTTTTATTCGGCACTCATGTAATAAGAATTAGGGATTACGAATTTTATGCAGAGTTAATTCGCAAAGAGTCAATCGCTGTATTCGAATTCCACTTTAAGGTTTTTAAAAATTTTAATTTAATTTTGATTTCTTTTCAATTCTTCCTATAAACCTGTTTACTTAATTTGATTTTTTTTCTTAATTCAATTTTCTCTTATAGGATAGAGTTGATTAAATTTGATTGTTTGTACGATCCTTAACTAATCGCGATAACATAGCTTTTTCGTTATCACGCTTGATTAAGCCGTATTTGCTTAATTAGAAAATTAGGAACATACATCATATAATACCAATTACACTTATCAGTGGATATTATAATCGAATAGGATCGAATTCGCTAGGGAATTGGAATTATAAGAATCGATGATAAGTCAGATATTAATACAGTAGATTAACTTATTTATCAAATTTCTTTAACCTTAATCATCCTCGATTTAAGTTCTGAACCTTAAAAACCCCCTCTTTTATTTGGTTGGTTAAATCATTTGGAGAGTTCTTGCGATACGAGTCGAGTGTCGCTTCCGTTATACTACATTTTTTTATACTTAAACTCGTTTTTGACCTGTGTGTGATAACATATCAAATGGGCGCCGTTGCCTGGGACTCTCTGTTAATTTTAGCTAATTCTAAAATCCTAGTTTAGAGTCTTGTTAAAAAAATTGTCTTTGTTTTTTGTTTTTGTTTATTGATTTTCAAGGTTGTAGTATAGTGGTAAGTATCCCATCTTATCAAGTGACTCTGTAAGCTACTATTTCAAATTGCTCCAATTTTTTTTCAAAAAAAAAACAAAAATCGATAAACTTTACTTCTAAGGGAATTTGACCCTCAAAATCACAAATTCCTCATTTTTCTATTTTATTTGATTTTTTGTTGTTTTTGTTTTCATATTCTCAAAAAAATCCAAAATAATTTGTAGATTCATTATTTAATTTAATTTAATTTTTACTCATATTTTCATAATTGTTGCATTGTTATGCTTTCTAATTTTATTTTATTCAGTGTTGATTATATACGTATTTGATTCTCATTATTGATAGTGGTTTTATTTGATTATGTGTTAGTTCGATAAATGTATCATGGTTGTTAAAATAATAGCATTAAGACAATTTGCTTCACTTGATTCTCTTTTGTGATGTTTGTACTGATAGTCACTTATGTTTAGTTTGTACTAAAATTGAAGCTGCTTTACAAGGTGATAATTTTACGGATATTTATTATGAGATTTCTACTGACAAAGTTGATGTTGCAGATGTAAAGGTAGCTCTTGCTGCCAAAACTTTACCATCCATTGAGAAACCATCTGCTTTAGAGCTAAAGCCACTCCCTGCGTTTTTAGAGTTTAATGAAAATTTTCCTATAATAATTTCGTCCAAACCTGAATCTGAACAAAAACAAAAGTTATTACAAGTATTTAGGGAGCATAAAAAGGAAATTGAATGGACCTTGGCAGATATTCTTGGTATTAGCTCATCCATGTGTATGCATAGGATCTTACTTGAAGATGGAGCAAAAGTAGTGAGGAAGCCCAAAAGGCGACTTAACCCCTTGATTTTGGATGTTATGAAAAATGAGATGTATTTTACACTAGAGCATAAAGAGAATATCTATTTCATATTCCCATTCGACACTTTTACCTATAGAAGAATGTTTTTTGATCTTGGAATAAAAAGCGAAGGCACTGGTAAAAATTTTAAAGTCAATGGACACTACCTCAAGGTATTCCAAGAGAGACCCACATTGGAAGAGGAAACTATAAAAGAGCCCTCATTGGAAAAGGCTATTGTCGCTACTGCGAAAAAAGGTGCCGACAAAGACAGAAGAGTCGCCACCTTTCGTTATTTATCCCATAGAAAAGGAAAGGAAACGATCGGAACAAACCTAATGAAAAGGAAAAGACAAGGTCATTGCAACCAAGTCCTGGGTTCGGGAGTCGGTTAGGCAAGGGGAAGGTATTAGCACCCCTCACGTCCGTTGTACTCAACGGGATCCACACTTGTTGTGTTTATCTGACGGGTTGTTTATCTATCTACCTATCAAGGTTGGCTCAAAAGAAAAGAAAAGATGACTCGGCAAAGCATCGCGCTCCGTGCCTACGTATTCTCGTCAGAGAAATCAGAGTCAACGTAGTTCAACTAACTACGGGTGAAGGGGGAAGGTTTCTCGCCAAGACGTCGCGTCTTGTGCCTACATACTTTCATCTGGTATGAAAGATCAGAGCGAACGTAGTTCGGGATAACGAAGCAAAGGTTTTGATTCATCTGTTTTTTACCTGAGTAAAGTTAAACAACAGTTCCAACAGTTAGGGACAATGCCTGTTTGCGGTAGGACTGAAGCTTAACAGCACTCTTTTCATCAGAAAAGGTTTTCCTTGAATTAGGAGCCCACGGGGCAAAAAGGTTTGAATGTTTGTTTTGTTGTCTCTTACGAAAGAAGTGTTTTTTAGGGATGTTTGTAGTTCGTACTGCACTAGAGACTATGACTCAGGAGTGAATGCGTCGCATGTCACCCAAAGGGTACCATACTAAACATCCTGATTACTGAAAGGAAACCCTCAAATAACCATTTTCTAAGTGGCTTAAGGCTCGTAACGTACTGTACAATCTTGCCTATATTACGTATTTTACTGTTGTTTTGGAGATGAGAAAGAGAAGGGACTCTACAGGGGAAACTATCAAGCATCCTATTGTTGTCATGCAATGGATTCATCCTATTTGTGAGTTTGAAGAGGGATCTGCCTTAGATGTAATCATGCAAAGGTTTCAACCTAAAAGTCTATCATCACTTCCTTAAACAAGGAAGTGAGAGTCTTAAGGGAACATATGAGTGGGAAACAAAACAAACTGCTAAAGTCAATAAAGCAGATAAAACAGAAAAGCAAGCAGTAAAGATGCAAATGTAATGCAGCAATATAAGTAGAGGGAGAAACTCAACCTCTAAACAAACAAGCAAAGGGAACAAACGAAAACAGACAAGCAAAGGGAGGGTCACCTCAACCTTTCAATGCAAACATATCAGTTAGAAAAGGGAAAATAACACACAATCAGAGGGAGGGCCACCTCAACCTCTAATGCAAACAAGCAAAGGGAGCTCAGCTCAACCTCTCAGTGGAATCATGCTCCTAAGCTTAACATACTCTATATATGAACCTATCCTAATGCATCAAGCAACATCAAACAATCATGAATGAAGGAAGGAGGGGGTGAACAATATGACATGTAAGGAAGTCATTCCAAAATAATAAAACAAGGCATCTAACCTAGAGAGAAGGAAATTGATGGATGGATGCTTGATGTAAACCAATGGAATACACCATGACATTCAACCATTCATGGGAGAATCGAATCATGGGAAGCATGATGTAAACCAATGGAATACATCATGACACTCAACCATGATTCCTGAGATTATACCCTCAAGAGTTCTACCATTCATGTCATGCCTTTGATTCTACCAAAGGAAGAATTGACTTCCATGAATGGGACTCTTAATAATTGGATAAGGAAGGGGAGAGAATGCTAAGCAAAGCAAAACATCCAAGGAAGAATCATCTACCTATAAGGTTCTAGAGAAACCCTAGTGATTAGTTATAAGGATCACCTAACTAAAAGGATTTAGAAGCTCTATCAAGGCCTAATCAATGTTCTAAATAGGTATCAACCTAAGCTTTATTCTATCAAGAAGAAATTAGAAGCCTAAAGTTAGCTAAAGTTCACTTTAGAAACTAAACTATGAGGGAGGCTAAACTAGGATCACCCTAAACACAATCAACTTGTAAATTCTAGGAAAAATCCTAAAAGCAATCCTAAAAGGCTAGGAAAAATTCTAAGGCTTCCTAAGTGTGTTAAGGAATCATGAAACAAAATCCAGAGGCAAGACCTAAGTCTAAAGGTTCTAAACAAATTCTACACTTAAAGGTATGCTTAAGGGAATCCACAAGGGTGATGGGCTAAAGATGTGTCTACTTATGCGTCTAGCGGTATCTTACTGCAAGTGCACAGCCTATCGAAGTAATATTTAAGATTATCGATCTACAGGGATTCTATGGTTACTTAGTGCTAGATGAACTTCTAGTTTAGCTAAGGCGAATGGTTGTCACGATTTTTTGTTGATTTTTAAGACTATTAAAGGCGGAATTAAATTTAAGTTTTAATAAAGTAATACTAAGGCGGTCGGTATGTAATTATACTAACTTAGGTGGGTCAATCTAACCTAAGCTTATAAAGGTGTTCACTTAATCTATTCGGTAGAGATTACCAGTTTAAATACCCTCAACTCACACTCTCGTGGTCTTATATCAGATCTTATCCCTAAAGCCCTATGCCTGCTCTCGCTAGCCCATAAGTGTTTAGAGGTAATTTTTGGAAACTAAGTAATTCTAATTTATCTTAAAGCGCTCTCGCTGTGTTTAATTTAAATGCCTAACTTTAGCTATCTGGTTAAAATCTCACACTCTCGTGGTCTTGACCTAACCTAATACTCTTTTCTTACTCTCGTAACGAAAAGGTCTATTTCAATTAAAAAGTATCAGCCAGAATGTTAAGTGATTAATTATTTTTAGCCTATGGTTATATTTTACCGGTTAAGTTTGTTATAACTACATACCGCCCTAAGGTGTTTAGCTACTCATCGATGTTGAACCAGACAGAGACAGAAAATTTAATAATAACGTACTCATGGCAGAAAAATAAATAAACATTATAATTAAATTAAATTGCAATATAATGAAAAACCTGGTTAACAAATATTCGAGCAGATTCCTTCTTCCACAGACCGGAAAGCTTGGAGTTGGCGGAAATTGAAAATAAACGAATGCTGAAGGTTTAGAAACAAATAAATGTATAACAATTTCCTGATGCTGGAAATTGTTATATGGCGGGCTTGGATACAATAAAAAACGAAACTGAAAACTAAAAATAATGCAGGAATAAAAATGCTGGTTCGTAATACAGTTCGGCAGAGCTTCCGCAGGAATTCGAATAAAAAATGCTCTGTGTCTTTGTTCATTAATCACAACCACACAGTTAACCAGAAGTCTACCCTTTAGAAAGGCCGACTAATTAGGAGAGATCAACTTACTCATCGTGGTTGCTTGTATGGTTGCCAAAACTTGGCTACAAGTTTCTAAAGCGATCCAAGAAGAAAGATGAGTTGAAAAGCCCCCCAAATGAGTGGAATTATCTACCTTGGGGATCAAAGTAATAAAGAATGAAGAAAAACTACGGGGAAGGGTTGCGAGACAATGAAATTTCTCAAACACGACTCTGTTTTAAAAAGATATCAAAACCTTTAAAAGAATAAGAAATTGAAACCGTCAAGCCCAAGGCTTTAATTACCACCACTCTGAGAGGTATCATAAGTGAGCTCACAAAAAACCACACCTTCCCAATTAGGTATATTAGAAAGAGACTTCCAAAAATGATTAGTAAAATAAAAAGTACTTAATCTTTATTTAAATTATTATTAAAAATTTGATTTTTATGTAAGATGACATAATTTAAAATGAGATAATTAATAGTTAAAAGAGAAAATTAAATTAATGACAATTATTAAAACAATTAACAAATATTCTTTACGTAGACCACATGCTTATTCTCTGCAAAGGTAAAATATCCAACATTAAAAATCTCATATTTACCTTCCAAGAGTATGTGGCAATCTCTGGCCATGTGGTCAAGTGTGGGAAATCCTTCATTTTCAGTGGTGCCATGTCGAATTCCATGCTCAATATCCTTGCGGATGTCTTGGGTTTCCAAAAAGGCTCTTATCCTTTTTTGTATCTTGGTATTCCTCTATACAAAGATAAACAAAAGAAGCTTTTCTTGCAGCTTATTGCAGATAAAGTTATAGACAAACTGGCTTCGTTGAAAGGTTCGTTGCTCTCTTTTGTAGGTAGGGTGGAGTTGGTTAAATCCACCATTGTTGGTATGCTCAATCATTGCATGTCTATCTATGATTGGCCATTGTCTCTTCTTCGTGATCTTGAGAGGGCGGTTAGGAGATTCATTTGGAGTGTAGAAACATCTAAAAACAAGATTGTCACAGTGGCATGGAACAATATTTATAAGCCTTTTGATGAAGGAGGGCTTGTTATTCGTTCTATTTATATGCTTAATGAAGCTTCCAATTTGAAGCTTGCTTGAGATATTTTTAACTCTCTTGTAGTTGGACCATTCTTATTCAAGAAAGAGTCATGTGCAATAATAAGTTCATTACTCATCATGTTTTTTCATCCATTTGGTCCAGTCTAAAAAAAGAGATGAGCAATGTTATTGATAACTCCTCTTGGTGTCTTGGAAATGGTAAATCAATTAGTTTATGGTTTGATAATTGGTGTGCCTGTCCCTTGTGTCTTGATGATGCTGCCCTAGTTTTTCTTGATGATAAAAAAGTTAACGAAATTATGGTAAATGATCATAGGGATTTTGTTAAGTCTTCAACTAACATTCCTCTTTCTATTTAGCTGCGCATTAATAATTGTAATATTCCTTTTGATATTCATTCTGATAAGAGATGTTGGAACCATTCTTCAAATGGTGATTTATCCCATAAGTTTACTTACGAGTTCAAACGAAATAGAGGCACTCTTAAGCACTGTTGAAAATGGGTTTGGAACAAGTTTATCCCTCAGTCTAAGTCTTTCATGGTGTGGAAACTCCTTCATAATAAGTTACCGACGAATGATTAAATGAAAAGACAAAGTTGTGCCTTTCCTTCTAGATGTGATCTTTATGGTTTGGAAGAGGAAATATAATCTCATTTGTTTTTTATTGTACTTTTGCTTTTAAGCTTTGGATTTGGCTGAAGAATATGCTCAATCTTAGTTACTTTCTTCTTGGACAGTCGGATATTTGGAGACTCATTGGGACAACAGATTAGGATCATGGTAGAGTGACATATAAATTTTTCATCATCTTTACGCTCAGCTTCATTTCGAAGGCCCAAAACTTGGTTAGATGACACTTTAACTTCCTTTTCTACTTCTACTTCTCTTATTATGGCTTCCATTCCCATTGTGGGTAATGCCATCTTTCTTGGCCCCCATCTTTCTCTGCATGATTTTGAGATTCTTAAGAGGTTTAAGGTCACTATACGACTGTGTCATGCTCTAAATTTATTGGAGGTTTTTTGGAAGCCCTCTCTTAGAAATTGGATAAAGTTGAATTGTGACGGAGCATCCAAATCCCATTCGATTATTTTGGCCTGTGGGGGAATTTCTAGATAGAATGATGGTTCCTTTTTGGGTGCTTTTGCTTCGTATTTAGGTGTCTCAGATTCTCTCATTGTCGAATTCTCGGGTTCTATGTGTTGTACCCAAAAATTTGACCAACCTTTTCTTCTTAACTTGGTTTGTGTTTCATTGCATTTCAGCATTTACATTTGCATAGCATTGTTCTATACAGGGGATTAAGAGGTGTCTTGTGCCATTCAAGAGGAGGGTCTCTTTGGTTTCAAGCTCAAGCAAGAGGTATTTGGGGAAGCCATCAAGTGTTTATCATTATCATGGAAGGGTCAAAGCTCCTTGAGAGGAGAGATTGGTGTGTGGGTGTTATCTCCTTTCTTGGGGATCATCAGAGGATCATCAAAGATTCATGAGGTCTTTATCTTGAAGAATACATGGTATATAAGCTCATTGAGTATATTAGGGATCATTATAGAGCTTGTGAAATCATTCAATGCATCTGTAATAGCCATGGACAAAGGACTTGGAATTAAGGTTTCATCTGGTCAACTCAAGGTCAACTGTGGACTTGAGAGGTCTCCAAATTGGTTTTCAAGTCACAAAAGCCATTGGAAGTCACCTTAAAGCATTTGAGATGTCATGATGAAATCAAATCAAGAGGAATCCAGAGTTCAAGAAGTTATCAATTAAGGGTTTAAGATGACTTCGGTGTAAAATCCCATTCTTTAAGGGTTCCAAGGCATTTTTGACCTAGAATCAAGTTTCTCCTCAACTTCAAGTGAACATGAAAGTTGTTCTTCATGGTCTTAGCTTTCCGAACAGTCCTAGAAGTCCTTGATATCATTTGTACATCTCAAGTTATGGACCTCACAAGGTAAGGGTATTTTGGGAAAGTTTCATTATAGGTCATTTGTTTCAATGGTCAAGTTCATGAACTTATGTACCTCAAATGTATTTCCAAACAACATGAAACTTGTGCCTAAGAGTCTTATTTACATCATTGAACTCAAAATTCATTTGGATTGTTGAATTACATGGCCATGTGGGAGACTTTTAGAGTGAAATCTTGATTTTTGGTCATGGTATGAAATTGGTACATTATAGGTCATATTTATCACTTATTTTGAGACATTCTACACCAATATATGATTATAATGAATGTTACCACAAATGGACCAACAAAAACACCATTTACATGACACATTTTCAAGTTTTTTACTAAAAGAGTTTTGATTTCAAACTTGAGGTATGGATCATTTGGAAAGCCCAAAAAAATTCAGGTCCATTGTACACTTTATGCACTTCAAATTGCTGAGCTCATGTGCTGTAGAAAGGGCAAAACGCGTGTGCGTGTGCAAATGGAAGTTTTGGGCAAAAATTTGAAACCACTCCAAATAGCCAACATGGGCCTGCATGGTAGCTGAGAACCCATCGTATTTAAACTCAAAGTTTCCCTAAGAAGTCTGATTGGAAGTTGTTGCATGAGAGAGAAGACAGAGCTCCAAATTTTCTCCAAAATTCACTTCTTCGAATTCCATTTTTTTTTTTTGAGGTTTTGCTCTGAGTTGTGGCTGTAATCATCATCAGTGAGGTTGAAGGAAGAGATTAGGCATCTTGGATTGAAGCTTGTGCGCCATTTCAAGAACCAACGGAGTTGCTCTGTTCAGTAAGCTTCCTTTCCCTTTTTCTCTCATGTTAGGCATCAAATAAGGTCATGCTAGTGTGCATCTGAAGTCCTATTCTCCATAGGCAATGTTTGAATCCTTTAATGGCATGTTTATGTTGATTTCAGAATGTGCATCCAAATCTTCATGCGTTCGATTCTCTTTATCCATGGACCTTTTTCATGATCCATTGGTATATTTGAGATCCTTGCAACTTCAGCTTTCGAACCATACCAATTATGTGCATATTTATTGAGTTCTGGTGACTGGTCTCCGGCGCGCTAGCCAGAGAAGATGACCGGAGCCCTAGCTCCGGCGTCCCAGTCAGTTTCCCGTTTGTGCTGACTCATTTAGGATTGAATATTTGATTTGTTGGCTTGGCGTGCTCTCTTTGGTTTGACCCTGGTGGCGTGGCATTTTGACCATGACGTGTTTTAATGAAATGTTGTGTTTCATTAAAACACTGAGTCTGGGTCTGATGGGCTTAATGCATTATCCACACCCCCTTTGTTTGCAGCCCATTTCCCATTTTGTCTGCGTGCAGTTCATCTTGGAATTGCTACTTCACCCCCTGCTTGGTTTATTTCTTTTATTTTATTTTTCTTTTTCGGTTTTCATTTCCTTTTATTAAAAATATTTCCAATGATCAGAAAATTACCCAAAAATTATTTTTAGTTATTTCAAAGTCTTATTTAATTTTCCATATTTTTATTTTCTGATTTTATTTTATTTTTGTATTTTATTTGGAATTTACATTTTAAAGGGTTTTATGGTGTATACCTTGTGTTATCTTGATCTTTTGAACCTAAAATTCAAATACCCTATGATTAAGACTTATTATACTTTTAGAGGATGAATTGAAGTGTCTTTGAGGGTGATTTTTGTTCATGTTTGATCATTTTATGATTGACTTTGATTTGACTTTTGATGCCCCTCGATAAACCCTCGATAAGGTGGAACACCCTTAACAATCGAATTGTTTGGTGATGCCTTGAGGTGAGTTTCACTTTGAAACTTTGGATTTTGTTTTCCATTGAACTTGGTTGATTTGTGCATTTTATTTGAAATTTATTGAATAGTCCTTCTATTTTTGGTGAACCTTGCAAGTCAAGCCACCTTTGAAGGTGTTCATACAAGCTAGTTTGACCTAGTTTCTTTGGGAAATGATTTCTAATGATCCCATATGCATCTTGTGAATGTTGATACATATTTATAACTTTCTCAAGATGCTGGTCTTTCATTTTTAGGTCATACACTTGTGTAACAAGTTAATTGGAAGTTAGGCAATTCCACTTGATTGTAAGTGTTGAACATGAGATAGAACTTCGGTTGTTCTTCTTGCCTTGGCTCGATCCTTGCTTTTTCTTTGCTTTCCATCTTGTTTTGAACCCTTTCCTTTTGGTTTCACTTATGTCCCTTGGGTTTTGATCATCATTTAAGACAATTTGGTATCCATGATCATACTTTGAGTTTGTCTTGAATGATGGATCAATCTTTGTGCACTTGTTTGCTCTTTGCTCCTTCATGATCAATATGAGATATTTGGTTGAGATATTTTACATGTTGCTTGCTGCCCAAGCCTCTTTCTCCCATATCCTTTATGATCATGGCATTTTACTTTTCCTCTGTGTTTAGCTTTGATTATAGTGATTGATGTTTGAATGGTTGTAGGAGTTGTAACTTTTCCCATTTCATCTCACTCTTTTTTACTTGTTTGAGTCAACTTTGTCTTGATCATTTGTTTGCATCATTTGAGTTTTGTGTTTCATCTTTGCATATCATGTTTGCATTGTTCTTGACTTGTTCAAGTCAACTTCATCTCCTTCTTCATTTCATCTGTGATTGGATTATCTTTTGTTTACTTGGTTCTTTTGCCATGATCCCTTAGGATTCCTAGTCCCTATGTTTAAGATGGGAGTAGGAGAGACATTAGGTGTTCAATTCATTTCATGATAACATTAGGATAGTTTCTTCCCTCTTAATCCCAACCTTATGAGCATTGTGCATGATAACATTAGGGTTGATTAGTTTCCCCTTAGAGTTTGTGTCTTCTCTTCTCATCTCATAATCTCTTAAGACACCTAATAAAGGATAATAAGTGTTGTACGCTACGAGCCTTAAGTACTTGAGGAATGATAGTTGGGGGGCCTCCTCTCAATTTGTCTAGAGTGTTTAGCGTATTCCCTTTGGGCGATATGCGACGCATTCGCTCTCAAGTCATAGTCTTTAGTGCAACATGAGCTACAAACTTAACTCAATTCACTTCTTCATAAAAAAACACAAACAAAATATCAAACCTTTTTATCCTTCGGGATTGTTTGGAAAATCATTTTCAGAAAGAGTGTGTTAAGTCTTGGTTCTACCGCAAACATGCATCATCCCTAACTACTAGAACCACTATTTAACCTTACTCAGTTAAAACACTTGAACCAATATGTGGTCGTGTCAGCCCAAACTACGTTTGCTATGATTTCCCATACTAGATGAGGATACGTAGGCACAAGACGATGATGTCTTGGCCAGCAACCTTCCCCCCTTCACCCGTAGTTTTTTTAATTACGTTGACTTTGACTTTCCCATTGCACAAGGGAGTACGTAGGCATAAAGCGGCGATGCTCTATCGAGTCTCTTTTCTTTTCTTTTGTCCCTGCGAACCAGCCTTTGATAGATTAATACCCTTTTAGACAGACAACAAGCGTGGGTCTCGTTGAGTACAATGGACGTGAGGGGTGCTCATACCTTCCCCTTGCGTAACCGACTCTCGAGCCTAAGATTTGGTTGCGATGACCTGTCTTTTCCCTTTTTCGTAGGTTTTCTATAATCGTTTCCTTTCCCTCTTTTGGGATAAATAACGAACGGTGACGACTCTTCTGTCTTTGCCGACCCCTCTTCATAGTGATGCGACACTATGCTAGTAATAAAGTCCTCTCATGATAATAATTGACATAATGTTTGGTTGGAATCGGACTCGATAATAGTGGTTAGAGCTTTCAGTCCTCCTTTTTATATGCCATGGGAGATTAGGAATAGATGACTAAATTGTATAAATCTAGTTTCAAAGTGAAATTTTGTTGTTTCTCACATTTTTAAAGAAGAGAATAGCTATGTAGATGCCCTTGCTAATTTAGGTCTTACTTTGACTGATACTTCTCTCTTTTCTTCCATACCTCTATGTATTAGGTTTAATTTTGTAAAAAAAATATGTTTGATTTGGCTTTCTTTAGAATTGCTTAACCATGAGAGAGTTTTGGTATAGTCTCCCATCTATTTTGTGATCCATTTTGTTTTTATTATAATCTTATAAAAAAAATATAAATTGATTCTGCAAAAAATTTAACATTTTTAAGTGTTTAGGACATAGTTTGAACATAAAACATATAATAAAATTGAAAAAGCATCAAAGTGTTATTGAGTAATGTTGTGATCACAAACGATACCTTTCAACAAATAAAGATTGAGAAACAGATTTTTTGGATGAACAATGAAAATGATTAGAATAAAGAGAGGAAGAAGAAAGGATAAAGAAGAAAGAAGAAGAAAGATTAGGGAAATTTGCTATAGTTTTCACTTTCTCGATATTACAAAATATTACAAGTGAATAGCACAATTGGCCTTACTTAACAACCTGAGTGATTAAGCTTATTTATACACTAACTAGCTAACTTACGATACAAGCTAACTAAATAATTGGATCCTTAACACAAGACCCAATTCGACATAATAAGTCAATATTATATTTCGACATTACATACTAGAACTAGCTTCGACTACAATATGCAACCCTTTGACATCAGCATGTGACCCAACTTCGACTTCATGCTTGTCTCATGTCAAAACACATGAACGCTATTCCTCAACAGAGCTAGAGTTCGACCCAAAATCTCACAAATCTCTACCTTGGATCTAACTCTACAAACAACATGGAATAAACTAGCTTTCATCATAAAACTTTATCAACTGCATACAATGGAAAAACTTGCAATTTGGCAACGTCTTAGTGATCATATCAACAACATTGTCATCAGTCAAAACCTTCAGCACTTGGACTTCCCATGCTCGATTATCTCTCAGATGAAGTGCATCCTTACATCGATGTGCTTGGTTTGCTCATGATAGGCTGAGTTCTTCGATAGGTGTATTGCACTTTGACTATCACATTTAACAATGATACTTCGACCTTGAAGTTTCAGCTCCTTTGCAAAACCTTCAAGCCACAATGCTTCTTTCACAACTTTAGTGAGAGAAATATATTCTGCTTTAGTGGTTGATAAGGCAACAACCTTCTGAAGCGTTGCTTTCCAACTAATTGTTATGCCGAACATAGTGAACACATATCTAAAAATAGAGTTTCTGGAATCCATAAAACCTGCATAATTAGAGTCGACAAACCCTTCGATTTCGACTATGCTATCCCCACCACAGGATCCACCATAAATCAGGACTCAACTTAGAGACCCATTTATGTATCTGAGAATCCACTTTAAAGCATGTCAGTGCGCCTTTCCAGGATTGGCCATATACCTACTCACAAGGCTCACTTCATACGCTATGTATGGCCTAGTACAAACCATAACATACATCAAAGAAGCTACTATACTAGCATATGGAATGCTACTCATATAAATTATTTCAACTTCAGTACTCGAACTTTGAGTAGTACTAAGCTTAAGTTGAGGATTTGTCGGTGTAACAACTGGCTTTGAATTCGACATACCAAACCTATCGAGAAACTTCCATATGTATGTCTCTTGAGATAAGCACAACTTTGAATGCTTTCTATCTCTCCGAATGTCAATCCCAAGAATTCTGGTAGAAGCTCCCAGATCCTTCATTTCGAACCCCTTACTGAGTTCAGCCTTTACCACCGTTTCTAGCTATAATGATATCACATAAAGCAACAAAATAACAAGCGAGTTTCCAGGTCAAAATTTGAAGTAAACACAGTGGTCGAACTGGCTCCTAGTGAAACCAATGTGTACTATGAACTTGTTGAATCTCCTGTTCCACTGCCTAGGAGATTTCTTCATGCCATACAAAGAACTATTCAACTTGTACACATAATCTTCCTTACCCTTTTCTGTATACCCTTCAGGTTGACGCATTAGGATCGTTTAATCTAGATCACCATACAGAAATGTTGTCTTCACATCCATTTTCTCAAGTTCTAAGTCGAACTTTGCCACCATGGCCAATAATATTCTAATGAATCTATGCTTTACAACAGGTGAGAACACATCATTAAAGTCGACACCTTTTTTTGAGTGAACCCCTAGCAACCAACCTTGCCTTAAAGCTTTTCGACATCACTCCTTCGATTCCTTCATTGACCTAGAAAATCCACTTACAATTGACTAACCTTGCTCTTGCAAGTTTCTCAATATGCTTCAAATTGTAATTATCATGAAGATTTTTCATCTCATCATCCATGGCTTTTCTCTATTCAATCTGATTTTGACTCCTCATAGCTTCCTTGTAATCTCTAGGTTCTTCCTCAAGTACCTCACTTCTAGAGATTAAGGAAAAATCTATAAGATCTGCATAACCAAGTCTCTGAGGTTATGCACTTCAGCATCACTATGCTCTACCTCAACAGGAATCTCTATCTATTCCAGCTCCTCTTCAGAGATTTCTATACTTTGACCAACATCACTAGTTTTCTTGAACGCCATTTCAACTTCATTAAAAACTACATCATGACTTGTGATACATCTTCTGTAACCTGGTTCTAGGCACCACAACCTATAACCCTTGACTCCCTCAAGATATCTAAGGAACACACATCTCAGAGCTCTAGGTTCGACTTTGTCTTGCCTAATGTGAGCATAAGTTAAACAACCAAATACTCTCATTTTTTTGAGATCTGGTGGTTGACCTGACCAAACTTCTTCAGGTGTCTTCATTCCCAAGGCATTCAAGGGATATCTATTTATCAGATAAGTTATTGTCGAAACAACCTCCACCCAAAACACCTTCTTCAATCCAACACTAACCAACATACATCTAACCCTTTCAAGGATTGTTCGATTAAATCTCTCAAATAAGCCATTTTGTTGAGGAGTACCTGCTATAATCTTATGCATTGCAATCCCAGACTCAACACAGTAACTGTCGAAAGCTTCGTTGCAGAACTCAATGCCATTGTTAGTTCTCAACCTCTTAACCTTTCTGCCAGTTTAATTTTCGACTAAAACCTTCCAACTTTTAAAATTCTCAAAAGTTTCATCCTTAGTCTTCTGAATGAATACCCATAAATTTATGGAATAGTCATCAACTATGGATAGAAAATACCTTGCACCTGAACATGAAGAATTCTTTGCATGCCCCCAAAGATCAACATGAATATAATCTAGGGATCCATGTGTTCTTTGTTTACCTTTTTTTAAACTTCGCCCTACAGGACTTACCAAATACATAAGGTTCACAAAACTCCAACTTCTCGACTTTGTCACCACCTAGCAAGTTCTGTTTCCCCAATTCGACCAGAACTTTTTCGCTGACATGGCTCAATCTCATGTGCCATAATTTTGTCTTCGACACAGGTTTTGTGGATGCAACATTTGTCTAACCACTTACAACCTCAGCATTAAGGGTATGCAAGCCTTGTTTCTTCACGCCTCTCAAGATTCCTTCGACCCCTTCATGACTTTCAAGACACCTTGCTTTCCTTTGAAGACATATCCTTTCTTGTCGAATTCACCAAGAGAAATTAAATTCCTCTTAAGGTCAGGTACATACCTAACCCTGATCTATAGCCTTGTTGACTCATCATAGAGCTTGAATCTTACAGATCCAATACCTATAATCTTGCAAGCTTTATTGTTTTCCAATAGCATTGATCCACCATCTTGATCACATAATTCTTCAAACACATTCTTGTTTGGAGTCATATTCCAAGTACATCTAGAATCCATAATCCACTCTTTGCAAGAGTTCCTGCTCGACATCACAAGGACATCAAATGATTCATAATCATCTTGCATAATAGATGCATTACCATTGTACTTACCTCCATGATTATTCAGGCGCCCAGGGCACATCTTTCTTGTGTGACCCTCCTTCTTATAGTGATAACACTTAATCCCAGAAATATCACCCCATAAGACTTCTGTTGAGTTTTACCTTTCTTCTTCTCAAACCTACCATCTCTCTTTGACGATTTCCCCTTCACAGACAACCCTTCGCCAACTGGTGATGATGGTTTTTACTCCTTTCTTTCATTTAAATCCTTCAAATACAAAGCTCCTTGAACTTCTTCCAAGGTCAGATACTCTCTTCCATACAAGAAGGTTTCTTTGAAGTGAGCATGTGACTTAGATAAATAACACAATAATAACAATGCTTGATTTTCATCATTGACTGTAACATCAATATTTTCAAGATCAAGAATCAGCTTGCTGAACGTATCCAGCTGCTTTGTTAAGGCTTTATCTTCATTCATCTTGAATGAATACAAAGCTTGCTTCAAGTACAAACGATTCACCAAGGACTTTATCATATACAATCCTTCGAGTTTCAGCCAAACACCAGCTGTCATCGTCTCCTTCAAAACCTGCCTGAGAACCTTATCACCAAGACTCAGAACAATTGCATTATGGGCTTTCTCGATCATCGTAGTCTATTCCTTCTCCATCAATGCATCATTCACGACATCTTCTCTCTTTAACGCTTCTAGCAAACCCTGTTGAATAAGAAGGGCTCGCATCTTCAAACGCCATAAACTGAAGCTATTAACTTCGGTGAACTTCTCAATTTCAAACTTTGTTGAAGACATCTTCTCCACGTTCACCACACCAGTTTGTTGTGATCACAAACGATACCTTTGGACAAATAAAGATTGAGAAACAGAGTTCTTGGGTGAACAATGAAAACGGTTAGAACAAAGAGAGAAAGAAGAAAGGACAAAGAAAAAAGAAGAAGAAGTATTAGGGAAAACTGTTAGACGTACTATTCACTTTCTCGGTATTACAAAAGATTACAAGAAAATAACACAATTAGCCTCACTCAACAACACGAGTGATCTAGTCTATTTATAGACTAACTAACTAACTTACAATACATGCTAACTAAACAATTGAATCCTTAACACAAGGCTCAATTCGACATAATAAATCAACATTATATTTCGACATTACATACTAGAACTAGTTTCGACTACAATATGTAACCCTTCGACATCAACATGTGACCCAACTTCGATTTCATACTTGTCTTCTGTCGAAACACATAAAAGTTAATCTTCGGCAGAATTAGAGTTCTACTCAAAATCTCAAAAGTAATTTAATCTCTCTTTTTAAAATGAATAAAAAATATTTTTATTAATTAAACAAACACTTGTCGAGTTCAAGGAGGGCTTACATACGTCATAGTCCATAACCTTGATTATGATAGGAGAAATTTAATAATGATAGTGAAAAACAGCTTTTGAGGAGACAGAAAATGACAAGCACTTATCATTTGATAATCCTTTGCGAATAAATTGCAAACCTAAAATAAAAACAATTTCACCTTTATATTCGTAGCTTGTCCCTTTCTAATGATGGTTTAAAAGATAAAATTCTCTATTTAGGGTTTATAAAAAACACTATGTTTTGTTGGATACAATGAAACATAATAGTAATAATTCAATTGTGACGTTATCAACTCCAAAAGTAAGAACAAGAAAATAAATAACTTCTGCTTTATAGCTAGTTTCAATAATTTTATATTGATTGTATGGTTGTAGACACTTTTGATATTTGTGGATGAAGATTTTTGCAGCTAGTAGACAACTTGTTTTATCCTTGTAACTATTTATTAATCTAATTCAATGTACCAAAACTATTTATTTACTCTCTCTACTCGTGAAACTGTTATATTTGTATTATATGCTGTTATTGAAAAAACACCATTTGGTTGATTTAATGAATAAATGAACTTTATCTATTAATAATTAGTGAAATAGTTATATAAATTAAACCACCATTAGTGAAAAAAATATTAATAGAGAAAATCAACATTTCATTTATAATAGTTCCACTTAACTTTATTTACTGATTCATGTGTTGTAAGTGAACCGAAATATAACGGTAAATTCTTAAAAAAAACAGCTTTGATATGATGGTAAAGTATCTGCAATTCTGATTAATGTGTAATGTTTTATTCATTAAATATTTTTTTCTGTCTCTTATCTTTGATTTTTGTTTAATTTATTTTTGTTATTTTTAAAATATCATTTTAATCTTTTAAATGTTTAATAGGGTTTACGTTAGTCATTTCCGTTCATTCTATTAGTGAAAATTAATTTTTAAATCTATGTGATACTTATGTGCAATGTCATGTCACTTATATTAATTTTGTAACTAATTTAGTGGTGGAAAAATCGGTTAATAATATATTTTTAGGATTTAAATTATTGTTCTTCATCTTTTTCCTTTTTATGGAAATCCAACAAATTCAAACCTTTTTTTTATAGATCTATTTTCAAAAATAAGTAAAAGAAACAAAAGGAAAAAAATATTGATTGTACATTTTGTTTATATATATATATATATATATATATATATATATATATATATATATATATATATATATATATATATATATATATATATATATATATATATATATATATATATATATATATATATATATATATATATATATATATATATATATATATATATATATATATATATATATATATATATATATATATATATATATATATATATATATATATATATATATATATATATATAATTGAAGTGAAAATGTAAACATGAAATATAAGAAGTTAATATACCCATGAACCATAATCTTCAAAAATAGATAAGTTAATTGTAATATATGATACTTAAATTTAATACTATTATAAAATGTATATTTTAGGGATTTAGATCCTCTCCTTTTTTATATATCATGTCATCTCTCATGTTTCTAATCTAACGGTTCAAAATTTATAATGAATAATTAAATAACAAAGACAAAAATAACAAAGACAAATTATTTATTCATTTCTCTCTCCTGTTAAATGACTTTTTTATTTAATTATTCATTATAAATTCTGAACCGTTAGATTAAAAACATGAGAGATGGCATGATATATAAAAAAGGAGAGGATCCAAATCCATATTTTGGAATATCTTCTTACATTGGTCATTTATTAACCCTAAATAGTAACTTATTTTTGCGTGCTTTTATTTTTTGTTATTTATTACTAAAACATATTTCACTATGGTTCAGCCTATCAGCAATGGTGATAGATAAGGTGTGACATGCTTTGAATTTCACCAACAAAATTTTTCATTTTATTATTACAAAATGGATGTATATTTTTATATTTATATTAAAATTAAACTACTTTCCACCACGGTCTATAAAAGTAACCATTGTGAAAATGATAGACATTTTATCACGATTTGTCCTTCATCCCTGGTAAAAAGTGCTATCTATATAAGAATTTTTTTTCCCATTTCAATACAGAACAATCATATCTCTCCTAATGCAAAATTTTAACATCTCTCTCTCTCTCTCTCTCTCTCTCTCTCTCTCTCACACACACACACACACACAAACGCGCGCGCGCGTGCATGCTCACGTGCACACACACATACACACACACACACACACACACGCCATTTATTCACAAATATCCAACATATCTTTTTCAACTCGTATGGATTAAGGAAAGTTGTCGTGAAACATGCAACACAGAAACACCAAACTAATTTCTTTGACTCCCTCTTCTCATTTCAAGTTCGTGAGAAATTCCCATATAGTTTTGTTGAGGTTTTATGTTGGTATTAGTGTTTTTTTTAATGTTTTTGTTGAGTTATGTTAATGTATTTGTTGAGGTTTTTTTTTTGTATAGATCATATGTTGTTTTTTGTGTTATTATGGATCTTATTGTTTATGTATGTTTATGTCTTTGTTGAGATATGTTCTTTTGTTAAGTTAAGTTTTTGTTTTTGTTATTGTAGATGTTTTTATTGAGGTATATTGATATTTTTATTGAGGCATGTGTTGAGAAATAAATGTAAGTTATGATGAGAAGAAAATGTGAGTTCTAAGTCCCATATTGCTTAGAAAAGTGGAGGTTGAGCACTTTATGAGTGAGAGGACTCGTACACCTATCACCTTAAGATTTTGGATGAATATGTGATGTCTCTCTCACTTGCTTCGAAGAGTCTTTGAACTTTAGGTGAGTGTTTGGCCCAATGTGAATGCTTCTCTCTCTCATGATGACCCATCAGTCGTATTAGAGTCGTGGTTTGAGTAAAGGACTGACTCCTTGTGTCAAAAGTCTTCTGACATCGTGGTCAGGTGGCGTGTTCTGTTGAAATGCCTACGACGAGATAATGACGTCTCTTAACGGCGGCACAAGCATGTGGATGAAATAGCTTCTGCTTGAGGGGGAGCATATTTGATGGATTCACATTTGAGGAAGAGATTATTGAGAAATAAATGTGAGTTGTGTTGAGAAATAAGCGTGAGTTCTAAGTCCCACATTGCTTAGAAAAGTGGAAAGGACCCATACACCTATCACCTTCAGGTTTTGGGTGAATATGTGATCTCTCTCTCTCTCTCTCTCTCTCTCTCTCTCTCTCTCTCTCTCTCTCTCTCTCACTCACTCACTTATTTAGATGAGTCTTTGACCTTTATATGAGTGTTTGACCCATTTTGAAGCTTTCCCCTCATGATGACCCATTAGTATGCATGTTGTTTTGTTAAAGTAAGTAATTGTTTTTGTTCGTACGTATTTGTGTTATTTATGATGTGTTTGTATAGGTATGTTATTGTTATTGTTATTTCTTGTACGTTGCAACTTTCATTTCATTGAGCCAACATGTCATAGAAGATGGGTTTATTATATCATATGTGGTTTGAGTATTTTACCAACTCTTTACTAAATATATAACCTTTTGAATTGAATTAAAAATAATAATTAAAAAAATTGAGTTATATTAGAAAATAACTTAAATTGATTAATACTTTTGTGCTTTCTACAAGCCATTATTTGTATCTTTCTCTCTAATGGTTAGAATTTGATTTAGTACTTCTAGTTCTTCGCCATCACTTCCTTCTCTACTAGTTATGTTTGCAAAGTTAATACTTTGTTGAATGAACTAGTATAATTAGAAGTATTAAATCAATTTTAACAGTTAAAAAGCGATATATGAATATTGGATTGCATAAAGCTCAAAAATCATTCATTATAGTAACTTGTTCTTTTAATATAATATAATTTTTCCTTTTTATTAAATTCTATATCAGATTTAAATGTTATATGTTTAATGAGCAGATGATGAAAGAAACATTTCACACAAGTAATAATAAAATCAAATGAACATATTACCATATTGGAAACATACAACCATGGTGAAATGTTGATAAATCTCCCAAATTATGACGCTAGGTATCAAATCCATGACGATTCCATCTTTTACTACGGTCGGTTTTTACATATGTTTATGTTTTTACCACAACTAACAAACCATGGATGTAAATACGACACATACTACCTCACCATTCATTACCACAAACCTTCATCCGTGGTAATATCCTTCTTCTAACCGTGGTAGAATATGATTTTTGTAGTAGTGTAAATTTCATTTTATTTAATAAAAAAAATATGAAGTATCCATAAAAAAAACAAAATACACAACCATATGACAAGAAGGTTTTATGTAAAATATCTTCTCCTATGTAAAAAAAAAGTGTGTTTGCAGAAACACTATGGGAAGGAGAAAGGACGGCGATGGGATAACCATGGCAGCGCGGGCTAAGAGAAACAAAGAAAGGGGATAACATAGGAAGATGTTGAAATGATTGATTTCATTGACTTTAAGTCCTCAAAGTCAATTATTGGTTTTTTTTTAGATTTTAAAATTTAAAAATTTAAAATCTTAGATTTTGTAGGTTTGATGAAGAAGATGAAGAAGGTAGTCAAAACCAAAAAATGTCTTATAGTGACTGATTCTTTTTGTTGCTAAATCGCTCACAAAAAGTTGTATGTTACACGTCACCAAATATTAATGTTGTTATTGTCATTTGGATGAAAAGGAATCACGTGATACGTTTTGAAAAATTGAGAGATCAAAATGATATTTTTAAAATTTAATAGACATAATTGAACCTGAATTAAAATGTGGGACGAAAATGGTACTTATCATACTCTTTTTATAGTGGATTTTTGAGGTTTCCAATGGCATGAAGCTTTCTATTTATTAAAGTTGTTTGGGAGGACACATATTAAAAGATTCTTGAAAGTAAAATCTGATAATCTCTATTATTTTGGAAGATCCGAGTAAGTGTATCTCTAGAGCAAATCAATCTTAAGTTTTCATTGTACCAAAACTTTATTTGTGGATATCTATCCTTAAGGGCTAAAGTAAGTAGTTTAACATGAGTAAAGTTTTATCATCCAATTAAGCTTGTCTGATCTGACGGTCCATGAAAACTTACCCGGTCTAAATCTCGTACAATATTTGATCTTGCTTGATCAGAAAGGTATCTGCAGTCTGCCACGTATTATGAGCTCCTGTGTTCACCGATGTTTTTGAGAAGAGGGTAGTTACATGATGACGTGTCCCCACGTGGGGGACACGTGGAGAACATGGAGAAAGCGCATGAGCTCTCCCCGTGCTAGGTAGTGGTCTGCCCGACTGAGAGAACTTGTTGAGATGCATGCCCGACATGGGAGGATTGGGCCTGGTTGGGCCTCCTCAACGTAGCATTGGGTTGGGCCTGCTCGACTGAGGGGCAGGTCTCGGCCTAGTCCAGAGCAGGAGCCCCCTAAGTCATTGCTCCTAAGTGGAGGAGTAATGACTTAAAAGAGAGTTAGGGTGTCAAGGAACAGTTCATAGGATGATGGCTTGCCCAATGTACATAGTTGAGGGTTGTGTGTGCGGCCAAGAGGGACAGATGTTTGACGACAGTATATCGGCGAGATGGAAAAGCCAATGGATGTGCTTGATCTCCGGGCACGAGGGAAGATGAGGGGACGCTCGTGGTGTCCCTAAGTGCCACGTGTCGCGTGTAATTAATACCTAGGGGAGGCTACGTGTAGGTGCCTTTGAGTGCCTAGTGTTGCCTCGCTTCTCGTGACAGGCTTATAAATACAGGGAAAGCCCCTATCACTTCCACATTCGCTCCTCAAATCTACCGGAATCCTCTCCAAGCTTTTCTCGTCGTCTCCGTTGCCGTCAGAAATCTCCGTCATCCAGATCCTCCTCCCACAAGTAAGTTTCAATCTCCTCTGTGTAGTTTTATGAGTTTTTCGGTGAAGCTATGAATTTTCTGGTGTATCTCATGAAGTTTCCGACCAAGGTATGAAGTTTCTAGCACGGACACCAGGAACTTCATGAGGATTTCAGGATCTTCATGAAGATGCCAATGAATGTCTCAGGGACCTGCAATGAAGGTCCCGGGGAGCTAGGATGAATGCCTCGAGAAGCTTAGCTCCTCGCAAGTGTGTGGCTGTCACGGGGAGGATCCCCCCGCATGTGTCGGGGTAGCCTTGATTGTCATTGGTTCTCTTCTAGGAGGAGCCTTCATCAGGGAGGGTGCCCATGGTCCCCGGGTTTCCCCGACTCTCTCTCTCTCTCTCTTCTCCCTTTCACTTGATTTATGGTGGAAGGGTGGATTTGATCTTTGAGTCAAATTCACCGTTTTCCTCTGCTTTTCAAGTAAAATGGTTGTAAGGATCGAAGGCATTATCCATGTTGATGATGAGTCCGAGCCCGACACTCCCGTCAAGGTCGAAGGGGTTGTACCCGTTTGTATGCTCGCGGACTAGGCCGAGTAGGAATCTCTAACTAAGCTTCGCACTACACCTTTGATGATACAGATGCCTTAGTGACTGTCGAGGACCGCCTGGAAGGTTCCTCCGCGAGCTGGATGGTGTATAAACCCAAAGAAATACACTGCATTTTCTCGAGCTTCCGGGATATGAGGTTTTCTATGTACGAGTTTGCATTTTGCGAGGCGAGGACGCGTCTCCCCTTCAGCAATTTCTAGGGGACGTGTTCCGGTGGCTCCGTTTAGCACCCTCGCAGCTACACCCAAATGCCATAGCGTTTGCATGCATTTGAGCTCGTCTGCGAGTATCTTTGGATTGGGGCTACCCTTCCTCTATTCTTCCTTACCTTCCACTTTTAGCGCCAATATTTTAAGGGCATGCACAATTGGGTATCCTTGAAGCAGCCGAGGAAGTTGTTCCGGACATAAAAATATTATGTCAGCTCCTTCAAGGATAGGTTTTATATCATGAAGCCCATGTCGCACGCGGCTCTTGATTCATTGTACGACCTTACAGTCACGAAAGAGAATGTGAAGTCTGAGGAGACCTTAGTGTCGAAATTTCCACTTGAGTGGCTCGAGGACCACTTCCTCCTGGGTACAGACAATTATATTGTGAGGCATGTCGACCTGGATGTTGACGACCGACTGGCTTACCAAAAATGGTCGACTTTGTGTCCGGCTTCACCCCTGCCAAGTGTGTTACGAAGGAGAGGAATTTCATCCTCGACGAGCACGGGGAGATCTGTCGTGAGGCTCGAATGATCAATACCAAGGCTCTCCTTGAGTGCGTGTCCCATGAGGAGGCCTTAAGGTTTTTAGGTAATGACATTTTCTTTTGAAGGGGTATCTGCCTCTTTTCTTTTATTACTGACTTTTGTTTCTCTTTTTATTACAGGACAAATGTCTAACGTGCAAGAAAATTTTTTGAAGCTCGCAGCGACAAAGTCCAGGAAGAAAAGCAAGAGCAGGGTTTTCCAAGTCCAGCTGATGGGGAAGCCCGACCAGGGAGTCGGCGGTTCTTCCTCTCCTCAGTGCAACCAGTCCCCTCCTGCTCAAGATATCTCATCGAAAAGGTGGCATACCAAGGGTCCTGTACTAGTCGACCTCGAGGAGAGCATGCCACTGAGAAATTTGTGCTACCTCCTTGCCATACTCAGCATAACTTCTTCTTCGAGGGCCATTCTCGGATGGTGGTCAAGGAAGAGACCAAGGCAATTACGGGAGTCGATTGGGTGGCTCGAAGAAAGACATTGATCAATGACATGGCCACCATGATGAGGATCTTTTTAACAACCTTGGTCTTGAATGACGAAACAAGCCCTACCTCCAAGCTGAAGAAGCTGCGCGACGAGAACTCCGTCCTCAAAGGAGAGAAGAAAAAAGTAGAGAGCGACCTGCAAGAGGCTCAGACGAGGTACGAGAGTCACGTGTGCCTCCTTCACGAGATGGACGAGATGACTAAAGAGCTGAATGGGTGAAGGAGGAGTGTGATCGACTGCAGACCAAGGTGGCCGAGCTGGAGACCGAAGTCAAGCCTACTGAAGATGAGTCTGCCAAGGAGAGGCTCATGAATCTCGGGGTTATCTGGTGTCGAAGATCAGGTAGCTCGAGCAGGACTATTTAGGGGCTCTCGAGGCGGACTTTAATTGCGTTATAGAGGGCTCTGGATTGTGAACCTAGACGTCCATTTTGTCACCGAAGGGACATACCTTTATCATTAGGTTGTCGAGGGTCACATGGTCACGCCAGAAATCAATGAGGAAGACGACGGGCAAGCTGTGGTGGGAGACCAACCTGGAGAAAATGAAGTTGTTTAGTGTTTTTGTTGTGTTTTTGTTTTCTGACATGCGTTCCATATTTGATGTAGTTGTCTCTGGCCTGCGTGCCATGTTTTGTAACCTTTGAACAATGGGCTTTGCCCGCACTTTGGAAATGCTATATTCTATTTTTATATTGTGTATGCTCTTATTTTTCTTGTTTTTCATGTGTATGGAATAATGAGTTGTATGTTTGTTACCGGGATTTTTGCTCGACTTATATTGTGACTGGCCGTGGAAGGAACTGGTCAGGTGATCGGAGTTGGTATTCGATTGATGACGGAGCCAAGACCCTGATCGAGGTCTTTGCCCACGGTGTGATGTTCCCATCGTGAGCTGGAGGTTCTGCCTTACTGGTACAAAAACGGAGGAGCTCGGTCGGAGGGTCCCCGTTGGATCAAGAGTCTGCTCGCACATAAAGAGCAGACTCTTGTCTTTTTGTTTTGAATTTAAGAGTTGCGCCTGTACCATGCCGCGCCACTGTGGTTGAGACGCTAGTGGGTCGCAGGCAGTGTCTAGCTGTAGTATTGCTTGAGCTTTTCTACATTCCATGGTCGAGCAAGTTCTTCCTCTGTAGGTTCTTGAGGTAATAGGCCCCGTTGCCCGATTTGTCTCAGACACGGTAGGGACCTTCCCAGTTTGCAGCGAGTTTGCTCTCACGCGAGTCCTTCTAATTCCTTTGTAGAACCAGACTGCCCACATGGAACTCGTGCTTGATGACTTTGCTGTCATGCCGCAAATTTATCCTTTGTTTCAACGAGGCTTCTCGTAGGGATGCCCCCGATATTATTTCCTCGACTAGTCGAGTTCCTCCCTTAAAGCCTCTTCGTTTGCCTCCTCGTAGAGGGGGGACTCGGTTCTCCTGGAAGGTTATCTTATTTCCACCGGGATTACTGCCTCAGTTCCGTAGGTTAGTCGAAATGGGGTCTCCCCGATTGTCGAATGAGGGGTAGTTTTGTAGGCCCAGAGTACATTGTGTAGTTCCTCGACCCATCTCTTCTTGGCATCTCTCAACCTTCGCTTCAGGCCGCGGATAATCACTTTGTTCGTGCTTCGACCTGCCCGTTCGTCTGCGGGTGTTCGACTGAGGTGAAGTGTTGCTTCATGCCCATCCTAGTGATGAAGTCCTGGAAGTTCTTGTCGGTGAATTGAGTCCCGCTTTCGGTGATTATGGCTTGGGGTACGATGAAGCGGGAAAAGTATATTCCTCTTGTAGAAATGAAGTATGTTTTGGGCCGTGAATTTGGCTAAGGCTTTGGCCTCTATCAACTTAGTGATGGGCTGGTCGGTTCTGAACATGATTTTATGGCCCAGGAAGTAATATCGTAACCTCCTGGCCGCGTTGATGAGGGCCAGAGCGAACTTCTCGATCTACTGGTATCTGAGCTCATAACCTTGTAGGGCTTTGCTTGTGAAGTATATTGGCTTCTTCCCTTCGGGGTTCTCGCAGATCAGTGATGCGCTGACGACTTCCATGGTGACGGCGAGATATAGGTAAAGGATTTCCCCGACCTCGGGCCTCGATAGTATTGGTGTTTCTGAGAGGACTTGTTTGAGGTGGAGGAGGGCCTACTCGCACTCGTCATACCACTTGAACGCGACCTCCTTGCATAGGATCTTGAAGATAGGAAGGGCGTGTTGGAAAGACTTGGCGACATAACATGATAGCAAGGCGAGCATCCCGTTTAGTGACTGGATAGACTTCTTCGTATTCGGTGTGGCAAACTCGAAGAAAGCTTAGAACTTGTCTAGGTTTTCCTCTATTCCTCATTCTGTTAGGTAGAATTCGAGGAATTTTTCTGCTCGTACATCGAAGGTGCACTTTCCAGGGTTGAACCTTATTCTACATTTCCTCGCTGTCTCGAAGACCTTCTTGAGATGGGTGGTATGGTCAACCTCTTCTCGTGACTTCACGATCATGTCGTCCATGTAGACTCTGATCATGTCCCTGATTTCTCCCTGGAAGACCTTGTTCATCATCCGCTGATAGGTTGTGCCGACGTTCTTCAAACCGAAGGGTATTATTGTCGCGGTGAAATTTGGATACCAAACTATTGATTAGTTTGAATCTTTAATTCATTTTTGCAACCGAACTTTGATTTTGTCCAAAGGAAGGGATAAAGGTCGAAATTCCCACAATGCAATGCAAATGCAAGGTTAAGAGAGTTATAGGTTCGGGGGTTGGTTAAACTTAGGGAAGGTACTAGCATCCTAAGTTTCTGTAGTACTCTACAGGAACCTCTTGTTTTATGTTCGTTTATTGCTATGGATTATCTGCTTAAGGTTAAAGACCCAAGGGTTTATTTCTAAGTATACTCGATAAGATGTCGCATCTTATGCCTACATATCCTTACGGGAGTGGAATCAGAGTATTTTGTAGTTCACCCTAAAGGGTTTGAGGAGTTCTTTGACTGTGGTCAAAGTTCTTACGGGCTTAGGGTAGTTGTTTTGATTGGGTTTAGGAGAAGAGACGAGTCTTCATTTTAAGGGAGAGATAACCACCACAAATGTAATAGGGGTTGTAGGAAATGGTCTTTGCATGGTCTTAAGAAAAGGTCTTACATACTCAGATGATCGCCAAGTATGCCTTTATCGCTCTTAAGGCAAAGTCCCTACATGTTTGATTGTATTTGTTGTGGGGGTGGAGATTATATCTCACTTAAGATGATTAACATCTATTCTCTAATGTTTGAAATAATTTGTATTGTTTTGTTCATGTTTGTCTAAGTTGTAAAGATAATGGTCCTTCCTATGGGGTAGGATCTATCTTAAGATCAACTTGAAGAATCAAGGATCGAAGGGAATATGGTGTATATGATGTGCAACTACACACAACGTTGAATTATGTGTAGGTTTTTCCTTTGGACGGATGCAATGCGATGCAACAAGATATAATGACTTGCGGTAAAGATAAATTGCCGAAAAATAAATACGGAAATATAAACCATACACGAATGCATGAAAGCGCTAGGTGAGTGTGTGCATTGTGAATAAAAACAGATAAAGATAACTAGAAAATACGCATGAAAGCGCTAAGTGTAAGTGCACGTGTCGTGAGTGGATGTGCACGATTGATTGGTTTTACGGTGTTGATCTTTTTTAGAAAAAATATATTAATTTAGGTGAATTATGCTTATGAGAAAATACTATGTTCGTAGTGAGATTAGTTTTAGGAAAGGTATATTTTTATTTTGTGTGAGTTGATTTTGATTACTAATATTGGAGATTAACAAAATTTTATTAGAAAAAAAAGTAGTTTTATCATTATTAGTAGATATGTGAATTATGAAAATAGTTTTTTCATTATATTATAAATTAATATGTTATTATCTAAAAAGGTATCAATTTGATAGAGATAAAAAAAGGGATAGTGATCTATTATATAGTTTTTTTTAGTTATCTAAAATTAAGTAAATATAATGGATGTACTTATTTATTTAGAAAAAGGAATTAAAGGGTGATTAAAAGGAAGATTAATTGAGTGGATTAGGTAATAAAAAAAGATAACGAAGTTTAAAAAGATGATTTATTTAAAGGATAATTAAATAAGTATTAAGGAGATAAGTTAATTAGTTAAATGGTTATTAGCTTATTTTTAAAAGGATTGATTATGATTAATTAAATAAGTAATAAGTAAAAGGTTGATTTGGGCAGGGTTAGTGCGTTAACGAGGGGATTAGCAAGTGATTAGTGTGATATGTGTGTTTAGTGCTATAATCTGAAAATTACAAAAAAACAATAATCAAACGAAAAGAGAGAAATGGAGGGCAAACGTAGGGAGCCTCCCTCGCGACGGAACCCTAAACCTCTCACGGATTCGCTCGATCCTCCCCTCTCATTCAATCTTCGTTTCTATTTCTATTTCGAAATCCACTGGTTCTCGTACCTGAAACGAAAAAACAAAGCATTAGTCGTTCATAATCTTAATGCGGGTAGAGGTTTTACCGAAGTTTTATGCGTAGCGGCGGCGGTGTTTGAGACGGTGATGACGAAGGCGGAAGCTTCGTTGGGTTGGCTTGGCAGCGTCGGAAAGAGATAAGTGCAAGTCTTTTCTCTTTTTCTTGATGTTAGGGTTTTTGAACTTTTGTGGTTATCTGTGTGTCATACCCCAAATTTGCCCGCCAACTTTTGTAAATATTTTCGCATTTTTATTTTGCATTTTTCATTTAATTTCATACCGTTTAGACACGTGTCCGCCCCGATTGGGCATTCTTCAAATCTAGACTTTTTTATCCAACAGGAGCACGACACGTGGCCTAAGGGTATTTTTGTAAATTTTAATCCCATGTTTATTCTCTCATTTTTCTTTCTAATATTTTATTTTGTATATGTTTTTATTTTAGCTTTTCATTTAGATAATCAATTTGTTTTTTATTATAACTTGTAAATAGTTTTATTTTTTAAATAGAGTTTTTTTTTAGATTATCTTTTTAGGATTATTTTTTTTATTAATTTATTTACTTATTAGAATTTTATTTTTAGTGTAAGATATTATTGATAGTTTAATTAGTATTTATGATCATTGTTAATATTATTAAATTAGGATTGATTTATGATCATTATTAATATTATTAAATTAGGATTGATTTGTTTCATTATTAATAATCAGATTTTGTTTAGTTAAATTTTAATAATTTAGATTTTATTTTCTTAGTTTAATTTAGTTTTAATAGAAATTTAGTTTTTTAGAGTTCTCTTTTAGATTTAAATATGATTTAGTTTTTTTATAATTTTTATTAGAACCTTTTTTGTTTGTTTGTAGAAATAGCTTTTTAATAGTTTAATAGAATTTGTTAAATATATGATAGTTTTTTAAATAGGTTTATTTTATAGGTTTGGTAGAATTATTTATAATTTAGTTTAAATAGATTTTTTTTATATTGTTTTAAATAGAAATAGATTTTTATTGTTAGTTTTCTTGTAGTTATTTATTTATTTACTTATTAGCTTAGATTAAAGTTTTTTCTTAGAGTTATGTTATTAGGATTTTAATAGACTTTTAGAATAGGTTATTTAGAAATAGAATATAATTTTATTTGTTTTTAGAATAGATTTTATTTTATTTTAATAGTTAAATAGAATTTAATATAGAATTTTATTATTTTGTTTTAGATAGAAAATAGAAGTTAGGTTTTAAATAAGATTTATTTATTTATTTATTTGTTTAGAACTTTTTTTTAATTATTATTTTAGATTAGTTATTAGAATCAATAGATATTATTTTTTAGTTTTATTATTTAGCTAGTTCTTTAGTTTTAAAATTAATTAGAATTTAGTTTTAGAATTAATTGGTAATTATTAGTATTATTAAATTAGGATTTTAGAATTAATTAGATTTGATTTAATTTAGGATTATTTTAGGATTTTAGAATTAAGTTAGTAATTTTAGAGATATTTTAGGATTTTAGAATTAAGTTAGTAATTTTAGAGATATTTTAGGATCTTAGATTTAAGTTAGTTTTTAGAATTATTTTAGGATCTTAGATTCAAGTTAGTAATTTTAGAGTTATTTTAAAGTTTTAATAGAATTATTATTTCTTTAGTATAATTTTTAGAAATAGTTTATTTTTAGAATATAGATTTTTTTTTTAGAAAATAGTTTAGATTATTTTATTTTTTTAAAAATAGATTTTAATTTTCTTGTTAGAAATATGTCTTATTAATTTTAGGATAGAATTAGTGTAGAATTAAGTTATCATTAGGATTAGTTCTATTTCATTAACCAAACCATTTTTCTAGTACAGTTTCAATTAATTAAAATTAAATCAAAAAGAAAAAAAAACAAGTTGATGGACACTTGGCAGCCGTATAAAGGATGCTTCACTATTCATTGTCTCTACGATTGAACCCTAAAAAATTGCAGCCGCCGAACCCCTCTTTCAACCACCGTAACTTCCTCATCTCCTTTCCTCACAAAAATCTTCCAACATCGAACCCAGAACACCATTACCTTCCCTTATCATCAACCTCCATTAAAGAACATCACAAACTTCAAATCTTTAATCTGAAACCCTTCCCATATCTTAGCCGTCGAAGACTTCTGAAAGCCTCTTTTCGCGAAACCATTCCGCCGTTCATCAACTCCAACATCCCATAAACAACCACCATCCCAAATCCCTTTCCCGTTTTCATCGAATCATCAACCAACTCAACCTAAACTTCAAACCCAACTCATAAATTGATACCCATAGTTTTCAAAACCAAGAAATCAGAAGAAAATAAATGAAGAGAAACTGAAACCCAACAGAACCAAATCAAAGCAAAAGGGAAAGAGATAAGGAAAGAAATGGTGGAAATCTGGTAAGCTGAGGGGTTGCAATCGGACGAAGCTTTGAGCGGACGAAGGTTGTTGTCCTTCTCGCGTTCCCAAATGAAGTTGTTTTCATTTGTCCGTTTTGTTTCATCGTGAAGTCTTTAATCTAGCTGTTTTTTTGGTCTTTTAAGAATTAAGTTTCAACATGGTGATGGGCTTCCCATATGATTTCTACACATTCTTATTTATCCAAATCCCCTGTTTGGTTATGTAAATATATACATATAAATTATTATTTTGTAAATTATTATTAATTAATATGTATATATTATTTTCTTGTTTTATTTTTCTTTGTAAATATTATATACTATTCTCATATTTTATTTTATTTTATTAAAATATTTTTTTTTCTATTATATATTTTCTTAGAGTTTATAAGTATATTGTCTTTTTTAAATTTCAATTTTATTTAGAAGTTTTATTAATTTATCTTTTTGAATATTTATATTTTTAGAGTTGTTTTCATTTCTTATTTGTTATTGGGTTATTTATCCCGTTTCACCCGTTTTGGTCGATGACGACGCTTCCATAAATCGATTACTAAGTCAATATATTGATAAGTATCGTTGGATCCGAGACCACCCCATTCTCTTCTCATCTCTTCTCTATTTAAATTTCATTTTGACTTATGGATCGATGAAAGCTTTTTATCCGCAAGCGTCAGATTTTCGAAGTCGATAACCTTCCCGATTTCAAATCTATGGGGGATGACCATTGAAGTCATCTTCCTTACTTTGGGATTGCGATAGGCTACCTTCGATTAATCGGCATTTTGTTTGCGGTTAAGACGAGATCTCATTCTTTGCGTCCCAATTCAATCAACTAACCAATATACCACTGCTTTAATTTTCTGTCAAAATATACAACTGCTTTATTTTCTGTCAATATACAACTATTTTATTTACAGTTATTTATATTCTCGTACATATTATATCTGTATATTATTATTATCTTGTAAATATTCAACACTTGTACATTATTTAAAACACTTAACAAATATCGAAACCGTAAAATTTAAATTGGTGGATTGTTGATTATATATCTTGTATATTATCCATTTCCTGTATATATTCGAATTTATCTCATCTCTTTGGCAGGTTATCAAATCTTTTCAATAAACAAATAATTCTCTTTGTATTGAATTAAAAAGAGAGGATTGGGTGTAGACCTCTTCTTCTCCGAGTGTTGGGATGCCCACTGTAGTGAGGGTGGTTTCAATACTCGTCTTTCAATACGAAGACGCTTTCACCCTTTTTCTCCTAAAACCTCGGTCCCGTACTGAGCGCATTTTCAAACCCCTTCAATAAGGAATCATTTCTCTTTGTATTGAATTAAAGAGAGAGGATTGAGTGTAGACCTCTTCCTCTCCGAATGTTGGGATGCCCAATGTAGTGAGGGTGGTCTCGATATTCGTCTTTCAATACGAAGACACGCCTCCATCCACCACCTCTCCCTTTCACGACTCCCTTTCGCAACCTTTCTCACCTAAAACCTCGGTCCCACACCGAGTGCATTTCAAATTATTTTCACAACAAAAACTTGAATGGTCGTGGAGTGGTTAGGCGTAGGCCTTCTCCTATCCCGAGTGCTGACGTTTACCGTAGGGTTCTCTGTCGCAAAGCACTTACCATTCAAAACCAAAAACATCTTTAATAAGAGAACAAAGTTCCCTTTGTATTGAATTAAAGAGAGAGGATTGGGTGTAGACCTCTTCTTCTCCGAGCATTGGGATACCCACTGTAGTGAGGGTGGTTTCGACGCTTGTCTTTCAATACGAAGACGCCTCGTTCGCCACACCTTTTTATAACAAAAACTTTGAGACAATGAATTGGGTACTACCCGTAGGGGTTACTATCCGAGGACCTATCTCGCCCCAAAAACAATCTCATCAATCAAACATGACACCTTGCCTCGTATGGCGAAAACCAATCTCCCAAAGGATATGTTACGTCCGTTCTACCGCAAACAGGTACGCATAAGTCTCCAAACGAGCGAGCAGCAAAACACCTAAACTGCTAGAACGCGTACGATAACATCATCCACAAAACACACCGGTTATCCGCACCGTAGGCACGAACTACGTTGCTCTGATTTCTCATGCATTTTGAGAATACGTAGGCATAGGATTGCGACAATCCTAGCGAGCACCCTTTTTCTTTTTCACCCTTTCCCAGAAAGGCATGCTACGTCCGTTCTACCGCAAACAGGTAACGCCTAAGTCTCCAACGAGCGAGTAGCAATACACCTAACTGCTAGAATGCGCACGATAGCAGCGTCTACCAAGACTTCCCCGCACACCGTAGGCTGAACTACGGCTGCTCTGATTCTTTACTTTCTCAAGTAAAGATACGTAGGCACAAGGGACACAATCCTTGCCGAGCATATTCCCCCCATATCTGTAGTTCCCCGAACTACGTCGACTCTGACTTTCTATTGAGAATACGTAGGCATAGGACTGCGAAGTCCTACCGAGTCTGTTCTTTCTCTTTTCTTCCCCGTTCTCTCTTTCCTCCTAACTTTCATGTTTCTAACCCTTCTTTTACCCTGTGGAGCACTTCTTATAGCATAATGTTTAAGTAAATAAATTCACACATCGACAAACAAAAGGTTCCCATCGAGTACGATGGATGCGAGGGGTGCTAATACCTTCCCCTCGCATAACCGGCTTCCGAACCCGTTCATGGTTGCGAGACCATCTTATCCGTTCTTTTCCTAAGGTTTTCTCGATATTTTCCTTTCCCATCATGGGATAAATAAAGTTCGGTGGCGACTCTTCTGTCTATCTTTTTCGCCTCCACGTCGTTGCGCGATGCATTTTTCGAGTAGCGACAGCTGGCGACTCTGCTGGGGACCCCTAGCGAGCCAAGCCTAGTTTGTTTGTCGCATGTTTGATGTATTTGCTTTTATTATTTATTTGTGTTCCTTTCTAACCTGTGGGGTTTATTTGGGTTGGTTTGTAAGAACAAAAGCTTTCTACCCGAGCTTTTCGAGTATACACTAAGATTAGGAGGTGGTTTCTTTCTGATTTGCGAGACTTAGGACTCGTTGAGTTGGATCGAATCCCACCGCTCAGATGAGACCCTTTGGGATGATTATGTCTTACGTGTAGTCGTAACGGCATCTTTATTTCCAACTTGGGAGTCCGTGACTCTGAGGACCTTCTGTAGAACCTTATTCCGAAGGTTGCTAAAACATAACTCTATGTTCATCCTTTGAAAGGATTACCGTCTTACGAGTAGTCGTTCTGATGGAAACCTTTTGAGGGTTAGTGCATGGGACTTTGTTTTAAAATCCTTTGGGATACCCTCTTATAAGCCAATAGATTGCCCACCCAAGGGGATAGATACTTTTTTGTCTTGCAGGATTTGTAACTTTAATCCTTGATGTTGATCTGTTCTCGTGTGCACTCATTGCATTGCATTTGCATAAGCATCTCTGCATCAGTTTGCATTTTCTTCCCTGACCAAGATGCCAAGCTTACCCATCCTTTGTCCATAACCTGCAGTCGATTTCCCGACACTCCTGCTGAACTCGTGAGAGCTTTGAAGCGTTTGAAGCAAGAGGAACGTAGACGCCTTGAAGGACCAATCAAACAAAGCAAGCTGAGATAGCTATGTCAGAGAACGATCGCCAGGGTGTTGAGTCTCCACCAGGATTTACTGTGACGACTAATCCACTGTATGATCTTCCGCCGGATGGCCATCCTCCGCAAGTAAACGTTCTTACTCGACCCCAGAGGATGCCAACGACCGATCCCATGAAAGAAAAGCTTCGCGCACTTGAGGAGACAATTCAAGCTATGAGAGTGTCTGACATGCCCAACCTCGATGCTGCTGATATGTGTCTAGTGCTAGATTTGGTGATCCCTCTGAGATTCAAGATACCCAACTTCGAGAAGTACACAGGCTTTAGTTGCCTGAGGCGTCATTTGGTGATGTACTGTCGAAAAATGACCCCCTACACTCATGACGATAAGCTAATGATTCATTATTTTCAAGAAAGTCTGAGTGGAGCATCATTAAGTTGGTACACAGACCTAGAAATAAGTCATATTCAATCATGGAGGGACCTAGCCAACGCTTTTCTAAAGTTTTATCAGTTCAATCTAGATACTCCTCCCACCCGCATGCAGTTGCAAAACCTATCTCAGAATGAAAATGAACCTTTTAAAGGATATGCACAACGGTGGAGAGAATTTGCAGCAAGGGTGCAACCACCACTTTTGGACAAGGAACTGATTGACATGTTCATCAACAGTTTGCATGGCTCTTATCTTGAAAGAATGGCTGGTTGTACGCCATCAAGCTTCTCTGACCTTGTGATTGTAGGAGAGCGCCTCGAAAGCTACCTCAAAAGTGGACAAATCCAAGACGCCTCAAGCAGTCAGGACAGTGAGCTTGAATCTTTCGACGATTTCCATGAGGAAGAGAAGGATGAAACTAATGCATTAATAGCAAATATTGAGTACTCTCATGATGTACCAACAAAACTCTATGGTCCCTCATCTGCTCAACAGGCACCGTTACCAGTGCCATGTTATCCTTATGGGAAATCAGCCATGCCTAAAGCTTCATCCCGTAAATTGTGGGTCACTCCTCAAGCAAATCAACAAGCCCATGGCCGAAGTTATCAAAATCAGCATAGGCCCAACAACAACTTGGAAAGAAGGACTGCTCCTCTTCATCCGGTCCCTATGTCGCACAGTCAGCTTCTCTCGCATTTGATTCAAAACTCATTGGTGGAGCCTAAAACTCTTAAGCCTGTGCCAGAACCTTACCCTCCTGGGTATAATCCCAATGCTCAGTGTGGATATCATGGAGGATCCATGGGGCACTCGACTGAAGAATGCAAAGCCTTCCAAGCCAAGGTGCAACAACTAATTGACAAAGGGTACATCTCTTTTCCAGAAGGAAGTTTGGTTGTCCATGTCAACCTCTCAGCTGTCTAAACTCAAATATTTCAAGGGTCATTTCCAAGAAGCCAGTGGTCTAGACAGGCAGACGTCCTCAACATTGGCAGTCCTTGAACGCTTTTATCATTTGCATCTTGTAGTTTATTTCCTGTTAATTGCTACTTGTGTTTAAACATTGTTGTTTTGAATGGTAATATTAATGGAGTTATTATGCATTTTCCGAATCAGTCACGTCGTATTCACTCATTATTTCCACTTATCACAGACACATACACTTTTATCCACTCCACTTCATCACTATTGTGTTTAGCAAATATTGGAGGGAGGATGACGAAAACGAAATACCCATAATAGCAAACTGTATGCTTTCAGACATAATCTCGTCAATGATGTACAGGCATTGTTTCAAATCCCCTAAACACCGGAGATATAAGGAGTTAATCCCTAGTCAACCACTTCGAGCCTAGAAGTAGGAGTTTCCTTCGGATATTCAAACCCTTACACTCAACCGGGGGCAGGGTAGTTGTTCAGTTAGTCCACTATGCATAAAGCAAAATCCAGAAGATGGTTGTTCATCAATGACCCACGACATGGCAGTCACAATTCGCCAACAAAATCAAAAAATATCAAAAGCCTGCTAAGTCAAACACCTCAAAAGGGGACTTAGGCAAAAATCAAGGCTATCCCGATGGATCTGACAAGCAAAGTCAGTCCATGCAAAAGTTAGGGATCAAAATAAAAATCAAAAGAGGTCCTCAAACCCTCAACCAAAAACAAAATAACATTCAGTGGTCACCCCAAAGGGTCACTGACATCCTTCAAAAAGCAAAATAAGGTGGCTGCCATTTCAAGCAAACCTTGAAACCATCAAGCTTACACCGTCAAATAGGTGTAGAATTAACTGAACGTAGGATTGGAAGTCATCAAGAAGAAGGGGTGGGTACAAATTAACTTTGAGCCTAATATCCTTTGGTTCTATAACCGTGAGCCAGACCACGTTACAACCCTCAAAAGACCTAATTGAGGCAAGATTTAATCTGAAAGCATACTATCGCAAGGTTGCATAACCTGACTCCCCACATATTTGTTAATCATCAACTTTGGTGTCAATATCCTTGCTATATCTTTTACACCAATCAAATTAGCACAACGTTTGGACTAACGGTCCATTCGTCTCACTACCACGACACTCAATAAACGACAATTCTTTCAAAAAAACTTGCATGAAATTCGCATTAAGATTGCCATTCGTGAACAAACAATTTCAAATTGCAAGTTAGTAGTTGGCATCAAGGAAATTCCAACACGAAGCAGTCAAACAGGAATTGACCATTTCAACAGTCTGGATCAGAATCGAGCATACTTTGTGACCTTATGGATCTGAGGCATTGACATCCCGTGAATTTGGAATCAGTCAGTCTCAGGAAAATCCCCAAACATCAGTTGATTATGGGGCAAATCATTCAAGAAGCGGTTGATCATAAGTGAATCACGCCAATCAGGGGAAGGCCACCCAAAGTTTCTTTAAGTTAAGGATAGATCTCTCCAATGTTCAATCAGGATAAGTCAAGTCGCTTCAAACGCTCTTTCAAGGGCAAGCTACCTTAAGAGTACATTCAAGACAAATACCACACGAATCGGTTAATCAATGATGAATCCTTTCATGGTACAAACTCTGGGACAAGCCATCTCGAGGTCGCCTCATTGCAAGCTACTCAAGCAAGTTTCATTTTCATCAGCAACTGTTGAGTTCAAAACGAGTGTCGGGGAATCGTACCGTCACCTCACCCAAATAACCTTAACCTTCCAAAAAGGTCTTGCTGTCATTGGATCCTTCATCCCACGACCTATTACCAGCCCAATTCGAAACCTTCAAAGTCCAATTCTTGTCTGGAAAACCTTCAAACCAGTCCTCGTCTGGTCAACCTTCGCTGAATACCAGTTCCCGTCCGGTATATGTCAGCTTTCAAACCAGTCCCATCTGGTCTACCCTCCGCTGAATACCAGTTCCCGTCCGGTATATGTCAGCTTTTAAACCAACTCCCATCTGGTCACCCTTCCTTTTAGCCTACCATTTAACCAGCCTACCATTTCACCAGTTCTTGTCTAGTAAACCTCATCCCAAAGTCCAGCTCCCATCTGGAAAACCACAAAATCGGCCCTCCTTTAGCTTAACCTTTCTCCAACCAGTCCTTGTCTGGTGGTATACCCTCCGAATACCAGCCCTCATCTGGTACTTCAAACCCAAAGTCCAATCTACATTGGCAACCACCCAAGTCCACCCTGTCGGCACATGCATTTCCATCACCCATCTGCAATCGTGTGCATCATACGTATCGCATTCAACATCATAAGCATCTTGCTTCATAAGCATCTTGTATCATATGCATCCCAGAATCATATCATACTCTTCCCTAGCTCTTGCATCTCCGCATATTAGCATTTGCATTTTCATTTCCGTTTATGGAACACCATTATCATCAAGCATCCGTATATGCGAGGTTAAATCCAGGATTAATCTCAAAGATTTTCAAGATCATAATCAGCCCAGTCAGGGGCATCTTCCGCAAGAGTGTCGATAATCCCCACAAAGTTGTGCAACTTTTGTTGGGCAAACTCAAGAGCTTCAAAGCAACATCCAGCCCGGTCAGGGGCATCATCTACAAAGACTGTGGGTACTCCCACAAGATTCCAGAATATCAAAGCAAAATTCAGCCCAGCCAGGGGCATATTTTCAAAACCATGGGTGTATCACATGACATATTTCAACCTCATGGTTAATCAGATCTTCAAATCAACATTCAGCCCAGACAAGGGCGTTTTCAGTAAATCCATGGGCGTTCCCCAGTGAGTTGTCTCCAACAGACATCAACGATAAGTGGCAATCTCTTCAGAGAAACTTATCCCCTACATCCTTTTGGGTGTCAGGTTTGTTTATATTTCAATTCTCAAACTTTTGTTTTCCTTTTCGGACAAATTTAGGATATTCTTTGTATCTAATTGACTTCTACCTTGAAAAATGAACGCTGCAGCAATTCATCTTACTCGGTCTAAGCCAATTAGATAGGGGCATCTGTCATACCCCAAATTTGCCCGCCAACTTTTGTAAATATTTTCGCATTTTTATTTTGCATTTTTCATTTAATTTCATACCGTTTAGACACGTGTCCGCCCCGATTGGGCATTCTTCAAATCTAGACTTTTTTATCCAACAGGAGCACGACACGTGGCCTAAGGGTATTTTTGTAAATTTTAATCCCATGTTTATTCTCTCATTTTTCTTTCTAATATTTTATTTTGTATATGTTTTTATTTTAGCTTTTCATTTAGATAATCAATTTGTTTTTTATTATAACTTGTAAATAGTTTTATTTTTTAAATAGAGTTTTTTTTTAGATTATCTTTTTAGGATTATTTTTTTATTAATTTATTTACTTATTAGAATTTTATTTTTAGTGTAAGATATTATTGATAGTTTAATTAGTATTTATGATCATTGTTAATATTATTAAATTAGGATTGATTTATGATCATTATTAATATTATTAAATTAGGATTGATTTGTTTCATTATTAATAGTCAGATTTTGTTTAGTTAAATTTTAATAATTTAGATTTTATTTTCTTAGTTTAATTTAGTTTTAATAGAAATTTAGTTTTTTAGAGTTCTCTTTTAGATTTAAATATGATTTAGTTTTTTTATAATTTTTATTAGAACCTTTTTTGTTTGTTTGTAGAAATAGCTTTTTAATAGTTTAATAGAATTTGTTAAATATATGATAGTTTTTTAAATAGGTTTATTTTATAGGTTTGGTAGAATTATTTATAATTTAGTTTAAATAGATTTTTTTTATATTGTTTTAAATAGAAATAGATTTTTATTGTTAGTTTTCTTGTAGTTATTTATTTATTTACTTATTAGCTTAGATTAAAGTTTTTTCTTAGAGTTATGTTATTAGGATTTTAATAGACTTTTAGAATAGGTTATTTAGAAATAGAATAGAATTTTATTTGTTTTTAGAATAGATTTTATTTTATTTTAATAGTTAAATAGAATTTAATATAGAATTTTATTATTTTGTTTTAGATAGAAAATAGAAGTTAGGTTTTAAATAAGATTTATTTATTTATTTATTTGTTTAGAACTTTTTTTTAATTATTATTTTAGATTAGTTATTAGAATCAATAGATATTATTTTTTAGTTTTATTATTTAGCTAGTTCTTTAGTTTTAAAATTAATTAGAATTTAGTTTTAGAATTAATTGGTAATTATTAGTATTATTAAATTAGGATTTTAGAATTAATTAGATTTGATTTAATTTAGGATTATTTTAGGATTTTAGAATTAAGTTAGTAATTTTAGAGATATTTTAGGATTTTAGAATTAAGTTAGTAATTTTAGAGATATTTTAGGATCTTAGATTTAAGTTAGTTTTTAGAATTATTTTAGGATCTTAGATTCAAGTTAGTAATTTTAGAGTTATTTTAAAGTTTTAATAGAATTATTATTTCTTTAGTATAATTTTTAGAAATAGTTTATTTTTAGAATATAGATTTTTTTTTAGAAAATAGTTTAGATTATTTTATTTTTTTAAAAATAGATTTTAATTTTCTTGTTAGAAATATGTCTTATTAATTTTAGGATAGAATTAGTGTAGAATTAAGTTATCATTAGGATTAGTTCTATTTCATTAACCAAACTATTTTTCTAGTACAGTTTCAATTAATTAAAATTAAATCAAAAAGAAAAAAAAACAAGTTGATGGACACTTGGCAGCCGTATAAAGGATGCTTCACTATTCATTGTCTCTACGATTGAACCCTAAAAAATTGCAGCCGCCGAACCCCTCTTTCAACCACCGTAACTTCCTCATCTCCTTTCCTCACAAAAATCTTCCAACATCGAACCCAGAACACCATTACCTTCCCTTATCATCAACCTCCATTAAAGAACATCACAAACTTCAAATCTTTAATCTGAAACCCTTCCCATATCTTAGCCGTCGAAGACTTCTGAAAGCCTCTTTTCGCGAAACCATTCCGCCGTTCATCAACTCCAACATCCCATAAACAACCACCATCCTAAATCCCTTTCCCGTTTTCATCGAATCATCAACCAACTCAACCTAAACTTCAAACCCAACTCATAAATTGATACCCATAGTTTTCAAAACCAAGAAATCAGAAGAAAATAAATGAAGAGAAACTGAAACCCAACAGAACCAAATCAAAGCAAAAGGGAAAGAGATAAGGAAAGAAATGGTGGAAATCTGGTAAGCTGAGGGGTTGCAATCGGACGAAGCTTTGAGCGGACGAAGGTTGTTGTCCTTCTCGCGTTCCCAAATGAAGTTGTTTTCATTTGTCCGTTTTGTTTCATCGTGAAGTCTTTAATCTAGCTGTTTTTTTGGTCTTTTAAGAATTAAGTTTCAACATGGTGATGGGCTTGAGATTCACCTTTTATTTCCTTCTTAACGTTTTTTTTGCTGATGGAATGATGGGCTTCCCATATGATTTCTACACATTCTTATTTATCCAAATCCCCTGTTTGGTTATGTAAATATATACATATAAATTATTATTTTGTAAATTATTATTAATTAATATGTATATATTATTTTCTTGTTTTATTTCTCTTTGTAAATATTATATACTATTCTCATATTTTATTTTATTTTATTAAAATATTTTTTTTTCTATTATATATTTTCTTAGAGTTTATAAGTATATTGTCTTTTTTAAATTTCAATTTTATTTATAAGTTTTATTAATTTATCTTTTTGAATATTTATATTTTTAGAGTTGTTTTCATTTCTTATTTGTTATTGGGTTATTTATCCCGTTTCACCCGTTTTGGTCGATGACGACGCTTCCATAAATCGATTACTAAGTCAATATATTGATAAGTATCGTTGGATCCGAGACCACCCCATTCTCTTCTCATCTCTTCTCTATTTAAATTTCATTTTGACTTATGGATCGATGAAAGCTTTTTATCCGCAAGCGTCAGATTTTCGAAGTCGATAACCTTCCCGATTTCAAATCTATGGGGGATGACCATTGAAGTCATCTTCCTTACTTTGGGATTGCGATAGGCTACCTTCGATTAATCGGCATTTTGTTTGCGGTTAAGACGAGATCTCATTCTTTGCGTCCCAATTCAATCAACTAACCAATATACCACTGCTTTAATTTTCTGTCAAAATATACAACTGCTTTATTTTCTGTCAATATACAACTGTTTTATTTTCAGTTATTTATATTCTCGTACATATTATATATGTATATTATTATTATCTTGTAAATATTCAACACTTGTACATTATTTAAAACACTTAACAAATATCGAAACCGTAAAATTTAAATTGGTGGATTATTGATTATATATCTTGTATATTATCCATTTCCTGTATATATTCGAATTTATCTCATCTCTTTGGCAGGTTATCAAATCTTTTCAATAAACAAATAATTCTCTTTGTATTGAATTAAAAAGAGAGGATTGGGTGTAGACCTCTTCTTCTCCGAGTGTTGGGATGCCCACTGTAGTGAGGGTGGTTTCAATACTCGTCTTTCAATACGAAGACGCTTTCACCCTTTTTCTCCTAAAACCTCGGTCCCGTACTGAGCGCATTTTCAAACCCCTTCAATAAGGAATCATTTCTCTTTGTATTGAATTAAAGAGAGAGGATTGAGTGTAGACCTCTTCCTCTCCGAATGTTGGGATGCCCAATGTAGTGAGGGTGGTCTCGATATTCGTCTTTCAATACGAAGACACGCCTCCATCCACCACCTCTCCCTTTCACGACTCCCTTTCGCAACCTTTCTCACCTAAAACCTCGGTCCCACACCGAGTGCATTTCAAATTATTTTCACAACAAAAACTTGAATGGTCGTGGAGTGGTTAGGCGTAGGCCTTCTCCTATCCCGAGTGCTGACGTTTACCGTAGGGTTCTCTGTCGCAAAGCACTTACCATTCAAAACCAAAAACATCTTTAATAAGAGAACGAAGTTCCCTTTGTATTGAATTAAAGAGAGAGGATTGGGTGTAGACCTCTTCTTCTCCGAGCGTTGGGATACCCACTGTAGTGAGGGTGGTTTCGACGCTTGTCTTTCAATACGAAGACGCCTCGTTCGCCACACCTTTTTATAAAAAAAACTTTGAGACAATGAATTGGGTACTACCCGTAGGGGTTACTATCCGAGGACCTATCTCGCCCCAAAAACAATCTCATCAATCAAACATGACACCTTGCCTCGTATGGCGAAAACCAATCTCCCAAAGGATATGTTACGTCTGTTCTACCGCAAACAGGTACGCATAAGTCTCCAAACGAGCGAGCAGCAAAACACCTAAACTGCTAGAAAGCGTACGATAACATCATCCACAAAACACACCGGTTATCCGCACCGTAGGCACGAACTACGTTGCTCTGATTTCTCATGCATTTTGAGAATACGTAGGCATAGGATTGCGACAATCCTAGCGAGCACCCTTTTTCTTTTTCACCCTTTCCCAGAAAGGCATGCTACGTCCGTTCTACCGCAAACAGGTAACACCTAAGTCTCCAACGAGCGAGCAGCAATACACCTAACTGCTAGAATGCGCACGATAGCAGCGTCTACCAAGACTTCCCCGCACACTGTAGGCTGAACTACAGCTGCTCTGATTCTTTACTTTCTCAAGTAAAGATACGTAGGCACAAGGGCCACAATCCTTGCCGAGCATATTCCCCCCATATCTGTAGTTCCCCGAACTACGTCGACTCTGACTTTCTATTGAGAATACGTAGGCATAGGACTGCGAAGTCCTACCGAGTCTGTTCTTTCTCTTTTCTTCCCCGTTCTCTCTTTCCTCCTAACTTTCATGTTTCTAACCCTTCTTTTACCCTGTGGAGCACTTCTTATAGCATAATGCTTAAGTAAATAAATTCACACATCGACAAACAAAAGGTTCCCATCGAGTACGATGGATGCGAGGGGTGCTAATACCTTCCCCTCGCATAACCGGCTTCCGAACCCGTTCATGGTTGCGAGACCATCTTATCCGTTCTTTTCCTAAGGTTTTCTCGATATTTTCCTTTCCCATCATGGGATAAATAAAGTTCGGTGGCGACTCTTCTGTCTATCTTTTTCGCCTCCACGTCATTGCGCGATGCATTTTTCGAGTAGCGACACTGTGGATTTTTTTCGGTCGATCTCTTCTCCTCCTACTAGCCTCCTTATATAGGCCCTCGAATAAAAACAATTTTGAATGATGCCTTGAATGCTAATTCGATTGTTGATTGAATTTGATTTAGAGTTGATTGGATTTCTATTTTGGTACAAACCAAATTCGAAAACTTTCTCTTTTTGTCTAATCTTGTTAAATGCCGTTAATGAACCTCAATCTGATACGTAAATCAAATATATCTGCATTCAGTGTTTTGGGCGGTGAATTGGGGTATCCGAATCTCATGGTAGGAATATCCTTCAATTGATTTATTAATTTGATTTGGTATCTTGACAAGTGTGGATAGTGAAAGGGTTTGGGCCCAGAGAAATTAACAGCCCAGGGATGTTGCTGGTGGACTTTGATGACTTTTGGATGGTAAGCTTCGGTCCCTTATCATGAAAATCGATCCTTCGATAAGCAAACGCGTGGCCGAACTTGTCTTGATATTACTCTCGTTCATCCTGCACGTTGTTGTGGAGCTATCTTGCTATGAATTTCTAGGACTCATGTATTTGTTTGCTTGCTTCAAGTCTGTAAAAATTTGATAACTGTTTCTCTGTTTTGTTCATGTGCTTATGGTGATGAGGGGAACTAGAATAATCCGTCGTGCAAGTCGTCGTTCTTATCGCGGTTATCCTTATTTGCGCCAACTGATCAAGATCACATTGCATAGGAGCTGATGATTGTGGGAACAGAGAGGGCAATGTATCCTTGGGAGCATCCAATAACATAGGTGTATCAACAATCTCGGTAACATTTCCACCTTTAAAACTGCTTCAATTTTATGGCATCACGGCTACCACCAATCCAGCAACAGCAATACAATCTTGTTACTTGATGGAAGTAATGCTTAGGCTCTCACATGTACCAAATTTGTAGAGGTATTCTAGTCCGCTTCCATCATTATATTGACATTAGAGTGTTGCAGCAAAACCATCTCGCAGGCGTTATCTCCATTAGCGATTACAGTCAGCACTTGGCACAGGGTGGGGCATGGAAGAGTAACATTTGATGATAAGATGGCTGTAAGGAATTGGACACTTCTATCACATCTTCTATGAGGGTTGTTTGACAGATTTTGAAATTGGAGAAGATGGAGAAGAAACATTTGAGCTTTACCCTGAGGTAAATTACACACGTATGGATGAGTACCCTTAGGAGATTTTGTGCTTAATCCAAAATAGGAATAAACTGGATATCTTGGATGTCAAATGTCAACTTAATGTTTAATTTGTCCTTCGATTTTCTCAATAACAATACTCTTGATCCACCTCTAATATACTGATTTCAAATATTCTTGTCATTACTTTTGCTATGCACAACCGAAGCATGTGATGATAATATTGGATTAGACAGCTTTGAAGCCTTTTCTGAGGGCAATTCGTCTAACTTCCTTCCGATGAACACAAGCTTGCTTATCATCTTATTCTGATTGTATTTTTAAAGTTTGCCATAATTGCGTCTGAGGACGGTTTTAGAACTGACTTTGTTTTAATGGTTATTCGCAGTAGTTTGATTCAGATGTGGGGAGATGCCGTTGGCAAGGCCTGTGGAATGTCATATCTCCTTCCACTAACTCGTCCGCAAGCAGAGTGAACCTCCTCAGCAAGTTCCTCCACGTGAGTCTTCAAGCTGAGCTCTGGTACCGGTTATGATAACATCTGGCGTAAGTGAAAACCTTGTGCACTTCAGATAAGTGAGTTCTAGATAACTGTTAGAAGAAGAGTCCATAAAAGCTTCTGCAAGGCGTTCTTTAGACATCTGCAGAAGGTTGCTGCTGCTGTTGTTCATTCGATTCAAAAGTGATATCTGCAACCACTTTCTCTAATTTCTTTGAAGGCTTTCATTGTGCAACTGGTCTTGCAGGGAACACAGCTTGGCCTCACAATCTCTTGAGTAAAATCATGATTCTGGAATAAAGTTGTTGATGTTCTTGATTTCTTTGGAAAAGCATGCTGAGGTTGAGACTGCCGCATCATCTGGCTCTGTATTAAAGCGGCAGTACTGTTGGGAAAATTCTGTGCCTGCGGAAATTGAAGTATTGAAGTAGGATGCTGTTTAGAAGGATCTAATGTCCTCATATCTTGAAGTGCAGCAACTGCCATAGCATGGTACATATCTGGTTGCAAGTTCATCATAGGTGATGGATCGAGCCTCGCATGCATCCAAGGATTAACACCCATCCCTTGAAAATTAAGAGTTTGAAGTCCTCTATAATAGAATCCAGCTTAAATCTTGTATTGCTGCGGATATTTTCCACAACAGATGAAAAGGGTGCCTGCATTATGTTTCGCATTCCTCAAAATTGAAGAGTTTGATGCAAGCAGCTGCATGTGGTAATTGAAATATCTCCAGTGTAATGGTATGTTTCGATGAGCTAAGGAAAGAAGCCTTGATGTCGTTTTATTCTGCAATAATCCTACAATGATCTCAATAGCTAACGTTGTATTTCCCCTCTGCAACCTCTCCCTCTGTTGGGTATCCATTTTATTGTTGCTGACAGGTAGTGATGGGAGGTGCCACTCCCTTCATTTGGTGTTTTGTTGATAGCTTATGTCGACTTCGTACCACCTCATATACATAGCACCAGTCAACTTGCAACTCAGAGATGATATGCTGCCTTTCAATGAAACAATCGGAACAGGTAGATTTAAGGTGCAGCAACATATATATTCAATCATCAATGTTTTGTTCTTGCTTGTCATTGTTTCATCAGGTGACACAGGTAAAATATGCAGCTTCACAACATCATGAGCAGACAATTCTTGAGCACCAAAAAGTCTCAAGTGACCGAGTAACATTGTCCAAACTAGTCACATTCAAGCTCGAAGTACCAACAGCTGCGGAAAGAAAGGAAGGATTTACGGTCCATAGTCTAGCACATATACTAGGGAAAGCTTCCATTTTATGCTCACTGTCAAATCCTGTGTTCAACGTATTGGACTGCAGCCATGTAGTTCCTTCGTCCACGGAACTGTATGTACCCTCTGATGTATTTTAACAGGATGCTCGTTGACTGAACAGGGTTTGTCAGTTCTACTCAAGCCAAGTCTGTAATATCACTGACAGCGTTTGATCAATTGCATCTAGAGTTAATATCTCATATGTCGACGGCAGCGCAACACTGGTAATCGAGACGCCAGTTTCATCCAACGGCAGCACACCCACAACAGGCTGGAGATATTCATAGTGATTGTCGTAGTTGTGTTGTCGTTTGGTCTATCCACTGTGACTTCTTTCTGTCTAAAATTACGACCCGATTACAGTATGCTAATGTCTAAGATTTGTTGTAGGAAATACGTGTTATTAGCCTTGTGTCTCTCTTCCTTGAATCGCTATCGCTGTTTGTGATTACGAGCTGCAGTTGCTCCAATGTCAGAAAAGATGGATTTGTTAATGTATTAAATATATTTGTTGTTTTGTTTCGAACAGGTCATGGCGTGGTGTTGACTCATCAAAAGGTTCAGCAGTAAATTCTGATGGCAGCAACGGGTTTCTCCCTTGTTCCAGATAAACCACTTATCCTGAGAAGTTCCTACTACAGCTCTAACGGGTACAACTCCAATGAGTTTCAAAACTCCCCCAACAAGCATCTTCCGTGTTCCTCCTTTTCGACTCGCAAGTGTTCCCTCTTTTGCTGGATTTGTTGATGACTTGTAGTTTGTAGTTGTCTCTTTAATCAAGTGAATTTGTATGAATGATAATTCTTTGGATTGTATATTCAAATTGCTTCTTGTCATCATTATCATCTTGTAACACTTTCTTGAATGATATCATGTCGTTAGTTTGCTTCCTGCTCAAGTTATCAAACATGTAAATTTATCCTTGCCTCAGGTTTGCGTACAGTATCTTTAAACATTTGTGGCGGTAAACGGTGCAATTGAAGCTTGGTGTTTGTTATCACAGCAGGGATGTAGTGTACTTTCATAGCGATCTAATCCTTATAAGCCAACCTCATAAGAGTAAAACTCTGTCACTTGGATCATAATTAAAGATAAAGAATCAACGTGACTTTGGGAAAATCCTTCGGAAATTAGAAGTCCTTCCACGGTTTAGACTTGATGCACAGGTGTAAATCTGGCTTAGACTGGGAATGTATAAAGTTGAACCCGAATTACACTTTCGTGACGGCACCCCTTCTTGCAGTTTATGAACCGTATCCGTGCACTTCTAACATTTATGCTTGACACCAATGACACTGATAAACTGAAACTTGAAGTGCTAGGCAGTAATAATTCACACTTGGCATCATCGTATCTGCACAAATTTGTTAGTCATAGCACACGCAAAATAGAATATCAAGAAGTAAGCACAAAGAGGTGGGACTTTATGGTCAAAAATTAGGGTGTGACAATTATGTTGTAGTAATAATTGACTGACTTGGTCATGAAGGTCGTGTGTTATTTGTCGGCCTTCGCTATGGGGATTTGATTGTACCCCGAGTACGTGTCCACAAATAAAAGCAGTTTAAAACCTGCAGAATTGTCGACGAGTTATTTGATGTTAGGTAACAATTACACATCTTTGGGACATGCCATGTTGAGATCAATATAGTCAACACACATCCTCCATTTTACATTATGTTTTTTAACTAATACAACGTTGGATAGCCAGGTTGTGTATTGGGATTTCGATAAAAAAATTTCCTCTATGAGGTCTTTTAAATTTTTTCAGCAGCCTCTGCTTTCTCGGGAGACTACCTACGCCTACTTTGAACTATGGCCCTAGCGGCCGGATCTACGGTGAGGTGGTGGCATGCTACGTTGGGTTCGAGGTCAGGCATCTCCACAACTCTCCATGCAAATAGGTTAGCGTTCTTCCGGAGGCAGGTTTTTAGCTGCTTTCTCGCCAGGTTGGGGAGTCCCATGCCAATCTTCACGCTTCTCTCTGGATCATCTCCAAGCGTGATGAGCTCGAATTCTCCATTTAGAATGGAGCGCGTTGGGTGAGACGAATTCTCGTTGTATGTTAGAAGCGGATCTTCAGGTCCCGCACTCTGCTCTTGCTTGTTGTGAGAGTAGTTGTCGAGTTCGAAGGAGTTAACGTGAGGAAGTAGCTTCTGCTCCTCAGCCCGGGCTGGTCTGCCAGTCGACTTGGGGGGACATTGATCGAGTTGATCCCTTTGAGCGCTATCTCGAAGCATCTTCTGGCCACCTCAATGTCCTCGTGAAGGGTGACGACCCGACCTCTGGTCGTGTAGTACTTCATCTTAAGGTGGACTATAGATGGTACCGCGGTCAGTTCAGCCAAGGTCGGTCTTCCCAGGATGCATTGGTACAGAAATGGGTACTCAATCACTAAAAAGCGGAGCTTCACCTGTTCAGCTATCTCCTCGACCCCGAATCTGACGAGCAGCTCCACGTATCTCCAAGGCTTGATGGTGGTATTGTTGAAGCCCTATAGGTCAGAGCCGACATACGGGGTCAGGTGGCTTCGTCGAGATGGAGGGTCGTAAATAGATGGGCGTACTTTATGTCCACCGAACTCCCTTGGTCGACTAGGATTTGGCGCATGTTGAAGTTCACCATCTGAGCCCCGATCACGAGGGGTATGCTGAAGTTTGGTGCATCCCCGAGAATCTCCTCGAGGTAAAAGGTAATCGAGTTTGATTGACTTTTGAACTTATTAAGGATAGCGTTCCTCTTTGAGCTTTTGTTGATCAAATCCTTGAACTTCCTTTTCACCGACCCGACTGAAAGTTTGTTGAGGACCCCGCCGGATATGACCAAGGTGACGAAAAATTTCCCCCATGGACTGTGGGCGGACAGCGGTCTGGCGGGCTCGTTGAGAAGGAGGAAATCCTTTGGCCGGGAGACACACAGGGGGACCTGCAGTCCAGCCTCTTCAGTGGGTGCTGACACTTCCTCGACCTGCTTGACTTTGCGGGTCTCCTGTTAAGGAGCCTCGTTTCTCCTGGTGTATTGTTTTAGGTGTCCTTATTTGATTAGGCTCTCGATTTCATCCTTAAGGTGGGTGCAATCTTCCGTGACGTGTCCATGGCTCCGATGGAACTGGTAGTATTTGGATTTGTCGACATTGGACTTCAGAGGTGTCGGTTTCGGGAAACAGACACCACCTTTCTGAAACTCCGAATTGATAGATTCAGACATGATGCGCTCGTGGGAAACTATGAGTAGCATGTACTCAGTGAACCTGCATGTTGGCCCTCTTTGTTCACGGGGTTGGTCATCTCTTCTCCTTTCCCCGCCTCTTCGAGGAGGCGCAACATTTTCATGTCAGACGCCCTTGACGCCTTCCTGATTCTGCGTGTCGCGGGCTACCTCTATCTCCTCATACTGGATGTATTATTGGGCCTTGAGAAGGAGAGCATTCAAGGTGCACAGGCATTCGATCCCGAAGGTTTTGGAAAAGTTGGAGCGAGGTCATATTCCTCTCTCGATCGGGAATTTCTTCATGTTATCCGTGGTGGATACCTGGACACCTTCTCGATTGAGCCTCTCTATGTAATCTCAAAGAGGTTCGTTCTTCCCCTGGATGATGGCTTATATGGCTGCCTCTGTCTTTGAGTGGCGCCGGGAAGTTGTGAAGTTCCTGGAGATTTGCCTCTTCAGTTCACCCTAGGATGTGATGGATTCGGGCGTGAGACGCTTGTACCACGTCATAACATCCTTTCTCAGGGTAGTGGGGAAAATCCTGCACTTTATGGCTCCCCGTACGTTCCGATAGTCTAGCATCGCCTCGATGCTTTTTATATGGTCATCTGGTTCGATCATGCCATCCTATGTTGCCAAGGGCGGGGGTTTCTCCATTTTGATGGGCAACAAAGTCTCCCTGATGGCCCTACAAAGTAGTGAGCGTTGGTCGTTCTCGTCGCTCTTGACGGGTGATCGTGAGGGGGAAACTGATCCCCGTTTGTTTCTGTTCCACTGAGGAGGACTCCTTGGCTGGGATCTTGGCTTATCGACGCCTCATTTAGCTTTGTTCCTCTTCTGAGCGGGGGAGCCTCGCTCAGAGGTGATCGGTCGAGCTCTTGAGAGGCCATTGGCAGTGGGAGTTCAAAGCGAAGGCACTGCCTGGACAGCCGGGAAGAAGGGCTCTGAGAATTATCGTGATGCATCCTCCACGGGGGAGGAGAGGGCCTGCAAGAAATCGGGCGACGATGTCTTCCGGGGGAGAGCGTGATGGTTTCTTCTTCTCGAGCATTCTTATTCGCTCATTCTGTTGGAAGATCATTAGGATTAGGTTGGTCTGGTTGATCGCCACGAACAGAGATACCATGGTAGGGTCGGCGCCAGGTGGCACCAGAATGGGTTGGTAGACAGTCGGGCTATCGAAGTGTCGGGTGGCGTTAAAGGCCGCGTCTTCAGGGGAGGGAGATGTGGTATGCCCGTCCTTGTATTCACCTTTGTCAGCGTGAACGGACACGTTGGGGTCGTGGCCGTCAGCATTGATGAATGGAACAAAGGCGAATTCCAGAGTGTTGTTGTGGCGTGGGATATCCATGATCAAATGGAAGTTGAAAATTGCTTTGGCTCTTGAGCTTATATGCTTGTATAGGAGAAAGAACGGGGAGCAAATGGTTCCCACAGACGACACCATTGATCTTACCTGACCAGAAAGAGATCAGCAGCCTACCATGCGTCGTGAGCTCCTCTGTTCACCGGTGTTGTTGAGGAAGATGGGGTGTACCTGCAAGGTACTCCGATGCTTAAATGAGTAACGGGGTTTAGAGAGTGAGAGAGAGAGAGAGAGAGAGAGAGAGAGAGAGAGAGAGAGAGAGAGAGAGAGAGAGAGAGAGAGAGAGAGAGAGAGAGAGAGAGAGAGAGAGAAAGCAAGTATAGAGAAAATAAATGTAGAGAATAAGATACCCGACCCTCTAGTGAAAAAGAATATTTATAATGTGCCCCCAGCGTAGGGTCAACAATTACATTGCATTGGGTCAGATTGGCAAACCCAACACAAGTAATTGTCAGAGCTTATATGGTGTAGGGAAGATCAGCACGTGGTCTTCGCCCTGGATCAACTGTCCCGTGATCTTCGGAAGGTGGGCTGACCATTTCTTTCGAAAGTGGATAATTGCCTGATGACGTGTCCCCGCGTGGTGGACACGTGGAGAACGTGGAGAAAGCACGTGAACTCTCTATGTGCTAGGTAGTGGCCTACCCGACCGAGGGACCTTGTTGAGATGCGTGTCCGACATGGAAGAATTGTGCCTAGTTGGACGTCCCCAACATAGCATTGGGTTAGACCTACCCAACTGAAAAGCAAGTTTCAGTTCAGTCCATAACAATGTTCAAGCAAGATCATTCCATGTATTAGGTCTTACGAGTCATTTCTAAATCTTGAATCATTCTAAATATCTCGTACGATAATTGCACATTCATGGAGCAAAATGGATTAGATCTTAGATCCATAATCAAATAATACGGTTAAAATAACATAGTTTTTAAAAGTTTGTAAAAGAATTAATTTTATAAGACATAAATATTAGACTATACTAACAAATGATTAGAGACATTATTTAAAAAACTCATAATAAAGTTTTCTTTGTTTATTTACTTGTCCATTTTTTTACAATGCATGTATTCCTAATGCTTAACAAATATATCATTATTCACAAATATATTATTATATACTATTTATGTTCCACAATAATTATGAGATTTAACAATTTCACATAGATTGATAAAAAGTTACAATTCTATTCAATTATTTGTATTATAATGTTGTATTTCACACATTAATAATTTTTTTTTACAAAATTATTCCTTTTAAATATAAAATTTAAAAATACAACTTTATTTTCTATCTCCTATTACACAAATCTCTACATTTGTGTATTCATCAATTCCTCATCATACATACAATAGTTTTTTATTTTAATTAAAATACTTATTATTCATATTAGAATATTTATCATTCATTGCATTGAACACAATTATATCATATTAGCAGTTATTATTAATTTCTTTTCAATCATGGTGATATTTCAGCTGCTCTTTTGAGAAGAGAAAGTCCTGTTGAATTTGTTGAACCTCATGAGAAACTCGTGGACTTTGACGTGTTGTTCCATTGTGTGAAACTGACTATGTATGATCCTCTAATTATGATAACTATGTGCAATATTAAGATTCATCAACCAACAACAACAGTCTAAGTACAATGGAAATTGTACATCCCATACCTCTGCTGAAATAAATGAAGTGAAGGTTGTTTGTCAATATTGTAGCAAACATGGTCATGTTGTAAGAAATTGCTTCAAAATCAAGGGTTATCCTCAGATAAATGGTGGCAAACCATCAACTACTAATAGCACTCCCTTATTCTAATGAATGTAGTTCTTTATATTATGTTAAGAGTCATAAATTAAATTTCTCAAAGTATCATATTAGAAGCCCTAGACTTTTAGAACTCATTTATTCACATGTATGAGGCCCATCTCATATTAGATCATTAGATGGATATCTCTATTATGTCACTTTTATTGATCATTTCTCAAAGTATGCATGGTTGTACCCTATGAAAATTTGTGAGATATTAGATCAAACTTTAGTATGGTCGAATGGTAGCTTCTGGTTTGATAGGAATTAAGCATGAGGTCGAAGTATGTTCGCATGCTGCTGTCGAGGTAATGCGTGTTGTAGTTGAAGTTTTTTATAACATACATTAGTTAATATTGCTAGGGTTGTTAGCGTGTTGAATTGGGTCTTTCTTGTAAGCACAATTGTTTAAGTTAGCTTGTACCCTAAGTTAGCTTGTAATGGGTAATTGTTAAAAAGCCGATTAGGTTAGTGTGCTATTGTTCTTATAAATAGGATGTTAGTTTCTCAATCTTGACATAAGGAAAAATAGGACGATTAAATCGTAATTTCAAGAGAGAGAGGTTATTTTGTTATTCTTGTATACTTGTAATCTTGTTTCTAAAAGAAAGGAAAGAATACCAGTTTAAAATCAATCATTATTGTTACTTGTTGTTTTACTTTGGTTTCTTTGTTAACCCTAACCCTTGTGTCTCTCTTGATCATAAAGAAATCGTTTATACTTTGTTTCAAGATATCCGATTCACAAAATTAGTGTAGTGAGCATGAAGAAGATGCCTTCAACAAAGTATGGGATTGAAAAGTTCACCGGAGTGAACGACTTTGGTCTGTGGCGCTTGAAGATGAAAGCCCTACTGGTTCTGCAGGGTTTTCTGGAAGTGTTGAAAGGAGAGGTAGTCATGGACGCTGCATTAACGACAAAAGAAAAGACAAACATGATTGAGAAAACCCACAACGCAATATTGTTGAGCCTTGGTGATAAGGTTCTTCAACAAGCATCAAACAAGACTACAACATCAAGATTATGGGTGAAACTTGAAAGTTTGTAAATTACCAAATCTCTGGTGAATCGACTTTACGTGAAGCAAGTTTTGTATTCATTCAAGATGAGTGAAGACAAAGTGTTGGCTGAGTAGTTCGATATGTTAAACAAGCTGATTCTTGATCTTGAAAATATTAATGTGAAGATTGATGATGAAGATCAAGCACTGTTGATGTTGTGTGCTTTGCCCAGAACACATGCTCACTTCAAAGAAACTCTTTTGTATGGAAGTTTAATCAGCCTTGTATTCTAAGGGCTTGAACGAATGAAAGGAGCATAAACCTTTGAAAGTGGGAGAATGTTTGGCCGTTAAGGAAAAATTCTTGCGAAAGGATGGTAAGTTTGACAAGAAGAAAGGTAAAAGTCAACAAAAATATTATAGTGGTGAAACATCTGGTATTCGATGTTATCACTGTAAGAAGGAGGGTCACACAAGAAAGGTGTGCCCTGAATGCCTAAAAGATCATGGAGGTAATGGCAACACAGTGTCGCTACTGCGAAAAAGGAGTCGGCAGAAGATAGAAGAGTCGCCACCGTTCATTATTTATCCCAAAGAGAGGGAAAAGAAACAATAAGAGAAAACCTATGAAAACGGGAGAAGACAGGTCATCGCAACCAAATCTTGGGTTCGGGAGTCGGTTACGCAAGAAGAAGGTATTATCACCCCTCACGTCCTTCGTACTCGACGGGATCCACACTTGTTATCTATCTAAAGGGGGTTAATCTATCTAAGCTACAGGCCACAGGGACAAAAGAAAAGAAAAGAGACTCGATAGAACATCGCCGATCTATGCCTACGTATTCCCTCGTGTAATGGGAAAGTCAGAGTCAACGTAGTTCGAAAAACTACGGGTGAAGGTGGGGAAAAGTTGCTCGCCAAGATATCGCCGTCTTGTACCTACATATCCTCATCTGGTATGAGAAATCAGAGCAAATGTAGTTCGGGCTAATAAGACCATAGGTTGGTTCAAATTGTTTACCTGAGTAGGGTTAAACCTTAGTTCTAGCAGTTAGGTGTATACTGCTCGACCATTGGAGACTTAGGTGTTACCTATTTGCAATAGAAACAAGAGTTAACAACACTCTTTTTATGAAAAAGGTTTTAAATTAATCCCAAAAGATAAAAAGGTTTGATGTTTGTTTTTGAGTCTTTTAGAATAATAAATGAATTGAATTGTGTTTGTAATTCATGTTGCACTAAAGACTATGACTTAGGAGCGAATGCGTCACATATCGCCCAAAGGGCATAAGCTAAACACTCTAGACAATTGAGAGGAGACCCTCAATCATCATTTCCCAAATGCTTAAGGCTCGTAGCGTACAACACTCATTATCCTTTTATTACATGTTTTGAAGAAGTTTTGAGATGAGAAGAGAAGACACAACTCTAAAGGGAAACTAACTCAACCCTAATGTTATCATGCAAAGTACACCTATGACTGGGATGAAAAGGGAAAGCTACCATAATGTTATCATGCATGGGTTCAAACCTAATGTCTATCATAATCCATCTTGAATAAGAAAGATTATAAGTTCTAAGGGAGCATGACAAAGGAAGACAAAAGAAGAAGAAGAAGACATAAGCGAAAGAAGAAAGGATGCAAACATGCAATGCAACACAAAGAAGAAGAGGGAGGAAAAAGGTGTGAGCTAACAACCACCACAAGCACATCTCAACCTCTTAAATGCAAACAAGAAGATTCAAAACAAAAGAGAAAAGCAAACAAAAGAACTTAAACAAGTTCAAACCAAAAGTGAGATGAAATGGGAGAAATAGAATTCTTACAACCACTTGTACATCAATCACCATGCCCAAAGGAAATGCAAGAAAGCAAAAGGGGAAGACATGATCAATATGAGGATGGGAGGATATGCTTGGGCAGAAAGCAACACCAAATGGAAACTCAACCATAAACATCAAAATGATCATGCAAAAGAAAACACCAAAAGAAGTTCTCAAAATGGCCTCTCATCCAAAGTCAAATTCAAAGCGCAAATCAAAAGCACCAAATCAACTTATATGAGTCCCCAAGGTCCTAGGACAGAAGTGAGAACAAGATACGAGAGTGCACAAATTAAAGAAGGAAGAAAACCAAAACAAGTTGCACAATATGGCATGGTAAAGAACCTAAGTTCTAAACACTTTCAACATTCAATATCAAATGGAAAGCCTTAAAAAGATGCAATTTACAACATGAACCAACCAACTTTATGACCTATAAATTTTCAACCAGCCACTTAAACATGTTAGGAATGTGAATCAATAGGTGTTGGAAGCATATGAGATCCACAAGGGTCATTTCCCACAAGAACTAGGTCAACTAGTATATGTGAACCATCATTAGGGTGACTTGACTTGCAAGGTACACCAAAAATAGTGAAATGGTTCAAATAAATCCAAATAAAATGCACAAAGCTCTCAAATATGTTGGAAACCAGGGGTCAAAACAACAAAACCAAAGTCCAATAAAAACATCACCAAAGAAATTGATCCACTAGGGTGCTCCACTTTGAAGGAGGGTTATCGAGGTTCAAATAAAAGCACATGAAAGTCAACCAAAAATAGGTCAAACCTTGACCAAAAACAGCCTCAAAGGCACCACAACTCATCATAAAAATAAGGAAGAAGCCTTGCTCATAGGTGGTTAAAAATGGTCCAAGCATCAAGCAAGATCAAATAAGAACAAAATAAAAACAACTTAAAAACCCTTTCAATCATTAAATTCAAATTAAATTGAAAAATAAATGAAAAACGAAATTAAAAAATGTGGAAAATTAAATAACACATTAAAGTGTTAGAAAATATTTTTGGTTGAATTTTATCATGATTGGAAGTATTTTTAATCAATTAAAATCAAAACAAAAAATAAAAGAAATAAAAGTAAAACAAATAAATGCAAAAGGTGCAAATAGCAATGTTTCACGTTCAAACCAATGGGCTGATCAAAAGAGGGTGTGCAAATAGCAGCTTAAGCCCAATACACTCAGGCTGAACAAAACGTTGTGCATCATTAATTGACGTGGAAGTCAATCTCCACGCAAGCCAGGTCAAACAAATATGAATTGGACACGCGCATGGTCAAAGAGTCCAAGGGAGTCCACCTCAGATCTGAGGTTTAAAACCAGACGCCGGAGCCCTAGCTCCGGTCGTCTTCTCCAGCGAGCTGGCCGGAGATCAGATGACCTCAACCTCCACCAAACCTAGCAAATTTTATATCAAATTAAAGCTGAAGTGATGTAGATTTCAAATCCAGGATCCAATTGTCTTAAACAAGCATGAACAAAGAGAATCGAACGGATGAAGTTTTGGATGCACATCTAAAAACTTCATCAAACATGAAAACTAAACCAGCAAACATTGCCTACACGAGGTAGGGCTTCAGATGCAACCAACATGATCTAAATTCAGTGCCTAACATGAGAGAAATTGGAAGAAGAAGATTACCTAACGGAGACACTTCGTTGGTGCTTCAATTGAGTGCTAGCTTGCTCCAAAATGTGCATATCTACTCCAATTAGCTTGAGGAAGAGAATGCTTGCTTCAATTTGAGTTGAATTGATCTGGATTTGGATTCACGATTTTGAATTTCTCTCTCAAATTTCAAAACTGAACTTGAGCTCTCTTCCACAAAAAATGCACTTCTGAGAGCTCCTTTCTAGCTTTGAGCTTATATATGTTGGAAATGGAAATGAATTGGAGGCCTATGAAGCCTTGTTTGGATGAATTTGCAAAATGCCCAAAAATTGTGATTTGCTCATGCACACGTGAAAACCAATGCATACACACATTGAAATGGCTTGATTCTTCAGCTGCCAACTTGAATTTTGCATTCGAATTGGAATGGGCCTTTGATGTGGTCCAATTTGGAAGTTTTTAATGGAAACTTTCTTGTGAAGGAAGCTTGAATTCCACGTGATTTTGCTAGCATAAACCACAATAAATTTGTGCATTCTTGCCTTGAGTGTATTATGAACAAAATTGGATCAAAATATGGCATGAAAAAGACCTATAACTTGTTCAATTGGAATCACCTTTAAAAATCCAAATTTCACTTAAATTTCTCCACCAATGTTCATAACCATGCATAAGTCATGCCAATATTGAGTATCATGATGAAATTGAAGTCATTTGTAACAACTTTCATGTTGGTTGAAGTTCCATTTGAAGTACTTAAGTGCATGAGAATGATCTATAATGAAAATGACCTATAATCAAAGTTTCCCAAAATACCCTTGCTTACAAGCTTCATAACTTGAGTTCCACAAATGATATCAAGAACTTCTAGGACTTTTGTAAAGCTAAGATCAAAAGGAACAACTCTCATGTTTGCTCCAAGTTGACGAGAAACATGATTCTAGGTTAAAAGTGCCTTGGAAGTTGGTTGACTTTTGTTGACAAAAAATATGTTCATTTGAGACCTCTAACTTGGTAGCATCATATCTTGAGTTTGACAAACCCAATGGATGAGTTCTAGTACTAAAAATAAATCTTATACCATGATCTAGAAGTCTCATGTTTGCATCAAAGAGAGATTACACTTGTATCTACAAGTCTCCTTTGAAACCCTAATTTAGTAACTTCTCTAACCCTTGATTCTTCTTGATTTGAACTTGAAATGACATCCTAGATGTCTCAACATGACTTCCCATTACTCCAATGACTTAGAATTAAGTCTCAAACTCCTTCAAATCCACAGTGGACCTTGCACTAACCAGATGAAACCCTAGGTGTACAACCCTTGACTGCAACCTCTTGCAAATGATGTGACAACTCAGATACGCTCCACAATGGCTTCCAAATCACTCAATGAGCTTCTCACGCATCTCCTATCTATATCCATGAACTTGTGAACCTCTGATGATCTTCAGTTAGTCTCCAAGATAGGAGATAAGCAACATACATCCATCTTCTCTCTCCAAGAGCTTTGATCACTTCTTGATGATTGTGAGCACTTGATGAGTTGAATAAGCACTCTTGCTTGAGCTTAAAACCCTTGAAAAACTTCTCTTGTATGGCACACCTCTCTTGATCCCCTGCACAAGGATAATGCTATGCAAATGATAGAATGAAATGAAACATAAGCCAAGTAAAGGAAAAGATTGGGCAAATTTTGAGGTACAACACACAATCATTGTTCAAGGTGACTTCGACTCACTTGATGTTCTTGTGGTTTTAAGTGGCGACTCGAGAAAATAGTGGATTACAGATTCAGGTTGCACTTGGCACATGACTCTAAACAGAGAATTGTTCGAGGAGCTATGTGATCAAAATGGTGGATCTGTGCTGCTGAGAAACAACAAATCTTGCAAAATTGCAGGTATTGGATCTGTGAGATTCAAGCTCCATGATGAGTCAATAAGGTTATTGATTGAAGGTACAATGCATGTATTCCTAATGCTTAACAAATATATCATTATTCACAAATATATTATTATATACTATTTATTTTCCACAATATTTATGAGATTTAACAATTTCACATAGATTGATAAAAAAGTTACAACTTTATTTTCACTCTTAAATATAAAATTTAGAAATACAACTTTATTTAACAACATTTATGAGATTTATATACTATTTGTATTATATGTTGATGTATTTCACTCTTAAATATAAAATTTAGAAATACAACTTTATTTTCTATCTCCTATTACACAAATCTCTACATTTGTGTATTCATCAATTCCTCATCATACATACAATAGTTTTTTATTTTAATTAAAATACTTATTATTCATATTAGAATATTTATCATTCATTGCATTGAACACAATTATATCATATTAGCAATTATTATGAATTTCTTTTCAATCATGGTGATATTTCAACTGCTCTTTTGATAAGAGAAAGTCCTATTGAATTTGTTGAACCTCGTGAGAAACTTGTGGACTTTGGCGTGTTGTTCCATTGTGTGAAACTGGCTATGTATGATTCTCTAATTATGATAACTAGTGAAATATTAAGATTCATCAACCAACAACAACAGTGTAAGTACAATGGAAATTGTACCTCTCATACCTCTGCTGGAACAAATGAAGTGAAGGTTGTTTGTCAATATTATAGCAAACATGGTCATGTTGTAATAAATTGCTTCAAAATCAAGGGTTATCCTCAGATAAATGGTGGCAAACCATCAACTACTAATAACACTCCCTTATTATAATGAATATAGTTCTTTATATTATGTTAAGAGTCACAAATTAAATTTCTCAAAGCATCATATTAGAATCACTAGACTTTTAGAACTCATTTAGTCACATGTAGGGGCCCATCTCATATTAGATCATTAAATGGATATCTCATTATGTCACTTTTATTGATCATTTCTCAAAGTATGTGTGGTTGTATCATATGAAAAGTTGTGAGATATTGAATCAAACTTTAGTATGGTCGAAGGATAGTTTCTGGTTCGACAGAAATTAAGCATGAGGTCGAAGTATGTTCGTATGTTGTTGTCAGAGTAATGTGTGTTGTAGTCGAAGTTTGTTCTAACATGTATTAGTCAATATTGCTAGGGTTGTTAGCATGTTGAATTGAGTCTTGCTTGTAAGTCCAATTGTTTAAGTTAGTTTGTATCATAAGTTAGCTTGTAATGGGTAATTGTTAAAAAAAAAACCATTAGGTTAGTGTGTTATTGTTCTTATAAATAGGATGTTGGTTTCTCAATCTTGGCATAAGTAAAAATAGGAAGATAAAATCCTATTTCAAGAGAGAGAGGTTATTTTGTTATTCTTGTATACTTGTAATCTTGTTTTTAAAAGAAAGGAAAGAATAGCATTTTATAACCAATCCTTGTTGTTCCTTGTTGGTTTACCTTGGTTTCTTTGTTAACCCTAACCCTTGTGTGTTTCTTGATCATAAAGAAACTGTTTATACTTTGTTCAAGACATCCGATTCACAATAAATTGGTGTTGTGAGCATGGAGAAGATGCCTTCAACAAAGTATGAGATTGAAAAGTTCACCGGAGTGAACGACTTCGGTCTGTGGCGCTTGAAGATGAAAGCCCTACTGGTTCAGCAGGGATGTCTAGAAGCGTTGAAGGGTGAGGCAGCCATGAACGTTGCATTAATAGCAAAATAAAAGACGTGCATGATTGAGAAAGCCCACAATGAAAAATTGTTGAGCCTTGGTGATAAGGTTCTTCGACAAGCATCAAAGAAGACTACAATATCAAGATTATGGGTGAAACTTGAAAGTTTATAAATGACCAAATCTCTGGTAAATAGACTTTACCTGAAGCAAGCTTTGTATTCATTTAAAATGAGTGAAGATAAAGTGTTGGCTGAGTAGTTGGATATGTTCAACAAGCTGATTCTGGATCTCGAAAATATTGATGTGAAGATCGATGGTGAAGATCAAGGACTGTTGTTGTTGTGTGTTTTGCCAAGAACACATGCTCACTTCAAAGAAACTCTCTTGTATGGAAGGGAGTTCCTGACCTTTGAAGAAGTTTAATCAGCCTTGTATTCTAAGAACTTGAACGAACGAAAGGACCATAAACCTTCGACGGTGGGTGAAGGTTTGGCCGTTAAGAGAAAATTCTTGCGAAAGGACGGTAAGTTCGACAAGAAGAAAGGTAAAACTCAACAGAAATATTATAGAGGTCAAACATATGGTATTTGATGTTATCACTATAAGAAGGAGGATCACACAAGAAAGGTGTGCCCTGAACGCCTAAAAAATCATGGAGGTAATGGAAACACAGTCGTTGTTCAAGGTGACTTCGACTCATCTGACGTTCTTGTGGTTTCAAGTGGCGACTCGAGAAAAAAATGGATTATGGATTCAGGTTATACCTGTCACATGACTCTAAACAGAGAATTGTTCAAGGAGCTAGATGGTAGATCTGTGCTGCTGGGAAACAACAAATCTTTCAAAATTGCAGGTATTGGATCTATGAGATTCAAGCTCCATAATGAGTCAATAAGGTTATTAACTAAAGTCAGGTATGTACCTGACTTGAATAGAAATTTGATTTCTCTTGGTGAATTCGACAAAAAGGGATATGTTTTTCAAGGAGAGAAAAATATCCTAAGAGTCATGAAGGGGTCAAAGGAAGTATTGAGAGGCGTGAAGAAACAAGGCTTGTATACCCTTGAGGTTGAGGTTGTAAGTGATTCGACAAATGTTGCATCCATGAAACCTGTGTCGAAGACAGAATTATGGCACATGAGATTGTGCCATATCAGCGAAAGTGGCATGGTCGAATTATGGAAGCAGAACCTACTAGGAGGTGACAAAGTCGAAAAGTTGGAGTTTTGTGAATCTTGTGTATTTGGTAAATCATGTAGGGCGAAGTTTAACAAAGGCAAGTAAAGAACACATGGATCCCTGGATTACATTCATGTTGATCTTTGAGGGCCTGCAAGGAATCCTTCACAGTCAGGTTCAAGGTATTTTCTATCCATCGTTGATGACTATTCTAGAAAGCTATAGGTAGTCATTCAGAAGACAAAGGATGAAACTTTTGAGAATTTCAAAAGTTGGAAGATTCTGGTTGAAACTCAAACTGGCAGAAAAATAAGAGGTTGAAAATCGACAATGGCCTTGAATTCTGCAACGAAGCGTTTGACAGCTACTGTCTTGAGTATGGATTGCAAGGCATAAGACTATAGAAGGTACTCCTCAACAAAATGGCTTAGATGAGAGATTCAATTGAACAATCCTTGAAGGGTTAGATGCATGTTGGTTAGTGTTGGATTAAAGAAGTGTTTTGGGCGGAAGTTGTTTCGATATTAGCTTACCTGATAAATAGATGTCCATCGACTACCTTTGGAATGAAGACACCTAAAGAAGTTGGTCGGGACATCCACCTAGTCTCGACAGACTGAGAGTATTTGGCTGTGTGGCCTATGCTCATATTAGGTAAGACAAGATCGAACCTAGAGCTCTGAAATGCAAGTTCATAGGATACCTTGAAGGAGTCAAAGCTTATAGGATATAGTGCCTAGAGCCAGGTCACATGAGGTGTATCACTAGTCGAGATATAATTTTCAATGAAGCAAAGATGGCTTTTAAGAAACTGATGATGCTGACGAAGGGCTGGAATATGGAGAGATTCCTGTTGTGGTGGAGCATGTTGATGCTGAATTGTGTACCCCATATGAAGTCGAAGAAGTCGCAGAAGATGTTGTCGAAGATAAGGAGACTGATAATGACTACCTACTAGCAAAAGACAGGTCGAGGAGAGTCATCAAGCCACCTCATAAACTTGGGTATGCAGATCTTATTATGCCTTTATCTCTGCAAGTGAGGTTCTAGACGAAGAACCTAGAGATTATAAGAAAATTATGAGGAGTCGAAAGAAGACTGAATGGCTAAAAGCCATGGATGATGAGATGAAATCTCTTCATGATAATAATACATGGGAACTGATCAAGAAACTTGCTGGAGCCAGGTTAGTCAGCTATAAATGGATTTTCAAAGTTAAGGAAGGAATCAAAGGAGTGACGTCAAAGAGATACAAGGCATGATTGGTTGCTAGGGGGTTCAATCAGAAAGAAGGTATCGACTTCAATGATATATTCTCTCTTGTTATGAAGCACATATCCATTCAAATGTTGCTTGCCACAGTGGCACAATTCAACCTTGAACTGGAACAGATGGATGTGAAGACTGCGTTCTTGTATGGTGACTTAGATGAAACAATCCCGGTGAGGTAACCTGAAGGGTATGCCGAAAAAGGGAAGGAAGATCATGTGTGCAAGCTGAATAGATCCTTATATCGACTAAAACAATCTCCTCGACAGTGGAATAGGAGATTCGACAAGTTCATGGCACACATAAGTTTCATCAGAAGTCAGTTCGACCATTGTGTTTACTTTTGATTTTGACCGAGTAATTCATTTGTTATTTTGTTGCTATATGTGGATGATGTTCTAATAACAAGAAATAATGTAGAAGATGTAATGAGGGTGAAGGCTGAACTCAATAAGGAGTTCGACATGAAGGATCTGGGAGTTGCGTCCAGGATTCTTGGGATTGAAATCCGAAGAGATAGAAAGAGGACGAAATTTTGCTTATCTCAAGAGGTATATCTGCGGAAGGTTCTCGAAAAGTTTGGTATGTCAAATTCAAAGTCTGTTGTGACTCTGACAAACCCTCAATGTAAGTTGAGTATAGATTAGTGCCTCAGCACTGATGTTGAAAGAACTTATTTGAATAGCATTCCATATGCTAATATAGTGGGTTCTTTGATGTATGCTATGGTTTGTACCAGACCCGACATAGCATATACAGTAAGTCTTGTAAGCAGGTACATGGCATATCTTGGCAAGGCTCACTGGAAAGAATTGAAGTGGATTCTAAGGTACATAAATGGGTCTCTAAATAGAGTCCTAATTTATGGTGGAGCCTTGGGTGAAGATAGTAAAGCAAAAATCGAAGGATATGTTGAATCTGATTATGCAGGTTGTATGGGTTCTAAAAAATCTACTTTTGGATATGTGTTCACTATGTTTGGGACAACAATCAGTTGGAAAGCAACACTTCAGAAGGTCATTGCCTTATCAACCACTAAAGCGGAATATATTGCCCTAATTGAAGCTATGAAGGAAGCATTGTGGCTTAAAAGTTTTGCAAAGGAGCTAAAACTTCAAGGTCGAGTTATCATTGTTAAATGTGATGGTCAAAGTGCAATACACCTGTCGAAGAATTCATCCTATCATGAGCAAACCAAGCACATTTATGTGAGGCTACATTTCATCAGAGGGGTAATTGAGCGTGGAGAAGTCTAAGTGCTGAAGGTTTCGACAAATCATAATGTTGCTGATATGATCACAAAGACGTTGTCCAGTTGCAAGTTTTTCCATTCTATGCAGTTGATAAAGTTGTATGAAGAAAGCTAGTTTCTTCATATTATAGAGTTAGATCCAAGGTGGAGATTTGTGAGATATTGGATTGAACTTTAGTATGGTCGAAGGGTAGCTTCTGGTTCGACAGGGATTAAACACGAGGTCGAAGTATGTGCGCATGTTGTTGTCGGAGTAATGCGTGTTATAGTCAAAGTTTGTTCTAATATGCATTAGTCAATATTGCTAGGGTTGTTAGCATGTTGAATTGAGCCTTTCTTGTAAGCCCAATTGTTTAAGTTAGCTTGTACCCTAAGTTAGCTTGTAATGGGTAATTTTTAAAAAAAAAACACTAGGTTAGTGTGTTATTTTTCTTATAAATAGGATGCTAGTTTCTCAATCTTGACATAAGAAAAAATAGGAAGATAAAATCCTAATTTCAAGAGAGAGGTTATTTTGTTATTCTTATATACTTGTAATCTTGTTTCTAAGAGAAAGGAAAAAATAGAAGTTTATAACCAATCCTTGTTGTTCCTTGTTGTTTTACCTTGGTTTCTTTGTTAACCATGACCCTTGTGTGTTTCTTGATCATAAAGAAACCATTTATACTTTGTTTTAAGACATCCGATTCACAACAAAAGTAAATTAGATGTTTTCAATATTTTCACCCAGTTCAAAACCATTGTGGAAAAACATTTTAGTTTTCCTATACTTACTTTCTTTTTTGATAATGGTTGGAATTTTATAAAAATAAAACATTTTTTTTGGTAACACATGCCATCTCTCACTTGACCACACCTCATCATACATCTAAAACAAATATATTGACACATTATTGAAATTGGTTAAGAATTACTCTATCACGCTAAGCTGCCTGGGCAGTTTTAGAGCTTTTCTTTCAACAAAACCACATATCTTATAAACAAAATTCCTACTCGATTTTTCATATTAAGTTACCTCATGAAGTTCTCTTTGACAAACCACCAAATTATAATAGGCTACATGCATATGTCTATGTATGTTTTCCTTAGTTAAGACCTTATACCAAATATAAATTACAAAACAATACTCGAACCATCACTTAAGACTTAAAAATCCCTCATTGGAGACAAGCTTGTTCATAAGAGTTCAATGCACTTGGGAATAATGGAAAATGGACATTGGTACCGAATAACACTAGCACAACTTTGGTAGGCTACAATTGGCCCATTCGTACCAAAAGCAACCCATATGGTAGTATATCTAGGTACATAGCCAGATTGGTAGCCAAAGGCCATACTCAAACTCTTGGGTAAAATTTCAAAGAAACATTTTCTTTTGCTGTTAAACCTCAAACCATAAATTTTGTTCCTTACCATTTCCCTCACTTCAGGATGGTCTTTACACTAATTAGATGTCAATACTTCTTACAATGTCAAATAATAGAAGAGGCTCACATGCAACAACCACCTAGTTTTATCTATGCTGATTTTCCTAGTCACATTTGCAAATTAAAGAAGGCAATTTATGGACTCAAACAAGCATCTTGTGCATGACATAATTCATTTAAAGGATTTATACTATCATATGATTTTACAATGAGTTTGAATGACTCTTCTTTGTTCATCTACAATAAAAAAGTATACAAGTTTTTCTTCTAGTCTATGCTAATGACTTAATTCACACTGGAAGTCATTCACTAATCCTCAAATAGTTTATGAAGGAATTTTCAAATTGATTTTGAATTAAGTATCTTGGTTATCAACATAACTTCTTTGGTGTTGAATTTATCCCTACCTATGATGGTTTTATTCTATATCAAAATGGACATATCAAGAATTTATTGTAAACATTTGACATGGTAGTAGCAAAACCTACTCATACCGCCTTCTGTACTTCTACTCCACTTTAAATAGTGGACAAATATCCACAGGCTAATGTGTAGTTCAGAGAGAAACTACGATGATGGCCTTATATATGCGATATTTATGCTGAGGTGTGTAATTAAAGAGGAACTACGATGATGGCCTTATATTAGAGAAGTGACAAGTTCCAAGAGGAATCAATGATCATTTTTTCATTTGTATTATTTGCTGCATTTTATGAGTTTCTAGTTCATATATGAGTTTCTAGTTCAAAAGTGAGGATCAATGGCGAGTCTGAGACTTTGAGTCAATGATGAGTTTTATGTTCAGAAGTGGGGACATGGGATAAGTTTTGGTTCAAAGAGGAACCATCAGTGGGTGGATAAATTAGTAACATAACTCTGATATCTAAAACTTGGTACCACATGCATCGTAGTAGAAGAGGAGAATTGCAACGCATTTATATCTACATTATGATTGATAACTATTGTGAATAAGTCTACGTGATTGATGAATAATATGTTTAAGATATTCTTATTGTTTTATACACCATTAATATTTATGAATGTATGCTCACCCCCGTTTGTTTCTTGTGTTGGCTTTATGCCTATGGTTCAAATACTCATGTAGAGACCAAAGAGTCTTAGATACTTCTTGTGTGGAAGATGGCTAGTGTCCTCCTTCATTTATTTGTTCCTAAGAAATAAGAAAATAATGATAAAAACTAAAGTGAAGGGTGAGACACTAGGATTCTGGAGTCAATTAAGCAAGGGGAAGGTATTAGGCACTCTTCACCTTCATTGTATTTAATGAGATTCTTCCCTAATTCTAGGGTTGCTATGTTATCTATGGGAATTTTTCTTATGTTATATGTTATTGCTTAATATTTATTTTCAAAGATTATTTCATTATTATTTGCAAGAAAAATAAGTTATAAATTTGATAAAAAGAAATTTAATCATGAAAAAGAACAAAGAAAATGTTTTTTGTTATTGTACTCGCCAAAGTGTTACAACTCTATGTCTACGTACCTTCGAGCAATATGAAGGATTAAAGTACAATAGTTCGTATAGAAAAATGGTTTGTGTTTGTTATTTTTAATTATGAAAAAGTTCTCAACGCATTGGAGGCAAAGAAAAAAGTTTATTTGAAAAATGTCTCAATTCACAAGGACAAAGGACATTAATTTTAAATGTGTTAAAAATTAATTTTAACTTAATTTCAGTTGATTGTTAAGGTGTTACACCGGCCAATCAACTTGATTTGCAAAAAAAATGTATTTATAAGTTGATTTAGAAAATAGATTGTAATATATATATATATATATATATATATATATATATATATATATATATATATATATATATATATATATATATATATATATATATATATATATATATATATATATATATATATATATATATATATATATAATTTTGATTGCTGTACAAAATATATGAAAGAAAAAAGGTTACCATTAATGTCATATGCATTTTTTTAGTTTTGTTTAAGACTTATTTAGTTATAAACCCTAATTTCCCTAACTAAATAATTAGTTCCTAGTTATCCTAATAAACCCTTAAATTATTCCCATCAATTATTAATCCCTAATTATCCTAATTGAACCTAAACATCATCCTAATTAGTTATAAATTACAAAATATTAAGCATTTATTATTTTTTGAGATTTTTTATATTAAATATAAAGGTTTGTTTTTTTGTATTTTTTTCTAAATTATTAAATTATGTAACCAACCTAATTATAATAATTAAATTATCATAATTAACCTAAAAACTAATCTTAATTAACATAATTATTAAAATAAAACTTTAAAATAAATAAATAAAACTATGTTAGGGTGCACTATTAAAACAAGTGGTATCGTAAGCAAGGAAGGTGTGGAACATAAAGGAGTGAGACCCATCAAACTCTGAAGCCCAATGCTTGGTTAGAGTGTTCATGAGTGAGGGTGAGCAGCGGTTGACTCTCTCTAGGACGCTGGATCATGATCAGAAGGATCTAAAGTGTTCAACTCACAATCTTTGATTTGGAATACTGGTCAAAGTACGCAAGATAAAGGGTTTATATTTAAAGTCAATGGGGGCACATGGTAGTTAAAGGTACACAACGGCTAACCTGAGTTAGTAAGGGGATTTGCTGGGAGTACGCCACATAGGCAATACCTGGACACAGGGCAAGGGAGTATATAACCTTGAGGTCTTCAGAGAGGTCTCATTTCCTCTCCTCTTTTCTCTCTCTACGCTCGCTTTCTCTCTAGTCTTTTCAACTCTCTCTAAAATTCCTCTTCGGTCACCTCTTAAACCCAACAATTGTTACACCCTTCTAACCCCGCATAATAAATATAATTAAATCAGAGTAGTTATCATGCGTCTCACAAAAGGATGTCACATATAATTTTGAAACATCACACAAATACCTGTCATACTCATTAACACTTAAAATGAATTCATACTTTTCATAAACTTTCATCTTAGCATGTAGCAGCAGATTTACTTCAATAAAAAAAGATATAATGAAAGTCTCGTGCTCATCACATTCATAACTAATACTTAGACATAAAATCCAATACTCCATATAATTCAAATAAACATAACGACATAAAGAAGAGTACATAATGTATCTCTCAAACATAAATAAAAATGATCCCAATGTTACATGATCAGAGCACGACTCGAACCAACATAATAAAGACATAAATCAAGCTACTCCAACAACTACCTCACGCTAGAAGTAACTCTACTCCTCGGTATCTGAGCGATGTCGTATAAAACATCATTCCAACAAAAGGGTGAGAATTCACATAATTATTGAAATCATAAGATAATAATTAATTTAAGGCATACAAGCATAATTACAATTATTCTCACACTTCAACAAAGTACCACTTAAGTAACCTTACCATTCACAAATATATACACACAATCCACAATTTCACCAATTCAACAATTCACATAAATGAATGTAATCTCATATAACAAATATATACACAATGAGACTCAATGCAAGACTCAAATGCAACTCATGTCATGTGGTACCAATACTTTTTATTATTTTTCGGTTTTTACATTAAACCGGGTCCGTTCTCTAGACCAATAAGACACAAAAAGTTTGTTCTCTAAGCTTTCAAACCCCGCTCTAGGTTTGGGACAAGTCACTAGGTCCCACGAAACTAACAAGCATTGTCTCTTGACACAAATGCTGTGTATGCAAATATAATTATCATATGCACTTAAGACCATTCCCTAATCTTAACATCCATGCATATCTTCAATAATTCATCACACTTGAATTACCACACATTTGCACATACAAACACATTTCAAAAATCATGGCATTCTTACTTCAAACATCATCATCCACAATTAGCAAGTAATCCACAAGTATCAATACAATTCAACCTCAATTCACAAAATACACATCACTATTTAAATATAAAATAATTAATCATCATCAATAATTAAAAACTCGATACTCAATAAAATAGTCAATATTCAATAAATAATTCAATATTTTAAATAAATATTTAATATTCAATAAACAATTAAATATTTTAAATAAATATTCAATATTCAATAAACAATTCAATATTTTAAATAAATATTTAATATTTTAATAAATAACTACTATTTAATAAAATTTCATTATTTAATATAGTTTCATTATTTTCATAAGGTTTCACTATCACTAAAACAATTAATGCCATGATTCATCATCATCATATTACTCTTCTACTAGCATTTGTATCACTAGAGGTTATATATATATATATTATTTTTATAGTTTCCTGCGCTAAAATCCAAAAGGTGTAAAAGGGTCTTGTTACAATCTATTAATTTTTCACTACAGTAACATTGAAGCCCTAAGTCATCAGAGTTCGACCTCTATAGCTATAGTAAGTGAAAATCGCACTTCAGTGTTATTGCTTGTGCTACAGTAACAAAGTAAAATGAGATATTGTTTTTTTATCTTCTAGTCTTGTTCCGCTATAGCATCACTAATTGGAGAGAATCACTTTTCATGCTATTAAATCCATGTTCTACTGTATCTCATGTATTGATTACTCTCTCAATTCACCGATACATAACAATTCCAAAACAAAACTAATTATTACATTTTAAAAAATTATCTTCAAAATCTATCAATCACCAAATTATAAAAAATTTAGCGATTTTATCATAAACATATTTCTACCCATTAAACACTACCAAACAATTCCAAAAATTATATAAAAATCACTCTTACATTGATTTTTGAGCGCTCTCTCTTGATTCTTCTTCTTTTCCACTCTTATTTTTCTCTAGCCTCCTTTACCAATTTTCTACTCTATCTCTTTCCTTTTTGTTAAACCCTAACAACTCATTATTTCTATTGAGCTTACTCAACCCACTCCCACTTACTATTCACACACCAAATTAAGCCCAACTAAATAATATAGCAAATCTATATTATTCTACCAATTAGAAATAAATCACATTAACCAATTAATTTAAATAAAATAATTAAATCAATTAATTAATTAAGTCAATAAATCACATATTTCAATTAAATCAATTAATTCATATATATTAAATAAACCAATTAGTTTATATAAATATTATATTTCATATAAATCAAACAATTCATATAATTTCAATAAATCAAATAAATCGAATAATTCACATAAATTAATTAATTCAAATAAATCATATAATTCAATCAAATCAATTAAATCAAATACACACAAAATCACATGATTAATCAGTTAATTCAATTAAATAAATAATTACTAAAAAAATGGGGTGTTTCAATAACCACCCTTTAAACCACTGTGCTCCACAGTTTTCGGTTGAAGTTCAACCAAAAATTTCATATACTCAACCACCCTCCCCAAATTTCTTCAAACTCTTAGAACCCTAACTTAAACCCCTTGAATCCTAACCCCTCAGATGAACCCTAGATGGGTTTTGATGAACCCTAATTAGGTCCTGAAGAACCCTAACCCTAAACTTAGAAGAACTCTGACCTATTATGGATGAACCTTAGCTCGAAGAAGATGAACTTCAGCTTCTTCCCCTAACCCTAAACCTAGCTTAACCAAATCCCCTCAGAACCTTTCCATATCAACCTTCAATTAACCCTAAATTATAGACCCGACCTTACTTGAGGTTGATTAACTCTTCAAACTCTTAACCTAAATCAATCAGAAACAATAGCTAAACTTACAATTCGACCACGATCAAAATCCATTTCAAATCAACATATAGATATAACATATGTAAGGCAAACCACAACAAAGAAGTAGTAAATACTGCAAGCGACCAACCTACAGAGATGAGAGGTTCTCCAGTCAAAAGGTAACGACTTACTTAACTTCGAATTCTTTTATTTTTATTTGGTTTGCCTCTTCTGACTACCCCTTCTTCTTCTTCTTCTTCTTCTTCTTCTTCTTCTTCTTCTTCTATTGCGAGGTTCAATTAGTCAAGTCTAGAGGTTGAACTCTGATGACTTAGGGCTTTAAGGTAAAGAACCCTAAGTATCAAGATGTTTAGAGCTTTAGTGTTTGGTTGGGTTTGTAGCAGCAAGAACTTTTAGGGTTTAGGATTTTTTCCGTCCCCTTCTACTCTAGTTTTCTTATTATTTATAGATTGACTTTTAGGTTTTAACTTTAATTTGATTGATGTATTTAAGAAACTTTCTGTACTGTTTTAATTTGATTCAATTTATAATTTTTAGATTTTTTTATTCAGCTTTTTATTACATGTTTCTGCTCTGATTTTACTCGCGAACTATTGTTTTTCATGTATCATAAATAAAAATAGAAATATTTGATTTGAGCTTTAATTTAATGTTTTGATCCATTTTTCTTCTGATTATGCGTGACTTAGGGTTTCTGAGAATATTGGGCATGAGTTTTTTTTACTTCACCTGGTTCTAAAGTTGACCAGATGTATACAATAAAAACAATTAATATTTGAATAATTAATAATAATCTAATAATTTAATTAAATATCTAATCACAAGCCTAATGAATGACTAATTCAATAATTCTTTAAATACATGATAAAAATTCAATAATGACCTAATAAAAATATAATTAAATAACCACAAAAATCAATTAAAACAAAAGGCTCGATTAGTTAATAGTGCTATATCTTAATAATATTAATTAAATAGATTAAATAATAACTAATAATGATATAATGATTTTAATGACTAGCTAGTTTAAATGAAAACAATAATTTTAATAACAAATACTATTTAGTAAGTCAAACAATAACTATTTAAATAACTTTTAGAATAACTTTCTAATAATTATGTTATTTTAATTAGTTAGTTAAGACTATATATTAAATCAACAAAAAGTTTCAAAAATAGCAACTAAATTTTTAGGTTAAGATCAATCTTTTAGGGGAGACTAAGAAGTCAAAATGGTATCCCTTTTGACTTTTTAGGTCACTGGAGTTGATCAGATGACCTGTATGGGACTCATGACTCATACAAATAGAGAAAAAAAGTGTTTAAAATTTGGGGTACAACACTCGGACTGGGATCATTTGCATGTTTTATTTTGCGATTTGTTGTGTTTACCTAAACTAATATTTCATTGAGTTAAAATGATTTTTATGAGACAATTGAGTTGTGTTTTTAATTGTTTCATTCCAGTTGTTATTAAGTATAAATATGAGGGAGACGTTAATTTGAGAAACAATGTAATACCTTTTTGTAAGTAGAGTTTGCACCTAAGAGAGGGGGTGTGTGAATTAGGTACTTAGATTATTTTTCCGGTTTTTAACTTTAATTTTGTAATTTGTTTGATTTAGTTTCAAAGTGATGAAAGCTGTAAAATGCAGAAAGATAAAAGACACAACAATATATCATGGTTCCTCTTACAATGTGAGAGTACTCCAGTCCCCTTATGCAATAAGAGATTTTACTATTGTTAGAACTTATACAAGACTATCCTAGTCTTTCTATACAGACACTAATAAAAACCACCAAGAAAAATTCTTGGATTTTCACTAAGTACATTAAGAGAACAATCCTCCCTTAATGACTCTTGTTTCTAACAGTTCTGGAAAACAAGGATAATAAAAACAATTCTGAATTTTTACAAGATTTTGAAGTAATGTACAATGTAATATCTTTATTGATCTTCTCTTCCAATAAAAATAATTCACAAACACTAGCTCAAGAAATTTCTGGTTTAGATGATGTGAAAGTGTGTAGAAAATTTCTGGTTTATATGAGTATGACACCTTTATGAATCAATATGAAGTTCACCAAAATTATCATGAACAAATGCCAAGATATAATGAAAAGGTTTTAGAAGAGAGGCATGGAAATGTGTCTAATAAAAAGTTACTATTTTTCAATTCTGTTGAAGTGCAAATTGATTGCTCTTATGTGCAAACCGATTTGCATCAAGCAACGTTATAAAAATTTGAAAAGTTATAATATAGAATAGGTTTACATGAAGTTCAAATTGATTTACATAGTGCAAAATATGACATTTTACAAAGGTAACTCAGGCATGTCTCAAGTGCAAATTGATTTACATAAAGTGCAGATCGATTTGCATATGATGAAAATTGAAAATTTGCATGTGTTTTATGCCATGAAAAGAAATAGGTTATGCAAGAGTGTTTGATCATTTGAGTATCTAAGACTCTAGTGAAGGTAAGCATTATCATTATACCTTATTGAAATTTTAAATCCTTTGAATCCAAAGCCTTGAACTCGATGCTTTTATCTTGAAGATCATCTTTGCCTTCTTGTCACTAAGATTCTTGTCTTCTTCAAAACATATTCATCATATAGAAGCTTGACTTCACATTCTCCCCATTTTTTATGATGACAAACATTCCTCTTTGATGTGTTGTAATTTCCTGAGAACTTCACCCCCTAAAATGTATAACTCCCCCTTTATATGTGAAGCTTGGAAATATTTGGACTTGATCATATTGAAGGAGTATTTGTAGACTTTGTACCTTTTAAAATTTTACGACAAGGAAATACACAAGCATACCACATAACATCTTTCTCCCCCTTTGACATTATCAAAAAGAATGGAAAGATGGGTGAGAGATAATAATTTGGAAAATATATAGGTTTTAAGGGGAAAACCAAAATCACAAGAAAAATTAAAATTTAAACTAGCATTAACCATGTAACATAATGCTTAATCATTGTCTCATAAGAAAACAACCATACATGCATTCAAAATGAAACATAAGCAAGTAAAATTGTTACGGTACATAGTATGTTACACATAAAACATAAATAACTCAAAATCTTACTAAGAGTACATTTAAAGATATATACCAAAATACAACATAATACTTAAAACAACAAGTTATATTAAACAACTAAGATTGATCCATATCATGATTGTTATTGTTGTTGATGTCTTGGAATGGATTGAATTGTTGAATAGGTGTAAATGTTGGGAGAAGGTTAGATGGATTATTAGAATAATAGTGTGGAATATGAAGGTGTGAGTATAAATATAAAAGTTGTCGATTCATGTCGGTCCTAAACTCATTGATTTGGTTGGTGGCTGCTTCATGATTTTGAGAGATTTGGTTATCAACAGAAGTGTTAAATTGAGTTCATTGATCATTCATGGAAGTGTTGAGGTTGAAAAATTGTATAGTCATGTAATCATAGAGAGCTTGATTTCTTGGATCATTTTGAACATAAGAAGTAGGAACATCTTCACCATCTTCATTTTCTTGATCACTTTCTTCATTGTCTTGACTAAGATAAGTTATAGTTTGGGATTTCGGATCATATCGAACACCCATTCTTTTATCCATATTTTTTATGGTGATTATGTGACCACTTGTGTTCATGAGACTAAAATCAGTACCTTTCAACTCTATGTCAATGTTTTGTACAATACGTGTATAAGCCATCTATAAGGTAAGGATTTGAACTTAGCGGTGTGATTCAACATATGATGCATAATGATTCTAACTTAATTTACCTTGATACCCTTCTTTATTGCATACAAAATTTACATTTCAACAACAGTGACATTGCAATGATTTCCATTTCTAGGAATAAGAACATACACCCAAAAAATAATGAAACATCCTATCATCAATAGAAAAATTTCCAGCAGACCACAACATTCATTCCGGTTCAGCCCCACCTAGAGGTTTAACTCGTTGTTATAGTGATCCACTTCAGACACCCTACTGATACTATAGTAAAATTATCTCTTGTTATGATCCTTCCAAACCTCATCTTCAGGATCATATAAGAGACTACCATCATAAGGAATATCCAAAATAAATCCAAGTTTCTTAGAAGTCAAAACAAGCTTTTTGCCTCCAATATATGTAACAAATTTTCCATCTTCTGTACCCATATTACAATAAAAAAATCCTAACCAAGTCTGGATAGTATGGTCCAGAGGAAGCAATAATAGAATCCAAACCTAAGTAAATTTAACACGTCTTCAAACTTAAATCATTTAGAAGGAAAAGTAGCAAGATCACCGTATTTAGGAGTTTGGACATGTTTCTTTTGGTAGAACTTCTCATATCTTTCCATTTTCTCGTCAATGAGATCTTTGAAGATCGAAGGGAAAAGATTTTTCCTTTCAATTTTTCAGCATAATAAATCTTCCTTTTGCCTTTTGAAGCCATGGGTGAATAGTAGAAAGGTTGGAGGGAGGCTTTAATGGAGTTTTTAGGTGTTTTAGGAGACATGAATTTTGTGGGTTTTGAGAGAGAGGAAAGAGATACACTGCTGCTAGGTTAAGAATGAGGGGATGAGAAAAAAAATTGTTTTAAAGTGATAAATGGTGAATTATGATTGGACCAACAGAAAATAAAAATAAAAATCTGCATATCTGTCAGGTGCAATTGATTGCACGATTGTAAAACACGAAAAAAAAATAGAAAAGCACCATGTAGAAATCGATTTGAATATGGCTGTAATTGATTGCTTGACGTTAAAAAGGCCAAAAACTAAAAATAGAAGCAAAAGCTACAGACACCGATCGATTTTCACTAAGAAGCAATCGACTGGTCCTAAGAAAAGTTTGAAATTTTTTAAAGTTTAACAGCATAAACATGTTATTTAAGTCAAGGAAATAGCTTAAACAGATATGAGAAGGGAGTAGAAGTAGAGATGCGATAAAATAAATTTTTGAAATAAAATAGAAGAATTAAGGACATGTGTGCTCCTTTGATAAATTTTTGAAGAAATATTATTGAGGCCAACAAATGAACTTTGAGATTCTTTACACATTGCTTTCATCCAAGATTCCTAATTCTCTTCTTATTTTGTAAAAAGATTATTTTACTAGCAATTTGGTGAATATTTGATTATGAGTATCTACGAATGAGACTTCAATATCACCTTTAAGCACATGATCATGGAGAAAATGATATTGAATGTCGATATGTTTTATCCTCAAGTGCATGATTATATTTTTAGTGATGTTTATGGCACTTGTGTTGTCACACTTTAACGTAATGCATCAAAGTTTCACGCCGTAGTCGCTAAGTTGTTGATTTAATCAATGAATTTGAATGTATCAACTTCCTGCAACAATGTATTCCTCTTCTTCCATACAGAGAGCCACACTTGCTTGGTTTTTGTAGGACCATGATACAATAGTGTGTCGCTACTGCGAAAATCGGCGCCGGCTGAACAGAAGAGTCGCCACCGTGCGTTATTTATCCCACGGGAGGGAAAGGAAACGCTCAGAGTAAACCTCGCACAACACGGGAAAGGTATGGTCGTCGCAACCAAAACCTGGATTCGGGAGTCGGTTACGCAAGGGGAAGGTATTAGCACCCCTCACGTCCGTCGTACTCGACGGGATCCACGCTTGTTTTCGGGTATGGATTGTTATTCTATCTAAACTATAGGTCAAGGGTTAAAAGAAAAATAAAAGTGACTCGGCAAAGTATCGCACTTTATGCCTACGTATTCCCGTCTGGAACGAGAAATCAGAGTCAACGTAGTTCGCCTACCTACGGGAAAGGAGGGGAAGGTTGCTCGCTAGGATATCGCATCCTATGCCTACGTACTTTCACACGGCATGAAAGATCAGAGCAAACGTAGTTCGGGCCACGTACGACACAAGTCTGTCTGGATTGATTTTATTCCTTCTGAAAAAGGTTTTTTCTGATTGACAGTCCAAGCGGACAAAAATGACGTTTTGATGAGTTCACATTCTTTTACGAAAGAAGTGTCTTTTATTGTTTGAAACCTTTATGTGTTTTTCTGTTTGTTTTGAGAAAGAAAGAGACAGAACTCTAACCTACGGTTGCGAAGGGAAACAAACTAACCTAATGTTATCATGCATGGGTCAAGACCTAGTGTCTATCATGCTCCTCTCTTGCACAGAGAGAAACAGAGGTCCTACGGGATAGGCAGAAACAGAAACAATACCAGATGTATACAGTAAAACAGTAAAATGCATGGATGCAACAGTACAAGCGAGGCAAGGGAGTCCCACTCAACCTCGAACCTAGAAAACAATAGGCAAAAGTGAACAGGCTTCACTTTCAACCCAGCAGGGTAAACAGCAAACAATACAGTCAGGAAAACCAATCAATACATCAAGAAATGCAATACAGCAATAAAACAAACAGCTTCAGCAGCTCTGCATCAACATCTGGCTTCAAGTAATCTCCAATCAGTTACAGTCTTCAACAAGCATCAATCTCCATCTTCATGACCTTCAGGCAAGGGCTTTGATCATCTGTCTTCTATCTGCAATGGCTTTTCTTCAAGCTCAAACCTCCAGGATGAGGGATCAGTCACAAGAGTGAATTGGGTGTTAAGCAATCAGCTGACTACCAAGGGTGGTGAACAGACTGCTTCTAACACAAGAGACATTTTCTCTCAAGAGTTCTACCTCATAGACCCTATCACCAAGCCTTCCAAAGGAAGGGGGTGAGTGTCTTAGAGAGACTCTGAATCACAGAGAAGAATGGATGCAGACAAGGCAATCCATGTTTGAGAAACAAACTTTCTAACCTAGAGCTCTGCCTAGCTCCTAAACCCTAGTCTCCTCAGCAGCTGCTAGCAAGAACCTCCTCTCCAACTCTGGCAGTTGATCTTCAATCTCTGGATCTCCAATGGTCTTCATCTCCTCAAGTCTTCAGCTCTCCCAAGTTCCCAGGCAAACAAACAATAATCCCCAGAGGGCACACCACACCAGTCAATCAGACATACACAGAGTATTAATAGCAGTAGGGGAATCCTGACTTTTCTAAGGGGATCTAATAACTACCCATAGCCCCTATAATCCCATAGCTAAACTATTCAAACCCTAAGTCCTAAGGGAAATGAAATCAAACTTCTTAAGTCATCACCTAAAAAACCCTAATTTGTTCATGTTGTTCAAGCCTACATTAAGCACCTAAAATTAATTTCTAAAAATGGGAACTAAATTGTTTCTACAAGTTCAATATCTCATCTAAACAACCTAAAAAGAATGAACAAAAAATATGAAAGCATCTAGTAGAACAAAAATTAACAAAATCATGCATGAAATGAAGCTATTTAAAATGTCATTTATTTAGAAAATATGGGAAAAATATCAAATAAAAATAAAATGCAATTTTTATTTTTTTATAATTTTCTAGACATTCTAATGAAAATGATGTAAAAAGAATGAATTAAAAATGATTTTTTATCTATTTATTATGAATTTTTTAAAATGAATGAAAAGAAAATGAAAAGAAAATAAAAAAGAAGAAAGAAATAGCCAGGGGGTGAAAATAGAAAGGCTTTCACGTTCAGATTGAACTGGGCCCAATACTGGGGGGTGGCAAAAGCAAGGACTTAGGCCCGCCCGTTTCATTAAATGAAACGGTGCGTTTAGGGCACCTCTCTTCCCTCCAAATCTTCAGTATGAATTCCAGCCACACGATTGGCTCTGAGGTCAAAGGTCCAACAAGCAATGGACGGTCATGATTGCTTCTTCTTCCTTGTGTTCATGAAGCTAGGGTTTCAACTTCCATGAAAACTCCATGCACGAATCATGTTCAAGCCCTCTGTTCTCCTTCTACAGGCCACGGTTCAACTCGATCCAAACATGAAAATCACTCCAAATTTCTACCTCTATACGTCTATGATCACAGTTCGTTCTAAAATTCAGTGTATCACTCAGACCGATCGAGACAAGTTCTGGCCACCATGAAAATACTCTGGTATGCATCATCAAGATTCTCACTCAAACCTGTACTAATCTAAACTACACCTAATGGTGATTATTCTGATCTAGCAAACTAACATTATAATGCACTCTACCACGAGTTCTAAGTCCTAACAGTTTCAAGCACCTGCTATGAATCATCACCAAACAGCACCAAACTCATCCTAATCGTTATACTAACAACCTAGATCACATCTAAACTAATAAAACCATGCAACTCTAACTAAATTGAGCAAGTTAGAGCAATTTGCACCTTGAGCAAGTTCTTGTGGATGATGATGAATCAGTATGAATCCAAGCCTTTGGATGCTTCAATCTGGATCTATTCTTGCAGCAAGTGATTCTGTATGCAACACCTTGATGAATTTGGCCTTGGATCTTGCTGTCCACTTGAAATTGCAATTTGGATATTGATGATTATGGTGCTCGAAAATGGATCAATTTCAATCAGATCTTTGTTGATCTTTAGTCCATGATGATGATTGAATATGGTAGAATCAATATTGGTGATGATTGATGCTGAATTTGTGAGATTGAAGTGAACTTGCAATGAGAAAGAATAGAGAGAATTTGGGAAATTTTTGGTGAAAAATGAATCCAACCCTTGCTCAATTCTGATTTCATGAATATATAGTGCTCAAATGAACTTTCTAGAACCATCTTGCAACTTCCCTTGCATTCCAAATTGAATCCATTTTGGTTATGTTTCTTCAAATGCAAGTAACCATAAATAACTTTGATTTTTTCCACTAAGCTCAAAAATGTACTTGAACCATTGTTCTTAGAATGTGTTTTGGACCCAAAATCATATATTGGAAGTCTCCATTTGGACTTATAAATCTCTCAAACCATTTTTCACTTTGACTTTATTTAAGTTATAAGCCATTTTAGTTCAAATTTGACCAATCATGCAACTTCATGTTATGAGCTTTTCCAACAATTTGTGACCTTCTTTCTAGACTCAAAATGTCATTTGGAGCAAGTTTGATGTTGTAAGTTTTTCCATTTGAGGCCTCCTTGTATGAGTTTTGGACATAGGTTAAAATGACCTGTAATTCACAAATGACCAAAATACCCTTTGCTTGCCAAGACCATAAGTTGAGTTCCACACATCATATGAAGGTATGCCACACCATTCTAGAAAGCTAAGACAATGAGGAACAATTCTTATGTTGACCAGAAATTCATTTTAAATCTCCTTGAGGGGTAAAACTAGCTTGGAAGTCAAGTCACTTTTACAGACAAAATTTCAGATACCTCAGATGACCTGTAACTTGCAAGGACCATAACTTGAGTTCTATAAATCTCCTTGATGTCTTCCACCACTCAAATTAAAGGTCTTGAGATCCTCTACAAGTTTCATGTTGGCCAAGGATCCATTTGAAGCTAGCATTTTGACTTATCTTGTTTGGAAATTTGACCTAAACTAGGGGATTTTACACAGAAACCCTAATTTAGAAACTCCTCTTCTCCTTGATTTCTCTTGAATTCTTCTTGGCATATCTCCATATCCTTCTTTATATGTCCAATGATGAATCCCACATCTCTCCACTAGACTTGAATGCCCCTTAAATCAGTCAATTGACCTAGGGTTGACCTAGGGTTGACCCAGATGAAACCCTAGTTGACTGTCTTCAACTGCAATATTTGTGATCACACCAATGACTTGTCTCCTTCTCCAAATGACTTTCTAAGTCTCTCATAATGTCTAGATACTCTCCATGCCTTCAACTCACAGCTCACAACCCTCTTGCTGACCCTCAGATACCCTCAGCTAGGAGATGGACTCAAGGCTTGATCTGCTGAACTCTTTGCTTTCAAATTCTTTCCTGATGACTTGAATGAGATTGAATTGGGATAATAACCTCTTGATAGGCTTCTAGAGATGAGAATAATGATTGGCCCCCCTGTTGTATGACTTGCTATGCTTATGCTATGCAGATGATTAGACTATGTACATGACTCTATATGCAAATGCTAATGATATTGAAACATAAACCAAGTGAATAAGGTTAGGCAAATTTTAGGGTGCAACAGCTGCCCCTATTCAAGCGGCTTGGACCCGATTGGGTGAAGAGCCCGGAGCCTTCAGACATTCGCGGTACGAGACGGTTGAATACTAGGAAACCAGAAATTTGCCAACCGCAGAAATAAACTGCGCCACTGCTTGGGGAACGACATTCATCAGCTGAATTTAACTGTCACGGCAACCCACTGATCTCGTGCGACCGTGCTGGGGATAATTCGTCTGCACTTCTATAAACTGAATCGTCCACGTTAGGAATAAAACTCTTCCACGTTAGGAGTAACACCTGTCCACGTTAGGAATCATTTCTTCTGTATCTGTCCACGTCAGGACTAACCTTTTCATCTTTCCACGTCAGGAAGCCATCTTCTTTCCACATAAGGAGAACTATATCAATCTGTCCACGTAAGGACTCCAATACGACTTGACATGCCCGCGTCAGAACTCCAATCTTTCCACGTAAGGAATTCAACTTTGGTTCTGAACCTGTCCACGTCAGGACTCAACTTTCCACATAAGGAGTACATCATTCTTCCACGTCAGGAATCAACTTTTCTTTCCACGTCAGGAATACAAGCCTCTTTCCACGTAAGGAATGCTATCCGTTTTCCACGCAAGGAAACATAACTTTTCCACATAAGGCAACCAATTCCTTCCGATTTGTCCGCGTCAGGACTACATTTTTCCACGTAAGGAATGCCATCTTAATCTGTCCACGTAAGGACTCCACTCTTTCCACGTTAGGAATCACCTCTTAATCTGTCCACGTAAGGACTCCAATCTTTCCACGTCAGGAATGCTGTCATTTCCACGTAAGGAAACTATCTTTTTCCACGTAAGGAATCATCTCTTTCCACGTAAGGAATCCAACTTGATATGTCCGCGTAAGGACTACATCGTCCACGTTAGGACCCACTTCTCCACGTTAGGAATAATAATTTCTTTGATTTGTCCACGTCAGGACACTGATCTCGTCTTGATTTGTCCATGTTAGGACTCATGCGTCTTCGACCCGCTGAGGAAATAAGACTTGTCCACGTAAGGACTCACACCCTTGTCTGATCTGTCCACGCCAGGGCACCAACACAAAGAGTGATCACTTTTGTCAACGTCATGACCTCCCATTCCACTAATTTCGAGAACCCGACTCTGCCCACGTTAGGACTAACACACTTCACCAATCCGGGGAAATAAACCTGTCCACGTTAGGACGCCCACTTCTGAAGAAATCCCGTCAATCTAGGAGTAAATTGTCCACGTCAGGACTTAGTTCTCCAATGATCCTCACCCACAAACTTCTTAGCACCAACGTGACAGCGACTTTGAGGCGGACTCTACTGGGGATGTCTGGAAACCAAACTATCGGACGCCTGCTCTGATAACCGGCGGTGGCCTCTGAAATTCTGATTCATGGAACCCCTGATGACAACTAATTCTGCCTGGGAACAAAGAGAAACTTATCCTGGTAACTCTGTGGGGAATACTGCCGAAACTGACATTATCATTGGATGTCTCATGCCGAGATCTTGAATGTTTGGTTGTTCATTTAAGCAAGAGTTCTCTTCACCTGAACTGCTAGAGTACAGAAATTGCTTCAGCAAAATAAACGCTGAAGATAATGCCAACTCTGCTGGGGATAGCCAGATGCTACAGAATTATTCCAGCAAAATAAATGCTGGGAGGATGAAGTCAACCATACTGGGAAATTGGGAACTCAAACCGAGCACCCTTTTGAGGTAACCCCCTGCTGGGGAAAATAACCTTGCTGGGGAATAGCAGATGTGCATAGTACGATCGGACTTTCTGCTGGAACGTGAACTGATATTACACAGTATCTCTGGCAAAATAAATGACAGGAACCACCATCAACTCTGCTTGGGAGAGTCTTAATCTTCGAGTTCCACTGGAAGGAATGAACACTTGCTGAACAGAGAACTCCGCTGGGGATAGGATGATTCTCTCGGGGAAAATCCACTGACTCCGCTGGGGGAGAGTGCATGACCCTGCGGGGAAAGATGAACCTGTCTGAATACAGCCTCACGATCTTGGAATCGCCAAACTCTATTGAGGACGAATAACTTTTCTGGAGCACGTCCTTTGGATAAGCTACGGCTAGCTGGGGAATTCTATCCTTCTTCAGGAAGAACATGCATGACCTACGTGGGGATTAAGTCTTTCGTTATCGCAATCTTTTGATCATCTTCCTCGTATGGTTATGAAACCTGCAACAACACCAACAAGACACGACAGGCCTATGCAATCAAATCAATTCAGGTTAGTGACGTTATACTCAGTTAATTCAAAGCTTTAACAATTGTTGGCAAGGGTCAGTGATGTTATACTCATGCTAGCTCCACTAAACTTAGGCGTTTTATCATGCACAAAACAGTAAAGAACCAGCATCAAGTACTGAATAACATATTTTATTGATTGGGCCCCTGAATGGGCGGAGTTTTATACATGGGATGTAACTCCTGAAAAGAGGAAGCTACACAAAGCAAATATACAAGTATGCAAGTATGCACAAGAAGCATGAATATTGACAACTTAAATTTGTACACATGTCGGCAACGGGATGCGGATGAACACCACGAACTGATCCTCCCATGACTCGCCTGACTCTAATGCTTTTCCCGATATCCTCACTTCTGAAGAGATTGTATCCGATAACTGGCTCCTCAAATATATTCTCCCGCATTGATGCTCATTGAATTCGGACCGCAGTCATTTGCTTTTCAAATCCCTAACTTTTGCGTGAACCGCCCTTTACGGGTTTTCAGTTCACCGGGATACCCTTTTTTGCCGAAGCCGCCCAGTGTAGGTTTTCAACTTCGCGGGTGTACATTTTTTCAATTTTATCCCTAACTTTTGCCCGAACCTTTCATTCTGTTTTTGGTTCGCCAGGATGCCCCATTTTTGCCTGGACTCTCTTTTTCTGTCCAGCGGGTCTACTTTAGGCAAAGTATTTTTTAACTGCGTCCGAATTCACAGGTGACACAAAATCTTCTCCATCCATGGTGGACAACAATAAAGCTCCTCCTGAAAAGACTTTTCTGACAACGTATGGCCCTTCGTAGTTGGGGGTCCACTTGCCCCTGTGATCTGCTTGCGGCGGGAGAATCCTTTTCAGCACAAGGTCGCCCGTCTGAAAGCTTCGCGGATGTATCTTCTTGTCGTACGCTTTCTTCATTCGGCTCTGGTACAAACGACCGTATGCTAGGGAAGCTAGCCTCTTCTCGTCCATTAAGCTCAGTTGGTTCAATCTATTCGTTACCCATTCTGCCTCGTCCAGCTGAACGTCTCGCAATACCCTCAGAGAAGGGATCTCAACTTCCAATGGTAATACCGCTTCCATTCCGTATACCAACGAGAACGGAGTTGCCCCGGTTGATGTGCGTACCGTCGTACGATAACCGTGCAAAGCAAAAGGTAGCATTTCATGTCAATCCTTATAGGTCACCACCATTTTCTGAACAATTTTCTTGATATTCTTATTGGCCGCCTCAACAGCGCCATTCATCTTGGGTCGGTAAGGAGAGGAGTTGTGATGTTCGATCTTGAAATTCTGACAGAGCTCCTTCATCATTTTGTTGTTCAGATTTGAACCATTATCCGTGATTATCCGCTCGGGAATCCCATACCGGCAAATGATATCTCTCTTGATGAATCTGGCGACCACTTGCTTCGTTACATTCGCGTAAGACGCCGCTTCCACCCACTTGGTGAAATAATCGATTGCTACTAGGATGAACCGATGCCCGTTAGAAGCCGTCGGCTCGATCTTTCCGATCATATCGATTCCCCACATCGAGAATGGCCATGGAGATGACATCCATTTAGAGGACTCGGAGGCACGTGTATCTTGTCAGCATAGATTTGGCACTTGTGGCACTTCCTCGCGAACTTGAAACAATCAGTTTCCATCGTCAGCCAAAAGTAACCTGCCCTCAGCAGCTTTCTCGTCATAGCATGCCCACCAGCATGCGTACCAAAGGTACCTTCGTGAATTTCCTCCATGAGAAGCTTTGCCTCTTTCTCGTCTACACAACGCAACAACACCAAATCGTGGTTTCTTCTGTACAAGACGCCATCTGGATTCAAGTAGAAATTACCCGCTAATCTCCTGAGAGTCTTCTGATCTTGACTGGATGCCCCAGCCGGATACTCTTTATTCTTCAGGAAATTAAGGATATCGAAATACCACGGTTTGTCATCAGATGCTTCATCAATAGCAAATACATAAGCTGGCCTATCCAGCCGAGAGATAGTGATTTGGGGAGCTTCGTTCCAGAAGTTGACCTTGTACATGGAAGACAAAGTGGCCAGAGCGTCAGCCATTTGATTCTCTGCCCGCGGTACATGATGCAATTCAACCTTGTCGAAGAAAGGCAACAATCTCCTTGCATAATTCATGTAATGTATCAAATTAGGCTGCCGTGTCTCCCATTCCCCTTTGATCTGATTCACCACCAGAGCTGAGTCTCCGTATACGTCTAGATGTTTGATTCGCAAATCAATGGCTTCTTCAAGCCCCATTATACAAGCTTCGTATTCGGCCTCATTGTTGGTAACGGCAAAGGTCAATCGGGCAGTAAACGGGATGTGCGACCCGTGTGGCGTCGTGATGATTGCCCCTATTCCGCTACCGTAAGCATTCACGGCTCCGTCAAATATCATCTTCCATTTGGAACCCAACTCTGGTCCCTCGTCTGGCAACGGCTCTTCACAATCCTTCATCTTTAGGTACATGATATCCTCGTCAGGAAAATCAAACCTCATCGATTGGTATTCTTCAATAGGCTGCTCCGCCAGATACTCAGACAGCACACTCCCCTTTATAGCCTTTTGCGAGACGTATTGGATATCATATTCAGTCAAGACCATCTTCCAACGGGCAATTCTACCCGACAACGCCTGCTTTTCGAATACATATTTGATAGGATCCATCTTCGAGATGAGCATGGTTGTATGATTCAGCATGTACTGCCTCAAACGCTTGGCGGCCCAGGCTAGCGCGCAACAAGTTTTCTCCAGCATTGAGTATCGAGATTCACAGTCTGTAAATTTCTTACTCAGGTAATAGATCGCATGCTCTTTTCTCCCCGTCTCGTCGTGTTGACCGAGAACACAACCCATGCTTCCCTCAAGAACCGTCAAATACATGATCAAGGGTCTCCCTGCCACCGGGGGTATCAAAATAGGAGGCTCCTGCAGATACTTCTTTATTTTATCGAACGCCTTTTGACAATTTTCGTTCCACGTTACAGCTTGATCTTTCTTTAGCAACTTGAATAACGGTTCACACGTAGCAGTTAGGTGAGATATGAACCGAGCGATGTAGTTCAACCTCCCTAAAAACCCGCGCACCTCTTTCTCTGTTTTAGGCGTCGGCATTTCTTGAATCGCTTTTACTTTAGCAGGATCGACCTCTATTCCTCTTTCGCTTACGATAAACCCCAGCAGTTTACCCGATCTCACCCCGAAGGTGCATTTATTAGGGTTCAGCCTCAGCCTGAACTTCCTAAGTCTTTTAAACAACTTCAGCAGATTCACCAGATGCTCTTCCTCCGTCTGGGATTTGGCAATCATATCGTCAACATAAACTTCGATCTCTTTATGCATCATGTCATGGAAAAGAGTCGTCATCGCACGCTGATATGTTGCCCCAGCATTTTTCAAACCAAAGGGCATCACTTTGTAGCAAAATGTTCCCCACGGCGTTATGAAAGTAGTCTTCTCCATATCCTCTGGCGCCATTTTAATCTGATTATAGCCTGAAAAGCCATCCATGAAGGAGAATACGGAGTACTGGGCAGTATTATCAACTAACACGTCAATGTGAGGAAGTGGAAAATCGTCTTTTGGGCTTGCTTTATTCAAATCTCTATAATCCACGCACATTCGAACCTTGCCATCTTTCTTTGGCACTGGTACGATGTTGGCAACCCATGAAGGATACTTCGTCACAGCCAGGAAACCAGCGTCCCACTGTTTCTGCACCTCCTCTTTGATCTTCATTGCCATATCTGGTCGCGTTCTGCGAAGCTTTTGTTTGACCGGCGGGCAATCTTCTTTCAGTGGCAGGCGGTGCACAACCATATCTGTATCGAGCCCTGGCATATCTTCATACGACCAAGCGAATACATCACTATACTCTCTGAGCATTTCAACCAGTCTTCGCTTGATATCGCTCTGCAGCGCGGCTCCTATACGAATATTCTTCTCAACCCCTTCCGACCCCAAGTTGATAATTTCGATGACCTCGTCGTGAGGCAGAATGGCTCTTTCCTCTTGCTTTACTAACCAAGACAGTTCTTCAGGAACGTCGCTATCTTCGACAACCTCTTCTTCAGCCTGAAACACCGGGTGCTCAAAGTCGGGACGAGTCATAGGTGGTTCAAGGATGTCATCTGAAAATGTTATCCTGCAAAAGGAATGGTTAAGTGCTTCAAAATGCGTATAAAGCGAATAACCACGTTGCCATTTTATTGAAAAATGCAAAATAAGAAAGACAGAGATTACAGTATTTGCACATGAAAAAACGCCATTTATTTAATGATTAACACGCAATGTTTATAACAACACAGCCCTAAGCAAATCCTGATGCCCCGGGCAAGACATCAGATTATTCAACAATTAATAAAGCAAAGCATTACTGTTTAAAAGTCACAGGAACAAGCTCCTGAATAGACCAGTTGCACAGTCCTTGTCCTGGCGTGCTTGGCTGAATCCAAGCATCCATATCACAGTCGCTGTCTCCTTCATCAGACTCCGAAGCAGCATTGACAGTTTCATGACATACTCCACTGGCAGAGATGGTAATTGACTTTCTGAAACGGGGGGCCCCCACGGAAGGAGTTGATGACGACGGTTGGTACCCCAGTCCGAACCGGTCCATCTTCACAGGGATGTCCAGCACTTTGCCCCAGCCCTTGGCTTCTCCTGCTTCCACTAGAGCTTGAGCTTCCTTATACGATGAGACAGCTATCTCTGGCACTTTGCTCGGCCCGGGACCTTTGTCCTTGATGCGCAAACCTTCGAATGCCTGGCATGGTGTTTCGTGGATCTCTCCGTCGACTTCCACATATTTAAACGACGATAGATGGCTGACCAGGATGTCTTCTTCTCCGCACACGGTGACTACGCTGTCTCCGACCATATATTTTAACTTCTGATGCAGGGTAGACGTGACTGCCCCTGCCCCATGAATCCAGGGTCTTCCAAGCAAGCAGCTGTACGCAGGCTGTATATCCATGATATAAAACTCCGTTGCAAACACTTCCGGCCCCACTTGCAGAGGCAAGGTGATTGATCCGAAGACTGTTCTCCGCGTGCCGTCAAATGCTCTGACTACCAAATCACTGGGTGTACACAAAATCCCTCGAACATCCAGCTTCATCATCGCCTTCTTGGGTAACACATTCAAAGATGACCCGGTGTCAACCAATACGTGCGACATTACTGATCCTCTACACTCAACAGATATGTGTAATGCCATATTATGATCTCTCCCTTTCGGAGTCAAGTCAAAATTGGTAAAGCCCAAGCTGTGGCCTGCATTCACATGTGCCAATACTCCTTCCAGCTGATTTACGGAGACGTCCTGGGGTACAAAAGAGGTGTCCAGGACTTTCAGCAAAGCATTTCTGTGAGCTTCCGAACATAAGAGCAATGATAGGATAGATATTTTGGACGGCGTCTGCTGCAGATGCTCCACAATCTTATAATCACTTTTTCGAATTAAGCGCATGAACTCTTCTACATCCTTCGATGCCGCTTCTTTTTCACTTACTCGTACCGGAACATTCTCCACCATTTTCCCCTTTCCTTTCGCTAGTCTTTCAGCCTCCACTTCAGGAGATATAAAGATCCTGCCACTCCTCGTCATGCCTCCTGAACCAACAACATTATCCACAGTCTCCGCTGGCTGCTTGTTAACATCAATTTTTATCCCGTCACAATATACTTCCAACCCATATGACCATGGGACTGCTTTCGTGTTCTCGTACGGGATTGGCCCGGCCTTAGTTATGGTGATCGGTGGTCGCTGAGCTGGTGCTGCAATAGTGATCGTCTTCCGAGGAATCGTTACTGTGGCCACATCACTCCGATTATCCACTACTACCCCTGCAGGCTCTTCAGTCGCCGCTCGATCAAACTGCAATATGCCCTCATCAATTAAAGCCTGAATGCCTTTCTTCAAATCCTCACACCCCCCAGCTAGGGTCCAACAATCTAAGCAATACTCGTTACATCCTGGGTAAACACCTCCTTGTAACAGTCGACTCTTTATCTCGCTCAGCGGCGTCTTTAAATCTTCAACATTCATAATAAGATTCAGACCTTCCTCAGTCAGAACGGCGTTTGCCCCATGATTAGGCATGGGTTTCTGGACTATATTCGGACCTGCCGTTCCGAAATTGATAGTCTTGTTGTCTAAAAGATCCTGCACAACGTGCTTAAAAGCATGACAACCTTCTATATCGTGACCCGGGGCCCCAGAATGAAACTCGCAGTGTCTGTTTGCATCGTAGCCGAACGGGGGAGCTCCCGTTATTGGTGCCAGAGTTCTTTTCTCTACCAGATTCAATCCCAACAATGTCTGCAACAAATCGGCATACGTTGAGGGAGGCTTCTCAAACACTCTTCTCGGTTTACTACCCTGGAATCTTCGTTGAGCCTGCTGTGCCCCCTGCTGAGGCTGCTGCTGCTGTGGCATTGGCTGTTGCTGAACCGGTTGTTGTTGCTGGAGTGGTTGTTGTTGATATGGGATAGTAACACTCGCCACCTGCTGCGGCTGACGATATTGACCTCGTCCCCTGCCTCGGCCCCGGCCTCGGCCTCCAAATACTGCGCTTGCCTCGCCCTGACGGCGCCCACCATAAGCTTTCCTATTACTGCCAGATGCGGTTGATTCCTCGACTTGGAACTTTCCTTGCTTAATGTTACGTTCAATCTTTTCCCCCATCAGAATCAGGTCTGAAAAACTGGCCAGAGACGTATGAAACAGCATATCATGAAACAGCCCTGTGAATGTGCCGACAAACATGTCATTCATTTCCTTATCTTCTACAGGAGGACGGACCCTGGCAGCCATATCGCGCCACCTTTGCGCGTACTCTTTAAAACTCTCCCCCTTCTTCTGCGAAAGCCCGACCAACTGGACCCGATTGGGTGCCAGGTCGCTGTTATACTTGTAATGGGCTACGAACGCCTCCGCCAATTGCTTCCATGTCTTGATATCAGTTGGCTCCAACCCCATGTACCACTCTAGGGAAGGGCCCGATAGACTATCCTGAAAGAAATGCATTAGCATTCTTTCATCAGTTGAGTATGCAGACATTTTTCTGTAATAAGCTCGTACATGCACTTTCGGACATGTGTCTCCTTTGTACTTGTCGAACGCAGGAGCTTTGAATTTAATTGGCACCCTCAAGCCAGGTACCAAGCCCATTGTTGCCATGTCCAAGCCCACAGCACTTTGGTTTAGGACTCCCTTCATCTGCTCTTCCAGCATCCTAATCTTTTGGGAATCATCCATCGGCCCTTCAAAACCTCCTCCGGAGAAGGCGTCTTCCTGCTGATCTTCTTGCCACATACCATTTCCAGCTCCGTACCCATCATATCCATTATTACGTCCAGCTCTGATCTGATTCATCCCCGGACCTCGGCCTCTGTTGCCGTACCCTTGAACACCTCCAGCAGGACCAAAAGCCATAAATCCAGTACCGTTTCCGTTTCCAAAGCCTCCGTAACCCTGATTGACCATACCATAACCATCTTGCCCAAAGCCTTGAGCATTAAAGCCATACTTCCCAGTGTTATCGAATCCCTGATCGTTGAATCCGAATCCAGTATTGACAAAGCCATTGCCGCCTAGATTATCTCCCAAATTGACATCACCCAGCCCAGCATTAAGGACAGCAGTCTCATTCCCCACTCCAACGTTACCATTCACAGCAGCGGTAGCGTTGTTGACATTAGCAGCAGGTGTATTGATTACAGGCGGAGCCACTGGCGTGGGAGTACCGTCTCCATGAGCAGTATCGACCCGGACAGACTGATGATCTTCATTACCATGACCAGCGCTTCGGGCCAACAGAGGCTGGACCATGGCCTGCAAATTCTCCTGCCCTTTTGCTATAGCTTCCATGGTCTGCATGAAGAGGGCGAGCTTCTCGCGCACATCTTGCATCTCGTTCTGCATTTGGTCCATGATTTTTCGACAATTGGAGCGTGTAGAATAGCGGTGCGGATGTTGATCTGCAATCCTGTTAAGTACCTGTTAAAAGCGGGAAATAAGACACTACTCAAAGATTACCTGTAATGCAATATGAATGCAATGCAATGTGTCTGTGCATTAGGGAAGTTCATTCCCCCAGTTCTAGTGCGAAGGTGCCGGTGCAGTGACAGTGTTGACAATAGGAATATCGGAGCTGAATCATAGAAAGCCTCATATATTGCAGGGAGAATCAATAAGCCCAGGGTACAATATCACTGAGAGTACAAAGAAGGCATGACCTCAACCAACAATCCTGGTGATGGTCAGCACTATGCAAATAAAACATACAAGTTACTACACGAAATGATCAAATCCTCCCAAAAGTCTGGTACTCCTCTATCAACTTCTTGGTCTCCGGATGGCTTGGTCGATCAAGCAGCCCTTCAACATGCTGGTTTCTCCTCTTAAGGACACGGCGTACGTCTTCAGCAGTTTCTTCCCATGTTGCTTCTCCGAAGCAATCTTCTAACTTTCGCTTCTGAGACACTGCTTCATCTCTGGATTTGATTGCCTTGTTCAGTGCATGCTGGACACTATACCGGGTCATCACTTCCTCCTCGCACTTCTTGATGCTAGACTTCAACTTCTCTTCGAGGTCGGAAATTTGCTGCTTCAGCTTATCTTCCCTCTTCTTATTGTTGGTGAGTGTGGCATTCCAAGTCTTATTGCAAGAAGAGATCTCTCGGTGAGCGATGTCAAGCGCCTTCTTCTTGGATTCAAGCATGTTATGGGAGCTTCTGAACTCTTGCCCCAGACGTTCGCGCTTCTTCTTTTCTTCAGTCAACTCAGCCCCTAACCTGTTTAACAACTCGATCTGTTGTTGGAAAGCATATACGGCCTTGTTTTTCTCGCTGCGTGCCTGGGCTAACTCTTGCTCTAACCCTTCATTAATCTTCATTAAGGCTTCTTTTTCTCTCACAATTTGCTCATAGACTTCCCTAGAAACAGTAGTTGGCTCTTCTGCCGGAATAAGAGCGAGGATTGGTACATCTGGAAATGGCATTAATAACTGACTTGCTCTTTCCTGGATCCAAACCCTGTAAGGTGCATAGGCCTGACAGTCATTCTTTCCTAACAACGGCTTCCCTCTGCGGTTAATACGCGTCCAGGCATGCTGCAGCTTGGCTAGTAACTCCCCTTTCACGTCACCGGTGAAGTACAGAGATTCCTGTACTTCTTCCTCCTGAGGTGGATTCTTCAGTGCGTATCCGAACTGGCGAATGAATAGAGAAGGGTTGTAATTGATACACCCTTTTCTTCCTATCAACGGCACATTAGGGTACCCAGAACAACTGAAGATGAGCTCAGATCCCAACAGGTCTTGATCAAACCACTCCATATCTTCCGACGATAGCCTCATCAGGCGCTCCGGCCAACCAGCTGGGACTGTAGTCTCTGCAACAGATCTTCTCTTAGGAAGGTGACTCTCAAACCACCTACTCAACAAGGGTACACACAGATGAACATTCTTCCCTCTTCCCTTCTCATTCTTGTAATGCAGTGAGTGGTAGAGATCTCCGAGTAAGGTAGGTACAGGATTACCAGCGGCAAACAAGTAGAAAGCATCAAAGTCCACAAAATCCGGTATGTTGGGAAACAAAACTATGCCATAAATGCACAAAGCCAACACAGCATTGAAAGCAACCCAGCACCCGCTCTTGGCGTACTCTTGGGCTTTACCAACTAAGAACTGGAGTGAGAAGCCTGGAACTCCACGGGAAACAGTAGTCACCAGTTCAGAAGCATCAATATGCAAAGCTTTTGCCAAGTCCTCCGGCTTGGGCTTGGCGTCATAATGAATGAATGGAACCTGGTTCTGCACGGGCAGCTCAACATACTCAGCGTATTCCTCCAAGGTTGGTCCCATAATAAAGTTAGAGAACGTAAAGCATCTCAAAGCTGGGTCGTAGAATTGCATCAGAGCATACAGCCCATCCAACTCTACCTCTGTAGGTTTACACACCAATCTCAATAGTCTACCATAGCTCATCCGGAAGCTCCTACGAACACCCTCATCAGCAAGAGAAATCAACCCAAGTAGAGGAACAATATCAGGCGTAGGCAATTTGTAAGCAACCGTTCTCCTTAAGCTAGTCATGATCAAAACTCAGAAGTCTGGGCACTAGAACTAGGGAAATGCAAATGCTCCTGCAGCACAGACACACGTTAGTGAAATGCAAATGGTAATGGATATGCAGTGATGCAATGCAAGTAACATGCAACAGGGACCAAAGCTGTAGCTGAATAGCCTGAACCCAATCAAGAAAGGTCTCAGATAGACCATCCAGAAGTCCTCAAGCCCTGGTCTCAGATATACCTCAAACAAAGCTCCAATACTGGTCTCTGATAGACCCCATAATCACAACCTGAATGGCCTCTGGCAGACCTCAAACCATTTCTCCCACTGGTCTCTGACAGACCTCAGAACACATCTCCAAATAGTCTCTGACAAACCTCGGCACACACCAACTGGTCTCTGACAGACCTTAGAACCCTCCATAAATATCCAGGATCCTGATCAAGAAACAAACCGGTGGTCTGAAGGTCTAGTTACCTGCATAACCCTGAATCCCCTCACAGGTGGGTGGCCCTATAACTGGCACAAGGTACGGCATCCTATGCGGTCGTCGGCGTCACAGACTTTCAGGGTTGATGATACGATTCCCAGAAGGAGTGGCATCATCAATTCCTGAAGAGGCCTCACTTAGCCAACTTCCAAATGATCGGTCCCCAGAGTCGACAATCCAACTAACCAGCAACCCACGCCAACCAAAGGAAGGGGCAGGAGGCCAACCAGAGGAACCTCGTCTGAGTGTAGATTTCATGGGACACCGAAGCAAGCAAAGCAAGCGGGCGCCCACTAATTTCTACTCTAATTCTAGGTGCACTCAAGCCCAGGTCCGGCTTATCTCTCAATATCAGAACACCCGTCACACCCCAGATACAACAACAATAATCAATATATAAAGCTGAAAATACAAGGTTAGAAATATAAAATAACTCCATACAACATCCTCGACGGGAAAGCAAGCGTTAGGATTGACTCTCTTAAGGGACGTTGGATCCCAAATGCATAAGAACTATCGCAGTCCTTAGCAGCCAGGGGACGTTGGATCCCCAGCAGAGTCGCCAGCTGTCGCTACTGCGAAAATCGGCGCCGGCTGAACAGAAGAGTCGCCACCGTGCGTTATTTATCCCACGGGAGGGAAAGGAAACGCTCAGAGTAAACCTTGCACAACACGGGAAAGGTATGGTCGTCGCAACCAAAACCTGGATTCGGGAGTCGGTTACGCAAGGGGAAGGTATTAGCACCCCTCACGTCCGTCGTACTCGACGGGATCCACGCTTGTTTTCGGGTATGGATTGTTATTCTATCTAAACTATAGGTCAAGGTTTAAAAGAAAAATAAAAGTGACTCGGCAAAGTATCGCACTTTATGCCTACGTATTCCCGTCTGGAACGAGAAATCAGAGTCAACGTAGTTCGCCTACCTACGGGAAAGGAGGGGAAGGTTGCTCGCTAGGATATCGCATCCTATGCCTACGTACTTTCACACGGCATGAAAGATCAGAGCAAACGTAGTTCGGGCCACGTACGACACAAGTCTGTCTGGATTGATTTTATTCCTTCTGAAAAAGGTTTTTTCTGATTGACAGTCCAAGCGGACAAAAATGACGTTTTGATGAGTTCACATTCTTTTACGAAAGAAGTGTCTTTTATTGTTTGAAACCTTTATGTGTTTTTCTGTTTGTTTTGAGAAAGAAAGAGACAGAACTCTAACCTACGGTTGCGAAGGGAAACAAACTAACCTAATGTTATCATGCATGGGTCAAGACCTAGTGTCTATCATGCTCCTCTCTTGCACAGAGAGAAACAGAGGTCCTACGGGATAGGCAGAAACAGAAACAATACCAGATGTATACAGTAAAACAGTAAAATGCATGGATGCAACAGTACAAGCGAGGCAAGGGAGTCCCACTCAACCTCGAACCTAGAAAACAATAGGCAAAAGTGAACAGGCTTCACTTTCAACCCAGCAGGGTAAACAGCAAACAATACAGTCAGGAAAACCAATCAATACATCAAGAAATGCAATACAACAATAAAACAAACAGCTTCAGCAGCTCTGCATCAACATCTGGCTTCAAGTAATCTCCAATCAGTTACAGTCTTCAACAAGCATCAATCTCCATCTTCATGACCTTCAGGCAAGGGCTTTGATCATCTGTCTTCTATCTGCAATGGCTTTTCTTCAAGCTCAAACCTCCAGGATGAGGGATCAGTCACAAGAGTGAATTGGGTGTTAAGCAATCAGCTGACTACCAAGGGTGGTGAACAGACTGCTTCTAACACAAGAGACATTTTCTCTCAAGAGTTCTACCTCATAGACCCTATCACCAAGCCTTCCAAAGGAAGGGGGTGAGTGTCTTAGAGAGACTCTGAATCACAGAGAAGAATGGATGCAGACAAGGCAATCCATGTTTGAGAAACAAACTTTCTAACCTAGAGCTCTGCCTAGCTCCTAAACCCTAGTCTCCTCAGCAGCTGCTAGCAAGAACCTCCTCTCCAACTCTGGCAGTTGATCTTCAATCTCTGGATCTCCAATGGTCTTCATCTCCTCAAGTCTTCAGCTCTCCCAAGTTCCCAGGCAAACAAACAATAATCCCCAGAGGGCACACCACACCAGTCAATCAGACATACACAGAGTATTAATAGCAGTAGGGGAATCCTGACTTTTCTAAGGGGATCTAATAACTACCCATAGCCCCTATAATCCCATAGCTAAACTATTCAAACCCTAAGTCCTAAGGGAAATGAAATCAAACTTCTTAAGTCATCACCTAAAAAACCCTAATTTGTTCATGTTGTTCAAGCCTACATTAAGCACCTAAAATTAATTTCTAAAAATGGGAACTAAATTGTTTCTACAAGTTCAATATCTCATCTAAACAACCTAAAAAGAATGAACAAAAAATATGAAAGCATCTAGTAGAACAAAAATTAACAAAATCATGCATGAAATGAAGCTATTTAAAATGTCATTTATTTAGAAAATATGGGAAAAATATCAAATAAAAATAAAATGCAATTTTTATTTTTTTATAATTTTCTAGACATTCTAATGAAAATGATGTAAAAAGAATGAATTAAAAATGATTTTTTATCTATTTATTATGAATTTTTTAAAATGAATGAAAAGAAAATGAAAATAAAATAAAAAAGAAGAAAGAAATAGCCAGGGGGTGAAAATAGAAAGGCTTTCACGTTCAGATTGAACTGGGCCCAATACTGGGGGGTGGCAAAAGCAAGGACTTATGCCCGCCCGTTTCATTAAATGAAACGGTGCGTTTAGGGCACCTCTCTTCCCTCCAAATCTTCAGTATGAATTCCAGCCACACGATTGGCTCTGAGGTCAAAGGTCCAACAAGCAATGGACGGTCATGATTGCTTCTTCTTCCTTGTGTTCATGAAGCTAGGGTTTCAACTTCCATGAAAACTCCATGCACGAATCATGTTCAAGCCCTCTGTTCTCCTTCTACAGGCCACGGTTCAACTCGATCCAAACATGAAAATCACTCCAAATTTCTACCTCTATACGTCTATGATCACAGTTCGTTCTAAAATTCAGTGTATCACTCAGACCGATCGAGACAAGTTCTGGCCACCATGAAAATACTCTGGTATGCATCATCAAGATTCTCACTCAAACCTGTACTAATCTAAACTACACCTAATGGTGATTATTCTGATCTAGCAAACTAACATTATAATGCACTCTACCACGAGTTCTAAGTCCTAACAGTTTCAAGCACCTGCTATGAATCATCACCAAACAGCACCAAACTCATCCTAATCGTTATACTAACAACCTAGATCACATCTAAACTAATAAAACCATGCAACTCTAACTAAATTGAGCAAGTTAGAGCAATTTGCACCTTGAGCAAGTTCTTGTGGATGATGATGAATCAGTATGAATCCAAGCCTTTGGATGCTTCAATCTGGATCTATTCTTGCAGCAAGTGATTCTGTATGCAACACCTTGATGAATTTGGCCTTGGATCTTGCTGTCCACTTGAAATTGCAATTTGGATATTGATGATTATGGTGCTCGAAAATGGATCAATTTCAATCAGATCTTTGTTGATCTTTAGTCCATGATGATGATTGAATATGGTAGAATCAATATTGGTGATGATTGATGCTGAATTTGTGAGATTGAAGTGAACTTGCAATGAGAAAGAATAGAGAGAATTTGGGAAATTTTTGGTGAAAAATGAATCCAACCCTTGCTCAATTCTGATTTCATGAATATATAGTGCTCAAATGAACTTTCTAGAACCATCTTGCAACTTCCCTTGCATTCCAAATTGAATCCATTTTGGTTATGTTTCTTCAAATGCAAGTAACCATAAATAACTTTGATTTTTTCCACTAAGCTCAAAAATGTACTTGAACCATTGTTCTTAGAATGTGTTTTGGACCCAAAATCATATATTGGAAGTCTCCATTTGGACTTATAAATCTCTCAAACCATTTTTCACTTTGACTTTATTTAAGTTATAAGCCATTTTAGTTCAAATTTGACCAATCATGCAACTTCATGTTATGAGCTTTTCCAACAATTTGTGACCTTCTTTCTAGACTCAAAATGTCATTTGGAGCAAGTTTGATGTTGTAAGTTTTTCCATTTGAGGCCTCCTTGTATGAGTTTTGGACATAGGTTAAAATGACCTGTAATTCACAAATGACCAAAATACCCTTTGCTTGCCAAGACCATAAGTTGAGTTCCACACATCATATGAAGGTATGCCACACCATTCTAGAAATCTAAGACAATGAGGAACAATTCTTATGTTGACCAGAAATTCATTTGAAATCTCCTTGAGGGGTAAAACTAGCTTGGAAGTCAAGTCACTTTTACAGACAAAATTTCAGATACCTCAGATGACCTGTAACTTGCAAGGACCATAACTTGAGTTCTATAAATCTCCTTGATGTCTTCCACCACTCAAATTAAAGGTCTTGAGATCCTCTACAAGTTTCATGTTGGCCAAGGATCCATTTGAAGCTAGCATTTTGACTTATCTTGTTTGGAAATTTGACCTAAACTAGGGGATTTTACACAGAAACCCTAATTTAGAAACTCCTCTTCTCCTTGATTTCTCTTGAATTCTTCTTGGCATATATCCATATCCTTCTTTATATGTCCAATGATGAATCCCACATCTCTCCACTAGACTTGAATGCCCCTTAAATCAGTCAATTGACCTAGGGTTGACCTAGGGTTGACCCAGATGAAACCCTAGTTGACTGTCTTCAACTGCAATATTTGTGATCACACCAATGACTTGTCTCCTTCTCAAAATGACTTTCTAAGTCTCTCATAATGTCTAGATACTCTCCATGCCTTCAACTCACAGCTCACAACCCTCTTGCTGACCCTCAGATACCCTCAGCTAGGAGATGGACTCAAGGCTTGATCTGCTGAACTCTTTGCTTTCAAATTCTTTCCTGATGACTTGAATGAGATTGAATTGGGATAATAACCTCTTGATAGGCTTCTAGAGATGAGAATAATGATTGGCCCCCCTGTTGTATGACTTGCTATGCTTATGCTATGCAGATGATTAGACTATGTACATGACTCTATATGCAAATGCTAATGATATTGAAACATAAACCAAGTGAATAAGGTTAGGCAAATTTTAGGGTGCAACATAGTGTTTCCTAGGATATGACATGTTCTACCTGTGCTTTTTCTATTTGTTTTACATCCTGCATAATCTGAGTCAGAAAATCCAATCAAGTTACATACACGCTGACGTTTGTTGTTCCCTTGAGATACTTCAAGATTCTCTTCACTGATGAAAGATGTGATTCCTTCGAATTGAATTGATACCGCGTACAAAGACACACATTGAATGTTATGCCAGGACGGTTTGCCGTCAAATATAATAATGATCTTACCATACCTCGACATTTTGTAACAAAAATTGAAACACCTGTTCCATCTTGATCAATGTAAGTTCTGGATCCCATAGGAGTAGCCATAGCCTTGCAATTTTCCATGTCGAATCTTTTGAGAAGCTCTTTCCAGCTTTTAACTTAAGTCTTATAATTTTTTCGATTTAATTTCTAAGTGATGAAAGTTGTAAAATGGGGAACGATAAAAGACATAGTGATATATCCTGGTTTCCCTCACAATTCGAGAGTACTCCAACCCTCTTACACAGTAAGAGATTTTACTATTGTTAGGAGTTATACAAGACTATCCTAGTCTTTCAATACTAACATTAACAAAAACTACTAAAAACAATCCTCTTGAATTTTCACTAAGTCGCTAAGAGAATAATCCCCCCTTAATGACTCTCTTGTTTCGAACAATCATGAACAACAAGGATAACAAAAATAATTCTGAATTTTTACATGATTTTGAATTAATGCACAATGTATCAATCTCTTGATTGATTTTATCTTCTAATAACAATAATTTACAAACACTAAAGTGTTAGATTGCTCAAGAAATTTCTGGTTTAGATGATGTGAAAGTGTGCAGAAAGTCTCTTGAAAAAAATGTTGAAGACTTGAAATGTGAATTTTGAAAACTTAAGAGTTTGAATGGAAGAGCTTATGTATTTATATGAGCATGACACCTTAATGAATCAATGTGAAGTTCACCAAAATTATCATAAACAAATTCCAAGATATTGTTTTTCAATTTCGTTCAGGTGAAAATCAATTGTTGTTATGTTCTAATCAATTTTGCGTTAAGCAATGTTATAAAAATTTGAAAAGTTACAGTATGCAACCGATTTACATGAAGTGCAAATCGATTTGCATATGATGAAAATTGAAATTTTGCCTAAGTGTTTTATGCCATGAAAAGAAATGAGTTATGTAAGAGTCTTGGATCATTTGAGTATCTAACACTCTAGTGAAGGTAAGAATTCTCATTATACCTTATTGACATTTTAAATCATTTGAATCCAAAGCCTTGACTTTGATGCTTTTATCTTGAAGAGCATCTTTGTCTTCTTGTCACTAAGAGTCTCGTCTTCATCAAAACATATTGATCATAGAGAAGCTTGACTTCACACTTTTTAGGAAATTAATCTAATTAATTTATAAATGACATGTTTAAGGTTTAGGGTGTTACATGGTTGGTATCTCAGTAGGCCGGTTCATCCGGCCTAGATTGTGAACTTGTTTGTACCTTAATGTGCGACATGTGTGAGAAACACTGTTGATACTTTTTTTATAACTGCTAGCCAGCAAGAGTGAGTTTTAAATAAGTGGGAGAGGATCCATTGAGGTTAGAGTGACGAGGGGGTTAGAGAACCAAAGGAGAGAGTATTTTTTAGAGTTGTTTCCTTTAGATAATTTTTTAGGGTGCGAATTCTTTAATTATAGAGAGTTGTAACACCCCAATTTTTTTAATTATTTTAATTTAGTTTAAAATACTATTTTTTAATTTGAGTATTAGAGTGTTTTATTTGATTTAATTCGTACTTTTGGTAAATATTTAATTGTTGGTAGAATTATTAGAATTTTGAGTTAATTTTTAAATAATAGAATTAATAGAAAAATGTGAGATATTTGATTTTGGGAAGGAGAATAGAAGTATAATGAAAATTAAGGATGGAAGTGGGATTGGTGAGAAATAAATCAAATTAAGAGAATTAATAAAAAATAAATTAGGTTTTGTTTTATTTTAAATGAGGAGTTGAGAGAATTTTAGTCGGTACATGTTTTTTAAAAGAGGTAGAAGAAGAAAACCCTAGGAGAGCGTTTGGAAGGAGCAGAAAGAAAATTCTAAAAGACAAAACTTCATCGTTCCGAAAAATTGAGGTAAAGAATTTTTCATATGTGAGTGTTTAGGCAGATGGATGGTGAGGGTTCCGTATCCTTATAACTTCTTTTTTTTTTTTTTCTCTGTGCTAATTTTTATGGCCAAAGAAGGTTTGGAAAAAACCTTCTATGACGATTATTATGATTCTTAATTTGTACTTGATCATTGTTAACCTTGACTTGATAACCTGTGTTGATGCCTTTTCGTAAGGAATGAGTAATTGATATTACCAATATTGATGCCTTTTGATAAGGTGAGTTCATAAATCTGTGATTTTTGTTGATTTTTATTATCCATGGTTAACCTATGTATATTAAATTAATAATATATTTTGTTAACGCCTTCCGATAAGGCGAAGGTTGAATTTGACCTTCTCCTTATTTATGCCTTATGATAAGGCAAGAATTAGAGCTATCATCCTTAAATGGTTGAATCCATGATGTTTCCATAATAACATGTTGAAATCTATGATTGTTGAGTCATATTAATCATTCTTATGTTTATCGATGAGTGTTGGGACAGTTATAACTCAAATAGGAGAAATATGAGAGTTTTGGATATGTTCAAAAGAGAGAAAAACGCAGAAAATTGCAGGTAGACATAGAAGGATATTGATTATCTTATTTTATGCATAATTTGAGTTTCGTAAGTGATGCATCCGCAAGTGCACGGAAATATCGAAGTAATATAAAAGATTTGTCGAACCCACAGAGACCAATGTCAACCTACCGTTATCTATTGTTGCGGCGTAAAGCTAAGGCTAATGGAATTAGGAAAGTTAAATGCGAATGAAATCAAATTTAAAGGAAGTAAAGGTTATTGGTTTAAGGAAAAGCGGTAAAGGGATATCGGTATGTAATGCCTTAATTATCGGGGATTCGACAGGTCGCCGGTGCTTTTTAGTTTTTGCAAACACTTTTCAGGAGAAAATACTCGTTTAAAGACCTTTGCATCACGCTGGTTGTTGACTCGGGTCATAATCTTAAGGCGGAATGTACGCTCTTGCGGTCCTATTCGGGGTTAAAATTACTTTTTGAAAATAAATAAATTCTGATTTCTTTTAAAGTGCTTTCGATGTGTTTAAAATCAATGCCTAGTTTTTACTATCTGGTTCAAACTCCATGCTCTCACGTGCCGGATCGAACCTTAATAAGTTTCCAACTCTCATGGCAAAACCGTTGTAAATAATTTCTCACTCTCGTGGCGAAGGTTTATTAGAAAATTAGATTAAAAACCACGACCAGAAAATTGTTTGTAAAAAGGTAAGAGCACCGGGTATTATCGAATCTCGTCCTAGTAATCTAATTACATACCGATAATGGCGGTTTAGCTAGACATGATACTTAATGCAGACGTAAATAAACAACAAAAGCAAAATAATATAACATGCATTATGACAGAAAATAAAGTAATAATTCAATTAATAAAAACCTGCAAATCATACTGATCTCGAATCCTTGAGTAGTCCTCCACAATGTCGGCAGGATTTTACTTTGGCAAGAAATAAAGCTACAGAATAAAAACGGCAGTACTACGAATTAAAGGTAAAGAAAAGGAAATAATGCAAGAATATAAAAATAGCTTCAATAGAAATTTTGGCAGCACTTCGATACGTCGAAGGCCCCCCCTTAAAGTTGTGAATCTAAGGCCTATTTATAGTAGATATTTCATTTCTCAATTTCTAGAGATCATGCATGAGTTATGGAGGAAGTGGGAGTAACTTCCTGTAGTGGGCAGTTAGTGGAGAAAGTGTAGGAGAAAAGAAGAAAGTGTAGGAAAAAATTAAGTTGAGGATGTTCGTGGCTACTTCTGTTTTGAACGAACTAAACTTGGGGTCGTGACGGTTGTGACGAGCTTGTGACGACCATTACACTTAAGTGATGCTCGTGACGATTATGGTGGAGTCTGTGACGATCGTCACACCTACGAAATCTGCTTTTCTATTTTTCTTCTCTATTTCTTTCTTTCTTCTTTCTTTTCCTTCCATTTCTTCTTCTTTTCTTTCTTTAATCCAAATTCTCCACAATCTACAAAACATAGTAAATTAACTGTATAATAGAACATAAATCAGGATAAGTTAACAATAATCGCAAATAAATTCATGTAAGTCAAGTCAAATAAACGATATAATTTCGCGTTATCAAATACCCCCACACTTAAACCATTGCTTGTCCTCAAGCAATCAACCAACACGATAAAAAGAAATAAGCATAATTTGAAACAAATACATGATGGGACTCTAACTATATGTGGCTGCTAGGCTAATGTTAGATCGATAGGTACTAAATATCAATACCAAGGATACCGTAACGACACAATTTCAAAAACTCCCTTCTTATGCAAACCAACCTGAATCATGCCATTATAACTCAACCTATATCTCATGCTCTCTTTCACCCCATTTTATTCTAGTGAAATCACATTAAGCCCATTATCCATACATATTCATTGCAAGTAAACATTATAGTGACTATGATCTCATTGTTATTTCATTTTTCTCTGCAAATATGCTTAAGCATCATTTGAACTTAAAGAGTTTGTACCGTTGGGCTAAGTGATCGGGTGAGGAGCACCTAACTTAGAAGGAACATGTCTTTTTATTCATAATTTTATTTTCTTTCTTAATTTCTCATTTTAAACTAGAGATCATACACTTATTTGCATCGATTTATTACTTAGTGTGTTTAGGATGGTGTCGACTGCTTAAATAAACTACTTAGGTATTACTAAAAAAAACTGGGACTTTAAGGTCTCGGCATAATGGGTACTCAAATTAATTTTGCATATTTAGGGGGTTAAGGGTGTCAGGATAATATCAATTTTATCAAAAATTTTCCAAGTTTTTCTAACATAGCCTGAACAGGCTATATACTCTCAGAGTACCATGTCATGAATCAAAGTAAAATTGTTTTTGAAATTTTGGAGAAATTGAATAACAAGTGAAAACCACGCATAAAGACTCGACAACACATGCAAAGACTTTGACATAACGTTAAAAACAGATAAAATTCCTAAATGTATGAAATAAAATGTAAAACAATAAATCAAACTAAAAAGCAATAAAATGAAAGCGGTAGAGTTCCTCCCCCACACTTAAACCAAACATTGTCCTTAATGTTTTAATAAAATAAAGGTCGAAAAAGGAAAGATAGAACCTGTATGAATGCTACTGTGTGCCAAATCCTCTATGATCCTGCTCTTGATGTCCATGTCTTTGTTGATCACTTCTACTTCGGCGGCGGGCATTTTGAGATACCTTCGTTTGTGTAATTGGGAAAGATATGCTCTCTCCTATCATACTCATTATCGGTGTCACCACCAGCAGCGACATTCGTAGGAATGTCCGTGGACACCAACTCATCTCCCGAATCATTATCTAGAGAATCTTCTCCTAGATGTGGCTGAGACGTAACATGCAGTGCATTTCCTTATTTTCTGCAAATTCAAACAAACAAACATAGAAACATAAAATAAAAATTTCATGGGTTGCCTCCTACGCATCGCTTTGTTAACGTCGATAGCTTGATGGCTAAAGAGTGCAAGTACTCATGGTGGTTCTTTCGAGAATGGTTCCTCGATCGAACTTTGAATAGTCTTCGGTTTCCAGGGCCACTTATCAAGCCATCGCTCATATCCTTCACCTTTTCTTTTCTTTCTTATGTAGGGTGGTTCATTGTTTTGAACTTATGGTGGTGGTTCTGGATCTATCCTGAGTATCAGTTTTTCAAAATTGGACTTAGTTATTTCATCCACCACCTTAGAAGTTAATCTTACCCTTTTAACAGTAATGATAACCCTAGTTTCATGGTCCTCGAATTTTCTTTTTTTTTTTTTATGAAGGACCTTAGACAAAGGTGCATTGGTGTGGATATTTTCTAATACCTCCACATATGTTTTGGATTGGGAGTCTACCTTAGCTTCCACAACCCTTTGTGGGAAAGAAATAGGTGGGGTATAGGGAGGAGGAACAACAATAGGTACTTCTTTCTCTACCTCTTCGACAACCTCCCTTTCGGGTGGTGTCGGTGGATTTTTCTTAATATGTATGTTTTTCTCACCAAAACTCTCCTCAGACTCATTATTACTCTCCCTAGGATTTTCTATTTGTTCTTCATTAATATTTGTTACAACATCTACATGTCTCTCTGGGAAGGGTCCTAGAGGTGTTTGTGTAAGCAGGGAGGTTTGAGTCTCCAAAGCCTCGTTGTGAATCGCGAGGGAATCAACCATAATGCTCATCTGCTTAATATTTTCATTAATTTGGAGATGTTGTTTTCTAAAATCTTCATTTTGGAGAGTTTGTGTCTCCACAAAGTGCTCCATCATAGATTCTATCCTAGAGTGAGTAATCGTCACATTGAATTCCTCTAGTAATAGTTCGAGGTTGGATGTATCAAAATCTTGCGGTTCTTCAAAATATTGGAAGTGGTAATTGTAGAGGGAATTTGGGTGAGAGTGCGTCGTATTGAAATCCTCCAATAATATTTTAAGGTCATATTTAAGCGGATCTTGTGGTTCCTCAAAATATTGGGGGTGGTAGTTATAAGGGAAATTTGGGTTATACATAGTAATTGAGATAAGAGTGTCTTAGTCTATACTATGCAACAACAGAATCACAATATTGACTGTTGGTCCCCGACAACGGCGCCAAAAACTTGATGCGTCCGCAAGTGCACGGAAATATCGAAGTAATATAAAAGATTTGTCGAACCCACAGAGACCAATGTCAACCTACCGTTATCTATTATTGCAGCGTAAAGCTAAGGCTAATGGAATTAGGGAAGTTAAATGCGAATAAAATTAAATTTAAAGGAAATAAAGGCTATTGGTTTAAGGAAAAGCGGTAAAGGGATATCGGTATGTAATGCCTTAATTATCGGACATTCGACAGGTCACCGGTGCTTTTTAGTTTTTGCAAACACTTTTCAGGAGAAAATACTCGTTTAAAGACCTTTGCCTCACGCTGATTGTTGACTCGGGTCATAATCTTAAGGCGGAATGTACGCTCTTACAGTCCCATTCGGGGTTAAAATTAGTTTTTGAAAATAAATAAATTCTGAATTCTTTTAAAGCGCTTTCGCTGTGTTTAAAATCAATGCCTAGTTTTTGCTATCTGGTTCAAACCCCACGCTTTCACGTGCCGACTCGAACCTTAATAAGTTTCCCACTCTCATGGAAAAACCGTTGTAAATAATTTCTCACTCTCGTTACAAAGGTTTATTTAGAAATTAGATTAAAACCACGACCAGAAAATTGTTGGTAAAAAGGTAAGAGCACTGGGTATTATCGAATCCCGTCCTACTAATCTGATTACATACCGATAATGGCGGTTTAGCTAGACATGATACTTAATGCAGACGTAAATAAACAACGGTAGCAAAATATAATAACATGCATTATGATAGAAAATAAAGTAATAACTCAATTAATAAAAACCTGCAAATCGTACTGATCTCGAATCCTTGAGTAGTCCTCCACAATGTCGGAAGGACTCTACTTTGACGAGAAGTAAAGGTACAAAATGAAAATGACAGTACTACGAATTAAAGGGAAAGAAAAGGAAACAATGCAAGAATATAAAAATAGCTTCAATAGAAATTTTGGCAGCACTTCGATACGTCGAAGGGCCCCCCTCAAAGCTGTGAATCTAAGGCCTATTTATAGAAGATATTTTATTTTTCAACTTCCAAAGATCATACATGAGTTAGGAAGGAAGTGGGAGTAACTTCCTGTAGTGGGCAGTTAGTGGAGAAAGTGTAGGAGAAAAGGAGAAAGTGTAGGAAGAAATTAAGTTGAGGATGTTCGTGGCCACTTCTGTTTTGAACGAACTGAACTTGGGGTCGTGACGATCGTGATGAGCTTCTAACGACCGTCACACTTAAGTTATGCTCATGACGATCGTGTTGGAGTCTATGACGACCGTCACACCTACGAAATCTGCTTTTATGTTTTTCTTTTCAATTTCTTTCTTTCTTCTTTCTTTTCCTTCCATTTCTTCTTCTTTTCTTTCTTTAATCCAAATTCTTCACAATCTGCAAAATATAGTAAACTAACCGTATAATAGAACATAAATTAAGATAAATTAACAATAATCGCAAATAAATTCATGTAAGTCAAGTCAAATAAACGATATTTCGCGTTATCAGTAAGTCCGTTTGAGGTGTTGGCATTTGCGTTAGAAAGATAACACAATAATATTTCTTTTGAAGTGGATAAATTGGATCTAGGAATGCTACAACAGTAGCAGTCCTCTGGTTTTTATACCAGAAGCGTAGTTAAATTTTATTTATGCGTCTGTCATCTTGTTTCATGTGTAACTTGAGTTTTGTTGGTCCATTTAATGTGTGGTTAGTTGTGTTAGAAAAATGGTTTAACGATATTTTAAACTAAAAAGTTTCATAATATTATAAGTCTGTATTTTTGGTGCTATTTTAAAGTCAAACATTTTGCTTTAGAGTTTATGTAGGAAATATTGTGATATGTCTGAACTGAAACGAATAGAACTTGTGTTTCGTAATTGTGATTGAAATATAATCAATTGCATTTGAAATAGGATTTAAAATTTTTTTTTAAACTCGAGAGTTTTATAATTTTATCATGAGTCTATAATATTTGGTGTTATTGTGAATCAAGACAACTTTAGAGTTAAGTCCATAGTTTTGGGAAACCCTTTAGCAATTTAAGGAATTTAATATATTTATAAATAACTTTAATTTGAGTTGTTTGATATGTTTAGAGTTGAGTTTGAGTTACTTGATATTTTTAGAGTTGATTTTGAGGCATGTATAGTTAAAAGAGTTGAGTTTGAGTTATCTGATGAGTTAGAGTTGAATTTGATATGTTTAGAGCTTTTCTTTTTGCAAATCTTTGGTGTTATTAGAGTTAAGATGAGGGTTATGGGAGTCCCTTGTCATAAAGAAGTGAGGCAATTTTAGAGTTTTGGGCGTGAGCTATGAGTAACCCTTGCCAATCTACAGGGAAACAATTTTAGAGTTTAATTGTGAGTTATCTGATGGGTTAAAGTTGAGTTGATTTTGCTTAGAGTTGTTATGAGATAAATGATTCAAGATTATGAGTATGCCTTATGACTCTTTATTTTGAATGAAAAGTGGAAGACATTTTGAGAGCTCTGTCCAGTTATGAGGTGACTCTATTGAATGTTGAGGATTGTGTAGTGTTATTTTGTTACCTTGTTGGTGAGTATTTCTAAGCAATTATATAATTATATGTATTCTGTCGGGCTGTAATTATATGTATTTATATTGACATGTGCAGTTTAGAGAGGAACTATGATGATGACTTTATATTGGCATATTTATCTTGAGGTGTGTAGTTAAAAAAGGAACTACAATGGTGTCCTTATATTGGTAAAGTGGTGGGTTCATAAAGGAACTGGTGATGATTTTTGCATTGATATTGTTTGTTTCATTTCAAGCATCATTTATATGTGTACGGACTTCGGTATAGAGACGAGTTTCTGGTTCAAAAGTGAGGACCAGTGACGAGTTCGGGACTTCAGTCTAATGATGAGTTTCAAGTTCATGATTGGAGACTTGGGGTGAGTTTTTGTTTATAGAGAAACCAGGTTCAAAGAGGAATCATCGCTGAGTGGATAAATTAGTAACATGACTATGATATCTAAAATTTGGTACCACATACATTAGAGTAGAAGAGGAGAATTACATTGCATTATATATATGCATTATAATTGACTATTATTGTGAATAAAATCTATGTGATTGATGAATAATATGTTTAAGCTATCCTCATATTGTTATACACCATTAACATTTATGAAAGTATTCTCACTCTTCATTTGTTTCTTGTGTTGGCTTTACGCCTATTGTGCATATATTTAGGTAGAGACTGAGCAGTCTGAGATGCTGCTTATGTGGAAGATGGCTAATGGCCTTCTTCATTTATTGTTTTCCGTGCCGTTTTTTACATTGTGTCGCTCTGATAGTGTAGCACTTGGGTTGGGATCATATACTTGTTTTATTTTGTAAGTTGTTATGTTTACCTAAAATAATATTTCATTCAGTTAAACTAATTTCTATGAGACAATTATGTTGTGTTTTTAATTGTTTCATTTATGTGTTATTAAGTATAATTATGAGGGAGACGTTTAATTTGAGAAAAAATGTGACACCGTTTTTAAAAAATTTCTATGATTAATTTATGAATTGCATGTTTGGGGTTTAAGGTGTTACATTCCTCATCCCAATACCTTTAAGAGGAGGTGGAGTGAAAATTGTGATGCAGATTGGAGTCATCACATTTATGATGTCCCATGAGTTTCCTTAGGAGTAAGGTGTAGCCCTATGTCCTTTTTCCATAGTGGTTTCAGAGTCATAGGGACATATAACGTTAGCTTCTTTGTAGTCAAGGGGATATATACATTTTAGTGACATGCCTACAACTCATGGCCTTGCGGCAGGATGAACATCTAAGGTGTGTTAGTAAAACTTATGAGTAAAAAGCTCTTTTTAGTCTAGATATGCTACAACTTCATCTCTTAAAAGCCTCACTCAATCGGTCGGGCCAATTTCCTAAGGTCTTAACTCAAATCAATTGTTCATTTTACTTTCGAATGACCTATGATTACCTCTAGACAACAAGTAAAAGATCTATAAGTAAACTCGTAGTTTAGAAGTTTACCATTAGAACCTATGTGCCAAGGGGGCACATCCTTGGTTGTCAAGAAAGGAGCGATGCTCACTGTGTTTAAGATGAGGAAAACACTCCTTCTTGGGGCTATGGAATCACCTTAATAGTCATGTTGTTGATAATAAGGCTAGGTCAAAGGCTTCTTGCGGCTACAACTTGTACTTGTTTGCTCTTGTGATTCACCATCAAATTTGGAATAGTTAAAAAGTGAATTCGTTGGAGGACGATTCCAACCAGTAATGCCAAATATTTGGTAAAATCATTCTTCTTTAAGTTTTCTTAATGTTGAGATATCAAATCACAAACTCTGGTGCAACACTCCTTGGGCTTTGTCTAGTGGTAGAGGGTATACTTGTAAAACCTCCAACAATTAAATCAATGATATTTTATAGAGGCTGTAGGAATTATAGGATTTAGATCTTTATGCTAGTCACAAATATCTCAAGAGTCTAATGTCAGAAGATCTCATAAAATACAATTTAATAGTCTCGAAAATTATGTCAGCTCTGATCATTTGTATTATAAGGCATGCCCATCTCAAAGTTCTGAATTACTATAACAATTTTTGTAGAGAACTGTTGAATTAAATTGATGTTAATGATCTAATTTTCTATTTAATCTAACACTCTTTAGGTGCTTAACCAACCTCAATCTAATATTAGGGTGTGATTACCCTATGAACTCAATGCTCTTATTTTGTTCTTTGAATACTATATACTTGCTAAAAGTATAATATGTAACAACCTCTAGTGATTAAGGGTTGTCAGAGATGTTAGGGTTTGTTGTTGGGTTTAGAGTTAGCTCACATAGGGAGTTGAGAAGCTATATGTATTTGATATTTGTGTCAATATGAGACTGTCCCCCTCAACTTCTAAGATAATGTATTTTGGTCTGCATCCTAGACGTCTAGGAAGTAGCACTTAGTGGGACCGAACCGTAAATCCCCTATTATTCAAGAGAGTGCATTTATTTTTACTTTGACCTCTTCTACACCGTTGTGTACTAGAGTCATGTCACTTCTCACGTTTTCTCGCTTCGAATGAGTTATGCCAGAAGTGAACTACATGTTTGAGAAAACAATGTCACATCTAATAAATAAACTATCGATCAAAACTACAGACGAATTAAGAAAGCGCTATGGGCAAAGCGTTGCATCATTTGCCTCCTATATCGTCCCTTGTAGGCCCTTTATAAATATATCAATACAAATAACAATGCCCTCCAACCATCTCATAGGACTAATAAATGAACAGCCCAGGTAGGTGGATTGAAAACTAACCCTAACCAATTTCCTTTGAACCACCAGCCGTTATTGTAAGAAGAATATTCGCTCTTCTATAAGCTAAAATTTCTTACTGAAATTAAAATAAGAGCTCAATAGAGAGATAAACTATAAAAAATATGCAAGTGACTTGAATTGAAAGAGAGATGACTGTGTCGTAAAAAGAAGAAAAAGTAGACAGAGACTGCCGGCACTAATATGGTCACACACACCATGTGCATTATCAGGCTACGCAGTCAGTCACCTTTCAACCTCATTTCTTTGTTCTCCAACTAACATTAATTACACAAGAACCTCACTACCATAAATTCATGCATGCAAAGTAAAGGATGCATAACTCAAATCTGAAATACCACTGAAAATATATCTAAGTATTGACTTTATAGATAGAACATCATTTGTATTATAATAATATTATATTGCATGTATCACAAACAAATACCTTTTTGAAGACCAAAATAAAATGTGACAATTTATGTATCAGGATTGCTATCTTGACACCCATTTCTACACCTACACCTCAATTACTGTTCACAAATACTTGAACAAATTCTCCAGAATATGGTTAATAGTGTGTATTTTATTGGTTAATGAAGTAGTGAAAGTGGTTAATAAATTATAGGTAAAATAATTGGTTAATAATGTAGATTTTTGTGGTTAATGCAATTGTGAAGTTGGTTAATGCGCAATCTTATATTTGTGTTATAAAATAAATTTTAAAAATAAATATTTTTTTTTAAAAAAATTAATATTTTAAAAAAATATATTATTTTAATTAAAAAAACACTGTTCACCGTATAAATACGGTGAATAGTGCATACGGTGTAAGTATTGGGTGTAGAAAAGGGTGTAGGAATAGCATTTTTCTTTATGTATTGCGGCACTTTATGTTTTGTTTGTCGATGAGAGGGACAGGAACTAGCTAAACCTAGTTGGTCCTTTGATATTAAAATAAGCAGTTTTTGTAGACTCTATTTTGTGGCCTAAAACTTATGATAATGGTGTCATTAATATGTAATGTTAACATGTTTGAAACGAAGAGTTATTATTTATAGGGAGAGAGACAGGAGTGGGGGGCCTTTTTTATGGATTGCAATTTCTAAGAGCTACCTCTAAAGGGATTGATGGCGATGTAACTGAATGAATAATAATGGAAGAGACTCATTTAAAAATTATTTTGTCATTTGAATGTAAATATATACACAACGTGGGTTTTATTTGGTAAAAATAATAATGATTGGACGTGATAACTTATATTATTTTATGGTTGATTTAAAAATTGATATATAGTTTACTGAACAAAACATGCAGTAATGTTATATATAAAATCTATAGTTTCCAATTCAAATTTAAAGTATATATAGACCTTTTCGAAGTTAATACAAATAATTTTTAGTTTGATATTTGCAATTGGTCATCGAAGTGTTGCTCCACGGTAGTTCAATATTATTTTTTTAAATAACTATCATTTTCAATAAAAATACTATTTTTATAGGGAATTCAAAAAAAAATTCTCATAATGACTATAAATCAACATTGAGATGCCATATAAATTGGCTGATGGGTGAAGGGATGCACCAAATCGTCATTCTATATGGCGCCACCATACAAAGGTGCCCTAGAATTGCAGAGGAGGCGCCATACATATGGCACCTCAGTTGGTCCTATTTTTTTTATATCAATTAATATTTTGTTTTAAAAAAATAATGAAAAGAAATAATAAATTATAATATTTATAATATAAAAAAAGCGAAAATAGTGTACAACAGATGAAAAAAGGAAAATCAATGATTGACTCTATTAAAACGACCACTGGTTCCACATTGAGAAGGATTCGCGCGGCGTCAAGGTCTACCACAAGCTTGTTGAGGTGTATTTGGCCTTTGCGTGTTGACCTGTGGAAGAGGTATTTGTTGAGATGACCCCGGCGTATTGTCGCTACTGCGAAAATCGGCGCCGGCTGAACAGAAGAGTCGCCACCGTGCGTTATTTATCCCACGGGAGGGAAAGGAAACGCTCAGAGTAAACCTCGCACAACACGGGAAAGGTATGGTCATCGCAACCAAAACCTGGATTCGGGAGTCGGTTACGCAAGGGGAAGGTATTAGCACCCCTCACGTCCGTCGTACTCGACGGGATCCACGCTTGTTTTCGGGTATGGATTGTTATTCTATCTACGCTAAAGGTCTGGGGTTAAAAGAAAAGAAAAGGAAAATGACTCGGCAAAGTATCGCACTTTATGCCTACGTATTCCCGTCTGGAACGAGAAATCAGAGTCAACGTAGTTCGCCTACCTACGGGAAAGGAGGGGAAGGTTGCTCGCTAGGATATCGCATCCTATGCCTACGTACTTTCATACAGCATGAAAGATTAGAGCAAACGTAGTTCGGGCCACGTACGACACAAGCTTGTCTTGGTTGATTTTATTCCTTCTGAAAAAGGTTTTTTCTGATTAGCAGTCCAAGCGGACAAAAATGACGTTTTGATGAGTTCACATTCTTTTACGAAAGAAGTGTCTTTTATTGTGTTTGAAATTTTATTGTATTTTTCTGTTTGTTTTGAGAAAGAAGAGACAGAACTCTAACCTACGGTTGCGAAGGGAAACAAACTAACCTAATGTTATCATGCATGGGCTAAGACCTAGTGTCTATCATGCTCCTCTCTTGCACAGAGAGAAACAGAGATCCTACGGGATAGGCAGAAACAGAAACAATAACAGATATACACAGTAAAACAGTAAAATGCATGGATGCAACAGTACAAGCGAGGCAAGGGAGTCCCACTCAACCTCGAACCTAGAAAACAATAGGCGAAAGTGAACAGGCTTCACTTTCAACCCAACAGGGTAAACAGCAAACAATACAGTTCAGAAAACCAATCAATACATCAGCAAATGAAATACAGCAGAAGCAACAGCATCAGCAGCTCTGAATCAGCAACTGGTTTCAAATAATCTCCAATCATCCACAAGCTTCAACAAGCATCAATCTCCATCTTCATGGCCTTCAGACAAGGGCTTTGATCATCAGTCTTCTATCTGCAATGGCTTTTCTTCAAGCTCAAACCTCCAGGATGAGGGATCAGTCACAAGAGTGAATTGGGTGTTAAGCAATCAGCTGACTACCAAAGGTGGTGAACAGACTGCTTCTAACACAAGAGACATTTTCTCTCAAGAGTTCTATCTCATAGACACTATCACCAAGCCTTCCAAAGGAAGGGGGTGAGTGTCTTAGAGAGACTCTGAATCACAGAGAAGAATGGATGCAGACAAGGCAATCCATGTTTGAGAAACAATCATTCTAATCTAGAGCTCTGCCTAGCTCCTAAACCCTAGTCTCCTCAGCAACTGATAGCAGGAAACTCCTCCTCAACTCTGACAGTTGATCTTCAGCATTTGAATCTCCAATAGCTTCATCTCCACAAATCTTCAGCTTCCCCAGGGCCCCAGACAAACCCAATACCCATACAAACAATCAATAAACCCCAGAGGGCACACCACACCAAACAACAGATATACAGACAGAAATAATAGCAGTAGGGGAATCCTGACTTTTCTCTAAGGGATCTAGTAGCTACCCATAGCCCCTATAGTCCCATAACTAATCTATTCAAACCCTAAGTCCTAAGGGAAATGAAATCAAACTCCTAAGTTGTCACCTAAAACCCTAGTTTTGTTCATGATATTCAAGCATTTATTAATCACCTAAAATTAACCTCTAAAAATGGGAACTAAAATATTTCTACAAGCTTAATATCTCATCTAAACAATATGAAAAGAATGATCAAAAAATATCAAAGCATGTGAGAGAACAAAAATCATAAAAATGATGCATGAAATGAATCTATTTAATATGACATTTATTTAGAAAATATGTAAAAAATATGAAATAAAACTAAAAATGAAAATTTATTTTTCTATAATATTCTAGACATTTTAATGAAAATATGGTAAAAAGAATGAATTAAAAAGCATTTTTTATGAATTATTTATGATTTTATGAAAATGGTAAAAATTAAAAGGAATTAAAACAAATAAAATGAATTAAATGAGGGAGAGGGGGTATGAAGAGTAATCACGCCCAGTTCAATCCAGGATGGGCCTCATAAAGGGGGTGCTGGTAGCGTTTTGGACAAGGCCCAATAACAATCAGAATTGAAGAAATAACCAAAGAGCGCTGGGGGGTGAAACTAGTAGCGAAAACACGTTCAAATTCATATTGGGCTTAGAATAGGGGGTGGAAATATCAACATAGCGCTCAGGCCCGCCCGTTTCAATTAATGAAACGGTGCGTTTTGGCACCAAACTAGCTTCCCTCCAAAATCAGATCAAACGCTGGCCATTGGATCACTCTCACAGTCAACAGTCTAACTCCAAACGAAGGGCTATGATTATCTCTTCCTCCTTGGTTCTGCAAGTTAGGGTTTTAATCACCATGAACATCCATGCACGACTAAACTTCACCTCCTCTGTTCTCCTTCCACACGCAATGAAATGCCACGCCATAAACATGAAACCTGCTCCAAATCTCTCCCTCTACAAGCTTAGGGCATTAGATTAACTTGAAACTCACCATAACAACAAACACGATTGGATCAACATCCGGCCTCCATTGAAATGCACTGATACGAACCTTCACCATTCTTCCTCAGACTTAACCTAAACTAAACTACACCTAATGGAGATTAACATATGCTATCAAGCCACAATTATAATGCACTAATCTAAGAGATATGAACACTAACAGTTTGCTATACCTGTCACTAACCATCACCAAATCGTTCCAAATTCATCTAACTTAATCTCCTAACCACCTAGATCAATTCTACACTAACAAAATCATGCCTAACTAACTGGATCAAGCAGTTTGAATGAAAACTTACCTTGTACGAAATCTTGCAAACAGCTATGGAGATTGATGATTTGTGGCTTTTGAGACTTGGATCTTGATCAATCCTTGATGAACTTGATTCTGTATGCAAGCTTTGGATGAGATTTGGCCAGAATTATGCTATCCACTTGAGATTGTGATTTTGATGTTCTTGCAAAAGGCACTTGAAAATGGATGGTAATCACCAAAACCTTGCTTCAATTCTGATCTATGGTGATAATGGAGCACAATTGAATCAATATGGATGATGATTTTGTGAAGATTTTGAGAGAATTACAATGAAACTTCAATGAAAGGAATGAGGGAATTTGTGAAACTCTTGGTGCAAATGGAGCCAACCCTTGCCAAATTCTCATTTCATGCTTATATAGACCCCAAATGAACATTCTAGATCCATCTTGCACATTCCCTTGTTTTCCAACTTTGGTTCATTTTGATTATGTTTCTTAAAAGGTAAGCAACCATGGATAACTTCATTTTTTCCTTCTAAACTCAAAAAAGTGTGTGAACCATTGTTCTTAGAATTGTTTTTCCATTCAAAATCATATATTGGAAGTCTTCATTTGGACTTGTAAATCTCCCAAACCACTTTTCACTTTGAAATTATTCACTTTATAAGCCTTTTTAGTTCATATTTTGACCAATCATGCAACTCCATGCTATGAGCTTCTCCAATAACTTGTGACCTTCTTTCTAGACTTAAAATCCCATTTGGAGCAAGTTTGATGTTGTAAGTTTTTCCATTTGAGGCCTCCTTGTATGAGTTTTGGGTATAGGTTAAAATGACCTGTAATTCACAAATGCCCAAAATACCCTTTGCTTGTCAAGACCATAAGTTGAGTTCTCCACATCATATGAAGGCATGCCATACCATTCTAGAAAGCTAAGACAATGAGGAACAACTCTTATGTTGACCAAGAATTCATTTGAAATCTCCTTGAGGGGTAAAAATGGCTTGGAAGTCAAGTCACTTTTACAGACAAAAATTCAGACACCCCAGATGACCTGTAACTTGTAAGGACCATAACTTGAGTTCTATAAATCTCCTTGAGGTCTTCCACCACTCAAATTAAAGGTCTTGAGATCCTCTACAAGTTTCATGTTGGCCAAGAAGCCATTTGAAGCTAGCATTTTGACTTATCTTGCTTGGAAATTTGACCTAAACTAGGGGATTTTACAGAGAAACCCTAATTTAGCAACTCCTCTTCTCCTTGACTTCTCTTGAATTCTCCTTGTCATATCTCCATATCCTTCTTCATATGTTCAATGTTGATCCCCACATCTCTCCAATAGACTTGAATGCCCTCTTAAGTCAGTCAATTGACCTAGGGTTGACCTAGGGTTGACCCAGATGAAACCCTAGTTGACTGTCTTCCACTATAGCTCTTGTGCTTTCATCAACAACTTGCTTTCTTCTCCAAATGACTTTATAAGTCTCTCAAGATGTCTAGATGCTCTCCATGCTTTCATTTCATAGCTCACAACCCTCTTGTTGATCCTCAGATACCCTCAGCTAGGAGATGGACTCAAGGATTGATCTGCTGAACTCTTTGCTTTCAAATTCTTTCCTGATGACTTGAATAGGGTGGAATTAGGATAATAACCTCTTGCTAGGCCTCTAGAGATGAAAATAATGATTGGTCCCCTGTTGAATGACTTGCTATGCTTATGCTATGCAGATGGTTAGTCTATGTACATGACTCTATATGCAAATGCTAATGATAATGAAACATAAATCCAAGGAATAAGGCTGGGCAAATTTTAGGGTGCAACAGCTGCCCCTATTCAAGCGACTTGGACCCGATTGGGTGAAGAGCCCGGAGCCTTCAGACATTCGCGGTACGAGACGGTTGAATACTAGTGAAACCAGAAATTTGCCAACCGCAGAAATAAACTGCGCTCCTGCTTGAGGAATAACATTCGTCAGCTGAATCTGACTGTTACGATAACCCACTGATCTTGCGCGACCGTGCTGGGGATTGTCTTCATCGTTCTGAAGAGGATTCTGTCATAACAGATTGCTTGCTTGTCCACGTTAGGACTCTGTCTGTCGTCGATACGAAGAAATCTCAACTAAAACTTGTCCACGTTAGGACTCCACTTACTGTCAACCCAGGAAAATCTCGGTAACTCCGCTGGGGATAATTCACCTGCATTTCCGTAAACTGAATCGCCCACGTTAGGAATAACACTCTTCCACGTTAGGAGTAACGCTTTTATCTTTCCACGTTAGGAAGCAATCTTCTTTCCACGTTAGGAAACTATATCAATCTGTCCACGTAAGGACTCCAATGCCATTTGACATGTCCGCGTCAGGACTCCGATCTTTCCACATAAGGAATAAACTCGTCTTTCCACGTAAGGAAACCATTTTTCTTCCACGTAAGGGATGCTCTTAATACGTCCACGTAAGGACCCTGATCTTTCCACGTTAGGAATCAATTCTTTCTCAATTTGTCCGCGTCAGGACTCATTTTTCCACGTAAAGAATGCCCTTATCTCCCCGTAAGGAATCTACCTCAATATGTCCGCGTAAGGACTCAATCTTTCCACGTAAGGAACACCAACTTCTTTCCACGTAAGGAATAAATTCATCTTTCCACGTCAGGAAACCATCTTTCTTCCACGTAAGGAATGCTCTTGATATGTCCACGTAAGGACTCTCTTCTTTCCACGTAAGGAATAAACTCGTCTTTCCACGTAAGGAAACTATCTTCTGACACGTCCGCGTATGGACTCCATCTTTTCCGCGTTAGGAATCTCCGTCTTTCCACGGTAGGAATCACTCCTGTTGATATGTCCGCGTAAGGACTACATCTTTCCACGTTAGGAACAATAATCTCTTTGATCTGCCCGTGTTAGGACACTGATCTCGTCTTGATTTATCCACGTTAGGACTCAGGCATCTTCGACTCGCTGAGGAAATAACTTGTCCACGTAAGGACTCACACGTCTTCGACTTGCTGGGGAAATATCCGCGTCAGGACTTACCCTTTGCCAACAACACGAAGAAGGATAAATTTGTCCACGTCAGGATTCTTGTATCTTGTTATCACAAAGAACTACAAACTTGCCCACGTCAGGACGCACATTTCACCATTACGAATAAAGATATCTGCCGAAAACAAAATGATCCACGTCAGGATACCAACACGAAGAATAACCAATCTTTTGTCAACGTCATGACCTCCCTTTCTCCAAATTTCGAGAGACCGAATCTATCCACGTCAGGATTAACACGCCTTACCAATCCAGTAAGACAAACCTGTCCACATTAGGACGCCCACTTCTGAAGAAATCCCGTCATTCTAGGAGTAAATGGTCCACGTCAGGACTTAATTCTTCAATGATCCTTACCTACAAACTGCTCAGCACTGACGTGACAGCGACTTCGAGATGAACTCTACTGAGGATGTCTGAAAACTAACTATCGGACGCCTGCTCTGATAACCGGCGGTGGTCTCTGAAATTCTGATTCATGCGACCCGTTGATGACAAACAAACTCTGCTTGGGGATAAGAAGACACTTATCCTGGCCACTCTGGCTGGGGAAAATCAGATACATTTGCATAAATGACTCTGCTGGAGACAAAGAGAGTTTTATCACAATAACTCTGTGGGGGAATACCGCCGAAACTGACATTGTCATTGAATATCTCCTGCCGAGATCTTGATTGTTTGGTAATTTATTTGAGCAAGAGCTCTCTCCACCTGAACTACTAGAGTACAGAAACTGCTTCAGCAAAATAAATGCTGGAAGGATAACGCCGACTCGCCGGGAATAGCCTGATGCTACAAAATTATTCCGGCAAAATAAATGCCGGAAGAGTGAAGTCGCCCTGCTGGGAATTTGGGAACTCGAACCACACGTCTTGTTGAAGTAACCCCCTGCTGGGGAATAGCAGATGCGCCTGATATGATTGAGCCTCTGCTGGAGAGTGAACTAATATCACACGGTATCTCTGACAAAATAAATGACAGGACCCACCATCAACTCTGCTTTGGAGAGTCTTGACCTTCGAATTCCACTGGAAGGAAAGAACACTTGCTGAAAAGAGAACTCCGCTGGGGATGGCTGGATTCTCTTGGGGAAAATTAACTGACTCCGCCGGGGGAGAATGCATGACCCTGCGGGGGGAGATGAACCTGTCTGAATACAGCCTTACGATCCCGGAATCACCAAACTCTGCTGAGGACGAGTAACTTCTCTGGAGCACGTCCTTTGGATAAGCTACGGCTAGCTGGGGAATTCCATCCTTCTTCAGGAAGAACATGCATGACCTGCGTGAGGATCAAGCCTTTCACTATTGCAATCTTTTGATCACCTTCCTCGTACAGTTATGAAACCTGCAACAACACAAACAAAACACGACAAGCCTATGCAATCCAAATCGATTCAGGTTAGTGACGTTACACTCAGTTAATTCAAAGCTTTAACAATTGTTGGCAAGGGCCAGTAATGTTATACTCATGCTAGCTTCAATAAACTTAGGCGTTTTATCATGCGCAAAACAGTAAAGAACAGGCATCAAGTACTGAATAACACATTTTCATTGATTGGGCCCCTGAATGGGCGGAGTTTTTGTACACGGGATGTAACTCCTGAAAAGAGGAAGCTACGCCAAGCAAATATACAGGTATGCAAGTATTCACAGGAAGCATAAATATTGACAAATTAAATTTTGTACACATGTCGGCAACTGGATGCAGATGAACACCACGAACTGATCCTCCCATGACTCGTCCGACTCTTATACTTTCCCGGTATCCCTACTTCTGAAGAGGTTGTATCCGATAACTGACTTCTCAAATATATTCTCCCGCATAGATGCTCATTGAATTCGAATTCGGACCGCAGTCATTTGCTTTTCAAATCCCTAACTTTTGCGTGAACCGCCCTTTACGGGTTTTCAGTTCACCGGGATACCCCTTTTTGCCGAAGCCGCCCAGTGTAGGTTTTCAACTTCGCGGGTGTACATTTTTTCAATTTTATCCCTAACTTTTGCCCGAACCTTTCATTCTGTTTTTGGTTCGCCAGGATGCCCCATTTTTGCCTGGACTCTCTTTTTTCTGTCCAGCGGGTCTATTTTAAGCAAAGTATTTTTTAACTACGTCCGAATTCACAGGTGATGCAAAGTCTTCCCCGTCCATGGTGGACAACAATAAAGCTCCTCCTGAAAAGACCTTACTGACAACGTATGGCCCTTCGTAATTGGGGGTCCACTTGCCCCTGTGATCTGCTTGCGGCGGGAGAATCCTTTTCAGCACAAGGTCGCCCGTCTGAAAGCTTCGCGGAAGTATCTTCTTGTCGTACGCTTTCTTCATTCGTCTCTGATACAAACGACCGTATGCCAGAGAAGCTAGCCTCTTCTCATCCATCAAACTCAGTTGGTTCAATCTGTTCGTTACCCATTCTGCCTCGTCCAGCTGAACGTCTCGCAATACCCTCAGAGAAGGGATCTCAACTTCCAATGGTAATACCGCTTCCATTCCGTATACCAACGAGAACGGCGTTGCCCCGGTTGATGTGCGTACCGTCGTACGATAACCGTGCAAAGCGAAAGGTAGCATTTCATGCCAATCCTTGTAAGTCACCACCATTTTCTGGACAATCTTCTTTATATTCTTATTGGCCGCTTCGACAGCGCCATTCATCTTGGGTCGGTAAGGGGAGGAGTTGTGATGTTCAATCTTGAAATTCTGACAGAGCTCCTTCATCATTTTGTTATTCAGATTAGAACCATTATCCGTGATTATCCGCTCGGGAATTCCGTATCGGCAAATGATATCTCTCTTGATGAATCTAGCCACCACTTGCTTCGTTACATTTGCGTAAGACGCTGCTTCCACCCACTTGGTGAAATAATCGATTGCTACGAGGATGAACCGATGCCCGTTAGAAGCCGTCGGCTCAATCTTTCCAATCATATCGATTCCCCACATTGAGAATGGCCATGGAGATGACATCACATTTAGAGGACTCGGAGGCACATGTATTTTGTCAGCATAAATTTGGCACTTGTGGCACTTCCTTGCGAACTTGAAACAATCAGTTTCCATCGTCAGCCAAAAATAACCTGCCCGCAGCAGCTTTCTTGTCATAGCATGCCCACCAGCATGCGTACCGAATGCACCTTCGTGAATTTCCTCCATGAGAAGCTTTGCCTCTTTCTCGTCTACACAACGCAACAACACCAGGTCGTGGTTTCTTCTGTATAAGACGCCATCCGGGTTCAAATAGAAGTTACCCGCTAATCTCCTGAGAGTTTTCTGATCTTGACTGGATGCCCCAGCCGGATAATCTTTATTCTTCAGGAAGTTAAGGATATCAAAATACCACGGTTTGCCATCAGACGCTTCATCAATAGCAAATACATAAGCTGGCCTGTCCAACCGAGAGATAGTGATTTGGGGAGCTTCGTTCCAGAAATTGACCTTGTACATGGAAGACAAAGTGGCAAGGGCGTCAGCCATTTGATTTTCTGCCCGTGGCACGTGATGCAATTCAACTTTGTCGAAGAAAGGCAACAATCTCCTCGCATAATTCCTGTAATGTATCAAATTGGGCTGCCGTGTCTCCCATTCCCCTTTGATCTGATTCACTACCAGAGCTGAGTCTCCGTATACGTCTAAATGTTTGATTCGCAAATCAATGGCTTCTTCAAGCCCCATTATACAAGCTTCGTATTCGGCCTCATTGTTGGTAACAGCAAAGGTCAATCGGGCAGTAAACGGGATGTGCGACCCGTGCGGCGTAGTGATAATTGCCCCTATTCCGCTACCGTAAGCATTCACAGCTCCATCAAATATCATCTGCCATTTGGACCCCGGCTCTGGTCCTTCGTCTGGTAACGGCTCTTCACAATCCTTCATCTTGAGATACATGATATCCTCGTCAGGAAAGTCAAATCTCATCGATTGATACTCTTCAATAGGCTGCTCCGCCAGATACTCAGACAACACACTCCCCTTTATTGCCTTTTACGAGACGTATTGAATATCATATTCGGTCAAGATCATCTGCCACCTGGCAATTCTACCTGACAACGCCTGCTTTTCGAATATATATTTGATCGGATCCATCTTCGAGATGAGCATGGTTGTATGATTCAGCATGTACTGTCTCAAACGCTTGGCGGCCCAGGCTAGCGCGCAACAAGTTTTCTCCAGCATTGAGTATCGAGATTCACAGTCCGTAAATTTCTTACTCAGATAATAGATTGCATGCTCTTTTCTCCCCGTCTCGTCGTGTTGACCGAGAACGCAACCCATACTCCCCTCAAGAACCGTCAAATACATTATCAAGGGTCTCCCTGCCACTGGGGGTATCAAAATAGGAGGCTCCTGCAGATACTTCTTTATTTTATCGAACGCCTTTTGACAATTATCGTTCCACGTTACAGCTTGATCTTTCTTCAAGAGTTTGAATAATGGTTCACACGTGGCCGTTAGGTGAGATATGAACCGGGCAATGTAGTTCAATCTCCCTAAAAACCCGCGCACCTCTTTCTCTGTTTTAGGCGTCGGCATTTCTTGAATCGCTTTTATTTTAGCAGGATCGACCTCTATTCCTCTTTCGCTTACTATGAACCCCAGGAGCTTACCCGATCTCACCCCGAAGGTGCATTTGTTAGGGTTCAGCCTCAGCCTGAACTTCCTAAGCCTTTTAAACAACTTCAACAGATTCACCAGATGCTCTTCCTCTGTCTGGGATTTGGCAATCATATCGTCAACATAAACTTCGATCTCTTTATGCATCATGTCATGAAAAAGAGTCGTCATCGCACGCTGATATGTTGCCCCAGCATTTTTCAAACCAAAGGGCATCACTTTGTAGCAAAATGTTCCCCAAGGCGTTATGAAAGTAGTCTTCTCCATATCCTCTGGCGCCATTTTGATTTGATTATAGCCTGAAAAGCCATCCATGAAGGAGAATACAGAGTATTGAGCGGTATTATCAACTAACACGTCAATATGAGGAAGTGGAAAATCGTCTTTTGGGCTTGCTTTATTCAAATCTCTATAATCCACGCACATTCGAACCTTGCCATCTTTCTTTGGCACTGGTACGATGTTAGCAACCCATGAGGGATACTTCGTCACAGCCAGGAACCCAGCGTCCCACTGTTTCTGAACCTCCTCTTTGATCTTCATTGCCATATCTGGTCGAGTTCTGCGAAGTTTTTGTTTGACAGGCGGGCAGTCTTCTTTCAGTGGCAGACGATGCACAACCATATCTGTATCGAGCCCTGGCATATCTTGATACGACCAAGCGAATACATCACTATACTCTCGGAGCATTTCAACCAGTTTTCGCTTGATATCACTCTGCAGTGCGGCTCCGATACGAATATTTTTCTCAACCCCTTCCGACCCCAAGTTGATAATTTCGATAACCTCGTCGTGAGGCAGAATGGCTCTTTCCTCTTGCTTCACCAACCAAGACAGTTCTTCAGGAACGTCGCTATCTTCGACAACCTCTTCTTCGGTCTGGAATACCGGGTGCTCGAAGTCGGGACGAGTCATAGGTGGTTCAAGGATGTCATCTGAAAATGTTATCCTGCAAAAGAAAGGGTTAAGTGCTTCAAAATGCGTATAAAGCGGATAACCACGTTGCCATTTTATTGAAAAATACAAAACAAGAAAGACAGGGATTACAGTATTTGCACATGAAAAAAAACGCCATTTATTTAATGATTAACAAAGCAATGTTTATAACAACACAGCCCTAAGCAAATCCTGATGCCCCGGGCAAGACATCAGATTATTCAACAATTAATAAAGCAAAGCATTACTGTTTAAAAGTCACAGGAACAAGCTCCTGAATAGACCAGTTGCACAGTCCTTGTCCTGGCGTGCTTGGCTGAATCCAGGCATCCATATCACAGTCGCTGTCCCCTTCATCGGATTCTGAAGCAGCATTGACAGATTCATGGCATACTCCACTGGCAGAGATGGTGATTGACTTTCTGAAATGAGGGGCCCCCACAGAAGGAGTTGATGACGACGGTCGGTACCCCAGTCCGAACCGGTCCATTTTCACCGGAATGTCCAATACTTTGCCCCAGCCCGTGGCTTCTCCTGCCTTCACTAGCGCTTGAGCCTCTTTATACGAAGAAACAGCTATCTCTGGCACTTTGCTTGGCCCGGGACCCCTGTCCTTAATGCGCAAACCTTCGAATGCCTGGCATGGCGTCTCGTGGATCTCCCCGTCGACTTCCACATATTTAAACGAAGATAAATGACTGACCAGGATGTCTTCTTCTCCGCACACGGTGACTACACTGTCTCCGACCATATACTTTAACTTCTGATGCAGGGTTGACGTAACTGCCCCTGCCCCGTGAATCCAAGGTCTTCCCAGCAAGCAGCTGTATGCAGGCTGTATATCCATGATATAAAACTCCGTTGCAAACACTTCCGGCCCCACTTGCAGAGGCAAGGTAATTGATCCGAAGACTGTTCTCCGCGTGCCGTCAAACGCTCTGACTACCAAATCACTTGGTGTGCACAAAATTCCTCGAACATCCAGCTTCATCATAGCCTTCTTAGGCAGCACATTCAAAGACGACCCGGTGTCAACCAATACGTGCGACATTGTCGACCCTCTGCACTCAACAGATACATGTAGTGCCATATTATGATCCCTTCCTTTCGGAGTCAAGTCGAAATCAGTAAAGCCCAGACTGTGGCCCGCATTTACATGTGCCAATACCCCTTCTAGCTGGTTCACGGAGACATCCTGTGGTACAAAAGAAGTGTCCAGGACTTTCAGCAAAGCGTTTCGGTGAGCCTCTGAACACAACAGCAATGACAGAATAGATATTTTGGATGGCGTTTGCTGCAGATGCTCCACGATTTTATAGTCGCTTTTCCGAATTAAGCGCATGAATTCTTCGACATCCTTAGATGCTGCTTCTTTTTCATTTGCTTGAACCGGAACATTTTCCACCGCTTTCCCCTTTCCTTTCGCTAGCCTTTCGGCTTCCACTTCAGGAGATATAAAGATCCTGCCGCTCCTCGTCATGCCTCCTGAGCCCACAACATTATCCACAACCTCCGCTGACTGCTTGTTAACATCGATTTTAATCCCGTCACAATACACCTCTAGCCCATATGACCATGGGACCGCCTTCGTGTTCTCATACGGGATTGGCCCGGCTTTAGTTATAGTAATCGGTGGTCGCTGAGCTGGTGCTGAAATAGTGATCGTCTTCCTAGGAATTGTCACTGTGGCAACATCACTCTGATTATCCATTACTGCCCCTGCCGGCTCATCAGTTGCTGTTCTATCAAACTGCAATACACCTTCATCAATTAAGGCCTGAATGCCTTTCTTCAGATCCTCACACCCCCCAGACAGGGCCCAACAATCTAAGCAGTACTCATTACAACCCGGGTAAACACCTCCTTGCAACAGTCGGCTTTTTATTTCGCTCAGCGGCGTCTTTAAATCCTCAACATTCATAATCAGATTCAGACCTTCCTCAGTCAGCACGGCGTTCGCCCCATGATTAGGCATGGGTTTCTGGACTATATTCGCACCGGTCGTTCCGAAGTTGATAGACTTGTTATCCAGGAGATCCTGCACAACGTGCTTAAAAGCATGACAACCTTCTATATCATGGCCCGGGGCCCCAGAATGAAACTCGCAGCGCCTATTTGCATCATAGCCGAACGGGGGAGTTCCCGTTATCGGTGCCAAGGTTCTTTTCTCTACCAGATTCAATCCCAACAAGGTCTGCAATAAATCAGCATAGTTAGAGGGAGGCTTCTCGAACACCCTTCTCGGCTTACCACCCTGGAATTTTCTCTGAGCCTGCTGTGCCCCCTGCTGAGGCTGCTGCTGTTGTGGCATTGGTTGCTGCTGAACCTGTTGTTGTTGCTGGATTGGTTGCTGTTGATACGGGATGGTGACACTCGACACTTGCTGCGGCTGACGATATTGATTTCTTCCCCTGCCTCGGCCTCCAAATACCGCGCTAGCTTCGCCCTGACGGCGCCCACCATAAGCTTTCCTATTGCTGCCAGATGCAGCTGACTCGTCAACTTGGAACTTTCCTTGCTTAATGTTCCGCTCAATCTTTTCACCCATCAGAATCAGATCTGAAAAACTAGCCAGAGACGTATGAAACAACATATCATGAAACAGCCCGGTGAATGTGCCGACAAACATATCGTTCATTTCTTTATCTTCCACAGGGGGACGGACCCTGGCAGCCATATCGCGCCACCTTTGCGCGTATTCTTTAAAACTCTCCCCCTTCTTCTGCGAAAGCCCGGCCAACTGGACCCGATTGGGTGCCAGGTCACTGTTATATTTGTAATGGGCTACGAACGCCTCTGCTAATTGCTTCCAAGTCTTGATATCAGTGGGCTCCAACCCCATGTACCACTCTAAGGAAGGACCCGATAGGCTATCCTGAAAGAAATGCATGAGCATTCTTTCGTCAGTGGAGTATGCAGACATCTTTCTGTAATAAGCTCGTACATGAACCTTCGGACATGTATCTCCTTTGTACTTATCGAACGCAGGCGCTTTGAACTTGATTGGCACCCTCAGCCCAGGTACCAAGCCCATTGTTGCCATGTCCAGACCCACAGCACTCTGATTTAGGACTCCCTTCATTTGCTCTTCCAGCATTCTAATCTTTTGAGAATCATCCATCGGCCCTTCAAAACCTCCTCCAGAGAAGGCGTCTTCCTGCTGATCCTCTTGCCACATACCGTTTCCAGCCCCGTATCCATCATATGCATTATTACGTCCAGCTCTGACCTGATTCATCCCCGGAACTCGGCCTCTGTTGCCATACCCTTGAACCCCTCCAGCAGGACCACCAGCCATAAAACCAGCACCGTTTCCGTTTCCAAAACCTCCGTAGCCCTGATTGACCATACCATAACCATCTTGCCCAAAGCCTTGAGCATTAAAGCCATACTTGCCAGTATTGTCGAATCCCTGATCGTTGAATCCGAACCCAGCGTTGACAAAGCCATTGCCTCCGAGATTATCTCCCACATTGACATCACCCAGCCCAGCGTTATGGACAGCAGTTTCATTTCCAACTCCGACGTTACCATTCACAGCAGCGGTAGCGTTGTTGACGTTAGCAGCAGTCACATTGACGACAGGCGGAGCCACTGGCGTTGGAGTGCCATCTCCATGAGCAGTATCAACCCGGACAGACTGATGATCTTCGTTACCATGACCAGCGTTGCGAGCCAACAGAGGCTGGACCATGGCCTGCAAATTCTCTTGCCCTTTTGCTATAGCTTCCATGGTCTGCATGAAGAGGGCGAGCTTCTCGCGTACATCCTGCATCTCATTCTGAATCTGGTCCATGACTTTCCGACAGTTGGATCGTGTAGAATAGCGGTGCGGATGTTGATCTGGAATCCTGTTAAGTACCTGAATCAAAGCAGGAGATAAGACACCATTCAAAGATTACCTGTTATGCAAGATGAATATGAATGCAATGCAATGTGTCTGTGCATTAGGGAAGTTCATTCCCCCAGTTCTAGTGCGAAGGTGCCGGTGCAGTGACAGTGTTGACAATAAGAATACCGGAGCTGAATCATAGAAAGCCTCATATATAGCAGAGAGAATCAATAAGCCCAGGGTACAATATCACTAAGAGTACAAAGATGGCATAACCTCAACCAACAATCCTGGTGATGGTCAGCACTATGCAAATAAAGCATACAAATAATGGAATGATCAGATCCTCCCAAAAGTCTGGTACTCCTCTATCAACTTCTTGGTCTCCGGATGGCTTGGTCGATCGAGCAGCCCTTCAACAAGCTGGTTTCTCTTCTTAAGGACACGGCGTACGTCTTCAGCAGTTTCTTCCCATGTTGCTTCTCCGAAACAATCTTCTAACTTTCGCTTCTGGGACACTGCTTCATCTCTGGATTTGATTGCCTTGTTCAGTGCATGCTGGACACTATACCGGTTCATCACTTCCTCCTCACACTTCTTGATGCTAGACTTCAACTTCTCTTCGAGGTCGGAAATTTGCTGCTTCAGCTTATCTTCCCTCTTCTTGTTGTTGGTGAGTGTAGCATTCCAAGTCTTGTTGCAAGAAGATATCTCTCGGTGTGATGCGTCGAGCGCTTTCTTTTTGGCTTCCAGCATGTCATGGGAACTTCTGAACTCTTGCCCCAGACGTTCGCGCTTTTTCTTTTCCTCGGTCAACTCAGCTCCTAACCTGTTTACCAGCTCAATCTGTTGTTGGAAAGCATATACGGCCTTGTTTTTCTCGCTGCGCGCCTGGGCTAACTCTTGCTCTAACCCTTCGTTAATCTTCATCAGGGCTTCTTTCTCCTTCACAACCTGTTCATATGCTTCTCTAGAAACAGTAGTCGGCTCTTCTACCGGAATAGGATCAAGAATTGGTGCATCTGGAAACGGCATCTTCAACTGACTAGCCCTCTCCTGAATCCAAGCTCTATAAGGTGCATAGGCCTGACAGTCATTCTTTCCTAACAACGGCTTCCCTTTGTGGTTAATACTCGTCCAGGCACGTCGCAACTTGGCTAATAACTCCCCCTTCACGTCACCGGTGAAGTACAGAGATTCCTGTACTTCTTCCTCTTGAGGTGGATTCTTCAGCGCATATCCGAACTGGCGAATGAATAGAGAAGGGTTGTAATTGATACACCCTTTCCTTCCTATCAATGGCACATTAGGGTACCCAGAACAACTGAAGATGAGCTCAGATCCCAACAGATCTCTATCAAACCACTCCATATCTTCCGACGATAGCCTCATCAAGCGTTCTGGCCAACTAACTGGAATTGTAGTCTCTGCAGCAGATCCTCTCTTAGGAAGGTGACTCTCAAACCACATACTCAATAAGGGTACACAAAGATGAACATTCTTCCCTCTTCCCTTCTCATTCTTGTAATGCAGTGAGTGGTAGAGATCTCCGAGCAAAGTAGGCACAGGATTACCAGCGGCAAACAAGTAGAAAGCATCGAAGTCCACAAAATCCGGTATATTGGGGAATAAAACTATGCCATAAATGCACAAAGCCAACACAGCATTGAAAGCAACCCAGCACCCATTCTTGGCGTACTCTTGGGCTTTACCCACTAAGAACTGAAATGAGAAGCCTGGAACTCCACGGGAAACAGTAGTCACAAGTTCAGAAGCATCAACATGCAAGGCTTTTGCCAATTCCTCCGGCTTGGGTTTGGCATCACAATGAATGAATGGAACCTGGTTCTGCACAGGCAGCTCCACATACTCAGCGTATTCCTCCAAGGTTGGTCCCATAATAAAGTCAGAGAACGTGAAACACCTCAAAGCAGGGTCATAGAATTGCATCAAAGCATACAGCCCATCTAACTCTACCTCTGTAGGTTTGCACACCAATCTCAGTAATCTACCATAGCTCATCCGGAAACTCCTACGAACACCCTCATCAGCAAGAGAGATCAACCCCAATAAAGGAACAATATCAGGCGTAGGCAATTTGTAAGCAACCGTTCTCCGTAGGCTAGTCATGATCAAACACTCAGAAGTCTGGGCACTAGAACTAGGGAAATGCAAATGCACCTGCAGCACAGACACACGTTAGCGAAATGCAAATGATAATGTATATGCAGGGATGCAATGCAAGTAACATTCAACAGGGACCAAAGCTGCAGCTGAATAGCCTAAACCCAATCAAGAAAGGTCTCAGATAGACCATCCAGAAGTCATCAACCCTGGTCTCAGATAGACCTAAAATAAAACTCCAACACTGGTCTCTGACAGACCTCAAATCACATCCATAGTTGGTCTCTGACAGACCTCATAACACATCTCCAAATGGTCTCTGACAGACCTCATAACACATCTCCAAATGGTCTCTGACAGACCTCATAACACATCTCCAAATGGTCTCTGACAGACCTCAAACCTCTCCATAAATAACTAGGATCTCTGATCAGGAAATAACCGGTAATCTGGAGGTCTAGTTACCTGCATAACCCTGAATCCCCTCACAGGTGGGTGGCCCTATAACTGGCACAAGGTACGGCATCCTATGCGGTCGTCGGCGTCACAGACTTTCAGGGTTGATGATACGATTCCCAGAAGGAGTGGCATCATCAATTCCTGAAGAGGCCTCACTCGGCCAACTTCCAAATGATCGGTCCCCAGAGTCGACAATCCAACTAACCAGCAACCCACGCCAACCAAAGGAAGGGGCAGGAGGCCAACCAGAGGAACCTCGTCTGAGTGTAGATTTCATGGGACACCAAAGCAAGCAAAGCAAGCGGGCGCCCACTAATTTCTACTCTAATTCTAGGTGCACTCAAGCCCAGGTCCGGCTTATCTCTCAATATCAGAACACCCGTCACACCCCAATACAGCAATAATAAACAATATATAAAGCTGAAAAATGCAGGGTTAGAAGTATACAATAACTCCATACAAAATCCTCGACGGGAAAACAAGCGTTAGGATTGACTCTCTCAAGGGACGTTGGATCCCAAATGCATAAGAACCATCGCAGTCCTTAGCAGCCAGGGGACATTGGGTCCCCAGCAGAGTCGCCAGCTGTCGCTACTGCGAAAATCGGCGCCGGCTGAACAGAAGAGTCGCCACCGTGCGTTATTTATCCCACGGGAGGGAAAGGAAACGCTCAGAGTAAACCTCGCACAACACGGGAAAGGTATGGTCATCGCAACCAAAACCTGGATTCGGGAGTCGGTTACGCAAGGGGAAGGTATTAGCACCCCTCACGTCCGTCGTACTCGACGGGATCCACGCTTGTTTTCGGGTATGGATTGTTATTCTATCTACGCTAAAGGTCTGGGGTTAAAAGAAAAGAAAAGGAAAATGACTCGGCAAAGTATCGCACTTTATGCCTACGTATTCCCGTCTGGAACGAGAAATCAGAGTCAACGTAGTTCGCCTACCTACGGGAAAGGAGGGGAAGGTTGCTCGCTAGGATATCGCATCCTATGCCTACGTACTTTCATACAGCATGAAAGATTAGAGCAAACGTAGTTCGGGCCACGTACGACACAAGCTTGTCTTGGTTGATTTTATTCCTTCTGAAAAAGGTTTTTTCTGATTAGCAGTCCAAGCGGACAAAAATGACGTTTTGATGAGTTCACATTCTTTTACGAAAGAAGTGTCTTTTATTGTGTTTGAAATTTTATTGTATTTTTCTGTTTGTTTTGAGAAAGAAGAGACAGAACTCTAACCTACGGTTGCGAAGGGAAACAAACTAACCTAATGTTATCATGCATGGGCTAAGACCTAGTGTCTATCATGCTCCTCTCTTGCACAGAGAGAAACAGAGATCCTACGGGATAGGCAGAAACAGAAACAATAACAGATATACACAGTAAAACAGTAAAATGCATGGATGCAACAGTACAAGCGAGGCAAGGGAGTCCCACTCAACCTCGAACCTAGAAAACAATAGGCGAAAGTGAACAGGCTTCACTTTCAACCCAACAGGGTAAACAGCAAACAATACAGTTCAGAAAACCAATCAATACATCAGCAAATGAAATACAGCAGAAGCAACAGCATCAGCAGCTCTGAATCAGCAACTGGTTTCAAATAATCTCCAATCATCCACAAGCTTCAACAAGCATCAATCTCCATCTTCATGGCCTTCAGACAAGGGCTTTGATCATCAGTCTTCTATCTGCAATGGCTTTTCTTCAAGCTCAAACCTCCAGGATGAGGGATCAGTCACAAGAGTGAATTGGGTGTTAAGCAATCAGCTGACTACCAAAGGTGGTGAACAGACTGCTTCTAACACAAGAGACATTTTCTCTCAAGAGTTCTATCTCATAGACACTATCACCAAGCCTTCCAAAGGAAGGGGGTGAGTGTCTTAGAGAGACTCTGAATCACAGAGAAGAATGGATGCAGACAAGGCAATCCATGTTTGAGAAACAATCATTCTAATCTAGAGCTCTGCCTAGCTCCTAAACCCTAGTCTCCTCAGCAACTGATAGCAGGAAACTCCTCCTCAACTCTGACAGTTGATCTTCAGCATTTGAATCTCCAATAGCTTCATCTCCACAAATCTTCAGCTTCCCCAGGGCCCCAGACAAACCCAATACCCATACAAACAATCAATAAACCCCAGAGGGCACACCACACCAAACAACAGATATACAGACAGAAATAATAGCAGTAGGGGAATCCTGACTTTTCTCTAAGGGATCTAGTAGCTACCCATAGCCCCTATAGTCCCATAACTAATATATTCAAACCCTAAGTCCTAAGGGAAATGAAATCAAACTCCTAAGTTGTCACCTAAAACCCTAGTTTTGTTCATGATATTCAAGCATTTATTAATCACCTAAAATTAACCTCTAAAAATGGGAACTAAAATATTTCTACAAGCTTAATATCTCATCTAAACAATATGAAAAGAATGATCAAAAAATATCAAAGCATGTGAGAGAACAAAAATCATAAAAATGATGCATGAAATGAATCTATTTAATATGACATTTATTTAGAAAATATGTAAAAAATATGAAATAAAACTAAAAATGAAAATTTATTTTTCTATAATATTCTAGACATTTTAATGAAAATATGGTAAAAAGAATGAATTAAAAAGCATTTTTTATGAATTATTTATGATTTTATGAAAATGGTAAAAATTAAAAGGAATTAAAACAAATAAAATGAATTAAATGAGGGAGAGGGGGTATGAAGAGTAATCACGCCCAGTTCAATCCAGGATGGGCCTCATAAAGGGGGTGCTGGTAGCGTTTTGGACAAGGCCCAATAACAATCAGAATTGAAGAAATAACCAAAGAGCGCTGGGGGGTGAAACTAGTAGCGAAAACACGTTCAAATTCATATTGGGCTTAGAATAGGGGGTGGAAATATCAACATAGCGCTCAGGCCCGCCCGTTTCAATTAATGAAACGGTGCGTTTTGGCACCAAACTAGCTTCCCTCCAAAATCAGATCAAACGCTGGCCATTGGATCACTCTCACAGTCAACAGTCTAACTCCAAACGAAGGGCTATGATTATCTCTTCCTCCTTGGTTCTGCAAGTTAGGGTTTTAATCACCATGAACATCCATGCACGACTAAACTTCACCTCCTCTGTTCTCCTTCCACACGCAATGAAATGCCACGCCATAAACATGAAACCTGCTCCAAATCTCTCCCTCTACAAGCTTAGGGCATTAGATTAACTTGAAACTCACCATAACAACAAACACGATTGGATCAACATCCGGCCTCCATTGAAATGCACTGATACGAACCTTCACCATTCTTCCTCAGACTTAACCTAAACTAAACTACACCTAATGGAGATTAACATATGCTATCAAGCCACAATTATAATGCACTAATCTAAGAGATATGAACACTAACAGTTTGCTATACCTGTCACTAACCATCACCAAATCGTTCCAAATTCATCTAACTTAATCTCCTAACCACCTAGATCAATTCTACACTAACAAAATCATGCCTAACTAACTGGATCAAGCAGTTTGAATGAAAACTTACCTTGTACGAAATCTTGCAAACAGCTATGGAGATTGATGATTTGTGGCTTTTGAGACTTGGATCTTGATCAATCCTTGATGAACTTGATTCTGTATGCAAGCTTTGGATGAGATTTGGCCAGAATTATGCTATCCACTTGAGATTGTGATTTTGATGTTCTTGCAAAAGGCACTTGAAAATGGATGGTAATCACCAAAACCTTGCTTCAATTCTGATCTATGGTGATAATGGAGCACAATTGAATCAATATGGATGATGATTTTGTGAAGATTTTGAGAGAATTACAATGAAACTTCAATGAAAGGAATGAGGGAATTTGTGAAACTCTTGGTGCAAATGGAGCCAACCCTTGCCAAATTCTCATTTCATGCTTATATAGACCCCAAATGAACATTCTAGATCCATCTTGCACATTCCCTTGTTTTCCAACTTTGGTTCATTTTGATTATGTTTCTTAAAAGGTAAGCAACCATGGATAACTTCATTTTTTCCTTCTAAACTCAAAAAAGTGTGTGAACCATTGTTCTTAGAATTGTTTTTCCATTCAAAATCATATATTGGAAGTCTTCATTTGGACTTGTAAATCTCCCAAACCACTTTTCACTTTGAAATTATTCACTTTATAAGCCTTTTTAGTTCATATTTTGACCAATCATGCAACTCCATGCTATGAGCTTCTCCAATAACTTGTGACCTTCTTTCTAGACTTAAAATCCCATTTGGAGCAAGTTTGATGTTGTAAGTTTTTCCATTTGAGGCCTCCTTGTATGAGTTTTGGGTATAGGTTAAAATGACCTGTAATTCACAAATGCCCAAAATACCCTTTGCTTGTCAAGACCATAAGTTGAGTTCTCCACATCATATGAAGGCATGCCATACCATTCTAGAAAGCTAAGACAATGAGGAACAACTCTTATGTTGACCAAGAATTCATTTGAAATCTCCTTGAGGGGTAAAAATGGCTTGGAAGTCAAGTCACTTTTACAGACAAAAATTCAGACACCCCAGATGACCTGTAACTTGTAAGGACCATAACTTGAGTTCTATAAATCTCCTTGAGGTCTTCCACCACTCAAATTAAAGGTCTTGAGATCCTCTACAAGTTTCATGTTGGCCAAGAAGCCATTTGAAGCTAGCATTTTGACTTATCTTGCTTGGAAATTTGACCTAAACTAGGGGATTTTACAGAGAAACCCTAATTTAGCAACTCCTCTTCTCCTTGACTTCTCTTGAATTCTCCTTGTCATATCTCCATATCCTTCTTCATATGTTCAATGTTGATCCCCACATCTCTCCAATAGACTTGAATGCCCTCTTAAGTCAGTCAATTGACCTAGGGTTGACCTAGGGTTGACCCAGATGAAACCCTAGTTGACTGTCTTCCACTATAGCTCTTGTGCTTTCATCAACAACTTGCTTTCTTCTCCAAATGACTTTATAAGTCTCTCAAGATGTCTAGATGCTCTCCATGCTTTCATTTCATAGCTCACAACCCTCTTGTTGATCCTCAGATACCCTCAGCTAGGAGATGGACTCAAGGATTGATCTGCTGAACTCTTTGCTTTCAAATTCTTTCCTGATGACTTGAATAGGGTGGAATTAGGATAATAACCTCTTGCTAGGCCTCTAGAGATGAAAATAATGATTGGTCCCCTGTTGAATGACTTGCTATGCTTATGCTATGCAGATGGTTAGTCTATGTACATGACTCTATATGCAAATGCTAATGATAATGAAACATAAATCCAAGGAATAAGGCTGGGCAAATTTTAGGGTGCAACACGTATCAGATAAATTTTGAAGCATTTGACCCCAATAGTCGGGGGGTCTGCTGCCAACAGCACTCCGTAATTCAGTTTAATGCCCATGTTTTCGTAGTTGGGACGAGGAGGTTGGGTCGGGTGTGGGCGGTATGGTTGTCCGAATTGGTACATCGAATCGGTTTGGAAACGATGCAATGGTTGTTGTGGGGTTTTGTAGTCAAAAAGTGGATAGATATTTTGATGGTAGGAAGATTGTGTGTTCATTCGTGGGGGGCTATAGTTGGCTGGTGTGGGGTAGAAAGAGTTATCGGGGATATAGGTGGAGGGGGTAGGGTCGAAAGAGTTATCAGGGCTATAGGTAGAAGTGGTGTCGATTTCGGGAGGCTGGCGGTAGGGGTAAGGCTCTTGTTGTTGTAATTGGGTTGGTGGCATGTATGGGTTACGATTTTGGAAGATTGATTGGGTGGGCATAGTTGGATGTTGGGTATAACATGATGTTTGATGTTGGGCATTGGGTTGTTGCTGTGTGTTTGAGGAAGAAGCACGATTCCTTGGGTCAATCAAATATGTCGGCTCAGACACAAATTGTTGTGATGTTGTAACCGACTTAAACCAAATCATATATTGATAACTTAGTCTAGCCTCTTCCACAATAGGGTCAGTTAAGATGTGTCCATGTCGGTTCTTCCAATGCAGACACATATCTTTTGCAAAGTCCTTCCAATGATTTACACTTCATTGTGTATCCACCCTAAGTTGACGCCAGTCTCCCAAAGACGTCGGAGCGACTGGAATATCATGATGCACCCCGAACTGCAGTTTCACCCGATCACTTTGGTGCATCTCCACTGTAGTGAACCAAATGATAGGTATTTTAGTTGTCCACGCGGCAACATCAATGGTGTTGGGCTGATGGTCTAGACCCTCGTACGACATCCAGACAAACTACATTAACAATAGATTTAATGAAAAAAACAAGTATGTGGTTATTAAATAGACAAAGTAATGATACATCGTTGGTAAATAAATTACATCGTCTGGCCCAATGTGTTCTATAAGGTTGCGGTAGACGATTATTGAGTTCCTGGGACATCTTTGGTAATTCATTCTCGGAGCATATCATCTAAAAAAAAGAGACACAAATAAATTAGTTACTAAGAAACATTTCACAAATAAATAAGTTACAAAGAAACATCGTTGGTATACACGTTTTGAAAATAAAATTACTCGTTAGCGAATAGGAATGTAAATAGATTATAGTTGATTGGAGCAAGTGTTGGCATTCTAGACCAACCTCACGCTTGAAGGAGATAGGCGCAGCCATAAAAAGTACAAGAATTGTTTTTTTGAATTTTTACATAATGAACTATATAGATGGGTGAAGGCAGCTGAACCTCAACTATATGTGCACACTTTATTAATGTTATGCAACAATGGTAAATACATAATATTTACACTATTTCCAGTACTTTCTTGAAATAAAAAAAAAGACCAAATAATATCATAATATAGCACCGAGTTTTTAGTATCTTCTCATACTCGGTGGATTCCTCATTTAACACGATACTATTGTAGTGTTCTCTGAGGTATTTCAAATTAATACCTTGCCCCCTCGGTCAACCTTCACGTTGTGGCTGAGGTGTTTTGACACATAGAGGGGCGCCTAGTAAATCTTCGCAAAGTTGGTCATTAACACCAACTTTGCCGTTGACAGACTTACCATTGTTGTGTAGGCTAAGTAACATGTAGACATCTTGTAAAGTGATAGTACATTCACCGAAAGGAAGGTGAAATGTGTGGGTCTCTGGTCTCCAACATTCTAGCAATGCTAGAATAAATTTAGGATCTAGTGAGTACGATTTAATTTTTATCAAATCACCAAACCCACATGCTTCTAGGTATCCTTCTATGAATGGGTCGTGTGGTATGTAGTCATGCACACGACAATGAAACCTTGATACATTCTGCAAAAGAATATAAATATCATTAGTTTTAAAGAAAAATTTAACTTAGTAAATAATGACAAAAAAAGCAAAATACTTACAAACTATGTGATGTTCTCAATTGTTTCTCTGTGATCGTTGCCCATTGTGAGTAGAGACATTGTGGGTTAAGTTTGATGAGTGAAGTTTGCTGAGTGATGAGAAGAGTTTGTTGAAAGTTTGAGGAGTAGAGTTTGTAATATGATGAGAAGAGTTTGTTCCTTGATGAACATGTATTTATAATGGTTAAATGTGATGAAAGGAGTCATATGAAAATGCAAGCTGAAACATGATGACAATGGTGCAGGGAAGTGTACAAGTGTAGTCTTGTCATGCATGTGAAGCCATTGCATGAGTGTAGTGTTGTCATGTATGCAAAGTGTTGTGTTAAAAGTGTAGTTTTGCTTGAGTGTAGTGTTGTCATGCATGCAGAGTATAATATAGTCTTAAAAGTGTAATTTTGATAGTGTAGTCCTACTAGGGTAATAGTGTAAGCATGTGAATATTACCACTATTAATGCTTGTTGTAACATGATGACAATGGTGCAGGGAAGCGTGCAAGTGTAGTCTTGTCATGCATGTGAAGCTATTGCATGTGAAGTCATTGCATGTGAAATATAATTTTTGCTAGAGTGTAGTGTTTTCATGCATGCAGAGTAAAGTGTAGTCTTCAAAGTGTAGTTTTGATAGTGTAATTTTTTCTAGAGTGTAGTGTTGTCATGCATGCAGAGTAAAGTGTAGTCTTAAAAGTGAAGTCATTGCATGTAAAATATACTTTCTACTAGGGTATTAATGCATGCTAAAAAATGATGACAATGGTGCAGGGAAGCGTGCAAGTGCATTCTTACAAGATTCTTGGTCATTGTTATGCAGAGAATCTTGTAGTCATTGATTGATAGAGTGTAGTCTTGTATTGCATGTGAAGCCATTGCATGTTTAATATAATTTTGGCTAGAGTGCAGTGGTGTCATGCATGCAGAGTATAATGTAGTCTTAAAGATATGATCACATATTAAAGATTCATGTGTTGAGTTTTGTAAATAACTATCAAATAAATGATCACATATTTATCTATTCATTTAATTTCGTAACTTTTTAGCAACTAAAAATTGTTTTGTAATTTATGTTGTGTTGAGTTTTCTAAATAACATTTTTTTTCAAAACAAGATGACATGGACATCTATTAGTAAGAAAACGTGTAAAACAATATCCTGCGAGACTAATAGTGTAGGCATGTGTAAAACAATATCTTGCAAGACTAATAGTGTAGGCATGCAGAGTGTAGTCTTATCATGCAGAGAATCTTGTAGGCATGCATAGTGTAGTCTTGTCGTGCAGAGAATCTTTTAGTAATAAAGCGTGTAAAACAATATCCTGCAAGACTAATAGGTGATAATTACTGAAATAATAAAATTAGGACAAGGCATGTGATGAGATAAGACAATTACATGAAATACGAAGTACAATGATAATTAATAAAAAAACAACACTAGTACCCAACTATATTGCTATTAATACAATAGAGATAGTTGTTTTATTAGCATATAATTTAGTAACATATCCTTCCAAACACAAAAAATTGTAAAAAAAGTCCTTTCAAACACGAGTTTAGTAATGTATTTATTATGGCTCAAACACCACAATACATGATCAGTGCGCATTTAAACTGTGAGGTTTTTGAATGTAACTTAGCCGGTTTCAATTTTCAAAATACGGACGTTACTAGGTTTTTGATTGACAAAAGATCAAAGTTTTTACATTTGAAAGAAAGATTAGAAAAGAAATTATTGTGTGGTCCAGTTGACCAAATAATCTACAAGAATCCTGTGTTTTTTGGCGGGCGCGAGCAATGCAAATTTTTTTAGTTAAAGATTTGAGACGATGAAGATGTGTGTAACATGTTTCTCAGTCATGAGTATTCTGTTTTCTCAGATATTGAGCTATATATTACGTTACAACAACAATTGTTTCAACAACTTGATTCTTCTCAAGTTTTTTACGAATATGATGACGAACAAGATGAAGTCGATGTCATTGACAAAGAAGAAGAAGAAGAAGCTGAAGTCATCGTTGATGACATGGTAAACAACAAGGAAGACGTAGTACCAGCCCATCAAGTTTATTGCCCATCTCAACACATGACAAGTCTCGACTTAGGTGACAATGAATCCTCAACAGATATTTTTTACAATCCATACTTGCCAACGGAAGGAGTATTAAAAGAGGGAGACAACTTTCGTATAAAAGAAGACTGTGTCCGAGTAATAAAACAATATCACATGGACTTATTAGCAGATTATAGAGTCGATCGAAAAAATCCGACTCTGTATACGATCTATTGTCGTAACGAGGTGTGTCCATTTTGATCAACAACGTCTTTCCGGAAGAGAAGTGATTATGGAAGATAGGGTCAATGGGTCCAGAGCACACTTGTATAATTACGAATCCAATGCAGGACCATCGCAAGCTCAGCTCTCAATTGATTTGCGATGAATTTTGCTGGTCATTAGTGACAACCCTTCTTTGAAGGTGAGTACCATAATTTTGCATATGGTTCAAAGGTACAATTACACTTCTTCCAATTAGTGTTCAGAAATTGGAAGCTAGGACTAAGGCGGTTGAAACGGTGTTCGAAAATTGGAAGGAGTCTTACAAAGAACTTCCAAATTACTTGGTAGCACTTAAACAATATTCTCCAAGAACTATTGCCATCTTGGAGATATTGCCGACGTATACACCAGACGGGACTTGCGTTAGTGGAAATGACATTTTCCACAGACTCTTCTGGGCGTTTGAACTATGTATGAAAGGCTTTGCTTACTGTAAACCTATTATTCAAGTTGATGGCACATGGTTGTACGGGAAATATAAGGGCACACTACTCATGGCTGTGACATCATATTTTTGTGATCGTTTCCATGATCAAGTGTCTTCTTAGGGAAAATCTACCAAATGTTCTTGCTTTTCATGGTACACCCTTCTTATGGATAATTATTCTAGAGTAATGTCATTGTCAACCTGACATCATCAGCACGATGTAATTGGAGTGACATCATCATTTGTGATCGTTTGACCTACTTTTGGGTTGATCTTAATTACTTATGCCATGAGACTGAGCTGAAACAAGTCTAAATTAGACCTATATTAAATAAGACTTCTTATTCATTGTGGAAAGGTAGAAAATTCAACATTTCATATTTCTATCAATTTGGTTATACTTGTTGTGTTCAAATAATCAAAGAACACATTGATAAGTTTGATTCAAAGATACATAAATGTATCTTGTTTGGATACTTTGGACGATCTAATAGCTTACATGGTGTCCAAAGCTAGAAACTTGTTTAATGAAGAATCAACTCATGTAAGGTTTAATGACAAAGAGGTTGACTATGACACATCAAAGATAGTTGAGAAATTTACATATATCCAAATACTAGAAAAGGAAAACTCAAAATCTTTAGAGAAAACACATTTATCAACAATGTTTCTGGTGAAAAAAACCCGGTGAACAAGGCTTTGATAACACAAGACTCTAGACAATAATTATATGACAAACTAAATCATATTAATCACGATCAGGGTCGGTCCTAGAGGTAGGTCACCAAGGCTATACTACCTAGGGCCTAGCTCAAATTTATATTTTACATTTATTTAGTTTTAATTAATTGATTTTTGTGGAAAAAAATAATTTAAAAATAATTGTATATATCAATTAAATAATAACACCTTTTTAAAATATATAATAATTAATATTTTATCATTTGTATTTGTTTGATTTGTTAGTGTACAAACCACATGTATAAATAGCAAGAGATTGAGTTCTTTACGGTATAATAGAAGATTTGATATCTAAGTTTTTTATTTATTATTTTAATTTTTTTTAATTATAATTTTTTTATAAATAATGGGATGAGTATTTTGATAAATTAATTTTATTATTAATTAAAAATAAAATGTTAAATAAAATCAATTATAATAATTAATGGTTTGATATCTTAAAACAATTAAAATACATTAATTTTAAAACTATTTTATTATATTAATAATATTTAATTGTAATCATTCGTCTCAGATCTCGAGACGTGTTGCGTCATCCCGGTCATAGTTATAATGGACCTATATTTAAGCCAAGTCCAAATTAAGTTCTATATGAATTATTTTATTTAAACCAAGTCCAATTTGAAATATATTTAAAGGGATTGTTTAATACCTAAAGCACCACAATAAATAAGCAACTTAACAAGGGTTTCAAATGACTGTAATAGAGAAGAGGAAAAGGCAAAGATACGAGTGATATATGAGTGTAGAAAATCTTATCAGTTTGAGCTACAAATTCAGTGTGCTGTTCGTATCACCTAGTTAATTCTATTTATATTCATGTAAAGTAGTTTTACCATCTTTTAGAAATGTTTTGGTATACTCAAATTTTGTAGACGGGTTGTTTAGAGTGTGTTTCTCACCTTTATTATTTATCGGTGAAGATTGTTATTCCCTAGTATTACTAGGAAGAACTTTGTATACCCATTATAAATATAGTGGAAGGTTTTACGACTAGGTATCGTGGTTTTTATTCTCTCACTTTGAGAGAAGTTTTTCATGTTAAAAATTTGGTGTTCTTGCTATTTTATTTTTATGTTATTATTATTGTGCTATAGAATTGGTTATGTTGTTTGTTTATTTAAATTGCATAGGTTTAGGAAAGTATTCCACTTGAGAAAAATATTTTGATTATTTGATAATTTCCTAACAAAATGGTATCAAAAGCTCTGATTGGCTTGTTCTGTGCATTTTAAATGGATAAAAATCAAGAGCCCAATATGATTAAACTCAACTCTACTAATTATAGACTCTAGAAAACTCTTATGGAAGATATGTTATACATCAAAGATTTGTATGATCCTATCAAGGGAGAATAAGGTAAACCAAGTGACCAGTCTGATGTTGAATGTAAGAAGATGAATTAAAAGACAGTTGTTATAATTAGGAAATGGTTGGATTTTAGTGCATATCCACATGTTGAAGTTGAATCTGATGCATAGAAAATGTGGAATAAATTAATGGAGTTGTATGAGTGCAAGAACGTGCAAAATAAAGAATGTTTGATCAAGAAACTAGAAAATATGAAATATAAGAATGATAACTCAATGGCAGAGCATATGAGTGCATTTTAAAATACTGTGAATCACTTGGCATCTACTAATGTTAAGTTGGATAATGAGTTGTAAGCCTTATTACTGCTTAGTTCCTTGCCCGATACTTGAGATGTTCTTATTGTGACACATACAAATTCAACTCCAAATGGAAAATTTGTAATGATAACAGTTAAAGATAGCAAGCTTAATAAAGAAGTTAGAAGAAATAAGTGTAGTTTGATTGTAATTCCTAATCAGTCTCAACCATTAGTTACTGAGTCTAGGGGGAGAAGAAAAACCAAATATTTTCATATGCGTGACAAATTTGAGAGTCGCGGCAAGTCAAGAACTAGAAAAAAATTATATGCTACAATTGTGGCAAGGTGAGATACATGAAAATGAATTGCAAATTTCTCAAAAGAGAATATTCAACGTAAAAAATTAAGGTAATAAGAAGAAAAATGATAAAGACGCGACAACAGTTGAACGAAACAATGATTTGTAAATTGTCATGATAATTCCATAAATCTTGCATGTCAAAATTCAACTTAGATTATTGATTCAGGTTCCTGGTACCATGTTACTCCTTTGCGTGGTTTCTTCTCATCTTATACTCTTGGTGGTTTTGGAACGGTAAAAAAGGGTAACGAAGGAGTTTGTGAAAGTCTTGGTATGGGAGGCAAAATAATCTAGATTTAGTTCACACTGATGTTTGCATGATAGATGGTAAATTTCTAGATGGTGCATCATACTTTGTTACTTTTATTTATTACTACTCTAGAAAAGTGTGGGCTTTTATTTTGAAATCTAAAGACCATGTACACAGTGTTTTCAAGCACTTTCATGCAAGTGTTGAAAGAGAAAATGAAAGGAAGCTGAAATATGTTAGAGATGATAATGCTGGTGAATATATAGGTCCATTTGAAGAGTATTATAAATAGCATAGAATTAAGCTTTAGAAGACTTTTCCAAAGACTCCTCAACATAATAGAGTTATTAAGAGAATGAATCGTACGATTAATGATACAATTAGGTGTATGCTCTCTCATGCAAAGTTATCAAAAAAAATTGGGGTGAAGCATTGACAACGGCAGTGGATTTGATCAATCTCTCTACTTTTGTTCCACTTAATGGTGATGTTCCAAATAGAGTATGGGCAGGGAAAGATTGTAAGAACACAGATTGTCTCTTAGTAATATCTCTATGTTTTGATGATAACTCTTATGAAAGTTTGTATTAAAGAATTATATACTCTAAAATTGGTTCATGAATATTTGCTGCAGATAATTAAAGTATATATATATTCAAGAACAAATTAATCTGAACTTGGAACTATGGAAGGCTCTGAAGAGTCAGAATCATCTTATAGAAGAATCTGAGCGCTGTCTGCAGAAGGATCTGAAGCAGAAGCTACAGAAGAATCTAAAGCAGAAGCTGCAGAAGAATCTAAAGCAGAAGACTCTAATAAGATCTGAAGACTCTGAAGCATTAAAGAACTTTGTATGAGAGTTAAGAAGCTCAGTTTTTCAGAAGACTCTGAGAGTACTACACGTTGCATGTACTGAGGATCTGATTCATAAAACTCTGCTATGATAGAACTACACGCTAAAGCACACTTGCTGCCTTACTCTGATTCAGCAAAATCTGATGGGTATCCAAGACTCTGATCATGCAAAATCTGATGGTTACCTTGCTGAAAAGAAATACTTATTGAAGAAGAATTCAAAGTAATATCCTTTGGTTTAGCTCAACGACTCTTTCCTCTTTCATGCTTGACACTAGAACACAAACCAAAAGCATTTCTCTGTGTATTCTATTTCCAGGAAAGGTCATGTGATGTAAAGACAAAAAGGTTCAGGCCTTTTCAGTACACAACCTCCAATGTCAAGACTTTGTGGACTACTGTGCATATAAAAGCAAGTCTTCATCATCTTCTTCAGTAGTAATCAAGAACCAACGAATCCCTGAAAGAAACTCTTACAAGCTCTCATAAAATATTCTTATTGTTGAGTTTATTCTTTTGTTCTTAACATTAAGTGAAAAATCACTGTTGTGATAAAGCTTGTTAGAAGCATTCATACAATTGTATTAATCTTACATTTTATTGTAATAGTTCCTTAAGAAGATCCAGTTGGGATCAGAAGTTCTTGAGAAGACTTTGAACAGTTGTTCTTAGTGCTTACTATTGTAATCAGTTGATTAAATAGTGGATTAAATCCTTGTTTAAGAAAGGCAAATCACTCTAGATAGGGTGGACTGGAGTAGTTGAGTTCAACGAACCTGGATAAAAATACTTGATTTTTTACTTCTAAGTTTTTATCTTCATACTTATTCAACCCCCCTTCTAAGTATTTTCTCACCTTCAGTTGGCATCAGAGCTCCGGTTCTGTGTGTGCTACCACTTCACAGTGACAGAAAAGATCCAGTGAGAAAAACTTTGATACTTTTATTTGGTTGTTTACAATGGCTAATGTTTCAACATCTAACAAGTATGAAGAAAGAGACAGAATCAATATTAAACCCCCTATGTTTGATGGGAAGAAATTTGATTATTGGAAAGACAGGATTGAAAGTTTTTTCCTTGGTTATGATGCTGATTTGTGGAATTTGGTTATAGATGGATATGTTCATCCCATTAATGGGAATGGCAAGAAAGTAGATAGAAAATCTATGACAGAAGCCCAAAAGAAGGAATTTAGAAATCACCACAAGGCTAGAACAATATTGTTAAATGCAATATCTCACACTGAGTATGAAAAGATCACAAATAGAGAAACTGCATTTGACATGTTTGAGTCCTTGAAAATGACTCATGAGGGAAACTCTCAAGTCAAGGAAACAAAGGCTCTGGCTCTAATTCAGAAGTATGAAGCTTTCAAGATGGAAGAAGCTGAATCTGTTGAAGCCATGTTCTCCAGATTTCAAATACTTACAGCTGGACTAAAGGTTCTGGATAAAGGTTACTCTACTGCTGATCACGTGAAGAAGATCATCAGAAGCTTACCTACCAGATAGAGACCTATGGTGACTGCGCTGAAAATGGCTAAAGATCTGAATCAAATTTCCTTGGAGGAACTAATCAGCTCACTAAGGAGCCATGAAATTGAACTTGAGGAAGATGAGCCTCAGAAGAAAGGTAAGTCAATTGCCTTAAAATCTAATAAATCTGCTAAAGCGTTGCAGGTAATAGAGGAAAGCTCTGAAGAATCCTCATCTGAAGATGAAGATGAATTATCCATGCTGTCCAGAAGAATAAACAAACTCTGGAAGCATAAAGGAAAGAAGTTTAAAAACTTCAGGAAGTCTGACCAAAGAAAGGAATCTTCTAGACACAGAAGATCTGGCAAAAAGGAGGTTGTCTGCTACGAATGTAAAGAACATGGGCATTACAAAAATGATTGTCCAAAGCTTCTGAAAGAAAAGCCTAAAAGAAAATTTGATAAGAAGAAGAAGGTTCTAATGGCAACTTGGGATGATTCAGATACATCTGAATCTGAATCTGAGGCAGAAGAAGAATGTGCCAACATAGCATTGATGGCAGACATAGAAGATCAGGAGGAAGGAATTTCAGGATCTGAATCTGACTCTGACGCAGAAGAGGTAATGGCTAAACTCACTAAAGATGAACTTATCAAAGTGTTATCAGAGGTTCTGAAGAGCTATAACAATATTAAGCTCAAATACAAGGAGCGTCAAAGCAATCTTGTATCTGAGAATAATATTCTCAAATCAGAAGTGGCTGAGCTAAATGAAAAGAACTTAAAAATGAAAAATGATTTTGAATTAGCTCAACAAGACTCTGATTCTGAAACTGAGTCTGAGTGCAAAAATATTTTGGAAAAATATGACTACAGTTTTTAGAAGTTTCTTGCTAAAAGCATAGACAGAAGCAAAATGGCTTCTATGATCTATGGAGTTAGCAGAAATAACAGAAAAGGAATTGGATATAAATCTTCCTCTGGAAAGGATTTAAATCCAAAACCTGTTGATAAAATTATCATCAAGAAGACTCCTTTATATTCCCATTTTAAATTTGGTCACTTGAATGAAATTGAACACACTCGTTCTGAAAAGAACATTCATGTGTTTAAATCTAAGGCCAGTCAGAATAAACCTTATGTTGAAAAACAGAAGTTTAGACGAACCTTCAGAACAAGTAACCCAAAAGGACCCAAGAAGATCTGAGTACCTAAGAGTAAAATAATTCCTGTTGCAGATGTTCTTAGCAGCAAGGTCAGGACGCCAGTCATGGTACCTGGACTCTGGATGCTAGCGACATATGACGGGAGAAAGGTCTATGTTCCAAAGTCTGGAGCTTAGATCTGGAGGTGACGTGAAATTTGGAGGGAATCAGAAGGGCAAGATCATTGGATATGGCACTATTGGAAATGGTAACCTTCCCTCTATCACTAATGCTTTACTTGTAGAAGGACTAAAGCATAATCTATTGTCCATAAGTCAATTAAGTGACAATGGTTATGACATAGTCTTTAATCAAAAATATTGTAAAGCTATTAGTCAAAAGGATGACTCAATCCTATTTAGTGGAAAGAGGAAGAACAACATTTATAAAATAAATCTTTCAGAACTTAAGGTTCAGAATGTTAAATGCCTCTTGTCTGTTAATGAGGAGCAATGAGTCTGGCACAGAAGATTAGGGCATATTAATATAAGACGTATATCTCATATTAATAAACTTAATCTTGTCAGAGGACTTCCTAAGTTGAAGTTCACCTCAGATGCTCTTTGTGAAGCATGTCAGAAAGGGAAGTTTTCAAAATCCTCTTTTAAATCAAAAAAAGTTGTTTCTACTTCCAGACCATTAGAATTACTTCATATTGATCTGTTTGGACCAGTGAAAACTGCATCCATCAGAGGAAAGAAGTATGGATTAGTCATTGTTGATGACTATAGTAGATGGACATGGGTAAAGTACCTAAAACACAAGGATGAGTCACATTCTATGTTCTTTGACTTCTGCAAACAAGTCCAGAATGAAAAAGATTTCAAAATTATGAAAGTCAAAAGTGATCATGGTGGTGAATTTGAAAACAAATATTTTGAAAAATATTTTAATGAAAATGGCATTGCTCATGATTTTTCCTATCCTAGAACTCCACAACAGAATGGAGTTGTAGAGAGGAAAAATAGAACTCTGCAAGAAATGGCCAGAACCATGATCAATGAAACTAATCTGGCAAAACACTTTTGGGCAGAAGCAATCAACACATCATGTTACATTCAGAACAGAGTGTCTGTAAGACCTCTTATGGAAAAGACTCCCTATGAATTATGGAGGAACAGAAAGCCCAACATTGCTTATTTTCATCCTTTTGGATGTATTTGTTATTTGTTGAACACTAAAGAGAATCTTAGCAGGTTTGATTCTAAAGCACAGAAGTGTTTCATGCTTGGATATTCTGAACGCTCTAAGGGTTACAGAGTATACAATACTGAAACACAGATTGTGGAAGAATCTATACATGTTAGATTTGATGATAAGCTTGGCATTAAAAAGCCAAAGCAGTTTGAAAATTCTGCAGATAGAGAAGTAGTCTTCACAGACTCTGAAGGCTCAGAGGCAGACAAAGCTCAAGTGAAGGAACCAGAAGCAACGCCAAAGGCAATTCCTTTGACTTCTCAAATGAACAACTTAAACATTTCTGAATAATCAACTGTTAGAGGATCATCTTCCAGAATCAAAGCTTCTCATCCAGAGAATGTGATCATTAGAAAGAAGGATGACCCTATCAGAACAAGATCCTTTCTCAGATCCTCTGAAGCATCATTATTTGGACTGGTGTCAGTAATTGAACCAACCACTGTGGATGTAGCTCTGCAAGACAATTACTGGATTATTGCCATGCAAGAAGAGCTAAATCAGTTCACTAGAAACAATGTGTGGGACTTAGTTCCAAGACCAAAAGGGTTTAACATAATTGGAACTAAATGGGTCTTCAGAAACAAGCTTAATGAAAAAGGAGAAGTTGAAAGAAATAAGGCAAGGCTTGTTGCTCAAGGGTACAGTCAACAGGAAGGTATTGATTACACTGAAACTTATGCTCCAGTGGCAAGGTTAGAATCTATACGCCTTCTTATTTCATTTGCTGCACAATACAACATCACTCTATATCAGATGGATGTTAAAAGTGCATTTCTAAATGGTATTATAGAAGAAGAAGTTTATGTTCACCAGCCTCCTGGTTTTGAGAGTGAAAAATTTCCAGAACATGTTTTTAAACTAAAGAAATCTTTGTATGGTTTAAAACAAGCTCCCAGAGTTTGGTATGAGAGTAAGTAATTTCCTTCTGGAAAAGAATTTCATCAGAGGCAAAGTGGACACAACACTCTTTTGTAAAACATTTAAGAAAGATCTTCTAATATGTCAAATATATGTGGATGATATTATATTTGGATCTACCAATACTATGCTGGGAAAGGAGTTTGCTCAATGTATGCAGGCAGAATTTGAAATGAGCATGATGGGAGAATTGAGATTCTTTCTGGGAATTCAAGTCAACCAAACTCCAGAGTGCACTTACATTCATCAGACCAAATATGTTAAAAAACTTCTGAAGAAATTTAACATGACTGATAGTAAGATGGCAAAGACTCTCATGCATCCAACTAGTACATTAGGCAAGGAAGAGGTAAGTAAGAAAGTAGATCAGAAACTCTACAGAGGTATGATATGATCCATTCTCTACTTAACTGCTTCTAGACCTGACATTCTGTTCAGTGTATGTTTATGTGCAAGATTCCAATCAGATCCTAGAGAATCTCACTTAACTGCTGTTAAGAGGATTCTAAGGTATCTGAAAGGTACTACTAACGTGGGTCTGTGTTACAGAAGATCTGATAAATATACATTAGTTGGATTCTGTGATGCTGACTACGCTGGAGACAGAGTAGAACGTAAAAGTACTTCTGGAAGCTGTCAGTTCCTTGGAAGTCATCTGATCTCATGGTACAGCAAGAAGCAACCCACAATTGCACTTTCTACAACAGAGGCAGAATACATTGCAGCTGCTGGATGTAGCACGCAGATGCTCTGGATGAAGAGTCAATTAGAGGACTATCAGACCTTTGAGAGTAATGTATCTATCTTCTGTGATAATACTTCTGCTATATGTTTGTCTAAAAATCCAATTTTACACTCTAAGGCAAAACATATAGAAATTAAACACCATTTCATCAGAAACTATGTTCAGAAGGGTGTTATAAACTTAGCCTTTGTTGATTCAGATCATCAATGGACTGATATTTTTACAAAACCCCTTGCTGAAGATAGGTTCAAGTTTATTCTGAAAAATATTGGTATGGATTTTGTCCAGAATAATATTTATCAGAGGCAAACTTCTCAGATGCAAAATGTTTAATGCTCTGAAGTATTTCATCTGTTAATTTATTTATTTTCTTGAATTATTTTACTTGTGTAAATCTAAACCAACAATGCTCAAAGGCTCTGAACGTTGTCTAACGTTTCATTTCTCAAAGCACAAGCAAGCAAACACGTGTAGCTCATAAACTAAAAAGGTAGAGTGCACTTTACTGAATTAACGTTTGAAGTGCTGCTTTAAAAATATGATTTTTCTTGATTTTCCTCCCATCTGTCAGAATCATAATTGTTGTGCAATGATGTTTTTTTCTTTTTCATTTAATGCTATGAGAAGCGTGCCTATGTGACTGTTTGTGTATCTGATTTTATCTATAAATATCACAAATCACACCATTTCACACTTTTCACTTCACGAACCGTTTATGCATTTATGTCGTCTCTTTGCTCTCCATCTAAACCCTAAACCTAAAACCTCTCTCTCAAGAACATCAATGGCATCTTCTTCATCAACATCTGCTCAGATGCAATCAACAATTGTTGTTTCTGCTCCTTATGCTGAAGCTTACAAAGAACCTGTGAGAACTCTTCTCACTCCAACCATAGAACTGGAAGTTCTGAGTGAATGCTTCATAGACCTTGAGTCCATTGAAGAAAATGGGTTTAATCTTTCTTCAACCATTCAAACTCAGAGTTGGACAAAATATTTTGACAAGCTTATGGGTCCTGTTTATCCAACTTTGGTAAAAGAATTATGGATACATGCTCAGGTGTGCCCTAAGTTCATCCATTCTTCTATCCTTGGAAAGGAGATTGTGATTACTGAGAAGCTGATCAGACAACTTATTGGATATTCTGAAACTGATGGTGAAACCAGTCTGCAATCTGCTCGTGTGGATCTTGCTGATGTGTTTCAAGAAGTTACTATTTCTGGGGCACCAACTAGCAAAGTAAGGGAACTGAAGCCAGTCTACAGGATCTGGGCCAAGATTTTCATGAGTTCCATCTTTCACAGAAAATCATCAAATTCCCCATATTATGTCAGTGTTGAACAACTATACTTTATGTTCTGTATGAGCAAGGGAGAGAAGGTGGACTTGCCTTATCTTCTGTTCAGTCACCTTCTGAATCATGTAAAGGAAACAAGAGAAGATGTAAGAGTCAAAGCTGGAAAAGTTAGGAATTGGATTCCTATGGGTAGGCTGATATCAGAAATTCTAACAGAGAATGGTCTTGTGAAATATCTGTATGATACTGGATTAACAGAGGATTTGTCATATGTCGTAGGTTCTGTCATTAATGGCAATACTCTGAAGAGGATGAAGGTCATCACAGAGCTTGCCAGCAAACCTAAGAAAATTGCTACTAAGGATGTAAGCAACAGAAGGATTCCTGTTGAAGATTTTCCAATGTTCACTGCTGACGAACCAAGGAAGATCATCTTATCCTACATAGCTGATTGTCTGTTAAATGGTGTTCCTCTGCCTGTGAACATCGTCCAGAAGGAAGGAGAAGTTTTGCCTAATCTTGTTAGAGAAAGGCGTTCAAAGAAGATTGCTGAAGAAGGATCTGAGGCTCAGCCAAAGAGAAAAGCCTCTGAAGCTGCTGTTAAGCCTCAGAAGGTAAAGAAAGTGAAACCCACTCCTCCAGAGGCAAGTCTGGAAGACATAAGAGAAACTATCAAACAGGTATTATCATCTGATCCAACTCCAACCATTCACTCTCCATTACCTTCACCTCCTCCGTCACCTTCTAGACCACAATCATCTGTACCACCATCATCTGGAATTCATACATCTGAACTCCCTTCATCTCAAACTACACTTTCTCAACAACAACCAGAACCTCAACAAAAACAACAACCAGAATCTCAACAAAAACAACAACCAGAACCTCAACAAAAACAACAACCAGAATCTCAACAAAAACAAAAACCAGAATCTCAACCACAACAACTAACACAACCAGAACAACAACAACAATCACCAGAACATCAATCTCAACCCACTTCCTCTAAACCTCACCAACCAACACCATCTGAACATCCCTTAATATTAGAACAACCGTTACCTATTCCAGAACCTTCAAATGACATTCTTGATTTGGAACCACTTGCAACCATGGTTGTCTTGTCATCCACCTCATGTCACTCCACTAAATCATCTGATTCTGAATCAGAAGTTCACTCACCCTCTTGTTTACACATTCTTGATCCATTCAAACCTGCATTTTCTGATCTATCAGCACCTGACCAAATAAATCGTAGACTTTCACTTCGTTCAAAATTCAACCTCTTAGATTTTCAAAATTCATCCTCTGAAGCTGAAATTTCACCAACCCCTACACCTCAACTCACAATACCGCAACCATCTGAACCTCAACCATCTGCATTTCAACCATCTGACCAACCACCATCTGATCCAACACCTCTTAATATCACTTGTGAACAACCTCAGCCAAACTCTGAATCTACTGAGAAAGTGACCCCTGAGGAATTTCTTTACCCCAACCCTAGATCAGATGTTGATAAACTGTTTGATAATTTCAAAAAGGAAGTTCGTATGGGGATTGCACGTGTGGAAGAAGAGTGTCTGTTCAGTATAGATCCTGTTAAGTCTGAAGCTGCTTGGGATAAATTTATCTCTAAGATCAACGTGGTGGCCTCTCATCTCAAGACAGTCTGTGCTGAAGATGCTAAGGCGAAGTTTGCTGAGTTGGTAAGACAAACTCTGATGAGCATTCCCAAACCACCAGTGCTGCTTCTGGAAGCTGCTCCTGCTGAAGACTCTCCATCTGAAGATGTTGCATCTGATATGGACATTGATGCATCTGCACCTGAAGTAAAGGCTGATAATTCAGAACTTGTAAAAGAAGTTAAGGAAATCAAGTCCTGGATGATCAAACAAGAACAAACCACTGAAGAGATTAAGACTTGGATGGCCAAGCAAGAAGAGTCTACTACAAAGATCACAGATCTTGTGACCCTGATTGCATCTCGTCAACCTTAGTTTCTTTTCATGTTTCTGCACTATTGTTTTCATCTGTTTTCTCTTGTTTGTTTTTTTTATCATCTGTTATGTGAACCATCTGAATGAATGAAATTGTTTGCTTTTCTTTTCTTCTATTATCTTTTCTGTCTTTACTAATCTTTTTGATTATGACAAAAAGGGGGAGAAAAAGAATCTGATTGTTCAATCCATAAGCAAATACTAAAACAAAATTCAGACATATTATTAACTATATTTGAATTTAAGTCTTTCAGATTCTATTGTTTCATCTGACAAAATAAATTCATTGAAGTTATCCTGAGAATTACCCAACCAGACTCTGATTCTTGAAGCAAATTGTACTTTGAGTCTAAACGCAAAACCAGACTCTGTGTTTGAAAGAAGTCATTAGACTCTGATTCTGAAATACACTCAAGCAAAAAGGGAAGTATTCTCTTTCTTAGAATACTCATTCCAGGGGGAGATTCTTAATCTCAGGGGGAGCTATAATTATTGTTTTTTTTATTGAACAAAATCTCTCATGTTTTGTCATCATCAAAAAGGGGGAGATTGTAAGAACACAGATTGTCTCTTAGTAATATCTCTATGTTTTGATGATAACTCTTATGAAATTTTGTATTAAAGAATTATATACTCTAAAATTGGTTCATGAATATTTGCTGCAAATAATTAAAGTATATATATACATTCAAGAACAAATTAATCTGAATTTGGAACTATGGAAGGCTCTGAAGAGTCAGAATCATCTTATAGAAGAATCTGAGCGCTGTCTGCAGAAGGATCTGAAGCAGAAGCTGCAGAAGAATCTGAAGCAGAAGACTCTAATAAGATCTGAAGACTCTGAAGCATTAAAGAACTTTGTATGAGAGTTAAGAAGCTCAGATTTTCAGAAGACTCTGAGAGTACTACACGCTGCATGTATTGAGGATCTGATTCATAAAACTCTGCTATGATAGAACTACACGCTAAAGCACATTTGTTGCCTTACTCTGATTCAGCAAAATCTGATGGGTATCCAAGACTCTGATCATGCAAAATCTGATGGTTACCTTGCTGAAAAGAAATACTTATTGAAGAAGAATTCAAAGTAATATCCTTTGATTTAGCTCAACGACTCTTTCCTCTTTCATGCTTGACACTAGAACACAGACCAAAAGCATTTTTCTGTGCATTCTATTTCCAGGAAAGGTCATGTGATGTAAAGACAAAAAGGTTCAGGCCTTTTCAGTACACAACCTCCAATGTCAAGACTTTGTGGACTAATGTGCATATAAAAGCAAGTCTTCATCATCTTCTTCAGTAGTAATCAAGAAACAACGAATCCCTGAGAGAAACTCTTACAAGCTCTCATAAAATATTCTTATTGCTGAGTTTATTCTTTTGTTCTTAACATTAAGTGAAAAATCATTGTTGTGATAAAGCTTGTTAGAAGCATTCATACACTTGTATTAATCTTACATTTTATTGTAATAGTTCCTTAAGAAGATCCAGTTGGGATCAGAAGTTCTTGAGAAGACTTTGAACAGTTGTTCTTAGTGCTTACTATTGTAATCAGTTGATTAAATAGTGGATTAAGTCCTTGTTTGAGAAAGACAAATCACTCTAGATAGGATGGACTGAAGTAGTTGAGTTCAACGAACCAGGATAAAAATACTTGATTTTTTACTTCTAAGTTTTTATCTTCATACTTATTCAACCCCCCTTCTAAGTATTTTCTCACCTTCAAAGATGTCTCTTATGGTTACTTTAGAGAATTTGGCTGCAAGGCTTTTGTTCAGATCCCAAGAGATGAGAAAACCAAGCTTGATAAAAGATGTAAACAATGCTTGTTTGTAGGTTATGGTCATGAAAAATTTTGTTATAGATTATGGGATCCGACTGACAAAAAAATTATCAGAATTCGTGATGTGATATTTCTTGAAGACCAAACTATTGAATACTTTGATAAAAACATAGAAGCCAAAATATGATGGTAGGAGTTACACTGATTTTTTTCCTAAACCCCTAGTGAAATTTTTGTTGATAGGGGAGATGTAAAGGTAGATGATGATAATGTAACAAATGACCAGAACCTTATCAAGATGAGAAAGTCGAAGAGATTCCACCCGAGCCACCGGTTGAACTTGAGTTGAGAATATCTACTAGAGAACGTCAAGTTTCCCAAAGATATCATCCACACGAGTATGTGATGATCACTAATAATGGAGAGCCAAAATACTACCAAGAAACCATATCAAATGTTGATAAATAAAAATGGTTGAAGGCCATACAAGAAGATATGAATTCATTGCATGAGAATCACACATTTGAGTTGGTGAAATTTCCTAAGGGTAGAAGAGTACTCAAGAATAAATGGGTATATAAGATAAATTCAGAGGAGAATAAATCTCAATCGAGATAAAAAGAAAGATTGGTTGTGAAAGGTTTTAATCAGAGAAAAGGGTATTAATTTGAAGAAACTTTCTCACTTGTGGTAAATATGAAATTTATTAGAGTTGTGATGGGATTAGCAACTAGCTTGAATCTAGTGATTGAACAACTTGATATAAAAATTTCTCTCCCTTATGATGATTTGGAGGAATAGATCTACATGGAGAAACCTAAGGGATTTGAAGTAAAAGATAAAGAAGAACTTGTTTGTAGATTGAAAAAAAATCTTGTATGGCTTAAAGCAAGCTCCACAACAAAGGTACAAGAAGTTTGATTTTCATGGAAACAAATGGTTATGGTAAAAATACTGATGATCATTATATGTTTATAAATAAATTCTCTAATAGTGATTATATTATTCTCTTGTTATATGTTAATGACATGTTGCTTGTTGGTTATGACACTAAGAAAATTCATAGTTTAAAGAAAGAGCTAAGAAATTCCTTGGCAATTAAGGACTTGGGTCATGTACAAAAATCATTGGCATGAGAATTTCTCGTGATAGGAAGAAAGGTAAATTATAGTTGTCTCAACATAATTTTACTAAGAAGGTGTTAGAGAGGTTTAACATGAGCAATTCAAAACCTTTGAGTACTACACTTGCTAGTTGTTTCAAACTGAATTCTCAGCAATGTCATACAAGTGAAGAAGACAAAGAGTATATAAAGAATGTTCCTTATGCTTATGTAGTTTTGTAGTTTGATGTATGTTATGGTATGCACAAGACTCGATGTTGCTCATGTATTTGATGTTGTTAGCCGTTTTCTCTCTAATCCTCGTAAAGATCATTAACAAGCAGTGAAGTGGATCCTCAGTTATCTTAGAAGTACTTCCAAAGTGTTCTTATGCTTTGGAAGTGGTGATACTATGTTACATGGCTACACAGATGCATATATGGCCGATGATATTGATTCCAAAAAATTTACTTTTGGATACATTATGACTTTTACAAGGGGAGTAGTGTCTTGAAAATTAAGGTTACAAAAGTGTGTTGCTTCTACTATAGAGGTTGAGTATATTGCAACAACTGAAGCGTCTTAAGAACTTTTGTGGATGGAAAAATTCCTACAAAAGTTAGGTGTTGAGCAAGAGAAATTTGTGTTGTTTTGTGATAGTATAACGCAATTATCTTGGTAAGAACTCAACATTTTATTCTAGATCAAAGCACATCGAGGTGTGGTATCATTGGATACGAGATGCATTGGAGACAAAGTTGTTTTAACTTGAGAATGTCCATAATGACGTGAATGGTTCAAATATGATGACATGGACTTTGTTTGTGACAGAAATGATTAACTACAGAAAGAAGGCGGACATGCTGGAGCAGTTCCTTCTCACTTAATTCGTGAGGGGAAGATTTGTAGGGCGAGTTTACTCTTAAAATGGGTCCCACCATTTATTTAGAAAAAGAAAAAAAGAGAAAAAAAAATAAAAGAAAAAAAGTGTTTTATGTGAATTATTTTATTTGGGCCAAGCTCAAATTGTGATGTATTTAAAATGATTCTTTAATCTCAAAAGCACGATAACAAATAAGCAACTTAATAAGGGTTTCAGAGAACTGTAACAGAGAAGAGGAAAACGCAAAGGCACAAGTGATATATGAGACACGAGTCATGTCACTTAGTTAATTATATTTATATTCCTTTGAGTAGTTTTTTCTTCTTTCAGATTTATTTTGGTATACCCACATTTTGAGAATGAGTTGTTTATATTGTATTTCTTACCTTTATCGTTTATCGCTAAAGATTGTTATTTTCTGGTGTTACTAGAAAGACTTTTGTATACCCATTATTGATATAGTGGAAGGTTTTATTGGAATAGGTTTCATGGTTTTTATTTTTTCACTTTGAGGGAATTGTCTGCTATGAGATAAAGATTGAGTTTTTTGAACAAACGTAAGAAATCCTATTAGGTTTTACGAAAAAGAGAGAAGAAAGGAGAGTAAGAAAAAGAATTGGCTAAAACTATTTTATTATTCACGTTCTCAATAAGGGTTTAAAGATTATAAGTGAATAACAACAATTAACCTCTCTCAACAACCTGAGAGAACTAGTCTATTCATATACTACTAAGTTAACTTAGACTACAAGCTAACTTAACAGTTGGACTTACAAGTAAGACCCAATTCGACATGTTAATTTAAATATAAAGCTAACATATTTCGACAGCATAATTAAACAAACTTCAACTACAACATTCACAATTGTTTTCGAACCATAAAGCTACTCTTGTCGACACTAGAGTTCAATCTAAATATCACATTATTCACGTGAAAATTTTAGTGTTTTTGCCATTTTATTTTTCTATTATTATTATTGTGCTCTGGACTTGATTCTTTTGGTTGTCTATTTAAATTATACTAGTCTGAAAAAGTATTTCGCTCGAAAAAAGTATTCAGATTATTTAATAATTTTCAAAGAGTATGACAAGCATTCATTAACCGTTATTGTAAAAAAGTATTCAAATTATTTAATAATTTTCAAACAGTATGACAAGCATTGTATACTAAGGTTGTAAATAAGTTGAAAAACTAAATACTTTATTATGTCAAATAAGAAAGCTAGAAAAATTAAAAATGATGCATAAATAAATTGAATAACTTCTCAATGTGTTTAAAAGAAAAAGGAAAAAGAATGAAAATAAATTGAATAGTTATCAAAAGAAAAGAAAAAGAAAATATGGTAGTTGTTTTCACACCATTGATGCTAGCAACCTTTCGCCCACCCCAAAGCCGTCATGAATTTTTCTCATGTTGCTGTTTATTTCTCTATAAGATCTATCTATTTATATTTTGTGTTACTCTATTTTATTTATATTTTATGCTTTTGTCTTTTGAGGTCCAAGTTTTTACTCTTGGTGTTTGATAAAAAGCCCTAAAAGAGTTTTATGTCTTGGAGCAACACTATCTCTAATTTTCAATTAATTTTTTTATCATTAGATTAAAGTGGACAATCTTACAACCAAAATTAGTTGAAATGTGTAATACTATTCAAAAAAATTATCCTTAATTGAATTTGGAAACAAACGGATTCTCATTCTTATATTATCATTAATGGTGTTTTTAAGGGAATTGATAGATGAATGATATGTGGTTGTTTTTAGTTTAATTATGCTTTCTTAAATTGTGATCAAATTATATGTAATGTCTTTGATGTCTATTTTTTTTATTTTTACTATTAGATATCACTTAATGGAATAATGTTAACTGTATAAAAAAACATATAACAAAATCACATCTAACATTAGAATCTTAACAATGGTAGTTGAAATGGGAGTTGTTATAAATAGAGTAGTCATTTTCATCAAGTACATATCTTTAAAATGTTGAACCATTTTAGAAAGATTTAGTTGCCTTTTATGATCAACTTAATTAAACTATTATGAAGTATTAAATAAATATTTCTTGTGGAAACTCTTGTTACACATAGTGAGGTTCTAGACAATTATGAGATATGGAAATAAGATATTTTCGTGTGAAATCATTTGTGTCAATAATTCATTCATACATATATGGTGCACTTTCTGACGGTTGTAGTTAGGTGATTTGATGGCAAGTGGCAAGTATAAAATTAATGATAACTATTTCAACACATTTATTTAATATTTGAGCAGTTTATGTTGGTTCCACTTCCAGCTATTGCCAGGAAGAAGCTTCTGCAAGTCTATTTCATTGTGGACAATAATTGACCATGCATGTAAGCCATAGGGACTTCTAAATTATAATGGAGGGGAGGACTATATTCATTCAGCCTTATGTTTAGAATTCACCCAAAATAAAATTATATATATATATATATATATATATATATATATATATATATATATATATATATATATATATATATATATATATATATATATATATATATATATATATATATATATATATATATATATATATATATATATATATATATATATATATATATATATATATATATATATATATATATATATATATATATATATATATATATACTAGAAAAACTGAATATAGAGACGGATTTGGTGTATGAACAGTTTAGAGAGGAAATTTGAGATGGATCAACTACCGTTGTTAAATAATTTGCTTGAAGTGTTCATAGAGTCTATGAATAGAGACGGATAAATTCCATCTACAATGATGTAGTTTCATCATGAAAATCTGATACTATAATTTTATAAAACTGTCTCAGTTAGACAGTGTTAGAAATATCCTAAAAACTCTATATTAATTGGAAATAGAGTATTGAAATATTTTATAGAGTGACATTCTTCACTTTATCAACCGATTTTGTGAAGTTGTGTTAAGCCAAATTTTAATATGGTATCAGAGTTTATCGGTCGGATTTTGCGCAATTCTCCGTTTAAATTCACAGACTAAGTCCAAAAAGAGTGTTGGGGTTGAGCGGGTGTGTTAGGAAGATCCTAAAAGTCTCACATTGGTTAAAAATAGAACATTGAAATAATTTATATAGAGTAACACCCCTCATTTTACCAACCAATTTTATAAAATTGTATTAGGCCAAACTCTAATAAAAAGAAATAACTTGCATCTAAATTTTATAATTTCGTATGATATTCTATCTTGAATACATATTATTCAATCCCTTCGTAGACAAGATAATAAAAACTTTTCCTTCTCAAAATTTCGTCTCTAGAAAGTTACTATTGTTTATTTTTGAGAAAATTACACTCTTCTTTTTTAAGATATGTTAAATGATATTGACATTCCCTTTTTAGTTATAAAATATTCATTAATCTCTAATCTTCTCTAAGCTTACATATACCAACAAAAAATTTTAGTCTAAGATAAAAAAACTATAGGTAAATGTAATTTATATCTACAGTTTATTGACTATCATAAAAATTATATGTTGATATATGCAAGCTTAGGAAATGTCAGTGCATATTTTAAAATTAAAGAAGATGTCATTGTCCTTTTAATAGACCTAAGGGAATGTGAGTATAATTCCCCATTTTTTATTTACAATGAATATATTAAAATTTTGGACTTTTGTATATACCTAACTAAAAAATATTAGAAATATAAAATTTCATTGATCATTACCTTAAAAGTACATGTACTTATAAGTCATTATAGAATATGATATTAAACTTTATTATATTCAAAATATATAAAAATTTATATATTTATACCAAATTATTGGCAAATTCAAGGTTCAAATATTGTTTAAACTTGATTAAATTACTTGATAAGCAATTCAAGATTTAAATAAAGTATCAAGATGGTTGCTAGTTAAATTGACATCACTATAAATTTAAAGTCAAAGTTGTTATTTTTTATAATACATCTTTAAACTTAAAGTGATAGAAATAGAGAAAATGTAATAGTAATGATAGTTTTCTGAACAGCGACATGTCGGCGCAGAAGTTGATTAATGGTCGGAGAAAAGTAAAAAATAGAGTTTTGTTTTAAAATGATTCGGCGCAGAAGTTGATTAATGGTCGGAGAAAAGTAAAAAATAGAGTTTTGTTTTAAAATGATTTGGATTTGTCTGATTCTTATATTGAAAAATGAAGAGATTCATAAATATTTTGATAGAAAATATTATTTAAAAAATAAACACTATCTAATTTGAAAACTTTATTAAAGACTTAAGAGACAACATAGAGAACATGCAACACCACCTCACATTTTTCCTTTATGTTCTATATATTATTGGTAGGATGATTATCCTAATAAATTGTTTTTAATCTAGTGATATTACATGCAAATCAAATATATGTAATCAAATTAAAGATATCAAAATTATGTGAAACATGAATTACTATTTCAATAGCCCAAATAGGAAAAATAATAAATATAGCTAGGTTAGGTTAAGACAGTTCCCCATATGAAATGGAAAGATTTATACAACAACATAATTGTGATTGCAATTTTTGCACTCATTGATCACAATAAGCCAAATTTCATCATCAATCAAGAATTACACATCTATATACATCATCTACAATATATTAGGATATGATATGATTGTCTTTTGTTTGAACCTGCCTAATTGTAGCAACACATTAGGTCCACAAAGAAAAACCACTATTTCTTATTCTTGGCATATAGCAAAAGTTGAAAGTGAAATTATGTGCATTTTTGTATCCTTATATAGATAGGTCGAACATATGTCAAGTCATCATAATTTTTTTAAAGAAAGATATAATGTGTAATTTTAATAAAACTAATGGACTCATATTATTTTTGTTAAATCTATTCTAATACCAAATATTGTTAGATAATTGTAGAAAAATTAAACAAAATTTGATACTTAAAAAATAAACGGAAACAATTTAGCATTTATTTAAATTATTATAAAAAAAAATATTTATTTTTTAAGATGATGTAGTTTAAAAAAAATATTTAATTTAAAGAGTATTAAATCAATGAAATTTATGAAGAAAAAAAAACTAACAAATGATCACGATGCTGGAAAAAACATTTAACAATGTTTTTTTTAATTATTTTTCAAGGGTGCTTTTAAAGTGTTGTTGAACCTAGAGAGTTGTAAAAGTCACAAGCAAATGATAGAGCTTTTAAATTGTTGTAGTAGTTAGTCAAAAGACAATGTTTTTTATATAAGAACGATGTTAAATTTTATTCAATTTTTTTAATGTCATGCGACAAAGCTTTTATAAAATCATTTTTAATCTTTATTCTTTTTTTTTTCTAAAAAAAATCACAAAATTTAGCCGTAATTTTTGTTAAAAGCGCGGTTAAATGTGCAAATATTACTTATGTTGAAGAGTATTTTTATGAAACTTTAACTCCTTAGAAAAACTTAAACAAGATTATTTTTTCTTTTCTTGACAGAGTACAAGCTTCCAAAGATAGATAGGTACAATTCTCTTTCTTAACCAATTTCACTTTCATTCTTAATCCTATACTTTATAGGTCTAACCTTGCATTGATCTCATCCTTAGTCTTCTTTAATATCTTGTTTGAAATACAAATTTTCATTATTTTATATTATTTTTGTTTAAATCTAAAATTCAATTTTAAAGAAAAATTCTAAAATATTTTCATCATCATCTTTGTGAATCTTAGAGATCGAAGAACAAATGTTAGAATTTGTCACATATATGTCTATTGGAATACATTTTCAATGACTTCTCATTAATTTGCTTATGGAATAAAATTAACAAATGTTGGATTAGGAAAGTAATGTATCATGTATAAAGACAAGAGATTATGTAAAGAACACAAGCTTTCAAAAATACTATTTTTTGCTATTGCAATTTATCACAAAAACCATTTCAACTTTCTTTTAAGTTTTACTTTTTTTCAATCCTAATATTTTATTATGGCAACAAAGATATATTGATAAAAAAAACTCACTTTTCCCTTCGGTTGAAAAAAAAAACTGAAAAAAAATATTTTTGCTCTTTTATATAAAAATATAATAAAATATGAACTTTTCTCTTTGGTGTCTAAATCCACCGATGCAGTAGATTAATTCTATTGCAGAAGAAAATGGTGGATGGAAAATATTTAAAGTAATATGTATTGTTTTGTTTTTTATTTTTTATCATTTATCAATTTCATTGTGTGTTGCAATAATCAAATAAATGATTATATTCAAAAAAAAATTCAACATCTTAATTTGTGAAACAAAAACATTACAGTATGATTAGAAATAAATTTCTTAATGTTGTTAATCCAATTATAAAGTGTTTTTTTTTATTGACAACATTGAAAAATTATTTCAAAATATAACAATGTGCTCTTTTACCATTCAACATTAACAAAAGGTGAAAACAATAGAAACAACAAAAACAACACTATTATGTAAGATAAATTATAATAATAGAAAAATAACTTGTTAAAGGTTAACGTTAAAAGAACAATAATACAAAACTAAAGAATTTTTCTGTCTTGCAATCCATTCTAAAAAATGATGTTTACGAATATGAAATAATTGTATATGAGTTTAATTTAGGGTAAAATTTAATAAACGAATCATTTATATAGTTAAATCTGGATATCATATTCTTCTATCACTAGAATAATTTATAGAATAAATATTTAACAATTAAATAAAAAAGAAAAAAGAAAAAAAAATCGTTACTTTTAAAAAAATAAAAACATAAATTGTAATTGTTAAAATTCAAAGTATTATACCTTAAATTAATTTATTTGTCGATTATGCATTTAAACCGAAAATATAAATGATATTTATTTTTTGAAAAAAGAATAACGTGACGTATTTAGAAATTATACTCAATTTTTTATTTGATAGATAAAAGTGTTGTCATAAGGAGTTCTATAAGGACATAAGTAATGTCATAGTCCATAATATAGAAGAAGTTTATAATTATGATAGTGGAAAAACAGCTTTTGAGGAGACAATGACAAGCACTTATCATTCGATAATCCTTTGCAAATAAATTGCAAAGCCTAAAATAAAAACAATTGCTCCATTATATTTGTAACTTGTCCCTTTCTAATGATGGTTTAAAAGATAAAATTCTCAATTTAGGGTTTATGAAAAACACCTATATGTTGTTGGGTGCCGTGAGACATGGTAGTAATAATAATTCAATTGAGACGTTCATCAACCCCAAAAGTAAGAACCAGAAAATAAATAACCTTTGCTTTATGGTTTCAATCAATTACTTTTTTTTGTCTTTAGTTTATAATAATTTTATATGGATTGTATTGTGAATTGATTAACTTCATGCAGACGCAGATTGAAGAAAAGAAAGGACCCACTTGCTTACTTTTGATATTTAGGAGACACCTTGTTTTTACTCTTTTGACTATTTATTTAAGTTAATTTAATTTCTCAGTAATTTTTTAAAATATAAAATTTGTAAAAATTTATGTTAATATGCATGTTAAAAATCTATAAAAAAAAATAAAACAAGTCCGACAAATTTTTTCGTCACTAACTAATTTTTTTTTAACTATATTTGTTTTATATGCTTATTAAAAAATATATATGATTAGATTGGTTTAATGATTAAATTAGCTTTACAAACTCCCGCCATCATTATATAAAAGTGTTTAAAATTTTTGTCAATATTAAAAGTAAAATTAATTGCTTTAATTATGTTTAAGTTCTTTCTATTAGACACTTTATTTAATTCAAAATAATTTGACTGAGGTAGTTAATAAATAAGAGCAATTTTATAAGTTTGTTTTATGTTTTAAATAAGAGCAATTTAACTGACTCTTGATAAATAAACGACTTCAAACGCAAAAGAGGAAATGAATTATTGGTAGAAAAATACTTTGATTTAAAAACAATTTATGTTAAAAATGAGAAATATATAGAGATAAGTGAGTAGAATAATAAAAATGAGAAGAGATGGAGAAATAATAGATAGAATTAAATAAATAAGAAATATAAAAGAAATAATGGTAGAAAGATCGCACTAGAGATTATTTTAATTCGGCCTAAATCACATGGCCTGCTTAATTTCTTAAGAGTTTTCTCTTAAGATTTCCACTAACAAGTTTGAGTTTTTAAATAAATTCAACCCAACAACCGTTCAAAACAAACTTGACCTTTTACACAAGATCGGCCTAAATAAACTTTAAATAAAACACTTAAAGCTTTTACAAATTACATGTAAAGCTCAACAACCTTAAATCAATCTTTTTGCAAGTTTAGTTTACAACCTTCAAATCTATTACAAAAGTATCAAAAGATAATTACTCTCTTAAATAAACAATTACATCATAACACCAGCATAACTCTCAAATGAAAATTTTCACTCTCTCTACATTAAAACAACTCTAGTGAAAATGAACTTTAAAAAAGAATGAGTAGTAGAAAGATAAAATATGATTTTTATTCAAAAAAAACTAAAAACTAATTTGTTTTCAAATGAGGATAAATGTTTTCCTCAATCATATTATATTCCCCTCAACTTCTCATGTCTTCGCTACTTGGTTTCAGATGTTGACACTATTAGAAAAAAAGATATTTGGAAAAATAATTTTATATCGGGTATTCACTCGAAGCGATGTAAAATGTGAAATTATAAACACGGTGGCAGTACCGTAAATAATAAAAAAAATTTATTAGAGCTTTTACATCGGGCCAATTATTCCACCGATGTAAAAAATTGAAAAAAAATTATTAAATTGGTTTTTAAATCGGTTATGGTTCCAACCGATTTAAAAAATAATATTAAAAAAAATTAAAAAATGGAATTTTAAATCGGTTTTGGTTCCAACCGATTTAAAAAGTAAATTAAAAAATGGGATTTTAAATCGGTTTTGGTTCCAACCGATTTAAAAAGTAAATTAAAAAATAGATTTTAAATCGGTTATAGTTTCTACCGATTTAAAAAGGTTTGCATTATGATATTAGATCGGTTTCCAAATCAACCGATTTTAAAACCCCTCCAAAAGTAATATTAAAAAAATATTAAAAAATGGGATTTTAAATCGGTTTTGGTTCCAACCGATTTAAAAAGTAAACTAAAAATGGATTTTAGATCGGTTTCAAATTCCACCGATTTAAAAACCCCCGCAAAAGTAATATTAAAAAAATATTAAAAAATGGGATTTTAAACGTATTTTAAATCGGTTTCAAATTCAACCGATTTAAAAACCCACGACAAAATATGGTTCCGTTCACCAAACCTGCACATTCCAAGCATTTCAAACCCACGACAAAAATCATTTCTCCCTCCCGCCCACGACGTCCGTTCGCCGTTCCTCCCTCCCCTCCGACCCACGCCGTCCTCCCTCCGCCCCACGATCCACGACCGTTCCTCCCTCCGACCGTGAGTCGTCCTCCCTTCGCCCCACGACCCACGACGAAACCTCCCTCCTCCGTCATTCCCTCACCAATTCAGTCACCTCCTCTGTTTCGTTTGACTGTTGTGCATAAACATTGTGCTGAGACTTGGTTCAAGATTAAGGGTAACAAGTAAGTGAGATTTTTTATAGTGATTTATGGTTGTTTGTTTTTTTGAGATTGATTCTCTTTTGATGGTGAATTTCTGAGATTGATGAATGATAGTGTTGTCCAATGTATTTTAGTATATGTTTGTTTTCACATTTGGAGCATCTAGAATTTGATTTTGACATGTTTGGAGCTTTTAAAATAGAATTGACTATGTTTTTTTAGAAATGATTCTACTTGAAAAGAAAGTTGTGACTTTTGAGCTTAAACGATATTTTTTCAATAAATTTGTTTTTTGGTTGTTCCGGAAAAAAAAAGTAGTGAAAAACTTTCTGCTGTTATTACAATAGTTGATTATGAAAATAAATTATGAAAATCCTATCATTGTCCTAATGATTGTCCTAATGATTTGGTTGCAGTTTCGGTACTTTGTCTAAATCCCATCTTGGTGACAAATCCTATCATTGACTTTGTCTAAATACAACCTTGAGTGCATAGTGTAAGTTTTGTACCCTCTTTGTTGTTTCTCTTATTTTGGTATCTGAAAATAAAATAACTAATTAACCAAATAAACTCCAATTGCTTCAGTTTATTGATATTTCGTTTCTCGCAGAATTTCTGTTTCCACACACACGTACAGAGGTCATTGGCAATTAATAGTCATGTGTCCAAATGATAATACGGTGGTCGTCTTTTGTTCACTTCATCATGAACTTAATCAAACCATGACGAAAATTGTTACAATGTAAGTTTATCTTTTATGTTCACTTCATCCTATATACATAGTTTGTTACAAAAGTAATATCATATGTTATGTGGCTTTATATGAATTTTTTTCTTCTGAATTAGTGCTTTTGGGGTTCATCAAGCGGAAAATGGGAATAGAAAAAAGGCTACATGGCTTCAACCCAATGTAAGCATGGTGTAAATTATAATTATATATTTAATTTTATCATATAAGTATTCACTAATTATGTCATTCATTTGTAGACAAGGAAACAACCTAACTCTAATGATTGTGGGTATTATGTGATAAAAAAATATGTTGGATATTGTATCTGCCAATATAACCAATTCTTGGATGAAGGTAATAAAAATGACTTTAATTTGTTATTTACTTTACATTTTGCAACTTAATGTGAATTTTCAAAGAATAACTCTATTGTTATTTACGTGTTGTAGGTATTTGATGACCCAACGAACTTAACAAACGATGATTTGTATGATTTGCGACTCCGTTGGGCAACATGTTTCTTTGAGTTATATAAAGGTTAAGTTTTTTATTATTGTAGTGGTCAATCGTGTAAACCTCCTTATAATTTAGTACATTTGTGTATATCCTATATCAGTACTTTTGAAATTAGATTTGTGAGAAAAATATGAAAATAACGACCTAAATATGGTCTATGTGATGTTGGAAAACTATGAAAATAGCGACCTAAATGTGGTCTATATCATGTTGGGAAACTATGGAAAATAGCGACCTAATTATGGTCTGTGTGATGTTGGAAAAATATGAAAAACTAGGTACCAAAAAAGTTACAGGGAACGGATAAAAAATAGGCAAATAATTTATACTCGTAACAGTACATTTTACATCGGACGAACGAAATAACCGATGTAAAAATCTACCTTTCACATCGGTTTAACCACAGTACCGATGTAAAAAGTGTCGTCAGGCGCGTGTTTGACATTTTTATTTTGTTTACTACAATACTTTTTACATCGGTTAACCACACAACCGATGTAAAAAACCACCTTTCATATCGGTTTAACAAGAGAACTGATGTAAAAAGTGTCCCAACCAGGCGCATAAAGAACATTTTTATTTTGTTTACTACAGTACTTTTTACATCGGGTTTTCCACACAACCGATGTAAAAAGTCCACCTTTTACATTGGTTTTTTCTTACAACCGATGTAAAAACACACTTTTATAATTAAAATTTACAATTATATTTTTTTTTCACATCAGACTTAAAAATTTAACCGATGTGCTTGGTGTATTTCTTACATCGGGCCAAAACCCGATGTAAAATGTCTTTGATTTACTACATCGTCTGGCTTTACATCGGACTAAGACCCGATGTAAAAAGTCATTTTTACCCGATGTAAAAAGTCATTTCTGCACTAGTGACACATATATACATCATCTACAATATATTAGGATATGATATGATTGTCTTTTGTTTGAACCTGCCTAATTGTAGCAACACATTAGGTCCACAAAGAAAAACCACTATTTCTTATTCTTGGCATATAGCAAAAGTTGAAAGTGAAATTATGTGCATTTTTGTATCCTTATATAGATAGGTCGAACATATGTCAAGTCAGACGTTTTTCAGGTGGCTGACCTGATCCCTTACGTCGTGAAGCTGCTATGATAGAGTGCGTTCCTTATGTCTTCGAATTGATGACCCTGACATATTTTGTGTTTATTTTAGAGGGGATTTTCCCTAATTAAAAAGTTTAAGAACTAGATAATAACTTCTTATGAAAATAATTAAAAAGAGGTGAAAATTTCTTGAGTAAATAAAAATAAACCCACAACACCAGAATAAAAAGAAAAACTCATATATATATTTATTTCTCAAAGCACTAAGACAACTTTGTGAAGAAATAGAAAAAGATGAAGTAGAGAGAGTAGAAAGTGGAAAAGTATTATTGAAAAACTTTTACTAGAGTATTTTTAAATGAGGACATGCCCTCTATTTATAGGATAAACGTTTTGCTCAAAAAGGAAAAAGATCCATAGATCTTTTAACGACTTAATTGATTAAGTACTAGGGTTAATCAATTAATATCTTCAAAAAGACAATAATCCTAATTCCAAAATGGAAATCCTATGTGATCTAATCCATTAGGAGTATTTCTACTCGATTAAGAAGCCTTTTTTTCCATGCTCTAATCGATTAGGAAGTGTATGAATGCTTCCTAATTGACCAAGAATACTCTTAGTCAATTTTGCATGCACATTAATAGTTCATTTATTGGTTCTAAGGTGTTTCAAAAAATTCAGAGAGTTTTAAAATATTTTAAGTTGAGTGTGTGAGTTGCCTTAGTAATTCAAGAACTACTTTTATACCTTTCCAATACACTGATCACTCAGACACGAAACAAATGAGCTTTCTCACTTCCTTTCTTTTACATCCTTGAACCTCAAGTTCCATTGCTTAATTCATCATAGACTCAACACTTCATATGAGACTTGACTCTTCTAACTAATGAGACTTGACATAGCTTCTTTGATACACACTATCATGATATGTTTCTTGACACGATATCATCTGAGACTTCACAAAATGTCGTTTGAACTTAGATATTTTCCTTGACTTTTCATATTTATCTCACAAAACATCTTAATCTTGATATAACGTCTTAATAATTACTTTTTCTTTACATATTAAGACTTCTTGATCATTACTTCTTCCTTAAAGATGAAGGCATCACATCATGTTGTTTGACATATAATATTTGCCATCATCAAAACCATAATGAGCATATAAAAGTTGTAGATAGTTGTACCTGCATGCATATAGATCCACATGATGTACTATTTTCCAAGGTGAGTAGATCATTGAATTCTCCATGTTCTTCAATCGCATGCTTTTAGTGAACCTCACCCGTCCATGACTCAACATATACATTTTTATATTGTTATTTGTGCCATTTACCAAACAACTTATTTGTTAAACCTATTTATATAAATCCTTAAAGATTCTCTCTCTCTCTCTCTCTCTCTCTCTCTCTCTCTATATATATATATATATATATATATATATATATATATATATATATATATATATATATATATATATATATATATATATATATATATATATATATATATATATATATATATATATATATATATATATATATATATATATATATATATTATAACAAAAGATAAGTGATTTAGTGGTAATGCCTTACTGAAATTTATGGATGTAATAGGTTTAATTTTAAAGTTTCTTTGGCCTTTATTTCGATCACTAAAGTGAATTTTCTAATAGTATTAGTGAGTTGATATCAACTAATCTAATTGTCCATTTGATCTAACATTCTTTGAATGCTTGTCCGACCTCAACCTTGTGCAATGCTAGGACGTGACTACTCTATAGACTCAAAGCTCTTGAACTATTCTTCTAGTAGAGATACCACCAACCATCATAGAGGACAATTGAATGAATTTGAAGGTTCACATAGGTGGAGTGATGTCGAATTCTTGATACCGTCGAGTTAGAAAGAATATTTGCTCTAATATGAGTTCAAATATCTAGTTGAAATTTTAATAAAAAATTAGTCGAGAAATGAACTATCAAATACTATATTCAAATGACTTGAATGGAAAGAGAGGGCAGGTGTCTTCAAAAGACAAAAAGTAAATAGAGACTGTCAACATTGATAGAGTCACACACACACCATGTGCATTATCAGCCTACTTAGTCAACTTTCAACCTCATTCTTTATTCCACAGAAAATATATTTAAGTATATTAAGTTCTTTCGTATCACAAACAACTCAATGTATAACATTTTGAAGACCAAAATAAAATGTGACAATTTTTGTATTCATCTCAGCTTTAATTGTTTGTTGATGAGAGGGAGAGGAACTGGACATAAAGGGACCCATGATATGAAATAAGCAGTCATTGTAGACTCTATACGTCATCATGTGTGTGTAATAATGTAACATGTTTGAAACCATGAGTTATTATTATAGAGAAAGAGATTGGAGTGAGGGGTACCCATTTTCCATGGATTGTAATTTGCAAGAGCTACCTCTAAAGTGATGGATGGAGATGTAACTAAATGAATACAAAATAGAATAGGCTCATTTCTAAATTATTGATGTTATTTGAATGTTAAAATATAAACAATGTCTTGTCAATTCAGTTCGGTTGGGCCGAAGAGATATAAAAAAGTAGTTAAAGAAATAAATTGTGTTTCCTTCATGCAAATTTCGTGTCACATTTCTTTGATTTATACGAGTTGTAGAAGATATGATGAAGATTTGTGAAGAAATGATGTATGTACGTTTATGAACATTAGAATAAAGAGTAAGAGGTTAGAGTTTCACATATAGAATTAGACGTTGGTTTGTTCATAAATGAAAAAAAAATATTCACTTATATATATTTTAATATAAAAAGAATTAAAAAAAAAACTTTTTATTACAATTATAAGTTACAACCGCAGTGAAATGTTCTTTACTGTAAATTTAAAAATAAAAATAAAGAGAAACGCTCCAAAATTATAAAATTGTTGGATTTAGGATTTAAAGTGTGTCCCTCTTTCATCTTTCACAACTGATAATACATTTGTCTGAAAAGAAAAATTATTTAAAAAAAATATTATTTATTTAGATATAAAATATAGTATGTAAAAATATTTTATGAAATTTACAATTTATACTAATAAAGATGAAAATAATATATTTGTGTATGAATTATTTGTGGCAATAATTGATTGAGACATATATGGTGTATATCTAACCATTGCACTTTTAGGTAGTAGTTAGGTGATTTGATGGCCATAAGTGCTCCAAAAGATTTTGTCTCTTAAGAGGACCTATGGAGTCATTCCCTTAGGACAAGTATTGTACTAATATAGGTGATGGCCTACATTACTCTTGGAACTTATAATGGAGAGATGTATTATTTTTTGTCATCTATTATTGACAAGTACTGAAACCAGAGAATTGAGTTAAGAATTAAAATTTTGTAGGGAATGCTTTTATTTTGTAGGGTATATACTGTTTGCTGAATAGATTAATAGGTACTAACTAATTAAAGATATGGATGGCAAGTACTAGCAAATTAATGCATGGCAAATAATAATATCTTAAATTTCAACATTTCTTTAATTTTTGAGCAGTTTGTGGAGTCTGCATGTCTATTTCATGGACAACGTAAGGCATAGGGACTTCCAAACATAATGGAGGGGGAGGCCATTGATATTGATGCAGCCATATGTTTGGGTTTCACCCAAAAAAAATGGCATATGTTTGGAACGTATATATTTTGAAATTTTGTTGATAATGATAAAAATTCATGAATGAAATATAAGAGAAGAAAGAAATGAAGCTTCTAAAAATTAGTCTAGTGGTGGAGATTTAAATTTTGAGAGTGTGCTCATTTTTAAGTTCTGATTTCAAATTCTACTAGGTAATAACAATTTTTGTGTTGTGTTTGACTAGTCATACTAAGATTTTAAAAAAATATAAAAATTAGAAATAGAGTAGATTTTGTGGGAATATAACTAAAGAGTAAATTTTTAGTAATCGATACAAATAAAATAAAATAAATTTACAATCAAAAATTTATTAATAACTTGCAAGTTTTGGGCGGAAAAATCGCAAATCTTCTCAATAACTATTTTTGAAAGGAAAAATAGAAAATTCTTTCGACAACTATTTTTAGACGAAAAAATAAAAAACTCTCTCCAACACAAATCGTACGTAAAAATTGTAAATCATCTCTAGTCACACAACTACCCAAATCTCCAATACACGAAAAAGACTAGAATTATTGTGATAAATAAAATCAAACTAACTCTCTATATTTATAAATATAAAAAAAATTACTCCTTATTTTTTCACATTACTCGAAGTGTGACTTGGATGAGTACCTACTTTAACACAACATATCCTTCCTTCATTCAAAGTCTTACATCTTTTCACTTTATAGTGACCTTCATCTTCACAAGATAAAAGATCGTCTACACAACTAATCATATTTGCAGAAGGAACATTTTTCAATTCTTCTGTCTTCTTGTTTATACTTCGCACACCCTCTATAAATTCTAGATATCTAAATTGCACGTGACCAAATTGTTGGCAATAATGACACTTGACAGAACTCATATCTATTGGTTGAAAACTTCTACAATATTGATCATCATAGTTCTTTTTGTGTCCTCCTTTAGCTACTAGTATCTGATTTTCTTCAGGAGATTGATCAATACCCATCATTTGTTGACTCTCCTTCAATGATTTCGCTACTTCATCTAATTGTAATGTGCTCTTCCCTGCTAATTTTGATTGCACTAATAATTTGTAAGATTTGGATAGTGAAACCAACAAAATTAGCACTTGCTCTTCATCTTTGATATCTTACCCTGCATTCATGATTCTAGATACCAACTCATTAAATTTATTAATATGATCAAAAACATTACCTTCATCTTCCATCCTCAATGAGTATAAATTCATTTCCATCATCAATCGATTGGTTAATATGGTTGATGCAAACTTTCTTTCTAACAAATCCCACAATTTCTTCGGAGAGCTTTCTTTCAACACAGTCACTTTAATATGTGGAGCAAGTGTCAACCAAATTGTACTCACTGCCTTTTTGTATTGAATTCCAATCTAAATCTTTCATCTCACTTGATTTTTTTTTCTTTTCCAATGCACAATCAAGACCTTGTTGGACCAAATAGTATTGTAATGTGCATGGCCATAAGGAAAAATTCATTATCCCATCAAACAAAGGAATATCCAACTTATATGTAGCCATAATATTGATTAAGAAAATAAAACTCAAATCAAATAAGATGATAGCAAACACGTGATTTTCTCCCTTGAATCAAAATCTTTGTTCTGATGCCAGTTGTTGGGAATATAATCAGAGTAAATCTCCAATAATTTATACAAACAAAATTAAAAAAACTCAAAATTCACTATGCCAAAAATGGCCTTTAGCAGCGCTTTTTTTGACCTTTAGCAGCGCTTTAAAGCGCTGCCTAAAGTGGCGCTGCTAAAGGTAAAGGCAGCGCTTTTTTTTATGGAAAAAGCGCTGCTAAAGGTATCACTTTTAGCAGCGCTTTTTTACCCCTTTAGCAGCGCTTTCAAAGCGCTGCCTATTCTCCCTCCCCCTCCCCCCCTGTAGCAGCGCTTTATGAAAGCGCTTTTGTAGACCACCCTTTAGCAGCGCTTTTTTAAAGCGCTTTCTTAGACCCCTCCTTTCCTAACCTATAGCAGCGCTTTTTTATGCCTATTTTTCTCCCTTTAGCAGGGCTTTCTTGTAAAAGCGCTGTCTATACTTCACGTTTTAAAAAAAAAAATTGAAAAATCACATTTTTTATATATTTTTAGACAAACCTGCTTATAACAATTAAATTCCCTGCTTATAATTCAGGCCTTAAATATAACTTGGCCTTTAAACATTGTAATTCAACACTTGGCCTTTAATTCAACACAATATAACTAAACATTGTACATTATACAATAACACTTTGCAATTTACATATAATTAACTCAAGTATAATTTACACATAATTTAAACATTGTACATTATACAATATACAATATACAATTTACACATAATTACAAATCCAATATACATTATAGAATTCTTAACTCAATCATAAATTGACACCATTCTTCCTTAATTTCTTCCAATTTTACTTTCGAGTACGTAGCGCATTTGAATTCATCAAAATACTACATAATATAACAGAACAAGCACGATTTAATACTAATTACTCAGATGAAATATTAGTTAATTATCAAAATGAACCATATAACTCATGAATTGATCCATACCATGATTGAAATCTCTAATTGACCAGAAAGAATGATTTCCTTCATAAAGCGCAGTACAAAATATCCGCAGTCAATCCCACCACGCTGACGAGGACACTGTATTAGGAAAAAAGCGAACGAACATTTATCAGGATATATAGTTTAAATAGTTTTATAAGTAGAACCACTATAACAGTCAAACATGGGAAAATATACCTCCACTCTGATCCAGTTGATGTTGCTAGCCCTGCTTTTTGGCATTGTTGCATCTCTTTGTGCTCTGTATATTTGTATAACTCTGACATAATATAAACACATATTTAGAACAATGTCACATAATAAATAAACATATATAATTATTCAGAACACTATATATCATCACTTACGTATCAACCATGTTCTTCAGATTTTCATATTTGTTTGTATCGCCATCCAATGAATCTATATAATACACTATTTCTTTAATCGGATTAATTGCGACCAACAACAAGTGACCACTATAAAATAAGACAACAGTTTAGACGGAAATGTTATATAATATGGCAAAAATCGAACAATTATAATAAATGAATTTAGAATCAAAACTAACCCATGGCCAGTATTATATGGCAACATAAACAACTTCTCCGTATTCGCACCCATAAATCTCTGGACTGTGTACTCTTTGACTGCTTCTGGTGTCTGGTCTATTGTCCGTGAGTTGACACTGCTAGCAGATAAGAATGCGAATACTGAAGTCAAATCAGCGGGGACCAACAACTTGTCATACAAGCGCCTAAAAAAAATATAATCAACATTAGATTATTCAGTTAAACGAGCGAATTTTAAAATGTTCAATTATCTAATTAAAATGGATCGAAGTACCTGATGTAGGAATGCATAACCCCGACGCCCAATTCTAAATGTTTGAAAACCTGGTCGAAATCCTCCTTAGCAAGTGTTTCGGAATATTCAAAACCGAAAATACCTTGATCCATATGTATTAGACGGATGCCGCCCTCAGGCACGTCTGTTGTCCCTACATATGTTTGAAGGCACGACCTAAATTGAGGAACAAATGCTCTTTTTGTCTCGACCTTTTTTTTGGGCACCTTGGAAGTTTCAGGCATGTTTCCCTTGCTGACTTGTTGCGACTGCTGATCAAGAACCTAAAAGTCATATATAAGTTCAGTAAATAATTTATAATAAAATAGTCACTTAAACTGTAGTACTAGTACCTGTAACTTTGATGCAGCCGAATCGGTATCCCGCACAATAATTTTATCATCTTTTGTTTTGGATTTTGTGGGAGTCTAAGATCATCATGTCAATAAGAAAGTGTAAATGTCAGAATAACTTTCATGTATGGGTAATAAAACATTGGAATATTACAAGGTTCAACCTACCTCATCATCCATGAAAATGAGATTCGCCGGCCATGCTACATAAGCTCCTATCGCGTCTCCCACCACTGTTGCGTCTGATACATCGTCTCACATAGGCAACAACCTACGCCCCCCCCCCCCTCTAATGCAATATCAACAGATACTTTCAAAAATCCAGCAGGGAGGGGTTTATGGTGAAGTAAGTCTCCCAGGGTGTTATGCACCTTTCCCTTGCCAACCATGCGATAAGTCGGTGACGATAAATATAGTCGACAAGGTGAAATGTGTAACACCAATTTTATTTATTTAGTCATTTTGGTGTTAATTTAATTATTTTATGTTGGTGTGCCCTTAGGTGGGGTGTGTTGGTATGTGATTGGTGAGTATCCTTGATATATAAGGATCATTGGTGGTGTGGAGATAATAATATAATAGTTAATAGTAATATTGGTGGTATTATTATTATTATTATTATTATTATTATTATTATTATTATTATTATTATTATTATTATTATTATTATTATCATTATTATTATTATTATTATTATCATCGGTATGAATATTATTATTGGTGGGTGTCCCTGATATGGGAGGATTATTGGTGGTGTTTTGGTGAATATAATAATATAGTGTATAATATTGATATTGGTGGGAATATTATTATTATTATTATTATATTTATTATAGTTACTATTGTTATTAACATTATTATTATTTTGGTGAGATGATAATAGGATTATTATTATTATTATTATTATTATTATTATTATTTTATTAAGTTATTAACATTATTATTATTTTGGTGAGATAATAATAGGATTATTATTACTATTATTATTATTATTATTATTTTATTAAGTTATTAACATTATTATTATTTTGGTGAGATAATAATAGGATTATTATTACTATTATTATTATTATTATTTTATTAAGTTATTAACATTATTATTATTTTGGTGAGATAATAATAGGATTATTATTACTATTATTATTATTATTATTTTATTAAGTTATTAACATTATTATTATTTTGGTGAGATAATAATAGGATTATTACTACTATTATTATTATTATTATTTATTTTTTTATTATTATTATTAAGTTATTATTATTATTGGGATTAGAGAATTAAAATAGAGAAGGAGAGGGGTTAGCAGTTTTACGATACATTGTGAGAAGTTAGAGAAAGTGGAAAAAGAACGATAGAAAGGAGAGAACGGGAAAGGGAACGGAAAAGGAGCAAAGAACGAAGGATACAAGGGAAAATTAGAATTGGCCAAACCTTGGAGGATTCTTTCATCGATCAACCGATTAACAAGGTAAGGGGGGAGAAACTTGATTTGGGATGGTATATACATGTATAGGGTAGAGGGGATTCCTTAACTCCGTAGGAAAATTCCGATCTATGAAGTTATATATTGGCATGCTTGTTATTATTGTTGCTAATGATAAATTGATGCTTGACATTGATGAATTGTTGATTGGTATTGGTGAATTTGGTGTATATATATTATGGTGATGTTAGTGAAATTATATGTTGTTACTGCAGTGTTGATAGTAAATATAAATAGAGTTTTGGTGAGATTATGTGTTGTTACTGTAGTGTCGGTAACGACCATGATTATAGCTTTGGGGAAAATTATATGTTGTTACTGCAGTGTTGATAGTAAATATAAATAGAGTTTTGGTGAGATTTGGTGTTGTTACTGTAGTGTTGGTAATGACTAGGATTATAGCTTTAGGAAAATTATGAGTTGTTCCTTGTGATGTTGTTAGTGCCTATGGTTAGGACCTTGGTGAGATTCAGAGTGACTCTGAAGTGTCGGTAATGTACCGTAATGTTGGTTCTAGAGTTGGAAGTATAGGATAATTGGTAAGTATAATGTTTATTGGTGTGTTTGTGTTTGATGATAACTAGTAATTGATAGTGATGGAGTATAAGTCAATGTTAATGAATTGGTGTTTTGGGATGATTTGGCATATAGGGCATATAGGGTGTTTTACAGTTTTTAGGGAAAATTCCGTATGGCTTTTGAGGTATCGGTAAAGTGTGTAGGTGATGATTTTGGGAATAGGAATTAGAAACCTATTGGTTACGGTAATGTGCAAGATTGGTACTAGAATAGACTGAGGATCCGAGTTGAGATGATAGGTACAGTTTGGCCTTGATGCACTGTAAGAATGATGAGTGTGGGAACTAACTTGTGTACTTGGTGATAGTACATGTTTCCCGTAATAATGACTGGTGGGCAATTAGTTGATATATATGTGGGTAGTGATAAGTGGGATCGTGTATTCCCCGAGTGTTGAGATGTGTTTATATATGGTGTTAGAGTGTGAACTCGTTTAATATCTAATTTAATTAAAATGAATGATGGGTGTATCATGTATATGATTATGGTGCAGTGATCAGTAGGATCGTGTATTCCCCGAGTGTTGGGATGTGTTCATACTTGGTGTTAGAATGTGAGATTGCTCACTGTGTGAATTGATTTATATGGTGTTGGTGTATGTTATATCTGTACATATATGCATTGATGTATGATGATATGATCAGGAGGATCGTGTGCACGTTGAGTGCCTAAATATATTAGTTATGCATTGGTGTGTGCATATCATGGTGTCTTGGTGGGATGGATCATGTCTCGGATGGAGCGTAAGTGATTTGTCCGTACTCCTTTGTGGAGAATGGTGGGGTTGAATCATGTCTCGGATGGAGCGTAAGTGATTCACCCGTACTCCTTTGTGGAGAATGGTGGGTTCGATTGAATGAACCAATGAGTCGGTACCGCATGCATGGTGTTGAGTTGCATTTTGCATTATAATATGTTATATTGTAATTTGAACAGTAGGTTCGTTATATGGTGTTGTTGGGGGTGAATATTGGTGTGTTGGTGTGTTTTACTACCTTATTTACATGTATTACATTACCATTATATTCTGATCATTATTTCTCACCCCTTTGTTGTTGTTGTGGTCTGTGCTTCTTCGGAAGTACAGATAATCCAGGTGTTTAGCTAGCTTGGATATTGGTGTGACCGTCGAGTCTAGGATGCTCTGATACGTAACACGGGATATGGGTGTTGTAATTGTTTTATGTCAAACTTATTGTAATCCTGTGACGTATCATGAATTTGATGTATTTTATTTTATTAAACAAATTCCGCTGTATTATTTTGAAAAGAATGAATAAAGTGTTTTTATAAAATTTGGAGATGTGATATCCCACTATTTTGGTGAAAACTCTGATTATTATTATAATATTTATATTTTATTTAATACGGGGAAGTGGGGTGTTACAATTGGTATCAGAGCAGGTCGGTCCGTCCGGCCAGTGTTGTTGAGTGAGTTGAGTCTGTCCGTTGGGATGGAGACTGTGTGTTGTTTAACCTGGTGTTGTGGTTTAAACCCCTAGTATACGGCATGTGTGTGAAAACACTGTCGGTACGTGTTTATTTCCTAACCTGTCTGCAGAAGCAGGAATGATTCCAGTGGGGGAGAAGTTTGTAATTCTCCGGAATGCTACGGTGTGGTGGCTTAGTGTGTTGAGGAATGCTATCATAGTTTGGTAAAGATGGTTTGTACCCCATCATGATTTCGGCTGTCTATTAACAAATTGAGGAACTGATCACCCTTAATCTCTTGTTAATAGTAGACGAGATTGTGTTGGATGGGATAGACGTGTCTTGCAAGCTTGTGTGGCGTGAGCAGTGAATTGTCCTGAGTTAAGCTAAGTGCTTAAGGGATTATTTTGAGGAGTTGGCGTGATACGGTGTTGAGACGTTTATTTTGACGGAACCTTCGAATGAGAAGGAAAGTGAGAAAATTGGGATTTGTCAACTTGTTGAAATTGCCGGAGGTTCCCTGAGGAAGTAAGCGATTTACTATCGGAGTGTAAAGTAAAGCTTACACATTGACTTCGTTCTTGGAACTAGTCCGATATGGGTGACTCCATATTGTGCGTTTGCATTGGGATTGAGAAAGTTAAAGAGTCAACTTGAAGGTCTGCTGGAAGATAGGTTCTTTTGTTTGAGTGTGTTACCATAAAGTGCACCAATTTTGTTGGTTAGACAGACGGAAGGTTTTGTGAAGCTTTGGGTGAACTATGGATAAGTGAACAAGGTGACTATCAAGGATAAGCGTTCGCTTCCAAGAGTTGATGAGTTGATGGATCAACGGGCTGAAGGATGTGAGTTTTCCTTGGTCGTGTGAACTCGGGTAGAGCTATTGTGGTTGTGGTATCAAAGGTCGAAGTTGTATCGCAATGGGAGGCTCCAAGATCTGCTGTTGAGATTGGGAGTAATTGGGTTTTAAAATATTTAAAGATTGAAAGTGTGTTGGATGGTCTCCTAGGTATGAAATTGTTGTTGTACGCTGAATTTCGAGATCGCAGCTTTTTACGGAATCGAAATCGGACGTCGTAGAAATCATGTTTAATGGTTCTAATTCGAGGCTATATGTTAGGTGAGTATGAGTATGTGTTTGTTTCGAAGAAAGGAATTGAATCGGTCGAATTTTCGGACAAGAATGCAAAATCCCGTAGCACTTTTTCGGCAAAATTCTGGTTTTTCGGAAAACTTCGAAAATTCATAACTCTTGAACCGTATGTCCGTTTTGACCCCCGTTTGAAGCGTTGGAGAGCTAACGAGATGCTCTTTCCGGGAAAAATGGTTTTTATATCAGTGGATGATCCAATTATAGCAGAATATTCGAAACGTGTAATTTGGTCAACTTTTGCCGTCGTGATCGGGTGCGTTTGATGTGTTATCTTACTATATGTTTTCGGTATATACCGTGGTAGCTGATGCTTCGATTTTGAAACCTTGCTTGTACCGAGGAAAATGGCGAAAAGAGTTGGAATCGGTTGGAAAATTTTGTGATGCGAGTCTGGTCTGTGAAGAGACTTCTTATGGAGTTAAGCCTTGTATGTTAGACCGTACTAGTAGTATTCTTGAGGAGATTCGAGGAGGTCAGAAACCTGGGTTGAGTTGGTGAATTAGTTGAAATTGATAAATCAGAGTCGAAGAGTGGATTGTCGGGTTTGTGGAAATAGTACCATGATATGTTGTGATGGGGTATGTGGACCGGATGTTGTTGAAGGGAGTAGGAGTACTCGTGAAGAAATACATTGAGGTAGATGGAGTGTCCATCCCGGTGCTATGAAGAAGTAACCGAATTTGAGTAGATTGTTTTGGTGACCATAGATGAGGAGAGGAGTGGTTGAGGTTGAATATACTGGTTAGAATTGTTGGAATTCGAAGAGTGAACATCAGAGACTGTTGAGTCTGATGCAGCCGTTGAATGTTCCAGAGTGGAAACCAGGTAGTATTTTCACGGATTTGGTGTTGAGATTTCCAAAGAATTGGAAAGACATAATTTTAATTTGGGTTGTTGTGAGTGGATGAACTATTCCGTGTTAAGGATATATGAGATACATATTGAAGAAGTAGTGAAGTTGGATGAGATACTGTCGAATGTTGTGTTAGATTGAAATTTGAGGTTTATATTGAGATTTTGGAGGGGCTTACAGGAAGCTTCGGGTACTAAGTTGAAGTTGAGTTCGACTTACCATCCGCAAACTGATGGTCAGTCAGAGAGGACTATTGAGTCTGTAGAGAATTGGTGAGAGCTTGGGTGTTGGATCGAGGTGGATTGTGGGATGATTAATTATCGTTGATTGAGTTACCTATAATAACGGTTACCATCCTAGTGTCGGAATGACACTATATGTGGCTTGGTGAAATAGGGAGTGTAGGACTCTACTGTGTTGGAGTGGGTCGAGTGAGAGTGTTGTGCTCAGACCTGAAAATTATGTGGAGATGGCTGAAAGGATCAAGAGGATCCAAGGAAAGATATGTTTGGAGAGTCACGCCGGTGACTGATGTTGGTCGAGCTTCGAAGTCTCAGAAGTTCGCACCGTGTTCTGTGGTTTGTATCAGAGTGGCGCAACAGAGGCATGGGAGGAGTAACATGTTAGACCGTTTTTCCCGCTGTCGCTATGAATTGGCATGATATGTTTCATGTGTCTTAGTTGAGAAAGTACATTGAACCAGGTGGATGATGTACAAGTGAAAATAATTTGATTGTTGAGGCATTGCTATTTCGTTGGGACGAGCGAGAAACAACCCCGAAGGGAGGAGATATCTTTGGTGAAAGTAACTTGGGGAGGTGCTGCAGAAGGCAGTGTGACCTGTTAGTTGGAATGAAGGATGCGGGAAGCGTATCCGGAAGTGTTCCATCAGGTAATTTTCGAGGACGAAAATACTTAAAGTGGGGGAGAGTTGTAACACCAATTTTATTTATTTAGTCATTTTGGTGTTAATTTAATTATTTTATGTTGGTGTGCCCTTAGGTGGGGTGTGTTGGTATGTGATTGGTGAGTATCCTTGATATATAAGGATCATTGGTGGTGTGGAGATAATAATATAATAGTTAATAGTAATATTGGTGGTATTATTATTATTATTATTATTATTATTATTATTATTATTATTATTATTATTATTATTATTATCATTATTATTATTATTATTATTATTATCATCGGTATGAATATTATTATTGGTGGGTGTCCCTGATATGGGAGGATTATTTGTGGTGTTTTGGTGAATATAATAATATAGTGTATAATATTGATATTGGTGGGAATATTATTATTATTATTATTATATTTATTATAGTTACTATTGTTATTAACATTATTATTATTTTGGTGAGATGATAATAGGATTATTATTACTATTATTATTATTATTATTTTATTAAGTTATTAACATTATTATTATTTTGGTGAGATAATAATAGGATTATTATTACTATTATTATTATTATTATTATTTTATTAAGTTATTAACATTATTATTATTTTGGTGAGATAATAATAGGATTATTATTACTATTATTATTATTATTATTTTATTAAGTTATTAACATTATTATTATTTTGGTGAGATAATAATAGGATTATTATTACTATTATTATTATTATTATTTTATTAAGTTATTAACATTATTATTATTTTGGTGAGATAATAATAGGATTATTACTACTATTATTATTATTATTATTTATTTTTTTATTATTATTATTAAGTTATTATTATTATTGGGATTAGAGAATTAAAATAGAGAAGGAGAGGGGTTAGCAGTTTTACGATACATTGTGAGAAGTTAGAGAAAGTGGAAAAAGAACGATAGAAAGGAGAGAACGGGAAAGGGAACGGAAAAGGAGCAAAGAACGAAGGATACAAGGGAAAATTAGAATTGGCCAAACCTTGGAGGATTCTTTCATCGATCAACCGATTAACAAGGTAAGGGGGGAGAAACTTGATTTGGGATGGTATATACATGTATAGGGTAGAGGGGATTCCTTAACTCCGTAGGAAAGTTCCGATCTATGAAGTTATATATTGGCATGCTTGTTATTATTGTTGCTAATGATAAATTGATGCTTGACATTGATGAATTGTTGATTGGTATTGGTGAATTTGGTGTATATATATTATGGTGATGTTAGTGAAATTATATGTTGTTACTGCAGTGTTGATAGTAAATATAAATAGAGTTTTGGTGAGATTCTGTGTTGTTACTGTAGTGTCGGTAACGACCATGATTATAGCTTTGGGGAAAATTATATGTTGTTACTGCAGTGTTGATAGTAAATATAAATAGAGTTTTGGTGAGATTTGGTGTTGTTACTGTAGTGTTGGTAATGACTAGGATTATAGCTTTAGGAAAATTATGAGTTGTTCCTTGTGATGTTGTTAGTGCCTATGGTTAGGACCTTGGTGAGATTCAGAGTGACTCTGAAGTGTCGGTAATGTACCGTAATGTTGGTTCTAGAGTTGGAAGTATAGGATAATTGGTAAGTATAATGTTTATTGGTGTGTTTGTGTTTGATGATAACTAGTAATTGATAGTGATGGAGTATAAGTCAATGTTAATGAATTGGTGTTTTGGGATGATTTGGCATATAGGGCATATAGGGTGTTTTACAGTTTTTAGGGAAAATTCCGTATGGCTTTTGAGGTATCGGTAAAGTGTGTAGGTGATGATTTTGGGAATAGGAATTAGAAACCTATTGGTTACGGTAATGTGCAAGATTGGTACTAGAATAGACTGAGGATCCGAGTTGAGATGATAGGTACAGTTTGGCCTTGATGCACTGTAAGAATGATGAGTGTGGGAACTAACTTGTGTACTTGGTGATAGTACATGTTTCCCGTAATAATGACTGGTGGGCAATTAGTTGATATATATGTGGGTAGTGATAAGTGGGATCGTGTATTCCCCGAGTGTTGAGATGTGTTTATATATGGTGTTAGAGTGTGAACTCGTTTAATATCTAATTTAATTAAAATGAATGATGGGTGTATCATGTATATGATTATGGTGCAGTGATCAGTAGGATCGTGTATTCCCCGAGTGTTGGGATGTGTTCATACTTGGTGTTAGAATGTGAGATTGCTCACTGTGTGAATTGATTTATATGGTGTTGGTGTATGTTATATCTGTACATATATGCATTGATGTATGATGATATGATCAGGAGGATCGTGTGCACGTTGAGTGCCTAAATATATTAGTTATGCATTGGTGTGTGCATATCATGGTGTCTTGGTGGGATGGATCATGTCTCGGATGGAGCGTAAGTGATTTGTCCGTACTCCTTTGTGGAGAATGGTGGGGTTGAATCATGTCTCGGATGGAGCGTAAGTGATTCACCCGTACTCCTTTGTGGAGAATGGTGGGTTCGATTGAATGAACCAATGAGTCGGTACCGCATGCATGGTGTTGAGTTGCATTTTGCATTATAATATGTTATATTGTAATTTGAACAGTAGGTTCGTTATATGGTGTTGTTGGGGGTGAATATTGGTGTGTTGGTGTGTTTTACTACCTTATTTACATGTATTACATTACCATTATATTCTGATCATTATTTCTCACCCCTTTGTTGTTGTTGTGGTCTGTGCTTCTTCGGAAGTACAGATAATCCAGGTGTTTAGCTAGCTTGGATATTGGTGTGACCGTCGAGTCTAGGATGCTCTGATACGTAACACGGGATATGGGTGTTGTAATTGTTTTATGTCAAACTTATTGTAATCCTGTGACGTATCATGAATTTGATGTATTTTATTTTATTAAACAAATTCCGCTGTATTATTTTGAAAAGAATGAATAAAGTGTTTTTATAAAATTTGGAGATGTGATATCCCACTATTTTGGTGAAAACTCTGATTATTATTATAATATTTATATTTTATTTAATACGGGGAAGTGGGGTGTTACAAAATGCCCTAAACAAATAATGATCAGTTAATGTGTCAATTAAGAAAAATATGCTAAATTAATTTCAATGTAATATATACAATTACCTCTGGAAGCTTCTGCGGACAACCGATACTATCTTTGTCACTAGTAGCTTTACCGGCCTCTGGAGCGCGCCTTTCGGACTGTATCTCTCCTTATCCTTCTGTAATTCACGAATTTGAGCTTTCATTTCCTCCAAAGTAGCCATCACTTCTTTATTGGTTGGATTTTTTTTCCTTGGCTGCTTATACAGTTTGGATGGAGTGACACCAAATCCCTTGCCCCTCACACGCCCAGAGTACTCAGGAATATTCAACACCCGACTCAATAAACTCCTGCAATCATCGTCTTCAGCAGGAGTTATAGTCTGGGATAGGGACTCCTGAAATATAGATAAAAGCATATTTAAATATTTTATACACTTTGTTCAAACACTTTGTTCAAAAACTAATGTTGTACTTACACATTGTTCAAAAACTTGTTGAACTTCTTCTTGGACGGCTCCATCTCTTCCCACCCGGGAAGCCTTCCATACGACATGGTCCGGAAGAGATGTCGCATCACTTTTCTCCTCTTCCAACTACGCATTAAGACGAACAATAAAGCATTATATCCTATTATGTATACTTACTATTTTTTGTAAATAGATCATATTAAAGCATATATATGCACTTACTAATTTTTGTTCTAAGCGTGCATATCCCAAACGCCCCTTTCTATATGGATACGCAGGGTTTGATGCCCGTTCCCGATTTACGCCACTCTTAACCTGAAAAAACAAGTTTAAGTCATATCAGTTTGTTTGTGGAATAGGTATATATACTATACATTGTTCATGATAAGTTGTACTTACTTCAAATTCTTTGGTTCTTCGCTTTGCAACAAATGTCTCCCATTCTGCATCCGAAATCAAATCAGCGTACTTCGCTGGACGCTCTGACTCTACAAAGTTGCCATTAGAATCTTTAAGATATTTGTTGGTTAAAAACGCTCTAAATCCCCTCAAGCGTTTTCCGGCCAACTGAATACAATATTTTCTCCTAGAATCCTCAATATTAAAAGATCTCTGCAAACAAATACACATACATATAATATGTTAGTATAATTAATTTAAAGATGTAACTGTCAACATAATTAAAAATGATCAAATCTCATACTTGAATCTCGGTCCAAATTTTATCCTTAGCCGCTTTTAATGCAGGAATTCTCCAGTTATCGCAAGTAATCGGAACTTGCGAACGTACAACTGCTCCAATATAACTTGTCAGCAGCGCACCATTAGGCTCAACCAACTGATCTCTTTCATTCCAATGGACATCGTACTTTACACCTCTATCTCTCGCACGGATGATACTTTTCATTATCGTTATGCCTCTTTTAATTTCGCCTTCAACGTCTTTGGGTGTTTCTTTTCCATCATGTGATGTTTCCTCGTTGCTGGCCATAATATACCTGTAATTCAGAATAACAACAACAACAACAAATATCAACAACAATAACAACAAATGTCATATTAAACAACAACAACAACAAACCATCTATATCAAATATAAACTATAACACAATATCATATATATCATATATCATATTAACTATATCAAATATAAACTATAACAAACCATCTATAAACCATCTATATCAAATATAAACCATCTATATCAAATATAAACTATAACACAAACCATCTATATCAAATATAAACTATATCAAATACAAACCATCTATATAAACTATAACAAATATAAACCATCTATATCAAATATAAACTATAACACAAACCATCTATATAACACAATATAAACCATCTATATCAAATATAAACTATATCAAATACAAACCATCTATATAAACTATAACAAATATAAACCATCTATATCAAATATAAACTATAACACAAACCATCTATATAACACAAATATAAACCATCTATATCAACTATAACAAATACAAACCATCTATATAACACAATATAAACCATCTATATCAAATATAAACTATAACACAAACCATCTATATCAAATATAAACTATATCAAATACAAACCATCTATATAAACTATTTTACATCAACAACAACAACAATATCATATATATCTCATATATCATATTAACACAACAACAAATAACACAACAACAACAAAAACCATCATTGAAAAGATAAAAACCATCTATATCATCAGAACAACAATGGTGAAAAGATAAAAAAAAACAAGAAAAGCAGAGTAAAGCTTCATGTACCGTAACAATGGTGGACCGGCAATGCAGACGGATGGATGAACTCAAAAATGGACGGTGAACGGTCGGTGATGGTCGGAAGGATGATCGGACGGAAGAAGTTGATGGTCGGACGATGAACAGTGGTTCGTTCGTTCGTTTTCGTTCGCCAGAGAAAGAAGAAATGTGTTGCGTGACTGTTCTGATTCTATTAAAATTCTGGAGGATATTTTAAAATTATAATATGAATACCTATAGCAGCGCTTTTAAAGGCCTTTAGCAGCGCTTTTAAAAGCGCTTTCATAGGGTGCCTTATCAATTCCATATAGCAGCGCTTTATATAAAAAGCGCTTTCTAAGGGTCCCCCTTTAGCAGCGCTTTTGAAAAGCGCTTTCGTAGGCCCCCCCTTTAGCAGCGCTTTTTAAAAGCGCTTTCTTAGGCCCACCATTTAGCAGCGCTTTTTTAAAAGCGCTGTCTTTGGTAGGCGTTTTTTTTCTTTTTTTTTACTGGCCCTTTAGCAGCGCTTTTGTATAAAGCGCTGTCTTTCTATGCGCTGCTAAAAGTGATTTCTGGCGTAGTGATCATAAATTTATTACTAACTTGTGATTTTTGGACGAAAAAAATTGCAATCCCTCTCAACAACTATTTTTGAACAGAAAAATAGAAAACTCTTTCAACAACAATTTTTGGACGGAAAAATAGAAAACTCTCTCCACCACAATTTTTTGTAGAGAAAAATTATAAACCATCTTTAGATACACAACTATCCAAATCGTCAATACACCCAAAAGACTAGAATTGTTGTAGTAAATAAATTAAACTAACTATATATTTATAATAATATTTTACTCCATTTTTTTCATATTACTTAATGTGAGACTTGGATGAGTACCCACTTTAACATTACATATTTAGTGTATTATTTATTATAAAAGAAGTATGAGAAAATAGAAGAGAGAGAAGTGTAATTATATTTAAAAGGACAAAATTCCACTTAAATTAAAAATAGACATTAATTAGTATAGACGGTTAGTGTAAATTTTTTTATATCATTTATGCATCACAACTATTCATAGGTGAATATATTTATATGCAATTAAAGAAAAATTTAAAAAATAAAAATAAAAATTTAATAGTTACAATTAATTAATTGTGTAAAATATTCTTAAATTGTCAATGTATATTAATTAAACTCTTAAAAAATTAATGTTAATTTTATATTATCAAAAAATATATTTGTTTATCAATATCTATTTAATATGTATTTTAGCTAAAAATAATAATTACAACAAGAATTCTATTATTATTTATATTTACAGTTAAGGGAATTCGTGTGCGGATTTTTTTTGACAAATATAAGATGCACATTTATATCTCTCACACTTTTTGACTTTATCTCTTTAAAAATTAAGTATGATTTTGTAAAAAATAGACTAAAATTGTTATTTTTTAGATTGATTTCCTCTTGAGAAGATCTTGCCCTAGTCTCATTTCTCTGTGTACCCTTTCTTTTTTAATTTTAAACCCTTATTAAAAAAAACTAAAAATGATAATTATTTAATAAATTTATTTTAGTTAATTATTTACTATTTAATATTTAAAATGATTTAAATTTTTTTATAAGAAAAGAAACCAGGTTAGTATGGGACAAAAATAAACTAAAATAAAATATAACAAATTTAACTTTTGCTAAACATGTGAAAAATGAATTTAGAAATAATAAAACCACCATAAATCAATAGACCGTGTTAAATTGACCAACAAAATTTAAAGAATCTTAAGAAACAATACATAAAAAATAAGAGAATGATTCAAAATAGCAAAAATTAGGATCAATCCTCTTTTCATTATATTTAACTTTATATATATATATATATATATATATATATATATATATATATATATATATATATATATATATATATATATATATATATATATATATATATATATATATATATATATATATATTCTTTTTTTTTCTTCTTCTTCTAGAATAAGATGAAAGCAAAATGTATCCGGTTCCATTTATACTCTTTCGTTCATTACAAATCAAGAGAAAGTTGATATTTTTTTTAAAATCTCTCCTAATACTTCGTTTCAAACATAGTGTTAAAGGCTAATTCTTTGGTGTCTTGTCATGAAAGTATCATATTTTTAGTACTAATTTCCTTTTAGGAACTTTGAATGATGCATTTTTGTTTTGTAGAATTTTTTTTTAAAATAACACTATTTTTAAATAAAGATACTAATTAAATATAAAATTCAAAAGTATTATAAAAGTGGTCATGTTTTTTCATTGAGTCGTCATATGAAATAGTTGATCAAGGTCACTTTGACCTGAGTCACCATATGAAATGGCTTATCAAAATAATTTTGACCTGAGTCACCATTACATATGGCGCCACCCTTAAAAACACAAACTCTACCCTACAGCTAAGTTGTCATACCATATGGCGCCTCAGTAGGGTTTGTGTTTTTAAGGGTGGCGTCTCAATAGGGTTTGTGTTTTAAAGGGTGGCGCCATATGAAATGGCGACTCAGGTCAAGATGATCTTGATCAGACATTTCATATGATGATTCAATGGGGAAACATGGTCACTTTTGTAATTTTTTTGAATTTCATGTTTAATTGGTATTTTTATTTAAAAATAGTGTTATTTAAAAAAATCCTGTTTTATAAGCTTTTAGTAAAAATTATGAAGATTCCTGAAAAAAAAAATCAAACAAAGACAAATCATCTTAACTAAGCAAATTTTATTGTATTTTATTATAAAAATTACTATGCCAAAATAAAGAGAGGATTAGCACATGAAAAGAATGGGAATCGAAGGCTACTACTGAATATTTCATCCTTAATTATTAATAAATGTTTAATTAGTTTTCTATCGTAAAAGTCATGAATTCCATAAGAATGAGTGGTACATTAGTTTTTTTGTAATGGATCTCTTTTTTATAATTATATAATTTTATTTGAGTTTAATATTTTTTTCTTGTCAATAAAATTGAAATAATTTATTTAGAGGGTAATAAAGACCTAACATGGAGATTTGCACATCCGATTAATAAAATTATGGGTTTGTAATAATTATTCACGTTGCGGTAGGAAAAATGTGAGCTATTAGTCTACTTTTGCGCACTATAAAACCTTCTCCAATTGCGATTTGAGCCTCTCGGTATCTAAGAGGTTGCTTTAGACGAAGTTGGTTGCTTTGTGATTTGATACTCAATATTTGGTAGGTTGCAAGGTTGTCAAACCATATTTTGTTAAACAGTCTTTTTATTTATGTGTTATAGAACCTTTTTCAATTGCAATCAGACATTCCCAATATTAGGGAGATCGTTTCAGACAAAGTAGGTTGTCTTGCGATTGGATACACCCAATATCTAAGAGGTTGCAAGATTGTAAAACTTTATTTTGTAAAAGGTCATAATCAAAATAAAAAATTGTCAACGAGTAAAAAAAACACTCTTTATTACCCATTTAGACGATTATTAAGCTGTCGTTTATTCTTCAACTGCCTAAAATCGTAAATATTGTAATGTTTTACGTTTCAGTCATGAGATTTATCACATATAGAAGTGGATGTTTTGAAGGAAAAAAAACTTGCTTGTGGATTTATTTATTGGAATGTAATATATCAATTTTATTTGTTTATTTTATATATAAGTATGACTAATAGATGAATCCTAATTTACCTGTTAGAAAATAGAAAATAAATTTTATATTTTGAATCAGTTAGTATATGAATTTGTATAAACTATATGTTTTCTAGACGATGACCTTTGGCTCATAGATTCACTAAAGACGATCTTGGTTTGAAAATCACAGGGTATGAAGGGGAGAAAGGTAAGAAAACAAACTCTATTTGGTGGAGAGATTTAATGGCTCTGAGTTTCGATTAAGTAACATCCTCAGATCTGTTCGTCAAAAACCTTATATGCGCTTTAGGCAGAGGTTCGGACTTGGCATTTTGGCACTCTAACTGGACAAACAGTCAGCCTTTAAAGGTGCAATTCCCTAACCTATTCAGCTTCAGCGTTAACACTAAAAGATCAGTTGCAGATTTAAGGTATTTGAGGGGTATGAAGTTGGAATGGGACCTTATAATTACAACGTGGTTTATTTAGTATAGTAGGAATAGTTTGATATTCAAAAATAAATTGATGGCAATAGATGATATTATCAATTCGATCATTTTCTTCTCTTGAAAATGGTGGGGAGGGTACCTTAAATTCCTTATCTGTAACTTTTACGACTGATTTATTGCTCCAATAAATTATATCAAGCAGATGTAATATTTCCGTTTTTTTTATCTTTCGAGTTCAAACACCCCTTCTGCTTGTTATATTGTTTATTAAAAATTTAAAAAAAAAATTATAATGCAATAGATATGACATAGAGGCTTAGCGTGTAAGATAAAAATATTGTTAGAGAACTTTGGTATTTGAATAGCCATAATGAGAGAAATAATTAATATAAAGTTAGGTTGGGTTAAGACGTTCCCCTCCTTTAATTACAAAGTGTGACCTTTATGGAAGGGAAAGCTTTATACATCAACACGATTGAAATGTTTTGCACTCATTAATCACATATGCCAAATTCGATGCATCAATCAAGAATTACAATAAACATCAGCAACAATATCTTAGGATATCATATCAGTGTCATTTGTTTGGAAAAAAGCAGAAAATCCTTGGTATCTAGAGAAAGTTGAAAGTGAAACAATACTTCATTTCATTCATTAAAATTATGGTGAAACGTGTGTGAAAATTATATTTTCAATTTATTTTAGAATTTTTTTAGGTTTGAATTTATTACTTAACTCATTTTCAATTTTTCATGTAAATGTATTTAAATAGAATACGTGTCGAAGTTCTAGAAGAACATACATGCGTCATAGTCCATAGGCTTAACTTTATAATAATGATAGTGCAAAAACAATTTTTGAGGTGACAGAAAATGACAAGCACTCTTCTCATATGATCATCCTTTGCAAATAAATTGCAAGCCTACAACAAAAAAGAAATTCATTGTTATATTATAACTTGTCCTATTCTAATGATGGTTTAAAAGATAAAATTCTTTGTTTTAAGTTTTTGAAAAATAATTATATTTTGTTGGATGCCATAAAACGTGATACTAATAATATCTTAGGCTAAAGACTTGAGTTTTGAAAGGATACATCTTTTAAAGTTTTGGTTTGATTGCAATTTTAATGTTTTTATTTTTACTTTTTTTATAATCAAATATATTCAATAGAAATACTAGAAATACTTCAATCCACATAATAATAATAATAATAATAATAATAATAATAATAATAATAATAATAATAATAATAATAATAATAATAATAAGAAGAAGAAGAAGAAGAAATAAAAACTACAATTAAAGCTAAAATTTTATATTTAAATATTATTATATACAAACAATTTTATTATATACAAAATTTTCCTTTGAATTTAAATAGAACTCATAAATGAACCGTGATATTAATTATGTTGAATTAATCGATAAATCAATTGAGATGTTGAGCAAATCAACCCAAAAGTAATTAAGAACAAGAAAATATATAACTTTTGCTTTATGATTTCAATCATTTTATATTGGATTGTAGCATTTTAGCTTCTTGCATAATTAGACAGAAAAAACACATACGACCCACTTGCTTTTAATATTGTGGACACCTTCTTTTGACCTTTTTAACTAATGACACCTTGTTTATTTTTAAGAATCTTTGACATTTGTTATCATCAAATCAAAATAATAAGAATGAGTTCTCACTTCACCTTTTCTCACTATTGCTGATGCTTAAGCTAAATCAAGCAATGAGTAAATAAGATAAGCTTTATCAAGCAATAAAATAATTATATATCTCCAAAAAGAAATTTTTTTTAGAGGAAACACCCTTATTCAATAGATAAAACAAAAGGAGTATAAGTAAATTGACAAATATTGAGTAAGGCAATTTCCCATCCTCAAATAAATTCAACATTAATAACTAAGTCTACTATGAGTTGGACAACAATAAATTTTAAGAGATTGGAATTCAATGGAGTATTAGCAATCCCATAATTCAAGCAACCAAGCAACAATCTTTTATAAAAGATAACCGAGTTTGGAAACTATAATATTAAAATCTATTTAGTTACGGATCATTTATTTACCTTTGTCATGCATAATCTGATTATATAAGTTCTCTAAATTAATTAAACTTATCATTTTTGAAAAAAGCCTTTGTTGAAAGGAAAAGAGAAATTGAGATACCACACTTAGATTTTTACTCAAAAACTCATTATTTTCATCCAAACCTCTTTGGAGCAAATCCTCAAACACCTTGAAGACCCGTTGAAAATAGACTAAACAAAAGTACAACAAGCACAACTGAAGTAAAACACCAACAATTAGATGTTAATGGACACACAATAAGATACTCCAAAAAGCAAAACATTTTCGAGACATATTGACAAACACCAAAGATGCAGACCTAGATCCCAAAAGACAACAACACAAGAGAGAAAACACAAAACTAAAATTATAGAAATGGAAAGAAGAAAGAAATTGTAAACCGTAGTTAAACCATAGTGGCTTTGTAGTTGGGCAAACGATCAACATCGTCGAAGGTGTGGGAGCGACTGGTGGTGGCTCCGATGGCGCCCGCGTCAGCAGACGGAGCTTTGGAGATGGACGGACGGTTGACAACTTTGAAGGTATGAAAACTGTCGGTGGTGGTGCACTACAACAAATAATACTTTTCATGGTGAAACTTTCACCTCGAACAATAGAAAACCGAGATATAAAGGCAATGCGCATTATTTTTTATTATTTAAAAAAGTAATAAATAAACCATAAATTCCCTCGATTTTTCGTAACACCGAGGTGATAAAAATAACTTAGTACAAGCTTCGATTCTCAGCTATCGCAATTTATGATTTTACTTGTTTATAAGTGTAACCAAAATCTTCTAACCCTTCGATTTTCTATTTAAACGAGGTATAAAATAATAACATTTTACTATAAAAGCACTCGTTAAACAGATTTTTCCCTAATCCTTACTAGTATAAAGTCGTCCAAAACTCACAAACATCATTCTTTGGGATGGATTGCAAGACAAAAAAAATCTTCAATGTTCTTCTATCTTGAACAAAAAAAATTTTCTCCCCTTACTATCCATCCCAATATAATGGTGTTGCTGTTGCTATTGTTGTATTTTTGGAACAACCCTCAGTTAAAGAATGGAGCTCAACCTTTGAAAAGTACTCAGTTAATAGATTGCAAGTGCAGAAAATTATTCTTGCTTCAAGTTAAACAAAGAATGAAGCTTAATCAATAAAGAAATGATCTTAACCAGCAAGAAAGGGAGCTTAGCTTTTGAACAAAGAAGGAAAAGCAACTAAATTTAGATATCAGTGAAGATATTCAGTAATAAGAGTAAAGAATATTGATTTTATTTATCTAACCCTTATTTTGTTTTGCTTCAGAATCAAATGCATGCAAGATCTGTAGAAAATAATCTTGCACCCAACATTTGATCTTTCCCAAAATTCAATAATTCGAAGATCTAAAATCTAGATTTTTGAGGAATTTGATTTTTACCTAGATCTCTAAAAAATTTGATTTTTATTTTAAATAATGTAATATTCTGGGTAAACAATGTAATATTCTAGTTAAACAATGTAATGATTTTTTTATATATAAAAAAAAAAGAAATAATCTTACCCCTTAGTTTTCAAGATAAACTGAGATATAAGATACGTTAGTTTTGAAAATAATAAAAGTGTTGTTGCTGAGTTTCGAACCCATAGACATATAACTTTACCTCTCAGTTTTAATTTCACCGAGGTGATAAGTGGCGAGTTATCATGTCGCCCTTCGTTACCTCGCTTCTTTAGCCAAGGTATTATGTATTTTGCATCCGAGGTAAAAATATATTTTTATAGTAGTGGTGGCAACCACTTTAGTAGAAAGAGGGGTTTGACGGTGATTCATGGTAGTGAGAGGGGATAGCCGATAAAAGGGGTTATCCGATGAGAATGAGTAATTCTCTCCATATATGGAGATGACAACCATTAAGGTGAGAGATGCAAACCACCATCAGGGTGGGGAGCAATCGCCAAACCCTAGAGGATTGAGAGGAAAGTTTCTAGAAATAAGGGAGAACATCTCTCTCATGTGTGCCTTCTACAAAACTAAGAATATCAGTTTTCAAAAAAAAACGTAAAGTATTAATTAAGATTTTTATTTAGCCTTTATTATTAAACTTTTATTTTTTTAGGTTTTTTCGCTCTTACCTCCTAATATTATTATTTTTAAGATGGTTTAATTAAGGGAGCTTAAAACCCTATTAGTTCTAGAGTCCAAGAATAATATCTCTTCTTAAGTATTTGTAATAGTAATTTCTTGAGCCCTAAAAACTAGTTCACCATCTTAACAAATTCCACATGATTTATGTTAAAATGAATTTGATCAATGACTATTATATTTATGTTAACTTTAATGTATGTTGACAGATGTGTAATTATTGAGGATGGCAAGGTTATAGCCTTAAGAAGGAATTAAATTACCGAGACACGAAATGTAATCTGATCAGGGTCACTCTTCTGTAACAAGATAATTTGGATTAAAATCAAAATCCATTTAAAATTGTTTATAAATTTTAAACTGATTTTTGTGACATGTGGTTTAGTTTATAAAGTACAACAATAAAAATAGGTTGGTTCATATTAAATGGTTATCCATGCACACCCCTAAACTAACTTGCTTGTAGTGACAGTGTACTTGTTCCAACCGAGATAAAAAAAAGGATATATTGCTCGGTTGTATGTCAAAACTAAGGGCTGAGATGTTTTGTTAAGAGTTTGTCAAAGGCAACATTGTTGATGACGAGAAGTATGATTGTGGTGTGACGAACTTTTTTGAAGCGGCGTGTGAGGATTAAGTAATGGTTGATGGCAAGGAACTTAATGTTTTTAGAGAATGTGTGTGGTGTCGTGTGTATTGGAGGTCGTGATAAGACTTCAATCCCTAGAGTTATCATTCACCTTTCTATTTAAAGAGAATTTTGATAATAACTTGTTAAAAAAATTAGTAGAGAAGTTCCATTACCATATACTAAGTCTAAAACCTACCTCTAATCAAAAATTTTTGTCATAAGTTATCCAACTCAAATGTTAGACTTACGAATATTCTATAAGTCAAATTAGTAGAGTTACCCTTATAAAATGTAAAAAATGTCAACTTTATCATTTTTAAATATAGAGTTTTTCACCCCTTATGCATGTTTTTTTTTTAATTTCTTTAAAAAAGATTTTTCTAAATTTATTCGTGGATAAATCTAAGTTTTTTGTGGGTAAAATTGTTTATCGGATAACTTATAAAAAAGATTTTCTAAACTTTATCTATGACTCATTCGCGGATAAATCTATGTTTTCATGGATAAATTTGGTTTAAAAAATTTCAAAAATTTACCTGCGAATTACTCGTAAGTAAATCTATGTTTTCACTATTGGATAACTTGTTTAAAAGATTTCCGAAAAAATTACTCACACCTTGACCATTGATAAAAAAAAAACTTTATCTCAACGGTTCTTTTATATATATATATATATATATATATATATATATATATATATATATATATATATATATATATATATATATATATATATATATATATATATATATATATATATATATATATATAAAATAAAAATTAAAACAAATTGTTCGATAAACAATTTGAAAATTTTAGTTATTTCATAGAAAATTTACTCACAAAAACATATATTTATCCACGAATATGCCAGACATATATTTTCAAAAAAAGCTTTTTTTTTTAAAGAAATTCAAAAAAAACATGTGTAGGAGTAAAAAAATTATTTTTAAAACGATAAATTTGACATTTTTATTTTATTTTATAAAGATAAAAGTACAATTATAGATACATGGAGTATAATCTTTTGAACCTACGATTATTTCATTGTGCTGTAATATTATCTAAATATCTTTCAATATTCATATAGAAATATACAATTGAATTATTGCATTATGCTATATTTACGAGTTAGGAGGAGAAGAGAATGTTTCCAAAAAAAAGAAGATTAAAGAAAAAATAAAGAAATTTTTATACTTTTTTAAAATAATAATTTTATATAGGATAATAAAAAAATATTTATAATTAATATATATTTCTATTTTTAAAACATAATAATAATATAGAATATAATTGAAGAATTTATATAAATTTTCTAAACATATCATGCAATACAACTTTTGAGTTTTAAAAAAAGTTTTAAAAATTTATTGTTGACAAAAAGAAACTATGTTTTATTTAAAATAGCTTGTGTGTAATAATAATGTAACATGTTTGAAATGATGAGTTATTAATATAAGAAAGAGACTAGAGTGAAGTCCCTTTATTTTATTCATGAATTACAATTTGCAAGGGATAGATGGTGATGTAACTGAATAAATACAAAAATAGGAGAGCTGTCCTTTTTATATCATTTATGTAAATGTATTGATATTTTTTGTGATATCATGTGATATCATTAAATTTTGATATTTACTTAGAATAGTTTTAGTATTTCTTTTTACAAAAATGTAGATAATTTGAGTTTTGAAAATGTACCTGAAATAGAAAAGGTTTCAAGACAATAACCATGACCTTTTCATATAGGAGTCAACATCATATCAATTGAATAACATTTCTTGTTAGAATTATCTTATGATCTTTTGTTTTAACTTTTAAAAAAATGGTTTTTATTTTTGTTTTTAAAAAGTTATTTTTATAAAAACCATTTTTAAAATGGTAAAAGTTAGTCTAAACTCATTCTTTATAAATTAAATGGCTAATTTTGATATCATTTAACATTAATGGAAAATCAAAATATAATTAAAATTGCATAATTTAAAAACAAAATATATATTTCAAAAATGATTTGTATGAAAAGGTATTTAAAATCATTTTAATTTTATGTGATTATTTATAAAAAAGACTATATGGAAAATTCATAATAAAAGTTTGAAATAATTAAAATTATATTTTATGATAAACTATTTAAATCGAATTTTATTTGAAGTATTTTTTTAAAGAATTATTTATAATCTTTTTTAGATGGTGTAACAAGAAAAATCAATTTTATAAAATCATGCTTGGTAACTGAAAAATCAATTTTTAGTGGATCTTAATGTTCTCGCTTGATCGTTTCTCCCTTTCAGATCTTGTATATGAAGGACTATGGGATAAAATATAATTGGTCAAGCTCGTCTATTATTAAACAAGTCTATTAAAAGGACAAAATATTTGGCATATCAACTCTCTGAATCTTAAATCTTAAATGACATGAATAACATTTGATATGCGGTGGGATCACGTGATATACACAAGATTAACCTCGCTCAATACCCTCTATATCCTATTTCATAGGAGGACATGTCAAACCATTTTTTAAGTTGTTGGAACAAAGCGAAATCATGTGGCAAACACAAGATCAACCTCAACTAATACCCTCAATGTCATATTTCATAGGAGAACGTGTCAAACCCACTTTTTAAGTTGTTGGACAAATTTGATTTGTTTCATATCCCTTGGTGTAATACCTCAAATTTTGCCCTGAGATTAGTAGGTTCATTTTGCGTTTCATCTCATTTTGCATTGCATTTTGACTAACCACTAACAGGTTTGTGTAGTCTTTTGGTGTTGCAGGAAAATCACGTTGAGCGCTCTTTAACTTATGAAGGGTTAAGTGGTCATTAATTTTCCGTCTGTTAACAAATTAGGAAGATATGAATCGATTTGCAAAAGGTTAGCCGGACAATTTAATCGAATGGAGTTATGCAAGAAATTTGAGTCGTTTGAGTTGAGGCAGATGTTTTTTATTAGAGGAGTTTAGTCGGGTAAAATCAATTAATCGAAGATAGTCGTTTGGGTTTACACGAAAGATTCGAGTCGGATAAATTTAAATCATTTTAATTTATTCTGATGAAGTTAAATTGAAAAGTTTCAGTCATTTGCGGTTAGCTGAACGAGTTGGATTTATTCGAAAGAGGTTATTCTTTCAGGTTACCGGAAGAGTATTCGGAAATTTGATCGGAGATAAGATTTAATCGGAAGATTGGGATTGAGATTTTTGAATTAATAAAGGATAGAATTGTTATTTTATTATTTTGGTTGCCATATCCAAATAATGAAATATAATTTTATTTATTTGTGTTTATTTAATTATAATATAAAAAATGAATAAATTAATTCTAATCTCAAAAATGAATAAATTTAAATTTTATTATAATATCCAAAAAATAAAATTAAAGTTTATTACAATATTCAAAAATTTACAAAATTAAATTACATTTCTTTTTCTAAAGTCCTAAATTCCTAAAATTTATAATTGGTCCTAAAATAAGCTTCACCTCTGATTTCTTCGAATCTCCGATTATTTTTCTCCGAACCTGCAAGCCAACAGTAAACGACAATTTTAACGGTTAGCAAATGTGTTGTTATCGATCTGATACCCTCAGATCAAACGTCATCATCGGGTACGTCGGGAGGGCAATGACGAAGTCGTCGCCAACTCCCGACTCCATTTTCGACCTCGGCTAAAACCGGCAATAATCTGTTCAAAGGCAACCAGAGAGAGAAAGAGAGAAAAATGATTTCCAAAAGTGATTTTTCAGAAAAGTGCTTTTTAAGCACTTTTGGAAAAAAAACGTTTTTAGAAAATGACTTTTGCCAAACGAAACCTTAATAAAGTTCCCAAAAGTTACGGATGCCACACGGATCCAGCGACCTTTTCGTGCAACAATATTTCCAACAGATCAAATAAGTTCACAGCAACGTTAATCTGAAAAAGTCATAAAAGAATTCGTAACCCACGGCGCAAATCATCACAAGCTTGGTAAAACAAATCATTAAACCGTTTCCTAATAAATCTCCAAACTAGATTCAACAGAAAAGTTGAAGGATCGAAGCCCACAAAGCAACGAATATATAAACACTGAAAATGAAAGGAAGACGGGGCGTTCATCCATCACCAACCTCAGAAGGGTTCAGTCAAACATCAAAAGAGGGAGGCAGACCCAGAAAGACGAAAGATTCTCGTCTCGTCATCATCATCAAGAGAGGAAAAGAAAAGAAAAACCGAAACTTCACACAGTCGGTCAAACGAAAGCTTCTGACGGCTCCAGACGGAAGAAGATATCAACGGCATCTCGTTCAAAGCACCGCGGCCAACCGTCATCGCGACTACCTCCGCCTCATTTTTCCACATCCTCGGCGACTACCGAACGCGTATCAACATCACCATTAAGGAACTGAAAAGTAAGGTTTGATTGGATATATGGTTCACTTTGTGGGTTTTGTAGGTAAATCAAAGAAAGAAGGATCTTAGGTAGACATGCAAGCGAAAAGAAATGGAACACAAAAGCTTCAGTGGACCATCAATAGCGCCTGCCATGCGAAGAAGAAAAAGGAATTGGGTTTTTCTTCAAACCCTAATGAAACAATGACCCAACGTGAATGAAACACTCTCAGCCTTCTTTTTCCTCTTTTTCTTTATTTATTCATTTCATTTTATTTTTTATTTTTGTAATTAATTTGTTTTATTATAAAGTTTATTAGAAGTATTTTAATAGTCAAGATTTAATTCCTTTTATAATCAAAAATTAAATTTTTATAATAAGCAATTTAAAACCTTTTTAAGATTAAAAATTAACCTTTTTTTGTTTGTGATTTAAAAATTAAAACTTTTTCTTTTACAAGAAAAAACTTAATGCAAATTATTTTAATAAAACTAAAAAATCAAATTAAGACTTTTTCTTAACAAAGAGCATACGTTCACTTGTAGCTTTAATGGAAAAGTTGAAACTTAATTAGCATGTTTCTTAAAATTAATTAGGAATCTTCTTTATTAAAATGTTTTTTAAGACTAATTAGAAATATTTTAATTAAAACTTAAGTTTTTTTTAGAAATCTAAACTCATTTTAAAAAGGACTAAAACTTAAGATTTTTTTTACTAAAAATTAACACTAATCTCTAAAATTAAAACTTGATTTTAAAAAAAAAATCATAATTGTAGAAAATTATTCGAAATTAATATTTTTTAATAAGGTTAAAGTTGAATTTTAAAATTAACATTTTCTTTAATCTAATTATCAAAGTTATTAATCCAATGCTTTTTATAATCAAAATCCAATTTTTTAATAAATTGCTAACAAATTCCTCAAACTTTAAAAACACTTTTATTTTGTAAAATTAATTGGCTTTTTGTAAATTTTTCGTTTAATCTTAAAACTTTTTCCTAAAGTTATGTCTGGCATTTCAATTCCAGGTCCAAATTAAATTGTCGCGGATTTGATCCGTAACCTTGCCATTTGCTGTCATTTAATTTTATGTCGTTGTACAATTACTAATTTCCCGTACTTTTCGCATTTCATTTTACGGTTGTAATTTCTGTGAGGTTATCGTCGCTTTGCACTTTTTTACTGCTTTCATATTTTCCCTTATTTCAATCCTGTCGTATTACAAGTTTATCATTCATCGTTTACCGTTAAAACCTTCCGAAGGATTAGGTCTAGCAGTTTGACCGCCGAGTCAATAACCCTAACCTTTGACCATTTCAAAACCTTAATTTGCATAGGTGTCCCGCCGTGGACGAAAACACCCTTTACCCTAGTATTAGGTCAAGGAGTCGCCGTACTCCATTAAGATTTCCTGTCGTGGAATATTTAGTTAACCCTAATTCCAATTCAATTATTTCAACATAGAAATAGGAGTCGCCGCACTCCACGTAATCGCTTCCTTAAGAACGCTTACTCCTCTTTGAAACCTTGACCATAGTCAAGAAGTTTCTAACCTCCCTTTCAAGGGGAACTACGATTACTCTGATTCCATCCCCTACCTTGGATGCGTAGGCACAAGATGTGAATCTTGGCGAGTAAACTTAGGACTAACCCTTAGGTCTTTCTGTCATTTCTAACCTTTAGCTCAGTATATACCCTTAAGCAAATAATCAAGCAAAAATAGTAAAATTTAAACAAAAGATTCCTGTAGAGTACTATAGATGTTTAGGGTGCTAATATCTTCCCTAAGCTTAACCAACCCCTTACCTAGATCTCTCCCCGCATTGTGTTTACGATGCAAAAATTAGGTTTTTCCTTTCTTTGACATTTCCTTCGGATAAATTAAAGACCGGTTGTGAACTAAAGATACGATTCAAATTAATTAATTATTTGATATCCTATTCTAATCGCAACACTTAGGTTTTGATGATAACAAAATATTTAATTCAAATAAAATTAATTATATTCAAATAAAAAATCTTTACTCTAGCACCTATAATTATAATTCTATATGTAAAATTCATTATTATTTTTTTATAAAAACAACTCTCCTCAACTTTTAACAATTTTTCTCCAACAAACCGTTGATCTACCTAACTTTCAAGGACAATATTTTATAAGTAAAGTTTAAAAAATGAAAAAACTTTGTTAGGATGACACAAATAAAATGTTCACATTAAAATAAAATATCTATAAACTTTAAACCAAAATATTATTTCCATTTTCAAATTACTACTGAAATATTTTATTCACCCATTTGATCATCCTTTGCGAATATTGTAAGGCTAAACACAAATTATATTATAACATGTCCCTCTCTAATGGTTTAAAAGATAAGATTCCCTGTTTATATTTTGTTGGATGCCATGAAACATGGTAGTAATAATTCAATTGTGACTTTGATCAAACCAAAAAGTAAGAAAAATAAGAAAATAAATAACTTATGCTTTATGGTTCAATAGTTTTAGTTTCTTTCAAACAAAGACTGAAAAAAACACAAAGGATCCACTTGCTTTTAATATTTGTGGATGAAGATAGCTGCACCTAATAGACACCTTGTTTTTACCCTTTTAACTATTACACTGTTTATTTATAAGAATCTTGGACATTTTTCATCAATTATTTTTGTTTCATTACACTGTTTATTTATACGAATCTTTGACATTTTTCATCAACGTTAAAAAATTGATTTTTTTGTGTAAATAAGATAAGCTTAATCAAGTAATAAAATTACTATACGTGTCCAAAAGAAAATCTTACATGATAAGGTCTTATCAATTAATCTTCTTATTTAGTCTTTTATTATTAAGTTCTTAATTTTAGGCTTTTTCACTCTAACCTCCTAATATTATTATTTTTATGAGATTTTAATATAATATCTCTTAAGCAATTATAGCAGAAACTTCTTGAGCCTTAAGAATTAGTTCATTCTCTTCACAGATTTAACATAGTTTTCATTATCCTCCCAATTTGAACAATCAGATTTAAAATGTTCATATTGAACTGTTGTTTGAGAAAAATTGCTCGAGTCTGCCATTGTAAAATGTGTCTTATTTTGGAACGAAAACAATACATGAAAAATACTAAATTGCAATTTCATTAATATTGCATGTTAGGACCCAATCATGAATCACAAAAACCACTTTTATAGAATGTATTATAAAGCAAATGTTCAACTAATTACATAAAATAAACAATAACTAAAAGCATCATAATTGGTAACATTATACCTTATCTACACTTTTTTCAAAGAGACTGAATCAAAAATACTTAAATATTTTCTTTTATAACATGGTTTTTTAATAGATATACGCTCTTACAATAAACAACACTTCTCTTTCACTTTTACCTCTTTTATTTTATTTTTCAATTACTATTTTTTTTATAAATATATCAATTAAAACTTGAATGCTTCAGCCACTTCTTTGAAAATAGCAATGCCATTTTTTTATTTTAATAAAAAAAAACAAGGGAATGTCTAGTCCCTTTCATAATATATATATATATTTTACTTTGAAACAAAACAACACTCCTCTTTTTCATTTGTCTCTTTTATTTACTTTTACACATTTTGTTTGTGAATAAAATCCAATCACCATAAGTATTTATTTTACAATTTTATTTTATTATATTTTACATTTAGTTTAATTTATTAGAAGATATGTTATTTTCTTTGTAATTTCCTCGACAGTGGCGTCAAAGAGATACAAGGAAAGATTGGTTATTAGGGGGTTCAATCAGAAAGAAGGTATCGACTTCAATGATGTGTTCTCTCCTGTTACGAAGCACAAATCCATTTGAATGTTGCTTACCACAGTGACACAGTTCAATCTTGAACTGGAACAGATGGATGTGAAGACTGCGTTCTTGTATGGTGACTTAGATGAAACAATCCTGATGAGGCAACCTGAAGGATATGTCGAAAAAGGGAAGGAAGATTATGTGTGAAAGCTTAATAGATCCTTATATGGATTGAAACAATCTCCTCGACAGTGGAATAGGAGATTCGACAAGTTCATGACACGCATAAGTTTCATCAGAAGTCAGTTAGACCACTGTGTTTACTTCAGATTTCGATCGGGTAATTAATTTGTTATTTTGTTGCTCTATGTGGATGATATTCTAATAGAAAGCAACAATGTCGAAGAGGTAATGAGGGTGAAGGTTGAACTCAATAAGGAGTTCGACATGAAGGATCTGGGAGCTGCGTTAAGGATTCTTGGGATTGACATCCGAAGAGATAGAAAGCAGACGAGATTATGCTTATCTCAAGAGGCATACCTACGGAAAATTCTCGAAAAGTATGGTATGTCGAATTGAAAGAACTTATATGAATAGCATTCCATATGCTAATATAGTGGGTTCTTTAATGCATATTATGGTATGTACTAGACCCGACATAGCATATGTAGTAAGTCTTATAAGCAGGTACATGGCGAATCCTGGAAAGGCTCACTAGAAAGCATTGAAGTGGATTCTAAGGTACATAAATGGGTCTCTAAATAGAGTCCTAATTTATGGTGGAGCCTTGGGTGAAGATAGTAAAACAACAATCGAAGGATATGTCGACTCTGATTATGCAGGTTGTATGGATTAGATAATATATTTCTGGATATGTGTTCACTATGTTTGGGACAACAATCAGTTGGAAAGCAACACTTTAGAAGGTCGTTGCCTTGTCAACCACTGAAGCGGAGTATATTGCCCTAACTAAAGCAGTGAAGGAAGCATTATAGCTTGAAGGTTTTGCAAAGGAGTTGAAACTTTAAGATCGAGCTATCACTGTTAAATGTGATAGTCAAAGTGAAATACACCTGTTGTAGAATTCAGCCTATCATGAGCTAACCAAGCACATTGATGTGAGGCTTCATTTCGTCAGAGGGGTAATTGAGCATGGAGAAGTCCAAGTGCTGAAGGTTTCAACAGATCATAATTTTGCTGATATGATCGCCAAGACGTTGCCCAGTTGCAAGTTTTTCCACTGTATGCAGTTGATAAAGCTGCATGAAGAAAGCTAGTTCCTTGATGTTATAGAGTTAGATCCAGAGTGGAGATTTGTGAGATATTGGATCGAATTGTAGTATGGTCAAAAGGTAGCTTCTGGTTCGACAGGAATTAAGCATGAGGTCGAAGTCTGTTCGCATGCTGATGTCGAAGATAATGCATGTTGTAGTCGAAGTTTGTTCTAATATGCATTAGTCAATATTGCTAGGTTGTTAGCATATTGCTAGGTTGTCAAGATAGACTCTGAAAGGCTCGGTTTCCTGGTTCCCTCTGAGCAGGATAAAAGCAGTAGCAAGCGGCATAACTTAAGTATACTCAAGCATACTCGCCTAGCCCAGAGATGCGCAGGAAATGCTGGAGGATCCAAGCTTGAAATGAAAATTTTATAGCAGACGAATCATCACTAATGGCTTTACAAATAAGAAATGAAAATAAAAAACATTAAAAGACCGATAATTATTACCATAAGTAGTGTCACGCTACCTTTGACCTGCTTCGTCTTTCACATACAAGTCTATCTCAACTTTGAATACAGGTAGACCAGGCAAGTCGCCCTCAGTTGTACTCATGATCCCCTCGAAATCCAAGAAGTACCGTAGGTAGACGACATTAGTATAAGTGGCACTTTTATCCATAAAAATCACAACGCCAACCAAAATAAGCATGTATGCTCTGAAAGCATATGATATGTGGACCGCCACCTGCTCATCCTCACCATGAGCCTGCTCTGCTATCTGGATCTCAGCCACATATATCTTCCTTAAGAACTCAAATCTAGCATGAGCACCACTGATCTTATCCATCGAGTCCATTGCCTCCCCTAGATCAGCCCCCAGATGCTCTACCATCATTTCGACTGCCTCGTCTTTGGTAATCCTCCCATGATCGAGGAATCTCCCCTGATCAAAAGATGTAACAAACAAGAGACATCATCGAGTGTGATAGACATCTCACCATGCAGGGGATGAAACGACGAGGTCTTAGAGTTCCATCTTTCTATGAATGCATTAAGCGTCTCGTGGTTGACCAGAGTGTAAATGGTCATGCACAAGTCCTTCAGGCTAGATAAAGACAAAATCGACTGAAACCAATCTGCCTCTTACTGAGGCAATGTAGCAATCTTCCTCCTATGGTTAAGAAACTTCTAGGGATCACGCGCCTTAAATTTATAAGAAATAATCAATGTCATAAATCATCAATGTCAGCAATTAAAATTAGCAAAAAACAAAAAAGGAATCCAACTAATGCTACTTGTCTGTCCCAGATATGTCTGGAATTATGGTATGGATACATAGAAGTAAGGACAAATCAAATAAACCTCCTCCAAAAGCCTTTGGATTTGCATCTACAGCAGCCTCACTCTTCGGAGGTGGCACTAGATCAGAAACATCATCACTAGGAGGTGGGACAGGAGGTGGGAGTGGATCAAGAACATCATCCGTAGGAGGTGGCACTGGTGAAACTTGATGCCTACGGAAGGGTGGGGAAGCGATGTGTCAGATGGTGAATCCCGTCTCCTACTGGAAGATGAAGCAGAAGCACGAGCCCTAGAAGTAGACGACTCTACTTGATAGAGAGACCTAGAGCCTTCAGAACCTGCTGGCTCCGCTCCCGTCGAACGGATGTGTGTTGAACAACCCTGTCATGTCTTAGTCTGTCATGTCTATTAGCCATTATCCATGTAAGTTAAAGTAAGTCATACCATTAGTGTACGCAAATAACACACAAGCAAGAAAATTAAAAATATATATACTGCAGGAAATTCCGGAGATGCATCTCCAAAATCACCAAGAAACTAAAACGTTTAAAAATTCCGGAGATGCATCTCTGAAATTTCCTGTAGAAAATTAAACATTGAACAATTCTGGAGATGCATCTTCAAAATTTTCTGCAACTCAGAATAACGTCAATGGCGTAATGTACCACATGCAAGGTCAAAAAAATTTGTTCTGATCATCATTTTTAGCCAGTAAACAACAAATACACTATGTATAAACTATGTTATATGTGCTTTCTACTCATTTCTAAGCCTAATGATTTATTTCTACTCATTCACACCAAAACTCAAACATTTATCAAAAACTCAAAAACTCAAACATTGATGTTTTTGATGAAGTTGGATGATGTTACATATGAAGATTGATGTTCCATTGAGTTCTCTTGATCCTTGTTTGATGAAATTTGACTTGGTGTAGAGTAGTGTATTGAGAGAGGTTGAGTTATGTTTGAGAAAATTGTGAAATGAGAAATAAGAAGAGTCTGACGCAACTTATGCTCCTAAATAATTCGGAGATGCATCTCCGAAATATTTTAACATTAACTTACATTTGGGTGCGTCCGAAGATAAATCTCCAAAAACATGAAATATTTGCAAAAATTTACATAATACGGTAAAAAGACTTAGAGTGCCATAAGAAATTCTCTTAATTTCTTGGACCCAAATCACATAAGGGTTACCCAATTCAAATGTTGGAGCTACAAGTCTTTAATTTTATGAAACGAGTTAAAAATATAATAGAAAATTTTATCTCATACTTCTATAATTGTACCTTTACTCCTATAATATATATTTAAAAAAATCATTTACCATTTTTCAATTTAAAATTTTTTCACACGTACAATAAATTTTTGGAATATTAATAAAGTTTTTCAAAATTTACCTACGGCTTGCTTATTTGTGAGTAAATCTAAGTTTTTTTGAGATAAAATTGTCTATTGAAAATTTTGTAAAAAACGATTTTTGAAAACATATCTGAGAATTATTCGTGGATAAACTTATATATGTGTCAATAAAATTATACACTTAAATAACTCGTGGAAAAACCTATATATGTGTCAGTAAAATTATGCACTTAAATAACACAACATAGATTTACCCATGAATAAACCGTAAATAAAATTTTAAAACTCTTTATTACAAATTATTCAATACACAATTTGAAAAACTTAGTAATTCAATAAACAAGTAAATCCAGAAAACATAAATTGTTTCTCTCTTCTTCATTGTCACCACAATATGATGATTTCATTTTTAAAAAATTAAATTTAAAATAACACTATTATATATGAGAGCCATGGGCCTGGAGGGTCCTTTAGTGATGGAAATAAGCACATGGATTTTATAAAGGAAAATTCCATTTGGCGTTGAAAATAAGCTCTTAGATTTTATATAGGGAAATTGTCAATATTCTATTTTTCAAGGATTTTAAAAAAATTATATTTTTATCATGTTCAAAAAAATTCTTCTAGATAAACTTAGAAATATATTTTCCGAGCAATTGCTACAATATTTAAGGTTTTTAAAAACGTCCATGTATTTGTATAGGCAGTAGTTGTATACAACTCGTGAAAAAAAATTAACTATAATTCAAGTTCAGATAAATCAATGCAAATAATTATTTAGTCATTTTTTTTTAAATTGTCAATCTATTTAAATATTAATTGAATTTTATTTAAATATTATCTCTTCTTTTCACTTTTTTGGTATTCAAATTGACTATAATCTAAAAAGGTTTTTTGCATGGGTTTTGATTCTTGCCAAGGTAAGGAATAAATTAGCTTTATGGATAGGAAAAAATCTATCTCTACGGGGAAGAGTTAGTTTGTTGAATTTGGTTTTGAATTCAATCTCTCTCTCTTTACATTCTAGTTCTATAAGGCATCTAAAGTTGTTATTTAAAATTTTATCAAGATTCAACTATTGTTATTGTGGAATGGTAAGTGGTAAATAAAATCTTAGAAGGATCAATTGGATGGTGTGGTCTTCTATTTGTATGTCGAAAGCGGAAGGTGAGATTGGTGTAAAGCATTGTGACTTGTTAAATAGAGCCTTAACGAGTAAATGGGGTTGGGGGATTTTGGTAGAACCTAATTCAGTATGGCATAAAGTTCTCCCTTTCATGTATGGAGATATCAAGTTTGCGATTCATGATAATTCTTTGTCTGTGGCCAATTCAAAAAATTTCTTGTGGTTAAGGTATTTAGGAATATTGTTTGGTTCTTGTGGTGCTGGTAATAATTGGTTTCGCACGAGTCTTTCATGCAAACTCGGGAACGGTCTCGATATTGATCTTTGGAAGGACTGTTGGATTGGTAAGGAGCCATTATGCAATCAATTTTCTCTTTTTTTTAGGTTCTGCAAAACCTAAGTTAGAGGATTATTAATGTTGGTTTTATGGTTCAAAATAGATAGTCTTGGTCGTTTTGTCACATTCGCGATGGTTTGCGCGATTCTGAAGCTGCAGAAGGCAATATGATGCTTTCCATTCTGCAACATATTTCTCCTTTTCCTAATCAGACGGATCGGTCTATTTGGAGTATTGCTTCAGCAGGTTTTTCGGTCAAATTCACTTTTGACAGGTTATGTGCGTCTCACGAGCAGATTTCCACTTCAGCTCTAATTCGTTGTCTTCCTTGAAGCTAGTTTGGAATTCAAATATTTCTACAAATGTCCAAGTGTTTGGATGGAGGTGTTCACCGTGAAAATTGGTGAACAACTGCTGGTCTTACAAATAAAAAAAGATTTGTTTTACTTGCAGGATCGACCACACAAATTCTAGGACATGTGCTAATTGATCTTAAATAAAATTTATAAAAACGATGAACACTTCAACAGAGTTCATGATAAAATAACTTATTTTAAGTGTAAGCGGATTTGGGTGAAAAGAAGTAAAATCGAAGTACTGGTAAATGATGAAGACAAGAACTTGCATAAAGAAAGAATAATTTCTTAAGGAAAAAGATTTATTAAATTGCATTGAAATGAAAAGATGGTGTTACATCAACGTACATTCTTACAAACTCGTTTCTCTCAACACACGAGTACTTGAAGTATACTGAAGAATTTGTACACAATTGAACACACACAAATCCTAACACTAAGGCTTTCTAGTTATACTAATCGAAAATAACCTCCATTAACGGCTAGCAAACAATATCGAGACAAGTGTCGCTCTACATGCCTTCGAATCCTAGAAGCGCTCCACGTAGCTTCTTTGAGGAATGGATGAGACTAAACTTTCCCTCCTTTATTTGAATTCAAACCTTCCTGTCGAAATTCCTTCAGTTGCACTTCTGTCAAATCGAATCTTCCAACCGCTAAGAAATATCTCTAAGTCCGTAACATAGATTCTCTTGACGAAAGGACACCTTCGACTCATATTCCAAAAATATGGCTTCAGTCGAAGTCATTAAATTTCTTAAGAAAACTATTTCCTACTTTTAATCTCATTCAAGCGTCGAAATTAAAAGCCAACAAATTGCCCCCCAAAAATGTCATTTTCGACATCACTGAAGAAAAAAGCATTTTTTTGATAGTGTAATTCGACGCCTCGAACGACTTTTGCATGTTTTTGATATCTCTTACTATTCCAAAAACCCATGCCGTCATGATCATCATAGCAGTTTCTGAAAAACGTCTTATCAAAGCACGCCACAATCTCTAGCCATCACCACGTTTCAATGATCCTAGGAAATCGTGCACTAGGCATTAACTGCCCACGTTTCAACAAACGGCCCTGATGGAACATGTGTCTCACTAATTATCAGCTCTTTAATGCTGATTTGAGGTCCTTTGAACTCTCACAAGCTTATAAATTGCTCTAACTTAACCATTTTACCTTTTACGCTTCCAAAAATCTTCAAACGCTCTCATTCTCTCTACACTTTCCAAACTTCGAAAAATACCCAGATTTCCTTCAAACCTTAACAATGGCATCTTCAACTACCAATGTTAAAGATTCCAAGAAAATCCACAAATCTAAAGATGAATATATATATGAATCTCAGGTAATCATTCTCATTATTGTTTCTGGTAAAAAAGACATGCACTATGTGGTCCTTTACCTTCTCTTATTTTTTACCACAATAAATCTAGGGATTTTTTCCACTCTTACCATAAACCAAAACCTATAGGTCAGGCAAATGAAACTAGGGTTAAGAAAACTTCTTCTGATGCAGTAGTACTGAACAATATAGATTTAAGATATATGAACAATAGTTTTAGAGTTTTTAGAGCAACCCCATCCTTCAAAGAATCTGACGATTACATGAACCGACTAGTGAAAATAGAGAAAGTTAAATCTCAAACTTGGAAAACCCTGGGAATTGATGACTTGATTATGCTGTCAAAAACAAGTCTTAATTATTGTCATACCATGTTGGTTTCTTCCTTGTATTTCTGGGATAACACCCACTATACTTTCCATCTCCCTTGTGGGATGATGACTCTTACACTCTTCGATATAGCCGCTATCACAGGGCTTAAACCCACTAGAAACCCTTATAACCCTGACCTAGAATCGGATGATTCCATATGTTTTGCGTCTGTCAAAGCCACATATTCTCACTTTATAACACACTACTTCAACAAAACAACTGATGACATTTCTGATCGAGTAGCTTTTTTGACTGTATGGCTACCCCATTGCGTCATTTGCTCAAAGTCCCTTCAAGTAGCCAGGAGATACTTAATTCTGGCCACTCAATTTCACAAAGTTCATGATATCTGCCTAAGAGAAATGATCTTAGGGAATCACTATAAGTCTCTAAGTGAAGGAGTGGCCCAACTTAAGGACTTAGGAGAAAAAGGGAACCTTTTGCTGTCTGGTCCCGTCTGGATGTTACAACTCTGGCTAAATGCCTCATTCGAAGCCAGCCTCCCAATAAAAATCCAATCAATGAGACTGCTGAAGACATCAAGAATAGGAGATTCGAAGGGACTCGCTTGGTCCAACTCACTCCCAGCGAAGAAGGGCAATCCCTCAGACCAACGTTCTTAAGTTATGTCATGATGTTATCCAAACGGCATGAGTTCACATCGAACATAGCTTCATTCGCTGCAAGGAAGTATGGTCCTGAGTGGTTTACCAGACCTTTTACAGCCCCAATTAAGGCTCAGGAGGCAGAATCTTTGCAGATCTAGGAAGCTTTCCTGATTTTAAGGTTGCTAACGCTTCGACTGAACCTGTCGAAATCTCAAGTGACTCTGGTTGCTTACCAACCAAGCTTAATGGCTCGATAGTTTAGGTTGGTCCAAGCTATTCCCAGATGTCTCTTCGAAAAGAAAGGTGCCCTTCTACTTCATCATGTGAAGTACACTTAAGAGATGAATTCGATGCAACTTGCCCGCTACTCCAATAAGGCTCAACTTATCCCCATTGATTTTGAACCGTGTGATCCGCGGTCGCTCGCGGATCAAAAACGAGTAATTTTATAAAAATGCAGTACAGCGACAGTGACTCGGAATATCGTTCTCACAAGGATTCTTGTATTATTTCAACCAACTAAAGAAAATGTTTATGGGGATTTTAAGTTTTGATTTATAAAATAAGAGGGAAAAAAAGTGATTAAAAAAAATGATTATCAGATAAACTAAAACGGATAATCCTACTGATTCGGGTTCCGACTTATCATCGGCTATTATAACATCAATCCCTAAGCGGCTCCAATCCTATTCGATTATGATATTAATCAGACAAGCTCTTATCAACATCAAATGAATTATGTTCCTGTTTACCGAATTAAGCAAACGGTTAAGAATATGACGAGTTAACGAATTAAGCAAACGATAACACGCAATTAAATTTAGGAACATGCATACAATCGAATTTAATCAATTTTATCCTATGAACAACAATTGAATTAAGCAAACAATTGCAATCAAATTAAGCAAATGACTTCATAGAAAAGGATTGAAAGGAATTGAATTTAAATTGGTATTATAATAACCTCAAAGTGTTGGAACCGTACCCAGCAGGATTTGCCCGGAGGTATTAGTTCTCCATGAAAACTATAAAACAAAGGAAAATTTGAAAAATAAACTAGGTCGATATTTTGCATCACAACAACAACTTTAAATAGAAAATAACTGGGCCAGAAACCTAAACTAGGCCCGCAAGGAAAACTACATTGTCACAAGTCAGAAACTTCAACGAATTATTCGAGACTCAAGAAATCCGAATCAGATCCTTTGTGCAACATGAAAGTTGTAGATCTCTTTCTTAGCTTTCCAACGACTGGTAGAACGCCTCAATCCGATTCCTGTAGCTCCAGTTATGAATTTTTCACTAAAAGCTGTTAATGCTGAAAAATAACAAACGAAAATTAAATAAAGCTTAAAATAAAATAAGTTGTAAAAACATTATAAAATAGGAAATTAAATAAACTAAATGGTAGAAATGCCTAAGTCTAAACATAGAGGAAGGTACATTAAAATGCACTGATCAAATTCCCCTACACTTGAACTTTTGCACTCCGAGCAAAGTATTGTCAAAACTCATGAAACACAAAAACATTCAGCTATTCAATCTAGGCTGTGAACTCCTCTTTGGTCAAGATTGCATTGATAGGTACTACTTTTGCATACTAAGGATATCGTAAGAACACAAATCCTCAATTTTGCAATCATAAGACTCCCTCCTATACAAACCAATCCAAATCATGTCGTTATGCCTAAGTCTAACTTACTCATCCTCTTTTTTCACTCTCTTTCATTCTAGTGCACTCACATTAAGCCCTTTATCTATTCACACACATGGTAATTAAGCTTGTTAGTGACTGTGATCCATATTTTTTTTTCAACAATTCATAATTAGACATTTTTCTGTCTTTTCTTTTTTTTTCTTCACTTTTTGTCCTTTTCTTTTTCTCTTTTTTTTCTTCTTATTAAGCACGGGATTATTCACTTATTTGCATCAGCTCAATTACTTAGCATGTCATTTTTAGATGGTGCTGACTGCTAGATAAACTACTTAAGAGCTATTAAAGGACGAGAACTCAAGACTAAGCCATAACAAGTATCTAAATCGATTTCCATGTTTTGGAGACTCAAGGTGTTAAAACGATACCGATCTTATGAATTTTTCCCAAGTCTCTACAATCTGACCTCCAATCGATCTACAACCCAAAATTTTCAAAAAATGCATTGTGTTTTTCTGAGTAAACAATTTTTTTATTAAACAAAACAAAACAAAGAAAATTGAAAGAAATAAAACAAAGTAAATGGTTCCCTCCCCCACACTTAAAGCATACATTGTCCTCAACGAAAGAACATAAATATAAAATAAGAGTGAGAGAAAGGAAGGAACACACCCGAGGAGTCAAGGTGGATAAGTGATCACATATGCATCCTTTCCCAAAGAGAGATTTCCTGCCGTCTCCTCTTCCAAAGTGGGGAGTAACTTTTGATAGCATCCATCGCCCTTGAAATTTGTATTAGTGTCTTCGCCTTTTATTCCAGGATCAAAGAAGAATCTTCGATAAATAAAAGTGTCGAATGGACACGTGAATTTGATATCCTTTTCCACAACATCAGAGATCAATGGGTTAAGGGGTTGCTTCATTGCTTTTCTTCCCACTTCCATCGAGGTCCATCCAATTCTCTTCTTATGTTTCTTCAAAACCTGTAAAAGTTTATTATCTTCATCAAAATCAAGGTTAGAAGAAATTATAACTGGAAGCCTTTTATCCATATCTGAATAAGCATAATTCAGATTGGTATGAAGTGGTTTAAGCTCCAAGGGGGAAGGTTGTTCAATGGATGGTGAGGTTGGGGCAGCCGTGATGTTAAGAGTTTTAGCTACATAAACAACTTCATCTGCATGAAAAACATCACCCTGTACGGCAGCATTAATCTCAACACAAACAAAACAAATGTTAGTGTCGGTACATGAATCACAAGAGTAAGTATCATCATAATCTAATAAAGATGGAAAATCAGATAACAACTCAGGATGAATATCATCAACTAAATCAGATGGTAACTCTTTTGGATTCACTACTGTTTGGGCATATAGTTGGTTTGATTCTTGAGCTTGTTGCATGGCATTCAGTATAGTGGCAAACTGTTCAATCTGTGTCTGCAGAGCCTGAAGACTTGAATCTGTTTGTTGCTGAAACTGAAGATCATTTATAGCCATTTGCTTGACAAGGTCCTCTAATGAAGGTTCAGAAGGTGTAGAGCATACAATTTGGAATTCATTCATATGCTTATTCGGATCCTCACCTGCAAGTCCATTAAGCCTTGGCAACAAGTGTATTAAATCAGATTCCAATTCGAAAGGTACACTAACAACAGGATATTCCATACATAAAGCATTATAGTTCGTATCATAGGCAACAAGTTCTCTAAGAGTTATTTGATTTGTCATATTAAATTTAATAGGAAAATCAACAAAGAAAATAAAACAAAGAACAAATTCAGCAATGCAGCAACAATTAGAAAAATACCAACAATGTCCCCGTTAAGAAAAAGAATGGAAAAATAGAAAACCGAATAAAATTAAATCTAAAAATTATAAAAATATAACTAAAAATCAAATAAAATCAAAATGAGTCAATAAAAAAAATTTCGGATTTTTTTGAAAATATGAAAATAGAAAAAAAATAAAATAAAATAGAAAAATAACTAATTTGCGATTTTCAGGGTCAAAATCTTTTAGAATTTTATTCTAAATGAGTATTGTTAAACGATTTATTTCTGATTTTCTGGAAAAAATTCGGAGCAAATCGGAACAATAGCTTACAAACTCACCTGATAGGCTGAAACGCTTACCACTGTACTGCAACCCTGAAAATTTACACACAAAAACAAAAAACAAAAAACAAAAAAAAACAAAAACTCTAAAATTAAAATTTTACATTTGGCTAAAATTAATAAGAATCCCCGGCAACGGCGCCAATTTGATCCGCGGTCGCTCGCGGATCAAAAACGAGTAATTTTATAAAAATGCAGTACAGCGACAGTGACTCGGAATATCGTTCTCACAAGGATTCTTGTATTATTTCAACCAACTAAAGAAAATGTTTATGGGGATTTTAAGTTTTGATTTATAAAATAAGAGGGAAAAAAAGTGATTAAAAAAAATGATTATCAGATAAACTAAAACGGCTAATCCTACTGATTCGGGTTCCGACTTATCATCGGCTATTATAACATCAATCCCTAAGCGGCTCCAATCCTATTCGATTATGATATTAATCAGACAAGCTCTTATCAACATCAAATGAATTATGTTCCTGTTTACCGAATTAAGCAAACGGTTAAGAATATGACGAGTTAACGAATTAAGCAAACGATAACACGCAATTAAATTTAGGAACATGCATACAATCGAATTTAATCAATTTTATCCTATGAACAACAATTGAATTAAGCAAACAATTGCAATCAAATTAAGCAAATGACTTCATAGAAAAGGATTGAAAGGAATTGAATTTAAATTGGTATTATAATAACCTCAAAGTGTTGGAACCGTACCCAGCAGGATTTGCCCGGAGGTATTAGTTCTCCATGAAAACTATAAAACAAAGGAAAATTTGAAAAATAAACTAGGTCGATGTTTTGCATCACAACAACAACTTTAAATAGAAAATAACTGGGCCAGAAACCTAAACTAGGCCCGCAAGGAAAACTACATTGTCACAAGTCAGAAACTTCAACGAATTATTCGAGACTCAAGAAATCTGAATCAGATCCTTTGTGCAACATGAAAGTTGTAGATCTCTTTCTTAGCTTTCCAACGACTGGTAGAACGCCTCAATCCGATTCCTGTAGCTCCAGTTATGAATTTTTCACTAAAAGCTGTTAATGCTGAAAAATAACAAACGAAAATTAAATAAAGCTTAAAATAAAATAAGTTGTAAAAACATTATAAAATAGGAAATTAAATAAACTAAATGGTAGAAATGCCTAAGTCTAAACATAGAGGAAGGTACATTAAAATGCACTGATCACCGTGTTTCTTTTGCACCCCAGAATTCAACCACTAGTGTTCAATATATTATGCAGACGAGTTCTTCGATGCTCCTTCCTTCACTCAGCTTATTGACCAAGCTTTCCTCTCTGTGCAGGAGAAGACCAAGAAAGGTACTTCGACACACATCAAAGAAATCCAAGCATGCCAAAAGTACTTTGAAACTGTTTATCGACCAGATGTCTTAGTCGAACCGTCTATGAGACAATTGTTACACTAAAGGAATTTTTTTTAAAGAAAATGGAGAATTTACAACTCCCTCCGTTCGTTCCTTCTAGGGAACGATACACAATGACTTTCAATAAATTTCCTCTCAAATTTCCTTGACTACCAAGTGATGATATTGGAGTGGCCCTTGCCCCTCCATTTTCAGACTGGTTTATCTGTGGGGATTCTATAAAAATCCTCCGTCAACAGTCAAAGCCGAACGCTCAACTGGTGCTTGCGAGTAAGCATACTCTAGACAGTTTCAAATGTCCTCTTCATATCGGTATAGAAGATGTTTACATCGAATCCAAAATATATGAAGGTGTGGAATGGGAGGTTTTCGAACTAGATTTCTATTATTCGATTTTTGTCATCTTACTTGTTTTATTTTTGTTTAAATTTCAGCCATCAAGGCTGCACCCAAAAAGAAGAAACAGGTCGAAGAAAAGGCATAAGAGAACTGTCAAGTTGCTAAGGTGAATTTCTTACTCATTTCTTCTCTATTGCAAAATCTCATGTTGTCTGATACTTCAAATCTTTTCTCCTCAGAGCTTTCAAAGACCACCCCCACTCCAAAGAAGAAAAAATGAGAAGAGCTTCCAGCCAAATCATAATTGAGTCGAATGAGGAAAACCAATCTCCTCCTGAAGAATAGACCCTGAAAAGGAGGAGAAAGCAAGCAAAAACAATTGAAGGCTTCAATCAACTGAAGTCAAAGGCTAGCAAACTCTCGACAAAAGTGTCCCCTGCTTGCAATGTAATGCAGACTTAGAGGGATAACTCCAGTGCTGGGGCTGATGAACCCAAGGTAAATACTTCACCTAGAAATTCGCAATTTTCTTAACCATTTATCCCTTTAATTCTTTGGCTTTTCTCTTTTCAGGTTACCACCGACATCAGAGGTCAGCCCATGGTGCAACAGATTATTCCAACAACCAGCAGTAATCCCAATTGTCATCCAACAACTTCTTTTGGGGCTTTTACGAAAGACTCCACCAAAGGATCTGAGGAAGGAATCCAATCTGCATGTGCTCCTAAAAAGACACCATTCATTCCTGCGGTTGAATTTCCTCATGTCGAGGTAGCCATTCCAAAAGAGGACTTGGTCGAAAGAGAAATTGTTGATCTCTCAGGGGATAGTGTGATGCCCAATATAGAACAAACTGCTGAGGGTAATCTTGAGGAGCAACAAAGAGAAGATGACAAGCTTGTTGAAGAATAAGAAGAAAAAGAAGAAGAAGAAGAAGAAGAAGAAGAAGAAGAAGAAGAAGAAGAAGAAGAAGAAGAAGAAGAAGAAGATGATGATGATGAAGAGAAAAATCAAGAAGAGAAAGAAGAAGAGGAAGAGGGAGAGCAAACTGCATCTGAAGCAGAAATTGAAGTGGAGGTCCTAGAAGGTAAAGTTGACCAAGAGAATCAATCCAAAGATCCTCCAACTACTGCTTTGACTGGTACTCAATCGACCAGTCTTTCACACGAAGAGCTGGAATCTTTGAAAGTACAACGACCATTGAAGTACCTAAAAGCTATGCTCAGTTCCCAATACAGCTTTGGCGAAAAAAGCACCAGCACTTCAACCTCCTCAGGGAAACCTCTGACTGGGAAAACTGACAATGACTTCCTTATGCAGATAAAAGAAAAAATAATTGCAGTGGACTTGTTCCAAATCTTAGAACAAGATGTTTCTATCAGTTTTGGTCTCAAGAAACTTCTGAAGCAAATCAATATTTTAGAAGTTTCCCCATAAATGGTTGATGTTGTTATGGAGCTGAGTATGCTGGTTGATCTTATTGCTGCTGATCTCAACCGCCTTAGATACTTCTCGAGAAACCTTACCATAAAAACTGGCAATCAAAAAGTTACATGGGAGGTTGTCTCGACGTTTACTGAAAAAGTTTCAACACTCGAGAAACTTTCTGAGCAGAATAAGAAAGAGGTTGAAAATGTGATAAGAGCATTGTAGAATGGGAGAGGCAAATTATCCTTTTGCAACACAAAATCTCTCAAGCCAAGCAACTCAAGACCAATCTGTTTAGCTCTGTCGAAGATGAAGTAACAAAAGAGATCCAAGCTGGCCTTCAACATCTTGAAAAAGCTCAACAACTTGGGAAAGAGAGTAAAGCTCTCTTAACCAATAAAACTCTTTGGAACGCCACCTGATGCTTCAAAAGTCGAAGTACGAAAAGATGAAAGGCTCTCTTCCCTTCTAAAGTTATCCTGTAGCATTTTTCCTCCTTTTGTTAATCATGGCTTTTGGCCCTTTGTGGCATTTTTCCATAACGAATTAAGCCATTTTGGCATATTTATCTACCATATTAGCTTTATCTTTTTCACATTATTATTTTTTGGTTATTTTTATCTCTTGAAGTGCAGGCTTATATTTTTTCAAATATTTTCCATTAACCTTCAAGATTCTTTTATCTTTATCTAACTTTTCAATCTCATACGCGCCATTAGAAAAAACTTGTATAACTTGAAAAGGGTCTTCCCATTTAGGGGACCATTTACCTAAGGCCCTATCCTTTTGATCCATAAGCAAAATTAACTTCCAGACCAATTCTTCTGGCGAAAACATTTTAACATTAACTTTCTTGTTATAGGATTTCTCTACTCTTTTCTTCTGCCTTCTTAACAATTCCAAGGCATTAAGCCTTTCTTCATCCAAATTAACCAACTCGTCCAACATCACGTTCCAGTAGGATTCTGATGGAATCTCATGGTGCCTTTGGATCCTCATTGACTGTAATTAGATTTTCACTAGCAACATTGTATCATGGCCAAACATTAATCGAAACGGAGTTGCATTAGTTGATTATTTGGGAGAAGTTCGACATGCCCAAAGCACTTGATCCAAAGTCTTGTGCCAATTTCTAGGCTTCTTCCCTGTATGTTTCTTAATTATCCCAATCATTATTTTATTTGCTGCTTCGACCTGACCGTTAGCCTGAGCATAATAGGGTGTAGAAGTTAACAATTTGAAACCCATTTCCTTGGCAAATTCTTGCATCTTTAGACCAATAAAAAATGGTCCTTGATCTGTTGTAATGGTTTATGGGATTCCAAATCTATAAATAGTGTTTTATGATGAATTCAGTTACATGTTCTTGGTCGACATTTGGCAAAGGTATAGCTTCGATCCATTTTGTAAAATAGTCGATACCTATCAAAATGTACCTTTGGTTTTTTTATGACGCTGGTCGAATTTCTCCAACCAAATCCAAACCCAGCCCCTAAAGAGCCATGGTTTGACTATGAAATGTAACTCACTCGCAGGAACATGTTATATACCTGTGTGTACTTGACACTCTTGGCACCCTTTAGCGAATTCAATATAATCTTTTAGCATGATGGGCCAATACATGCCTTGTTGAAATAGCCATTTCATCTTATGGCCTTCCTGGTGCATCCCATATGCCCCACTGTGGATAGTCGAAAGGGATAAATATGCCTCTGATTCACTAAGGCATTTAAGTAAAACTCCCTGATGACTCGACTTTGTATCACATTTTTCGATTCATTTTGTGCATCTTTATTCGTTATTTTATCGAGTCATTGTCGTTTTAGCTTTTGAATACTTACGTTTTCTTCTGTTTTTGTTTGACTGGTGTTAAATCAGTAACATAGTAGAAAAGGATCAAAAAGCAAGCTAAACGATGAAGAAAGCCCTACAAAAAGCAACATTTTGGCCTCCTTAGGACAATGGCGCTCGCCATTGCTTGTGGAAGGCGTTCACCGTGCAAAAAAAAAAAGGAGGGAACCATAATTTGAAGCTAATGGAGGTCGCCGTTTACCGTGGGAACAGTTTTCCCTGAGCAGTTTGGCAGTTCTAAAGGATTTTCGAATTTTAATATTTTGGAGCCCCTTCCCCTCTATGAATAGACCCTAGTAAGTCAGAGTTAGGTATCCAAGTAACCCGTGCGGAAGCGCTATCTAAATTCTGCCAAACCTTCCTTACATATTCATTAACCAAAGCAGAAATCGCTCACACCGAGTGATTACTCCCCCGTTGTATCTTTACTTTCTTGTAATCCCTGATTGCACGCTTGGATCAAATTTTTAATCTATTGGAGTTGTTTCTATTTCAATTTATCTCAGGTTATTTAAAATTCTATTGTACTGCATTACTTTACTTTCGTATTATTTGCAATTATGTATGTTTTAATTTTCAGCATGATAAGTACCTTAGGTTTATAGATGAACATGTCTGAGTAGTTTCGCCGGAGTCCGTAGTCTGAGTACCGTCGCCCGACGGGACTCTGTAGGAACCATCGGTGTTCAACTTAGTTATTTTAAAATTCCGGTTTTGGGGTCTATTCTGAATTTAGCCAGTCTTGTCGTGAGAGGGAGAGGCTGGTTAACAATGTTTTGTCTTGAGAGTGAGAAACACACCAAGGCATGTCCGACAGAGCGAGAGTTTGAGGTGATCGCCGAATAGTAGACACCGAGCACTGAGTTTGAATGCAGCGAGAGCGCTTTAGGTCTCAGTTAGGCTCTGCTAGTTTTCAAAGCGCACCTTTTAACTATCGAGCGAGCGAGAGCAAAATCTTGGGGTCATCAGGTGTGGTTGGGTCAATAGCGCGAGAGTGTGAGATCGAATCATTAAACCAGTTTTTCCTACAGAATAACTTTGAGTCCTTCGTTAACACCCGGGATCTGCAGAGTCCCTTAGGAGCACGTGGATCATTCTTCGGACCCGTTTCTTATTCTTTTTCAAATCATGTTAGAATTAAGTCCTTTTACCGCAAAAGCGAAGTCTTAGCTTTGCACTGCAACAATTGATCACTCTAGGTTGATTATTAGTCCTTGTGGGTTCGACATTCTTTTAAAACTATGTGATAGACTGTATACTTGCTGTAGTAATCCGACAAATACGCAAAGTCGCGATCAAGTTTTTGGCGCCGTTGTCAAGGACTAATTTAGTCAATATTGTGGTAATTCAGTTGCACAGTATATACTAAGGCAACTTTTTGTTTTATTTTCCATTTCGATTAATCGATTGTATGCCAGAAACTCGCTTACGAGGTGAAGAGTTGGAACAACCAATCAACGAAATCGAACGTTACATACTTCTAAAACACTTAATCAACGATTTCCTTCATAGACATAACATCCCAAAACCAATTATTCCTTATTCAGACTCGGAAACCGAATCAGAACCATCCCGAAACATGGCCGAAGGACCGAGAGACCGTCCTCTAAAGTATTACGTTGTTCCATCACAGGAAGAGCCACACAACAACATTGCTGCCCCATCTATTAACCGTAACGATTTCAAGCTGAAACCTTCGCTAATTTCAGCAGTTCAACAAAACCAATTCTCAGGTAATGCTACGAATGACCCGAACCTTCATTTGTCAATATTTGTGCAATATGCCGACAATGTAAAAGCCAATGGAGCCAATCAAGAAGCAATAAGACTAAGAATTTTTCCGTTCTCATTAGGGATAGAGCTAGAGCTTGGCTCCAGTCTCTACCATCCCATTCAGTGATGACATGGGATGAGTTAAAGAAAGTCTTCTTAGCCAGATATTTCCCACCAAGTAAGACAACTATGCTACAAGCTCAAATCAACGGATTTAAGCAAAAAGATAACGAATCCTTATTTGATGCTTAGGAGATATACAAGGACATGTTAAGGATATGCCCACACCATGGACTTGAAGAATGGATGATAATACATACCTTTTATGGCGGGCTGTTGTACAACACCAAAATGAACTTATGTGCAGCCACAGGAGGTGCTCTAATGGATAAATTGTATGCAGAAGCTTATGAACTTATAGATATTATGGCTCAAAACCATTTCCAATGGGGATGTGAATGCACTAGTGTAGAGAGACCAACTCCGAAAAGGGGAATGTATAAAGTCAACGGTATAGACCGGGTCAATGCTAAAGTAGACGCCCTTGCTCAAAAGATCGAAAGTTTAGCAATAGCACCACTAGCAGCTATCGTAGCTGCGGTGACTCCAAATTGTGAAATTTATGGAAACGCTGGGCATACAAATGCTGAATGTCAAGTGTTGGCTGGTACTCCAACCGACCAAGTGAATTATGCTCAAGGAAATCCATATTCAAACACCTACAACCCTGGCTGGAGAAATCACCCGAACTTTTCATATAAGAATAACAATGCTTTACATCCATCAAACTCAACATATGTTGTTCCACCTGAATTTCATAAAGGAGCGTAATCCGCTCCACCACAACCACCTAGGAAGTCAAATCTGGAAATCCTGATGGAAAACTTTATGAATGCTCAAGCCCAGTAAAACAAAGACTTGGCAAATCAAAACGCTCACACAAGCGATTTGGTGAAACAACTGTCGAACAAGCTTGATGTTGTGGCTACTCATAACAAAATGCTGGAAACTCAAATCACTCAAGTAGCCCAACAACAATCATCTATAGCAGCCCCAGCTGGAGCATTTCCTGGATAGGCGCAACCAAATCCAAAAGGACATACTAACGCTATTACTTTCTGAAGTGGAACAGAATACGATGGACCTGTCGATCCGAGAATCTAAAATTCATCCATGCACCAGAATATGCAAAAGGAACCCGAGAAGGGAGAAAAATCAAATATGGAGAAGGAAGATGAAAGCGGATAGGCCGTAGAGAAAGAAACACCTTATGTGCCTCCGCCACCTATACCTTATCCTCAAAAACTAGATAAATCTAAAAATGAAGGACAATTCAAGAAATTTGTAGAGCTTCTAAAGCAATTGAATGTAACTATACCATTTACAGAAGCTATTACGCAAATGCCTTCATATGCTAAATTTATCAAAGAGATCCTGTCGAATAAGAAAAAGCTAGAAGACAATGAAACTATTATGCTCACTGTCGAGTGTAGCGCTATACTTTAAAATAACATGCCACCTAAGCTAAAAGATCCAGGTAGCTTTTACATACCTTGTGTAATCGGAAAGTCTGTCATAGATAAAGCATTATGTGATCTAGGAGCCAGTGTTAGCCTAATGCCCTTATCCACATGTAAGAAATTCGATCTAGGAGAACTTAGGCTGACGAAAATGTCTCTACAGCTAGCAGAACGCTCGGTTAAGTATCCAATAGGTATGCTAGAAAATGTGCTAGTTCGCATAGGTCAATTCTATATTCTGACAGATTTCGTGATAATGGACATTAGGGAAGATTCTAATATACCAATCATCTTAGGTAGACCGTTCTTAGCAACAGCTGGAGCTATAATAGATGTGAAGAAAGGAAAATTAACCTTCGAGGTAGGGGGAAAATTGAGTTTATCTTAGCCCAATTCCTAAAAGCCCTTGTTTTAGATTATACATGCTACTCTCTAGACATTATCGACAAATGCATGAAAAAAATGGAGAAGGAACCAACAAGGTACACAGAAGTACTTAATATTCCAGCCCCTCGAATATTCGAGGATGATAACTGGCGTGAGCCATATGAAGATGACAGTCTAAGAGAATGCCTAGAACTCACACCCGATCCAATGCCATGCCCTAAGAAACCATCTGTAGAACTTAAAACATTACCCAAGGAGTTGAGATATGAATTCCTAGATATTGAACTTGAAAAACCCGTGATAGTTAATGCCAATTTGGGACAATTAGAAATGGAGAGACTATTGGAAGTCTTAAGGAGATATCCATCAGCTTTTGGATACAACATTTTTGATTTGAAAGGGATAAGTCCCTCTATATGTATGCATCGCATTTTGATGGAGGAAGATTGTAAGACGTCTAGAGAACATCAAAGACAGTTGAACCCTATCTTAGGCGATGTAGTCAAGAAAGAAGTACAGAAGCTATTGGAAGCAGGAATCATATACCCGATATCTGACAGTAACTAGGTAAGCCCAGTACATGTCGTACCAATGAAGGGTGGTGTTACGGCTGCAACCAACAAAAAGGGTGAGTCCGTAGCAAAATGAACTCAAACTGGATGGAGGATGTGTATAGATTATACGAAGCTGAATAAAGCTACTAGAAAAGATCATTTTCCTCTACCCTTCATAGAGAAGATGCTTGAACGATTAGCAAAACATTCACATTTTTGTTACTTAGACGGGTACTCAGGATTCTTTCAGATACCTATCCATCCTGATGACCAGGAAAAGACTACATTTACCTGCCCCTATGGCACATATGCATCGGCGAATGCCATTCGGATTATGTAATGCTCCCGCAACATTTCAGAGATGCATGATGTCGATCTTTGCAGATTTCATAGACGACATAATGGAAGTATTCATGGACGATTTCTCTGTGTGTGGGGGAAGTTTCGAACACTGTCTGTCGAACCTTGAAATTGTATTTGAACGATGTGTTAAGGTAAACCTTGTGTAGAATTAGGAGAAATTTCATTTCATGGTACGACAAGGCATAGTCCTTGGACATGTAGTATCCGATAGAGGTATTGAAGTAGACAAAGCAAAGATAGAAGTCATAGAAAATCTTCGACCTCCTAAAACAGTTAGAGAAATACGAAACTTTTTAGGACACGTAGGTTTTTACCGATGATTTATTAAAGACTTCTCCAAGATCACAAAGCCTCTGACTAGACTACTAATGAAAGAAGTCAAATTCATATTCGATGAAGAATGCTTGGGAGCATTTGAACATCTAAAGAGTGCTCTTATTACCGCACCCATCATGCAACCACCTGATTGGAGTCTACCGTTTGAAATAATGTGCGACGCTAGCAATTATGCTGTAGGCGCTGTCTTAGGGAAAAGAAAGGATAAAAAGCTTCATGCTATTTAATATGCAAGTAGAACCCTGGACAGCACATAGATGAACTACGCAACCACAAAAAAGGAACTCCTGGCCGTTGTTTTCGCCTTAGATAAATTTCATTCCTATCTAGTAGGAGCAAAATTCATTATCTATACCGATCATGCTGCGATTAGGTACCTGTTGACTAAGAAGGATGCCAAACCAAGACTCTTGAGATGGATCTTGCATTTGCAAGAATTCTATTTATAAATTAAGGATAAAAAGGGCACAGAGAACGTGGTAGCAGATCATCTCTCTAGGATTGAGGGTCTGGAACTCGAAGAAGTTCCTATAGATGATGCATTCCCTTACGACAGACTAGTAGCCCAATTAGGAAGCGAATGTGACACAATAGAACATTCCTTGTTATTTAATGATGTAGAAACATATGAAGTAGTAGAAGCAATCTGTACTAAAACCACATTGCCATGGTATGCTAACTTTGTTAACTACCTAGCAGCCAAAGTGCTTCCACCAGATCTAACATACCAACAAAGGAAGAAGTTCTTCCATGACCTCAAACAATACTATTGGGATGAACCCCTGCTATTTAAAAGAGGCGCTGATGGAATATTTCATCGATGCATCCCTGAATGGGAAGTAGCGGATGTCATATCCCACTTCCATGCCACACCATATGGAGGACATGCCAGTACGTCAAAAACATGCGCAAAGATATTACAATCTGGCCTCTTTTGGCCAAACCTCTGGAAGGACGTCCACATCGCTATTATGAACTGCGACCGGTGTCAACGCACTGGGAACATTTCTAGACGCGATGAGATGCCGCAAAGGATAATCTTAGAAGTTGAAGTCTTTGATGTATGGGGAGTTGATTTCATGGGACCTTTTCTATCTTCCTTTGGAAACAAATACATACTTGTTGCAGTCGATCATGTATCAAAGTGGATCGAGGCGATAGCCTCTCCTACAAATGATGCACGAGTAGTGGTCAAACTTTTCAAAAACATACTCTTTCCCATATTTGGTGTACCAAGAATTTTCATTAGTGATGGAGGTTCCCATTTCATTTCAAATGCCTTCGGGAAACTATTGCTTAAATACGGAGTAAGACATCAAGTAGCGACACCCTACCACCCTCAAACAAGCGGACAAGTGGAGGTGTCAAATAGGGAGATCAAGCAAATTTTAGAAAAAAAACAGTTGCGATCTCTAGGAAAGATTGGTCTACTAAACTTCATGAAGCTCTGTGGGCTTACAGAATAGCTTACAAGACCCCTATAGGAACCACACCATACAAACTAGTTTATGGAAAACCATGCCATCTGCCTGTGAAACTTGTGCACAAAGCTTATTGAGCCATTAAGACCTTAAATATGAACTACTAGGGAGCCGGTGAGAAAATAATTTTGGATATCCATGAACTAGAGGAACTAAGACTAGACGCATATGAAAATGCACGAATATACAAAGAAAGAGCCAAGAAATGGCATGATAAAAGAATAGCGAAGAATGAGTTTAATGAAGGAGATGTAGTTCTTCTATTTAACTTTAGACTTAAACTTTTTCATGGAAAACTGCATTCTAGGTGGTCTGGTCCTTTTGAAGTTACAAAAGTCCTACAGAGTGGAGCAGTTGAAATTAAAGGAAAGCCGAATGAGACGTTCATCGTGAACGGTCAAAGACTCAAGCAATACCACTCGGTAGAAAACAAGGAATTCTGCACATACTGTAAGTTGGAAGAGCCTCCCGCTCTTCCTGACTAAGGGAACCTTTTTCAAATCTAATGTCGAGCTTCTGACATTAAACAAAACGCTATGTGAGAGCTAACCCACGATCTTTAGTTTTTTCTTTTTTATTTTTTTTAGTTTTAGGACATTGTATGCATGATTAGTATAGACTTTATCTCTTATGCAATTCCAATGTTGTCGCTATTATTACTTTATTATTAGTATCCATATCTTAATTATACTAACGTGTAGTAATTTTATTTCCTTAATAGTGTATTATATTCTTTTTGATCTCCAGGATAACCCTCTCTAAGATACCTTTGACATGAGACCATGCAGACTTTCGAGAACCATACTGTCACCTTCAGGAATGATGTCCAGAGACGTCGATTTGAGGCTTTGTCTCAAAGAGATTTTGGTCTGTCCATCTACCCTGACAACTCTGCTATGCAAACCCTTAGTATCCAGGACATCATTGTTTACCTCATGAGCCAAATAGGTTGGACCCACTTTGCCTTAGAAAAGAAGTTTAGCACCTACCATAACCTAACTCTGGAGTTCCTTAGCTCTCTTTACTTCGACCCCAATCATGGTTTCAGTTTTGGCCGTGGACTGGCTACTTTCAGGTTGTTTGGAAACAAGTATAGGTTCACACATCACAAATTTGCTGAATTGTTAGGCTTTCCTAATGAGCCCGATGTTGTAAGCAAGACTCTTGTGGATGCCTTTACTAGTTTTGATCTCCGACAATTCTGGGGTACCTTAACTGGAAATGGGAATGCTGAACCCGATGTTATGTTCTCTGAGAGCATCCACAACCTTGGATGGAGATATTTTCATAAGATTATTGCTCAACTTTCTTTGGCAAGGAAGAGAACATCACCTCTGTGTATAGGGACGAGTTGTATATCATGATTTGTGCATCCCAAGGAAAACTTGTCAATGTCGCCTCGTTTCTGCTTGCAAATTTTAGTCGTCTTGCTCGTGATTCTTTTGAGCCGATCTTAATAGGTGGGTCGGTAATAATGATTGCTGATGCAATTAGAATGAGATATCATCTAAATCGTTCCTTTGCTTTTGGTGGCGTCCGTTTGATGAACATTAACTTTTGTTTCAATCGGCAAATGATTGCAAATCTTGGTCCTGTTGAATTTGAGCTGCTTATTAATAATGTTGTAGTTCATACTTTTACCCTACCCAACCATGATAAAACTAGTGTGCACAACAAGAATAACTGGCTCTACGACTTGGAGGTCCCTGATGAATTTCTGACTCCACCTGACTCTCCTCAAGTTTACAAAAATCGCGATACTATTACGCCTGCCTCTGCCACTCAAAGTTCTGAGATTAATCCTACTGATCTAACTGTCAATGTAGTTGCCGCTATTAATTGCATCCAGTCCAAATTAGATTTTGTTCTAGACGAGATTTCGTCCCTCAGAATCAATTTCATTAGACTTATGGATGTTGTCCATGAGGAGTTGGACCACTTGTTCCAGATGGTCTATTCCATTGCACAGCACCACGGATGACTACCAAGGCGCAGCTTTTTCCCTGTTTTTCTTAGGATAGTTTATTTCTCTGTATAGTGTTTCCCATTCACGTATTGTCTGTACCGTTTCATTCCACTGTTTACCGTTGGAATGCCGACGCGTAGTTGTAACGTACTTCAGTTTCGTTTAATGTAAGTTTTTCTTTAAGTACTTTTGTTTTTAGCTTTCTAAAGCCTGTTTAATCTTTTTTAGTGTAGCATTTTATTGTGTGTGAGTGAAAACAAGTAAAACACTAAAAATATGTCGGCAAAACAACATTCTTCCAAACTAGAGCCAGCAGCTCGTGCCTGAGGCAAATGGCGGTCGCCATGAGCCTAATGGCGCTCGCCGTTTGGTCCAGGGGGAAAAACTACTTTAAAATTTAAAAATACATTTTGCCTCTTCATTTCTTCACTCTTACCACCCTTACATATTCCCAATACAACATTAATCACCCCACAACCTCCTCATTATCCCACATTAACTTCTAACCACCCAACTTCTCTATTCAACCCCTATTTAAACCCATTAACTTCACCCTTTCCATCATCACTTTCAAAGCCATTTTCCATTCTTGCACCATCTTAGAAACCCAAACAAACAAACATTATGGAAGCCAACCAAGAAATCAGTTACATGGGCATCGAGTTCCCCGAAGGAGTGCTCGGAAACACCATGCGTGCGAACTTTCGCCGACTCTCCAAGAGACTCGTCTATGCGACATGGTATCCTAACCCGAACACTCTTTGCACCTTGGGTCTCTACCAGAGCGTCTCTTGGATGCTCCGAAACCTCGGTATGACTTGTTTCTGTTCTATGTTTAATGCTTCCTACGTTACGCTTACATATGAGTTTCTAAGTTCACTTAGGTATGTTCATGATCTTTCTTGCATAATCGGTACCATTCACTTCCGAATGTTTAATGCTGACAATTCGTTAACTCACGAGCAGGTAGAGGAATACTTTGGACTTTCCGCCAACGAAGGGTCTGTTGCCCTTGCACCTCTAGAAAGTGACTAGGAGGACAGAGCCTTTCAGTTTTGGAACCAAATCACTAACACCACAACCACCACATGGGAAGGCCTAAAGGCCACTACCATCCACAACCTAGCGATCCGATACTTACACTGTATCTTCGCTTCCACCATTTTTGGACGTGAGAATCTAGGCAACGTGAACTCTAAAGACCTATTCTTTATCCATTGCGCTCTCCTCCAAACCCCTGTCAATGCCATACCATTCCTCTTAGCCCATTTTATCAGTGTTTCAAACAGAACTAGTGGTTCCATTTGCATTGGCGGTGTTGTCACTGCCATCGCTTGTTGTCTAGACTTAGAGGTTGATTTAGCAAATTCTAACAATATACCTTGCCTCTACGCCAATATTGACTTTTGCCATCATATGCGGCTTGTCAAAAGTTTACCTAGTGGTAAGTATCATATAATGGTTCGTACCACTGAGTTCCGAGGTTTCTCTCTACCCTGCTCTAAGCGTATCGATGTGTGCCAACGCGCTAATTGGTTAATTGATTTAGGTGCACCAGATTTAGAGGAGGAAAACACAGAGAGGCAATATCGGGAGGTTGCGAGACAGCCTTCTGAGAGGCCTCGTACTCATAGACGTACTACTGACACACTTGGGCCTAACACCCAGGAACCTGCTGCTTCTTTTTCTAATTTTGTAGGTATTTTCTCATCGCTAGATGACATCTTATCGGAGCTCCGGCAGCATATAGAAAGGGACGCCGAGTGTGACGCAATAATGCAAGAGATGCAGAGGCGCCAATATGAGTTTATGGACTGAACTGAGCTAGACTTGCGAGACGTTGTCTCCGGCATGGCAGGCTTGCGCAGAGAGGAGATCCGTATTGCAGACTGTGTCCAGCATGTCCCACAGGACAACCCAACTTTTAACTAGGAAAGACACCATTATGGAGACCGTGGCCACCACCACTGACTTCTCCAGGTTCTATCGCTCCTTCTTTCACCTTAGACTTGGCCATTGAGGACAATGCCTAGTTTAAGTGTGAGGGATGAGTTGTTAACTATTTTTATTTATTTTCTGTCATTTCCAGTTTTCTAGTTTTAGTTGTTTCTTTTTTGAGTCATACGTGCGTTTGATTCAAAAATTGCTTTACATTTTTCGTATTGTCTGTTAACTCCCCTATTTTGACCATAATTTAAAATTTTGACTCATGGCACGACACTCCAAAAGTATATAGATTGCTTAGGCTATGTTAGTTAACTTGAGAAAGTTGTGAAAATATCGGTATCGTTCCTACACCTTAGATTCCCTAAGTATCCAATATTGATTTAAATAGACATTATGATAAGACCTTATGCCTAGTTTCTTAGAAGTGGCCTCTTGACTAGTTTATACTAGCAGTCAACACCATCCTTGTGTACAAACTAAGTAAAGAACCAATGCAAATATGTGTTGATCTCAAAAATTTGAATAATGTGATTTTTTATAGAAAATGAATGAAAGACATGATCCCACTAAGTTAGGTGGTCCTCATCCGGCCATTTAGCCTAAAGGTTCGGACTCTTGAAATTTGTAAGCAAAATAAAACATAATGTGCAAAAAGAGAAAAAATTCTGAATATCGAGATCATATAACACAAACAGGTTCGCTTACCATGTAAGTGCAAAGGATAACGGGCTTAATGTGATTGTGCGAGAATGAAAAAGAGGTGAAATAGGATAAAGGATATAGGTATGGTCATAATTTCATGATTTGAATTGGTATTGCATAGGAAGGGAGTGTTTGTCCGCAAATGTGGAGATGTGTCGGTACGATATCCTTGTTTTCATTATATAGTACTTATCGGTCGAACTTTAGCCTAGCAGCTGTGTATGATCAGAGTTTCGTTGTGCCAATGTTTCAGACCATGCTTACTTTCCGTTTACCATATTGGTTGATTGCTTGAGGACAAGCAAAGATTTTAGTATGGGGGAGTTTGATGACTCGACTTTGTATCACATTTTTCTATTCATTTCGTGCATCTTTATTCGTTATTTTATCGAGTCATTGTCGTTTTAGCTGTTGATTACTTACGTTTTCTTCTGCTTTTATTTGACAGGTGTTAAATCAGCAACATAGAAGAAAAGGATTGAAAAGCAAGCTAAACGGTGAAGAAAGCCCTTCAAAAAGCAACATTTTGGCCTCCTCGGGACAATGGCGCTCACCATTGCTTGTGGAAGGCGTTCACCATGCAAAAAAAGGAGCGAACCATAATTTGAAACTAATGGCGGTCGCCATTAGGCACACGGCGGTCTCCGTTTACTGCGGGAACAGTTTTTCCTGAGCAGTTTAGCAGTTCTGAAGGATTTTTGAATTTTAATATTTTGGAACCCCTTCCCCTCTATAAATAGACCCTAGTAGGTCAGAGTTAGGTATTCAAGTAACCCGTGCGGAAGCGCTGTCGAAATTCTGTCAGACCTTCCTTACATATTCATTAACCAGAGCAGAAATCACTCACACCGAGTGATTACTACCCCGTTGTATCTTTACTTTCTTGTAATCGTTGATTGCCCGCTTGGATCAAATTTGTAATTTGTTGGAGTTGTTTCTATTTCAATTTATCTCAGGTTATTTACAATTCTATTGTACTGCATTACTTTACTTTCATATTATTTGCAATTATGTAAGTTTTAATTTACAGCATGATAAGTACCTTAGGTTTATAGATGAACATGTCTGAGTAGTTTCGTCGGAGTCTGTAGTTTGAGTACCGTCACCCGACGGGACTATGTAGGAACCATCAGTGTTCAACTTAGTTATTTTAAAATTTTGGTTCTGGGGTCTATTCTGAATTTAGCCAGTCTTGTCGTGAGAGCGAGAGGCTGGTTAACAGTGTTTTGTCACGAGAGTGAGAAACACACCAAGGCGTGTCCGACAGAGCGAGAGTTTGAGGTGATCGTCAGATAGTAAACACCGAGCATTGAGTCTAAATGCAGCAAGAGTGCTTTAGGCCTCAATAAGGCTTTGCTAGTTTTCAAAGCGCACCTTTTAACTACCGTGAGCAAGAGAAAAATCATGGGGTCATCAGGTGTGGTTGGGTCAATAGCGCAAGAGTGTAAGATCGAATCTTTAAACCAGTTTTTCCTACAAAATAACTTTGAGTTCTTTGTTAGCACCCGAGATCTGCCGAGTCCCTTAGGAGCACCTGGATCATTCTTCAGACCTGTTTCTTATTCTTTTTCAAATCCTGTTATAATTAAGTCCTTTTACCGCAAAAACCAAGCCTTAGCTTTGCATCGCAACAATTGATTGTATTTGTAGTAGTAATCCGACAAATACGCAAAGTCGCGATCACTCCCCTAGGAGTCTTTTTAAATAACTCATTCCCCAGAAGAACATAACTTAAAGCACGATACCTGATTTTTCGCTCTGTGGATGCCGTTCAATTTTGCAAATTCTCCACTATCGATTTCCTCCAACCTCCATTCGTCAAGCTATCTATTGCAAGGATTTCAAAATTCTCTTTATCAGCGTACCCTAGCTTTGTCATTTCCAAATCTAAAAGGGACAATTTGGCTGACACAACTCTTCCTCTGACTTTGATTGCATCTTGTAATTTTTCTCTCGAGATTTTATACCTTGAAACAATCTGAGCCAAATCATTGGCCACTTTATTTTCCAATCGAGGTATGTGTCGAATACTAACCATTTCGAATCTTTTCAATAATTGATTGGCTATTACAAAGTATATAATAAGATTTTCTTTAACACATTTGTACTCTTTTATGATTTGTTTTATGACTAACTCTGAGTCTCCCATTATTTCAACTCGAGTTGCCCCCACTTCCAACAATATCTCAAGTCCGGCTATTAAAGCCTCGTATTCATCCTCATTATTCGAACATAGACCTTTGACTTTATACTTGAATTGTATTGGAATTTTTTCAGGAGAAATGATCAACACTCCTACACGGGTTCCATCTCTATGACTAAAGCCATCAAAATATAATTTCCAAGGCTCAAGTTCGAGATAAGTTATGTTATTTTCATTTATTGAGTGGTCGACTATAAAGTATGCTACCACTTGTCCTTTAACAGCCTTTAAAGGCATATACGTTAAGGAATATTTAGTTAAAGCTAATGCCCATTTACCAATTCAACTATGCAAAATTGGTTTGGACAACATGTGTTTGATAATATCAAAATGAGATGAAACATAAACACCAACTGGTTTTATATAATGCTTTAACTTTATACAAGAGAAATTCAAGCATAAACACAATTTTTCAACTATGTTATACCTAGTTTCTGCATCATTTAAAACCCTATTAAGGTAGTAAATGGATCTTTCAACATTGTTTTCATCCTCTTAAGCCAACATGCTCCCTAAGGTTTTATCAGACGCAGATACGTACAACCTCATGCTTCTATTCCTACAAGGTGGTGATAGAATTGGAGGATGACTCAAGTAATCCTTGATTTTGTCAAATGCTTCTTGTTGAGGTTCCATTCAAACCCTTCCTTGTTGAGTAGAAGCAGACGTGAGAAGGTTTGAGTCTTTTCGCTGAGATTCGATATGAATTTTCTCAAGAAGTTAATTTTGCCCAACAATGACTGTAAGTCCTTCTTTGTCGATGGCGCTTTCGCCTCCATTATGGCCTTGGTCTTATTCTGGTTTATTTTGATTCTCTTTTTGTGGACCACAAAGCCTAAGAAATCTCCCGCCTGCATACAGAAAGCACATTTGAGAGGATTCATTTTTAGACCATGTCTTCTCATCCTTTCGAAAGATTGTTGAAGATGGTCAATATGACTCTTCCCTGAAACAAACTTAACAATAATAACATCAATGTAATTTGCATAAAAGCCTCTATATAATCATGGAATATCGAATTCATTGCTCTTTGATACGTTGCCTTAGCATTTTTTAAACCAAAAGGCATCACTACCCATTCGTAAGTGCCCAAGGCCCCAAGGCATCGAAAGGCTGTCTTCGAGACATCCTCTTCGGCAATAAAAATTTTATTATATCCTGAATACCCATCAAGCATACTAAGATATTTGTGGCCTGCGATAGAATCGACTAATATTTCTGCCACATGCATTGAATATTCGTCCTTTGGGGTTGCAACATTTAAATCTCTAAAATCTATGCATACCCTTAAAGAACCATTCTTTTTAATAACAGGCACAATATTTGCTAACCATTCAACATACCTGGCTGTACGAATGAATTTACATCGGAGAAACCTTTCGACCTCTTCTTTGATCTTTGAGAGAATTACCGGTGCAAACCGCCTTGGGTTCTGCTTAATAGGTTTCTTCCCAAGCTTGATTGGTAACTTCAATTCGACAAGATCTCTGCTTAAACCAGGCATCTCGTCATAATCCCATACGAAACAGTCTTTAAACTCCTTCAAAAGTTGGATTACTTCGACCTTGAGTTGTGGGCTAATATTGGCGCTTATGTATGTTGGCCTTTTTGTTGCCCCCTCTCCTAGATCGATTTCTTGAAGTGGATCTTGCGCTAGCATCTTGATATTGGATGCCAATGGATCCTTCTCAAAACCCAAAGACTCGTCATCATAGATTGCATCGAGCCTCTGGCCTTGTTGTTTTTCCTGAACTTTATTAGGAGGTTCTGGATCAAAGTTCTTACTAGAACCATCTTTGTGTGATTCTTGGTTGGCTTTGACAGCCATATTTTCCACTTCAGCCTCTAAGGCCGGTTGTAAATTATTTTCGGCTATGTAAGCTGAAATCATTTTTAGCACTTCGAGTTCAGTCATTATCATTGAATTTGCTTCCCCAGCCTGTTGAGGTTATCCCAAATACACCAAGGTATGGCAGGTTTTCGTCTCCTACCACCTCTCTATCCCATCGAAAACCTTGGACGGGATGCAGATACAACAAACAATGAATGTCGTCATCCAGGGTGAAAGCAAAATTGGTTGGATTGCATGGAGCAATGTTGGCCAAGTGTTTGTCGAAACTACGTCGGTCGACATGATTGATTTGGGCCTTAAAATAACCTTGATCAACTTCAATATTTTTAACAATACCGTCTGATCGCCATATCGTAAATCTCCGGTGCATGAAAGGTGGTACATCCCTAATTCCATGTATCCACTCTCGACCCAACAGTAAGTTGTAGTTGGCCTTTGTTTCGACGACCATAAAAATAGTAGGTCTTGTAACCGTCCCCGCCGTCAGATCAACTTGTATGACACCAAGAGTAGTGCCCACCTTTCCCTCGTAATTCGAGAGTATCATGTTGTGTGGCTTGGTATCTGTGTCGTACTTGCCGATTCTTCTCAGCATAAAGTGCGGCATCAGATTTACCGTAGCGCCGCAGTCCACCAGAATTTTATTGACCGCGATGTTTTCCACCTTTCTGGTAATAAATAGAGGCTTACGATGATTCTTCATCGCCTCATCTGGCTGTTCGAAGAATACATTCTGCTCTTCGACACAACCATTATTCATCACATAGTAGCACACTGGCTTGTGTGCTGCCATCTCTGCTTCTGTATACATATCCAAATCTTCGACCTCAATTATCTGGTTGAATTCTCTGGGCAGAACCGATACCACATTTACTATGATTTCTAAAAAGGCCTCTGACCCAGAGTCAAAATTATCCGTCAGCATTTCATCTTCCTTAATTTCTCGATCATGCTTCTCCTTAGCCTTCTCTCCCTGGGTAGCAAACAACTTTCTCCCTATGGGTAACTTGTCGAAAGACTTCAGTTCCTCCTCCTTCTCTTTCATGGCAGGCAGGTTGGTGTTAGATTCAGCCTTAGCCTCAACCTCTATTAGAGCCTTCCTCGTGCGTTGTTCCCTTCTCCATTGGGATCGAGACATTGGGTTTTTTCCTTTGTAGTTTTCTGAGACATAGGTCATCTTCTTCGAAGCATGGAACTCCTTATGATAAGCCATTGATGAGCCCCTGTCGACGTCGAATTTATGCCATTTTTGTTGTCCCTGCTGTTTTCCCACAATTGGCTTCATCTAACTTGCCTTTGAAGCCTTAGCCGTTGGTTTGAATGTAGATGACTTAACCCTCGGCACCCTCTGTTTGGTTTCATCTTGCCTGGAAGAGGATCTTCTTGGGTCGAAACCTCGCTACCCATAGGAGGCCTTGTGCTCACGCCTCTCTTTTTCCTTTCTTACACCCTCTATGTTGCATGCTGCCTTTTTGTCAAACACATCACTGCACCTTGGGCATAACATAACTTCAGATTTTTTATTCTGGCACCTGTGAAGAAAGTTTATGAGGCTTTCCTCCTTTTTTGGGTAAGCCACTTTGTTGTATTCTTCTTGTCGACGCTCTTCGTCGACTTCTATGGGGGTTCCCTGTGAGATTTCCACCATGTTGACATCATCAGTAATGACCATCTTAACGAATTGCACTTGAAGGCCATCAGCGGCCTTGTCCATTCGAACGAAACCGTTAGCGGTTTCCTTCGTTATCATCATAAGGTTAGAGTCCTCAGTAACTCCTTTGGCGAAGCCATCAGTAACTCCATTGTCGAAACTATCAGTAGTTTCTTTAACGAAGCCTTCATTAGCTTCACAAATGAAATTTTTCATGAATTTCTGGTCAGGATCTTCAGTAACCTGGACCAAAATAGCTTTATTAATGAAGTCCTCAGTGACTTCAACCATGTTGACTGCATTTTCAAAACCTTCAGCGACTTCGACCATGTTAACCACTTTTGGCTCCGTATAATGAGCGTCAGCAATTTACAGAGGATCAACGTCAACCTTCATCTGGTTCTTGGGATTCTCCCCAAATTTGAGCCTTCCCTCTAGGATAGCCTTTTGAACAAGATCCCTGAAAGAAAACATTGAGAGGTTTTATGACCCAAAAAATTATGGTATTTAAAAAATCCCATTTTCTTTTTTTGGTCTAAAGGGGGCATTTTATCACCTAGAGGTACTATCATTTGTCCATCTTTAACTTACAAATCAAAGATTTTGTCACATTTTGTGACGTAGAATGTATAATTTTTCTTAGGAAACCTATCATTTTTTTCTGATTCAATAGGGTTCTTCCCATTCGAAGGTGCTAAAACCTTACAAGAATATGGTGAACCCTTTTTCAATTCAACTAGATCTACTTCATTCTCATCGAAACTCATAGGCTCACTGTAAGGCCCTTCGTCATCTTCATTGAATTCAACATAGGCTATTCTTTTGTTCTTATTTGCTTTAGCCTTTTCTTCTTTCAAACGTTCTAAATGGCGAACCCTATCGGGCAACTGGACCATATCCCTCAGGTATTAAGTATCTAATTTCTTCTTGATGGAATAATCTAGGCCCCCAGCCGCCATTTTGACTAACTCGTGTTATGGAACTTATGTGAAACACCTTACCTTGAGAAGTCAAAACCTATTCAAATAATCGTCTATTGGCTCAGTAAACTTTCGCTTTATACTAGTCAATTCCTTCAAACTAATCTTTGTTTGTCCCATGTAGAACTGATCATGGAACAAACGTTTTAATTGGGTCCAATTACGAATCGAATTTGGAGGCAAGGTTGTAAACCAAGTGAAAGCGTTCTTTGTAAGAGAACTTGGAAAATATTTTACCCTAAGGTTCTCATCATTCAAAATGTCTCCTTCTATCAAATACCTAGCCACATGTTCGACGGTGGACTCAGTGGTATCCCTAGAAAACTTAGTAAACTTAGGAACCTTTGTTCTTGGGGACAAATCTGACTAAAGGATGTATTTGGATAACAGTGAGGTATAATTTGGCCGTCGAAGGCCACAATTTACTCTGTTTCGCGCCATGATTCTTTCGACCATGGCAGCCAGATTATTATCTGCTACATTATTATATCGAACTTGGTGTACAATGTTTTCAGCATCCTGGTTCCTATTTACCAAAACTATCATTGGTTCTTCTTCTCTAGGAACTTGTGGCTGATTCCTAAGGGGTTCGACTCTAGGTCTTTCGATCATTCCCTGGTTATTTTAATTTTCCTGGGGCATATTTCCGGATTTTATTGAATTTGGTTAATGATGGTGTCTACGTCGAAAACTACCCCTTGGTTTTCTATCATATACTCCCTCTGTGGTTGTCAAGGGGGATTTGGTACACCAAAGAATTCTAAAAGGCGCGTCATTTGCGCTGCTAATTATTGATTAGTTTGGGTAGTATTCTAAATAATGGGCTGAAAAATTTCCCCCATAATTTGGGACATCATTTGGACCATTTAAAGGTTCTTTTGTCCATTTGTTGTCTCAAGTATGATGCAGAACTGGTTGTCAAATTTGGCATTTACGATGAATACCTTATTCCTAAATTTTGATTATTTCGACCCATATTTGTCCTAGAGCCAGATCCCTGTAATGGCGAAGTCATTACGGGTTCTGTATATAACAGAGGGGTGTTTTGTAAGTTTGCCATCATCGAAGTTGGCATTTCATAGGGTGGGTCTCGAGGTAAAGGTATTGAAAACCTAGGAGGAGGGATGCTTCTGAATGTTGAAGCCCTTATTGGTGGTGGATTCTGTGGAGGACCCCTTGCCCCAATATAAGTCAGAATAGGTTGCGTATGGGCAATCAAATGTGTAGGTATCGAACTTCCCATAGATATAATTGCTTCAGAGACAGGCGCTCAGATTGTTAGTCCTCCTGTCAAAGATCCTATGGGTTGTTCGACATTATTATTAGGCATATCTTGAGGAATACTTGGCTGGTTTGAATTTGCCACCATTCTCCTCCTATATCTTCTTCTTGTTCTATCTTCGTTAGCGGTGGCTACTTTACCACTTCTTAATAACATGCAACAAAGTTTTTCAAAGAAAAAGTTGATCACAGAACTAATAAATTTTTAAATTTTTGAAGCAAATTTATGATCACTTAGCACGGTCCCACAGGGCGTGCCAAATTGTTCACCGTGAAAATTGGTGAACAATCTCTGGTCTTACAAATCAAAAAAGATGTGTTTTACTTGCAGGATCGACCATACAAATCCTAGAACATGTGCTAATTGATCTTAAATAAAGTTTATAAAAACAATGAACACTTCGATAGAGTTTATGATAAAATAACTTATTTCAAGTGTAAACGAATTTGGGTAAAAAGAAGTAAAAATGAAGTACTGGTAAATGATGAAGACAAGAACTTTCATAAAGAAAGAATAAATTTTTAAGGAAAAAGATTTATTAAATTGCATTGAAATAAAAAGATGGTGTTACATCAACGTACATTCTTACAAACTTGTTTCTCTTAACACACGGGTACTTGGAGTATACTAAAGAATTTGTACACAATTGAACACACACAAATCCTAACACTAAGACTTGATATTTATACTAATCGAAAATAACCGCCATTAACGGCTAGCAAACGAAATCGAGACAAGTGTCGCTCTGCATGCTTTTGAATCTTAGAAGCATTCCACGTGGCTTCTTTGAGGAATGGATGAGACCGAACTTTCTTTCTTTATTTGAATTTAAACCTTCCTGTTGAAATTCCTTCAGTGGCACTTCTGTTGAATCAAATTTTCCAACTGCTAAGAAATATCTCTAAGTCCGTAACATAGATTTTCCTGGAGAAAAGACTCCTTCGACTCATATTCCAAAAATGTGGCTTCAGTCGAAGTCATTAAATTTCTTCGGAAAATCTATTTCATACTTTTAATCCTATTCAGACGTCGAAATTAAGAGCCAATATGATGCTACTATATTATAGGCTCCAAGCAAGGGGCAGGTGATCAGTGCATTTTAATGCACACTCTCTTATGTTTGTACTTAGGCATTTCCCTAGTTTGTTTTGTTTACTTTACTGTTTTATTGTGTTTTTATAATTTAGTCTTTTTTTGCCTTTAATCTATTTTCGCAGTTTATTTTCAGCTTTAGCAGTTATTTGATATTTGTCCACTGTTTAGATCATAACTGAAGCTGTGAGAATCGGATTTGCATGTTCCAATAGGTGTTGAAAAGTTAAGACAGAGAGCTAAAACTTTTATGTTTTAGAAAGAAGCTGATCCGGAGTGTAGCAGGTTCAAATAATTCCTTGAAGTTAGGACCCGAAATCTGTCGTTAGAAATATTTAGTTTTGGGTCGGGTTTTTTATGTTTTTCGACCAAATTGGATTAAAACCAGAAGGGTTGATGCTTTCATATACCTAGCAGTCGTGCTACTATTACGTTTACCTAGCTTTTACGAATTTCATTATGCTTTGTACGAATCTTATGGAGAACTAACTTCTTCAGGTTAATCTGCTGTAGTCGGTTTCCGCCGACACTTTGAGGTTCTTTTAATTTCCCATAAAATATATTTTCTTTCAATTCTTCTATGTGATATGTTATTTGCTTAACTCGATTTATCTTAGGGGTGATTGATTTATTTCGATGATTGCATGTTCTTATACTTTAATGGCGTTTGCTTAATCCGCGTATGTTTCTCGTGTTTGCTTAATTCACGGCTACTATATTTCATCCGTTTGCTGAATTCGAAAATTAGGAATATGTATCGTATAATATCAATTGAGCTTGCTTTATTGTTATTATAATAAAAAAGGAGATAGAGTCCGCTTAAGAATTGAGAATTATTTGGATCGATGATAAGTTGAGAAACTAAAACAGCAGATTAATTATTTCAACTTTTATTTTTAATCACTTTTTCTAATCAAAACCAAACCCCCCCCCCCCATATTTCGTTACTGTAATTGGTTAATCACTACAAGAATCCTTGTGATACGATACTCGAGTTGTCGTTACTGTAACTATACTTTTTCGAAATACTCATTTTCTATCTGTGTGCGACAGCAGATCAGATTGGCGTCGTTGCCGGAGATTCTTGTCATTTTTAACCGTTAGTTGAATCATAGGTGTCGATTAGTGTGTTTTGAATTTTTGTTTTGCTGTTTTACCATTTTTCTGTCCGGACGTCCGTTTTCGTGTCTCGCGTCCGACCTCGTAAAAAAATCGATTTTTAGGAAAATTGTCTCAGATTTGTCCGATTCTTGGTCGATTCATTAGAAAAAAATCATAGATCAAAAGCCTCTATTTAGAAGCTAAGTAGTGGATGCCAACCTAAAAACGTGAAATTCATCATTTTTCTATCTTTTATGAATTTTTTACTGTTTTTATAGTTTCATAAAAATTCAAAAAAAAATCCTAAAATCTTTTTTTTTAATTAGATTAAATTTTGTGTTTTTATATTTTTTATGAATTTATTTTAATAATTTTTCTTCTTTGATTTTGTTTCTGCCTGTATAGGGACATTGTTGTCATTATCGCATTTGTTGTTGCATTAGTCCTGACTTCTAGGTCTTCTTGTTTTGGCTTTTTTTTTTTAATTTGATCCTTAACAATTGTGATTCTGATTCTTGTTCTCTCATAATTTGTTTGATTCTGATTTTAAGCTTTATTACCATAACATGAGTGAAAAAAGAACCTTAAGAGAACTTGCTGCACCTGATTCACTTTTTGCCGATTTCCCTTCTTTGTCTGATTTTGATGATAATTATACATGTGATATTTATACTGACACTCACTTATGTTTAGTTTGTGCTAAAATTGAAGTTACCTTACAGGTTAATAGTTCTTATGAGATTTCTACTGACAAAGTTGATGTTGCATGTTTAAATATAGTTCCTGCTTCCAAAATTTTGTCATCCATTGAGCAACCATCTACTTTAGAGCTTAAGGAACTTCCTTCAAATTTTAAATATTCACTTTTAGAATTGGAAGAAAATTTATCTATAATAATTTTGTCTAAACTTGAATCTGAACAGAAACAAAAAGTGTTGCAGGTATTAAAGAAACATAAAAAGGCAATTTGATGGATCTTGACTGACATTTTTAGTAATAGCTCATCCATTAGTATGCATAGGGTCTCACTTGAAGATGGAATAAAATTAGTGAGACAACCCCTTAATCTTTTTATTCTTGACGTTGTGAAAAATGAGATCATGTTCACGTGCCCATTCGACACGTTTATTTATCGAATGACCTTCTTTGATCCTGGAATAAAAGAAGAAGGCATTACTAAAAATTTCAAAAATAATGGTCACTGCCCAAAGCTACTCCATGAGAGCCCCATTTTGGAAGAAAAGACTATAGAAGAGCTCTCTTTAGAAAAGGTTGTTTATGCGATCATCTATCCACCTTGACTCCCCGGGTGTGTTCTTTCCTTTCTCTCACTCTTATTTTATATTTATGTTCTTTCATCAAGGACAATGTATGCTTTAAGTGTGGGGAAGGAAACCATTTTTTTCTTTCACTTTTTGTGTGTTTTCTTTATAAAAAAAATAGACTTAGAAACACAATGCATCTTTTTAAATTTCTAGGCTATAGATTAATTTGAGGTTAGATTGTGGAGACTTAGGAAAATTTTATAAGATCGGTATCATTTTAACACCTTATGTCTCCTGAATATGAAAATCGATTTAAATACTTGTTATGACATAGCCTTGAGTTCTCGTTCTTTAATAGCTCTTAAGTAGTTTATCTAGCAGATAGCACCATCTGAAAAGCATACACTAAGTAATTAAGCTGATGCAAATAAGTGAATGATCTCGTGCTTAATAAGAAATCTAAATAGGAATCCGCCTTTTAAGTTAGGTGACCCTCACCCGGTCACTTAGGCTAACGGTTGTGAAACCTTTATAAGTACAGAGTAAGCCTAAGAGGGGGGGTGAATTAGGACTTTAGAAATTTTTCCGATTTTTATGGTTTCTTGAAATTTTACTGGTTTGTGTTCTTGGTTATGAAAGCAGAAGAAAGTAAAAGAACAATAGACACCAGGATTTATAGTGGTTCCCCTCACAATCCGAGAGTACTCCACTCCTCTTTCAACACGAAAGAGAGTTTTCACTATTGTTTAATAAAGTACAACCTATCACACCATCAACCGGTGAGGCCTACTATCAAACAATAAAACTAACAAGTGTACAAGAACAATCCTCTTGTAAACACTCACCCTTGTGTCCAACAATCCTGGATCACAAGTCAGAATACAAATACTTGTAAAGATTCTTTGTTTTGAGACTAATAATATCAAAGTTGATCTTTTCCAAATGATCAAAATTCACTCTTATAATTTTCAACACAAGTGTTCAAAGATGAATATGAAATTTTATGCACATATGAACACTTAATAAAAGATTTTGAAAAAGGTGAATTTGATTCTAAGAAAATTTGAAAATGAATGTAGAAAGTGTTTAGAGATTGGAGATCTTTAGTGTGTTTTTCAAAATTGAAAAACTCAGAATTTATATGAGTAAAATACCCTTTCACAAAAGGTATATTTGAGTAGATTTCAAAATATGAAATGGTGTAATTTTCAAACAATTTTTGAACTTGAAACAAAGCCATTTTTCATTGTACGTTCAGTGTTAATCGGTTAACCTATATGGTTAATCGGTTAACACTGGAACGTTAGCCCAGATTATTTAAATTTTGAAATGGTTAACCGGTTAACCTATATGGTTAATCGGTTAACACTGCTATTTTTCAGAAAAATGCTTTTAAAAATAAATGCTATACCTATTTTAAAGTTTCAAGAACATGCTCATGTATTATGCTAAAATGCTTGATGTTTTTGAACACTTGTATATCAATTATAAGGGTAGAATTTGATATACCCGCAATACGTCCAAGTCTTGAAGAATCATAGTTCCATATGTAGCTTGACTTGAAAGATAGCTTGACTTGATCGATAGCTTGACTTGATTGATAGCTTGACTTGATCTTGAGAACTTTGAAAGGCTTGTCTTTTTGCAATCAAGAGATGACCTTGAGTAGTGTTGACATCATCAAAACTTGAGACTGAAGCATGCTTCTACATTCTCCCCCTTTTTGATGATGGCAATCAAAACTGTTGTGTGATATCTCTTGGTTCTTGATATGTTTCTCCCCCTATGTCTAGCAACTCCCCCTATCTTAACAGAGGAAAAAAATCTGCACACAGAGAGACATTAACAGAACCAAGCTCTTCTCCCCCTTTGACATCAGCAAAAAGGAAGAGCTTTCAAAGACAACACAAGATAGCAGCATATAGTAATAAGCACAGCAAAGCCAAGTAAACACAAAGCATAAGAAGTAGTACATATAAAATGCAGCAAATAGAAATTGTACTTGTTACAATAAAACATAGTTCAAATGGAAGCATAAAACTTAAGACTAGAAAGCAAAGCAATAAAACACAAGAGCAACATATTCTCTAAGAATCTGCATCCGCCATATCCTCCTCCTCTTCTTCTTCATCACTATCAACCTCTTCTTCAATCTCTTCGTCCACAACTCGGGTGTTGGAATATGGAGGGTTAAGAATGAGGTTTCTGAGGGAGGCAATGGCTCGGGAGGTCTCTCTATGCATATTCATTGATTCTCGATGCTGGTTCATCATGGTTGTATAGAGAAACTCACTTGTAAGACCCCCTTCAGGCATTGGATATGCGTGATGGACAGGACCTTCATCAGTATACCTGTAGGTACCGTCAGCCGCTTTGATGATTCCAGTATTCTTCACAATATTAATCTCATTGATCTCATTAGTTGTAGGTTTCATCTTGGAGGATGGTTCTCTATTGAGATCAAGTTCAGTTAATTCCAGAATTCTAGAAACCAAACGAGCATACGGCAGCCGGGTAATGCAATGAAGTTGTTGCTGCAGATGATACATAATAGTCAAAATCCAATTGACCTTGATGTGATTCTTAATTGCAAAGAGCAGCTGCATTTCCAAGTTGTTGATCTGAGAGTGATTTGAGTCCTTTGGAATGAGGACATAGCAGATAATGTAGTGAAGCATTCGATCAGATACTGTCAGATTCTTGGCATAGCACAGCATACGAGCGGTGCGAGAGTTTGCAATAACTGTTTCTTTTGGGAACCTGCAAATCTGATAGTAATACTCTATTTTATCATAGTTTGCCCAGGGTCCATCTACATGGTTTACACCTTTCCTCAGGAAGCAGCCTTTTGATGGAATCTTAAGGTGTCTAGCAAGGGTGGATAAATTCTCAACAAACTCATGATCTCTAATGGTGGAACGGATCATGTGGTTCTCATCCATGTCCAGATATACAGCCATTTTATTCATAAAAGCTTTAACAAGATCAGGATAAATAATACCAGAGTCGGTGACGAACTTGTCGATACGCTGATATTCCAAAAGAGTAGGAAAATCAAAAGATATTGCAGGAAAAGCTCGAAGATTTACGTACTTTACCGGCATAAGTTAACGGACACGAACTTTGAAATCCATCCGCCTCTTTTTGGTGGTTTCCATTGGAATGTTGTCGTCATTAGATTCTGATGCAGAATGATGTTCTGGTAGTTTTCCCTTGCCGCGATTTGATGCTGAAGCCATGGATGAAGGTTTGAGAGAACTGAGGTTGTGGGTTCTGAGGAATTTAGGGTTTGAGAAGTTGTGGGGAGTTTTCCAACTTTAGAGAGTGGGAGAGAGAAGTTAGGGTTTGAAAAGGGAATATGGATTTTGGATATGGATTATTTGAGAGAATATGGACCACATAAAAATACATTTATAATATATAATATTTTCAAAATTTTAATTAATTTTCGTTTCTGATTTTTAGAAAATTTAACAGTGTTAATCGGTTAACCATATAGGTTAATCGGTTAACACATTAAAAAATTGAATCAGAATTGAAAATTCAACAGTGTTAATCGGTTAACCCATATGGTTAATCGATTAACACACTCGAATTTTTGAAAAATACTTAAAAACAGAATGCATACACATGAAAACATATCACAAATGATGCATACACATATTAGAGAAAAGGTCAGATGTCACCTTCATCAAGAATCCCAAGTTCTCTCCGAATTTTGTAGAACGGTTCTTTCGCCAAAGGCTTGGTAAAGATGTCGGCGAGTTGGTTGTGTGTGTCGACGAAAGTAACATCGACATCTTTGTTCAATACGTGATCTCGAAGGAAGTGATGCCGGATATCGATATGCTTTGTTCTGGAATGCATAACCGGATTCTTCGTGATATTTATGGCACTAGTATTGTCACATCGTAGAGGAATGCATCCGAGGTCAACACCATAATCCAGAAGTTGTTGTTTCAGCCATAAAATCTGTGCACAGCAACTTCCTGCGGCGATGTATTCTGCTTCGGCGGTGCTGAGTGCTACACAAGCTTGCTTCTTGCAGGCCCATGATACTAGAGCATTTCCGAGAATGTGACATGTACCACTTGTACTTTTTCTATCGGTTTTGCATCCTGCATAGTCAGCGTCAGAATAACCAACTAAAGAACAAGTACTACCTTTAGGATACCATAATCCGACGTTGGTCGTTCCTTTGAGATACTTGATAATTCTCTTCACAGCAGTGAGATGCGATTCCTTCGGATTTTCTTGGAAGCGCGCACACAAACAAACACTAAACATAATGTCAGGACGGCTTGCCGTCAAATATAGTAATGAACCAATCATACCTCGATATTTAGTAATATCAATTGGAGTACCAGATTCATCTTGATCAATATACGTTCCGGATCCCATAGGAGTAGACATCATCTTGCAACTATCCATATCGAATTTCTTTATTAATTCCTTACAGTACTTGGATTGGTTGAGAAAGATTCCATCCTTGGTTTGCTTGATTTGTAGTCCAAGAAAATAATTTAACTTTCCCATCATGGACATCTTGAATTCTCCTTGCATCATGAGTGAGAATTCTTTGCAAAGTTCTTTGTTTGTTGATCCGAATATGATGTCGTCGACGTAGACTTGTACCAACAAGGTGTTACTCTTGATTTTCTTTATAAACAGTGTCTTGTCAACCTTTACTTTTGTAAATCCTTTCTCACATAAGAAGTTGCTAAGGCGATCATACCATGCTCGTGGTGCTTGTTTTAAACCGTAGAGAGCCTTCTTCAGTTTGAAAACATGTGAGGGATTTTTGAAGTCTTCAAAACCCGGAGGTTGTTTAATGTAGACTTCCTCATTAATGTACCCATTCAGGAAAGCGCTTTTGACGTCCATCTGGAACAACTGAAAATTCATAGAACAAGCGTAAGCAAGCAATAATCTAATTGCTTCTAACCTTGCTACCGGAGCGAATGTTTCATCAAAATCAATTCCTTCCTCCTGGTTGTAGCCTTGTGCGACCAATCTTGCCTTGTTACGAACTATAATCCCATTCTCGTCAAGTTTGTTCTTGAACACCCATCTGGTTCCTATGATATGCTTATTATCTGGTCTTGGTACAAGGGTCCAAACTTGATTTCTTTCAAATTGATTAAGTTCTTCTTGCATTGCTATAATCCATTGGTCGTCGCATAAAGCTTCATCGATCTTTGATGGTTCAATCTGAGATACAAACGCCATGTTGAGACAAATATCCTTTAAATTAAGTCGAGTTGCAGCGCCTTGACTAATATCACCAATAACTTTATCAATTGGGTGATCTCTGTGTGTTCTCCATTCTTTCGGAAGATCTTGATTTTCTTGAATAACATCTTTTCGTAATATTGTTTGATCATTTGAAACAATTTCTTCATTTTGTGGAGTATCTACAAAATCATCATCATCATCCAAAACAATATTATCCTCTTTCGAGGGGTTAGTCTCATCAAACGAAACATGAATAGACTCTTCAATGGTAAGAGTTCTTTTATTAAAAATTCTAAATGCTTTACTATAAAGAGAGTAACTAAGAAATATACCTTCGTCGGACTTCTCATCAAACTTACCGAGATTGTCCTTATTGTTGTTGAGAATGAAGCATTTGCAGCCAAATATGTGGAAGAATGATATATTTGGTTTCCTTCCCTTGAACAACTCATACGGAGTCTTTTTTAGTAACGGTCGAATATTCACGCGGTTGCTTACAAAACACGCCGTGCTTACTGCTTCTGCCCAAAAATATTTTGGAAGATTTGTGTCGCTGAGCATTGTTCTAGCAAGTTCCACTAGTGAACGATTCTTTCGTTCTACGACGCCGTTTTGTTGAGAGTCCTTGGTGCCGAAAAATTATGAGAAATTCCATGTTCTTCGCAAAATTCTTCAAAGTCTGAATTTTGAAATTCTCCACCGTGGTCGCTTCTTATGGAGGCTATGATGAGAGACTTCTCGTTTTGAATTTGTTTTGCATACTTTTTGAATGCTTTGAAAGCATCATTTTTCTGCACTAAAAATATTGTCCAGGTATATCGAGAAAAATCATCAACAATAACTAAAGCATAAATACTACCTTCGAAGCTTTTTGTTCTTGATGGACCAAAAAGATCCATGTGCAACAATTGAAGTGGTCTTGATGTAGAAACCACTTGCTTGGATTTGAAAGTTGTCTTGGTCTGTTTTCCCTTTTGACATGCATCGCATAATTTATCCTTGATGAATTTTATCTTCGGAAGCCCAACAACCAGATCATGTTTGATTAATTTGTTTAGATGCTCCATGTGAATGTGAGCAAATATTTTATGCCAAAGCCATGCCTCGTTGTTGTTTGCCATAAGACATTTTACCTTCAAGGAAGAATCATCAAAAGAGATCATAAAAATATTATTATATCTTTTACCTTTTAGCAGAATCTCATGAGTGACTTCGTGTTCGATCAAGCATTCCTCCTTTGTGAAGTTGATTCTGAACCCTTTGTCACACAATTGACTGATGCTAAGCAGGTTGTGCTTAAGGCCTTCAACATAAAGAACGTCTTCGATGATTGTACATGGAGGCGTACCAATGGTTCCAACTCCAAGAATTTTTCCTTTATTATCATCACCGTAAGTGACGTATCCTTTGGCCTTTAATGATATACTTGAAAATTTGTTTATGTCTCCCGTCATATGCTTCGAGCAACCACTATCAAGATACCATTGATTTGTGGCTGTCTTCAAGCATACCTACAAAACAAAATTAGGTAGTGTTAGGTACCCAAATTGCTTTGGGTCCTTGATAGTTAGTATCCTTTTCAACCCACACATAATGCCCCTTTGCAACACCAATATTACGTACATAGCAGGCATTAGGTGTGTGCCCTTTAATTCCACAGTAAAAACACGTAGGTTGAAAATGACTTCTATACCTAGGAATAAAATTTCTTTTCTTATCAATTCTTTTCTTGTTATGATTTTGATGCTGAATTTTAGAAGTGTTTGTCTCTTCTTTAAGAATTTGTTCACTTGCTCTTACGAAAATGGTCTTATTGGTGCTTGGTTTTGAAAATTTAGAATATCCCAATCCACTTTTATCATTAGGATACCTTTGATGTTTAAGAATTTCTTCCAAGCCAATTTGACCTTTTTCATATCTTTCTAAAACTCTTTTAAGTTGAACAATTTGAAAAGACAAAGACTCACAATTCTTACATACAAGACTTTGTTTTTCATCCATCACTTTTTGTTTTTCATCTTCAATATTTTTCAAGAAATCAGAATTTTGTTTTTCTAAAAGTAAAATTCTTTCCTTTTGTGATGAGATGTCTTTATACAAAGTCTTGCACTCTTTTAGAAGTTCATCTATAACTTCTTGTGCATCATTATCATAGACAGAAAAATTACTACTAACCTCATTTTCGTCATCGGAATGGTGAGAGGCCATTAAAGCCATATTTGCGCATTCATCGTTATCTGATTCCGATGATGAACTCACTTCGTTGTCGTCCCATGCGACATAAGCCTTCTTCGTTTTGAAATCCTTATTGCCCTTGAATTTTCCTTTATTTGCGAGTTTCGGGCAATCTGGCTTTATGTGACCTTGTTTCCCACATTCGTAACATGTAATTTCTTGGTTTGATGTGGGTGCCTCCTTTTTCCTGAAATGTCTATTCTTTTTAGAAAAGGAAGACATTTTATTATTATTAAAAAACTTACCAAGCTTCTTTACTAGAAGCATGAAATTTTCGTCTTCAGAAGATTCGTCATTTTTATCATCCCTTGTGTCAATCTTCAAGGCAATTCCTTTGGACTTCTTGTCTTGACTTTCATGTTTCTCAAGCCTTCCAAGTTCCAGTTCATGCTCTTGAAGTTTCCCGAATAATGAAGCGGATGTCATTGTTGAAAGACTTTTCTTTTCCGAAATGGCGGTCACCTTCGGTTGTCATTCTCTTGTCAAGGATCTTAGGACTTTTAAGTTGAGATCATCATTGGTGAAGGTCTTCCCGAGAGTAATCAGATGATTTGTTAGATGAACGAACCTTTTTTGCAAGGCAAAAATAGATTCACCAGGCTGCATACGGAACATCTCATATTCTTGACTTAACGTGTTAAGTCTTGATCTTTTTACTTCTGCTGTTCCTTCATGCGTTTCTACCAAGGTATCCCAAATCTGTTTTGCCGATTGACATTGTGATATGCGAAAGAATTCATCCATACTGAGAGCGCTTTGAAGTATGTTGATTGCTTTCTTCTCATTCAAGATTCTCTTCTTGTCATCTTCATCATATGAGGATTTAATCTTTGGGGTTCCAACACCATTTACCACACTTGTAGGAACATGTGGACAAGTTTCAACGGTTTCCCATATACCATCTCCTTAAGCCTCAAGATGTGCCTTCATACGGATTTTCCAAAAATCGAAGTATTCTCCAGAAAAGAGTGGTGGCTTGTTACTACTTCCACCATCTTTGAAAACCGGGTTAGTACTAGCGGAAGCCATTAGGATCGATAGGAACAGGTTACCTTAACCTGCTCTGATACCAATTGTAAGTACAGAGTAAGCCTAAGAGGGGGTGAATTAGGACTTTAGAAATTTTTCCGGTTTTTATGGTTTCTTGAAATTTTACTGGTTTGTGTTCTTGGTTATGAAAGCAGAAGAAAGTAAAAGAACAATAGACACCAGGATTTATAGTGGTTCCCCTCACAATCCGAGAGTACTCCACTCCCCTTTCAACACGAAAGAGAGTTTTCACTATTGTTTAATAAAGTACAACCTATCACACCATCAACCGGTGAGGCCTACTATCAAACAATAAAACTAACAAGTGTACAAGAACAATCCTATTGTAAACACTCACCCTTGTGTCCAACAATCCTGGATCACAAGTCAGAATACAAATACTTGTAAAGATTCTTTGTTTTGAGACTAATAATATCAAAGTTGATCTTCTCCAAATGATCAAAATTCACTCTTATAATTTTCAACACAAGTGTTCAAAGATGAATATGAAATTTTATGCACATATGAACACTTAATAAAAGATTTTGAAAAAGGTGAATTTGATTATAAGAAAATTTGAAAATGAATGTAGAAAGTGTTTGGAGATTGGAGATTTTTAGTGTGTTTTTCAAAATTGAAAAACTCAGAATTTATATGAGTAAAATACTCTTTCACAAAAGGTATATTTGAGTAGATTTCAAAATATGAAATGGTGTAATTTTCAAACAATTTTTGAACTTGAAACAAAGCCATTTTTTACTGTACGTTCAGTGTTAATCGGTTAACCTATATGGTTAATCGGTTAACACTGGAACGTTAGCCCAGATTATTTAAATTTTGAAATGGTTAACCGGTTAACCTATATGGTTAATCGGTTAACACTGCTATTTTTCAGAAAAATGCTTTTAAAAATAAATGCTATACCTATTTTAAAGTTTCAAGAACATGCTCATGTATTATGCTAAAATGCTTGATGTTTTTGAACACTTGTATATCAATTATAAGGGTAGAATTTGATATACCCGCAATACGTCCAAGTCTTGAAGAATCATAGTTCCATATGTAGCTTGACTTGAAAGATAGCTTGACTTGATCGATAGCTTGACTTGATTGATAGCTTGACTTGATCTTGAGAACTTTGAAAGGCTTGTCTTTTTGCAATCAAGAGATGACCTTGAGTAGTGTTGACATCATTAAAACTTGAGACTGAAGCATGCTTCTACAACCTTCACACAAAAAAATATTGTTGTTGCTAAAGTGGTTAATTTTGAATTGTTGACAAGATATGGATCATAGTCACTAACAAGCTTATTTACCATGTGTGTGAATAGATAACGGGCTTAATGTGATTGCATTAGAATGAAAGAGAGGAAAAAGGAGAATGAGTAAATTAGGCGTAAGCATAATAACATGATTCAGATTGGTTTGTATAGGAGGGAGGTTTATGACCGGACAATTGCAGATTTGTGTTCTTACGATATCCTTAATGTGAAAAATTAGTACCTATCAATGTAATCTTGACCAAAGAAGAGTTTGTAGCTTAGAATGAGTTTCTGAATGCTATTGTTTTTCATGAGTCTTAATACTATTTTGCTCGGAGTGCAAAAGTTCAAGTATGGGGGGATTTGATCAGTGCATTTCAATGCACACTCTCTTATGTTTGTACTTAGGCATTTCCCTAGTTTGTTTTATTTACTTTACTGTTTTAGTGTTTTTATAATTTAGTCTTTTTTTTGCCTTTAATCTATTTTTACAGTTTATTTTCAGCTTTAACAGTTATTTGATATTTGTCCACTATTTGGATCATAACTGGAGTTGTGAGAATCAGATTTGCACGTTCTAATAGCCGTTGGAAAGTTAAGACAGAGAGATAAAATTTTTATGTTTAAGGAAGAAGCTGATTCAGAGTGTAGCAGGTCCAAATAATTCGTTGAATTCAGGACTCAAAATCTGCCGTTAGAAATATTTAGTTTTGGGCCGGGTTTTTTATGTTTTTCGACCCAATTGGGTTAAAACTAGAAGGGTTGATGCTTTCATATACCTAGCAATCGTGCTACTGTTATTTTTACCTAGCTTTTACGAATTTCATTGTGCTTTGTACGAATCTTATGGAGAACTAACTTCTTTAGGTTGATCTGTTGTAATCAGTTTCCGCTGACACTTTGAGGTTCTTTTAATTTCCCATAAAATCTATTTCCTTTTAATTCTTCTCTGTGATATGTGGTTTTCTTAATTCGATTTATCTTAGGGGTGATTGATTTATTTCGATGATTGCATGTTCTTATGCTTAATCCACGTATGTTTCTCGTGTTTGATTAATTCATGGCTACTATATTTCATCTGTTTGCTTAATTCGAAAATTAGGAATATGTATTGTATAATATCAATTGTGCTTGTTTGATTGTTATTATAATCGAAAATGAGATAGAGTCTGCTTAGGAATTGGGAATTATCTGGATCGATGATAAGTTGGGAAACTAAAACAGCAGATTAATTGTTTCAACTTATATTTTTAATCACTTTTTCTAATCAAAACCGAACCCCTCCCTCCCCCCACCATATTTCGTTACTGTAATTGATTAATCACTACAAGAATCCTTGTGATACAATACTCGAGTTGTCGCTACCGTAATTATACTTTTTCAAAATACTCGTTTTTAATCTGTGCGCGACAGCGGATCAGCAGGCTAGCTAAGTGAGGAGTTCTTTCAGGTGTGCATAATCTGGTTTGTGAATTATATTTAGTTTCTGATGTGACTAATCTCTGTTTATTTATTCCATGTAGAGTCGTATCTAAGGTTGGTCATCGATCTCGAATTGAATAGGGGTAAATGTACATAGTTCTTCTTCAACTATTTTTAATTTATTATCTATTAACGTTTGAGTCTCTAATGAGGTGGAGGGCAAATAAAAATTGTAGGATTCTCATTTGATTATCTGTTGTGAGGGTTATTTGGTTAATTAGAAATGACACTTTGTTTAATGGCGGAGTGAAAGGGAGTTGGAATATTGTTTTTATTGTGAAATCTTTAACTTGAGATTGCCTTAGCGCTAGATCTTTTGGTCAGCTTTCTATTTCTAAAGTCGTATAGTTGTCTAATTCGATAGAGGCGCTTTTGTAGTTCTATTTTATTCTTTATTTGTAATTGGGTTGAGATATTACAATTTTTTAGATTTTTTTTTATGTTTTCTTATAAAAAAATATGTTCAAAGGAAATATATTTTTAAATAAGTTAATAGAATTATCTACTATTCGAACAACTCTTACTCATACATTAAAATATAAAAATTTAAGAGATTACATATTAAACTTAAAGTTTAAAAATTTTATTACGACATACCTAAACTTGTCAAAACATAATTTGGCTTCCCCTGTTATCACCTTTAATAGCAAGAAAAAAAAACAGCACCACCCTTTTTCTTTTATGTTCTGCTAATTATTGGTAGGTAGACTAGGCTAATAAAGTATTTTTAACATAGTGATATTCCTGGCAAAACATGTGTAATGATGATTAAAGAAGATTTCAAAATTAGGTAGAACCTAAATTACTATTCCAATAAAGAAATTATATTTGTAACTTGTCACTTTCTAATGATGGTTTAAAAGATAAAATTCTCTATTTAGGGTTTATGAAAAAGAATTATATTTGTTGGATGCAATGAAACATAATAGTAATAATTCAATTGTGACGTTGATCAGCTTAAAAGTAAGAACAAGAAAATAAATAACTTGCTTTATGATTTCAATCATTTTATATTGGATTGTAGTATTTTACTTTCTTGCAGCACAAAGGGCCCGCTTCCAGACATAACCATATTTAAATTTTCTTTTAAATAATTGATTAGATTTTAAATTTAATTGGACAACGATAATCAATTAATTGGATAACCACAATCCAACTATTTGGACCGAACATATTCGTCTTATATCAACTATTTAAAGATAGTTTGTTCCGGGTCAAAGCTTTTTGACTAATTAATTGCATGGTAATGTTTCTAAAATCTTTCTATTTCTCTTTATTTCTAGTTTCAAAATGGAACAATTGTGCCGTCTGTAGGAATCGGCTTTTGATTCCTGTATTTTCTACGACTCTCTATTTTTATGTTTAGTTGTGTCATACCATAATTTTTATCCCTAAAATTTCACCTCATTTACATCTTTGCAATGCATCAAAATTACAAACTTGGTTGTTTCTTAACCCTCTCATCTTTGGGTTTGCCTTTGCAGAGATCACCAAGCATCTATTTGTGTATCTTTCATTCTTGTACTTGTATGCTTTATAATTCACTAACCATTAATCAAAATACAAGAAAATATGCCTTGTCCCTTTTGTCTCTTTTACAAGGTAGGGTTTGGAATCAAGAACATCAAGTAATTATTTTCTCAGTTAGGGTTTGAGCTCTTCAAGTCAAAGTGTTGTCAATTATTGATTTTCGAGGATTATTCATCAAAGCATGACCTCTAATTTCAAATCATAAGGTCTCAAACATCATTCAACTTCATCTGATTAAAGATACTTCAAAGTTTGATAGCTTGTTCCTTAAGAAATCTCAAAGGTTCATGTGTTTATTTTCATGCCTTCATCAACAAGTTTCCTCAATCCATTGCAAGTTTAATCAAAGAACAATTAACAATACATCATTTTGAGTTCATATGATCATCAATGTGCCTTGAAATGCAAGAAAAGCCCAAGGTTGCGAGTTTGTTCAAAGAGGTTTGACCAAAAAGTCAGCATTTCAAGTCCAAGTTCAAAATATCATAAATTCTTCATACTTCAACATTTTTGAGTGCTTCTTTTGGCAAATGACTCTTTTTGATATCTCCTACAACTTCTTTTCACAAGTCAAAAGTCAATTATGCTTGGAAGGTCATGAAAGAATTGAAGACATTATAGGTCATTTTGTGAACTTAGAAAAATTTGACCTAAAACTCAAATATGGTATGCCTATGTTCCAAAGATCATAACTCGTTCAATTTTAAACTTGTATGGGAACTTCTTTGAGCCAAATATCCTTCTTGATGCTCTTTACAACTTTGATTTAGAGGTCAAACATCAATTCAAGCTCCAAGGACCTCAATTCTTGAAGGACATTTGTGCACAAAACAATGTCACGACCTGTTTGACCTAATGCCAGGTCTATTTTTTAGTGATTTTTCCTCAACTTTACAAGCTTGCTATTTTCTCATCAAGCACCCAATTGAGTTTATTCTTTTTGCATTGACTTCCTTGCCATGAAAGAAACTTTTGGCTCAAGAAAGATCACAAAACGCACAAGGGAATTTTATTTTGCCTCAGTTGGAACAAAGTGACCTCAACTCTGCTTTGTGCCATGACTTGTAATTTGTGAATCATGTGCAAAATCAAATGGGAACACCTAAAGCATGTGCAAACTCATTCTAAATAGTAAAATACATCTGTTACAACTTGAAACGACATGGATAAGCTCAGAATCATCCATTCCATACTTCATTTCACACGGTTTTGGATCTAAAATTTTCCAAACTTGATTCACACGAGTAAGACCCAATTGGGCATGTGTGGTGACCTCATTCACTTCCCTATAAATAGAGGAAGTTTTTGCCTTCATTTTCGAGCTTTGAGAGCCAAGAAACCTCTGCTACTTTGAAGCTCGAAACCTCTCAAAACCAAAAAGTTGAAACCTCATTTTTTCTTCGTTTTAACTCCAATTCTTTGCCTAGAATCCATCACCGGTCTGTTTTGAAGTTAACCAAAGTATTACAGAAGTTTGTCTTAACCTCTAAGTACTAAACTGATTCCACCATTTTCAAGCTTTGAAGCTCATTTGGTAAAGGTAGATACGAGTTTCATTTTCATTCAAACAAGTTATCATTCTCTTCGTATTATTCCATTGATCATTTCCCCTAACCTAACTGGAATTTATTCTTCATATTTGGAATTTAATTTTACTTTAAAGTTGTTAGGATTCTTGCGTATTTCTGCAAATTCTCCTTACTCAGACCAAATAAATTGATCTTAAGCAAGGAGACATAAAGGATGAAGGATGAGGAAGCTTGCACCATGAGTGTTTGAGCTTGAAAATCCAGTTTATGATCTTGCCATAACGAGGGTTTCAGAGGTTGAAGATGATGCTTCGCGTGTTTTTGTGGGAAATTTTGGATCCTAACCAATGAGAGTGCGTCATCTCTACTATAATTTTATTTTTATTTCTTTTTATTTCAATTTTTATTTTATTTTCTTCAAAAATAATCATTAAAAATAGCTCTTAATTGATTTTTAACTCCAACTTTTTTTATAATTTTCTAAAAATATTTTTCTGCCTTATTTGTTTTTTACTTTCATATTTTTAAAAATCATTTTTAGCATTTTTTGCTAATTTCTTCTTCATTTTTTTAATTGACTTTCATCATTTTTATTTTAATCATTTTCAAACATTTGGATCCAACCTTTTGAGATCTTGATCCTTGGAATTTTCTTGATTTTTCATAATTTTCTTGAGCTTTTATTTGATGTTTTGATACTTCACTTGGATTTTCTCTTTTATTTTCAATTTAAATCATTTAAAAAATTATTTAATTCTATTTTAATTCCTTTTACATTTTTTTAAATTTTTGTTTGACTTCTGGTTGCCTTGGATCATGACTTTTTGATCAAAATCTTCCTCAATCTCAATGGACTTTTGGTATTGATGAGGTTAGTTGAATCTTCCTCAATTCAAACTTATTATTAAATTATCATTTGGATCATTTTTAATACTTTAGATTGATGATAGGTTTAGTGTCTTAATCCACCAAGAGAGGTGATTGAAATTGATGATAGATGGATCTCAAGTCATGGTTCAATTTGGTTTCTCTCTTCATCTCTCCTTCTCTCTTTAATAACTGAAAATTAAAGAGATAAGGATAGAAAGATCATTCTAGAGAAATATCCTCGTTCGGCCTAACCATTTGACATACTCCAACCCTAAGATTTTTCCCTTGATATTTCCACTATAATCAAACATGTGCATTTCATATATATTCATCCCAAAAAAATCTTTCAAAAACAACTTGATCTTTTCACAAGATCAACCAAAAAACCTTCCACAAATAAATAGATAAATTATATAAGTTCAACTTAAATTCTAAACTATATCCTTTACACAGATTCAATTTAAAACCTAAACCAAGAAATGTACACAGGTTTAGCTCAAAATCTAAATCAGAGATTTTGCACAGGTTCAACTAAAAACCTACATCCAAGCCTTTCATATGTTAAGATTGTAATCTTCAAAACTATTACAAAGAAATCACAATGGAACTATGCCCTTGAATAAACACTTTCAACACAACACTAGTATAACACAACTTTTAGAAGAAACTTTTCACTCTTTTGGCACTAAAAAAACTCTAATGAAAAAGAAATTTATTAGAAAAGTATCTATTTAGAAAGCTGGTGCGTTTTGAAATAAGTAAATCTGTGAGATGTTGGATCAAACTCTAATACGGTCGAAGTCTGTTCGTAAGTAATGCGTGTTGTAGTCGAAGTCTGTTCTAACATGCATTAGTAAATATTGCTAAGGTTGTTAGCATGAGTAAATATTGCTAAGGTTGTTAGCATCAATAAATATTGCTAGGGTTGTTAGCATATTGAATTGGGTCTTGCTTGTAAGCCTAATTGTTTAAGTTAGCTTGTACCCTAAGTTAGCTTGTAATGGGTAATTGTTAAAATGCCCATTAGGTTAGTGTGCTATTTTATTATAAATAGGATGCTAGTTTCTCAATTTTGAGATAAGGAAAAATAGGAAGACAAAATCCTAATTTCAAGGGAGAGAGGTTATTTTGTTATTCTTGTATACTTGTAATCTTGTTCTAAGAGAAAGGAAAGAATAACAGTTTAATAACCAATCCTTGTTGTTCCTTGTTGTTTTACCTTGTTTTCTTTGTTAACCCTAACCCTTGTGTGTTTCTTGATCATTAAGAAACCGTTTATACTTTGTTTAAAGGTATCCGATTCACAACAAATTGGTGCGGTGAGCGTGGAAAATATGCCTTCAACAAAGTATGAGATTGAAAAGTTCACCGGAGTGAACGACTTTGGTCTGTGGCACTTGAAGATGAAAGCCCTGTTGGTTCAGCAGGGTTGTTTGAAAGCGTTGAAGGGTGAGGCAGCCATGGACGCTGTGTTAACGGAAAAAGAAAAGACGTTGCCCAATTGCAACTTTTTCCACCATATGCAGTTAATAAAGCTGCATGAAGAAAGCTAGTTTCTTGATGTTATAGAGTTAGATCCAAGGTGGAGATTTGTGAGATGTTGGATCAAACTCTAATACGGTCGAAGTCTGTTCGTAAGTAATGCGTGTTGTAGTCGAAGTCTGTTCTAACATGCATTAGTAAATATTGCTAAGGTTGTTAGCATGAGTAAATATTGCTAAGGTTGTTAGCATGAGTAAATATTGCTAAGGTTGTTAGCATGAGTAAATATTGCTAGGGTTGTTAGCATGTTGAATTGGGTCTTGCTTGTAAGCCTAATTGTTTAAGTTAGCTTGTACCCTAAGTTAGCTTGTAATGGGTAATTGTTAAAATGCCCATTAGGTTAGTGTGCTATTTTATTATAAATAGGATGCTAGTTTCTCAATTTTGAGATAAGGAAAAATAGGAAGACAAAATCCTAATTTCAAGGGAGAGAGGTTATTTTGTTATTCTTGTATACTTGTAATCTTGTTCTAAGAGAAAGGAAAGAATAACAGTTTAATAACCAATCCTTGTTGTTCCTTGTTGTTTTACCTTGTTTTCTTTGTTAACCCTAACCCTTGTGTGTTTCTTGATCATTAAGAAACCGTTTATACTTTGTTTAAAGGTATCCGATTCACAACAAAATCTTTTTTATATACGACAAAATTTGGCTCAAAAAGAAAAGTAATCCATGAGCCTTTTATTGATTTAATTGATTAAAGTTGTGTGTTAGTCAATTTACCAAGCCAAAATAAGAAATTTGAAAATCTACTTGATCACTTAATTGCTTATTATCATCCTTAATCAATAATGAGGCATTACACTCTGATTTTATCGATTATGAGAACTTCTTAACTGATTAGACAAAGTATTTTATCTTTCTTATTAACTAATAAAGCTTCTAACTAATTAAGCGTCCAACCTAACACTCTTGCTTATGACACCATTTGACTTTGTTCCCTTTTAATTTCTTGTGATTACTGATATACTATGGGACATGATTGAAACCATCTCAACAATCTAATAAAGATTCCATCCAAGGCATAAAAGTGTAATTTCCGCTAACCTTATCCTCGACTACACCTCTACAGTTAGAGGCATCTCAATCGACTATTTTGCAGAAGTAATTAACAATTTTTTGGTTAGGTAACATCTTTTGAGTGTGTTTTCCTCAGAAGGAAAAGATACATGTCAACCATACAGGAAAACTGGGAAGAGATGCTACATGAAATTTGTAGGTTAGGCACCTTGTGGAACAAATAAGTGCTTGAAAATCTACCCCGATATTTTAAGTGGAACGACATAAGGAAGTTTTGAAAGATTTAGTTGTTTTCCTATTAGCCACATTGAAGAGTTTTTCCAATTCCTTTGACTTCATCATTAGCAGGGCTAGGAGATTGACATGGGAAGACAATTTTTTTTTTGGAGCATCTAGAGGGTAATACAAAAGGAGGGCAAGTTTGTCAATTTGGACCATTGTTACATCCTAAAGCCCATTTATGTTGTCTAGCAATCCAAATCCTCGAAGTGAGTTTTTGTTGAGTAAGAAAGCATGTATAAACATGGGTTAGTTAATTCAATGTGAAGAAAGAGTTGTGAGGAATACCATAGACAAGCGCACCACATCAAGAGCACCTAGGGTACCTTTATCATCTACTATGGGTGTAAATTTTATGTAGGATGTCAATCGTGCCATGTACCTTACCACTCCATATATAGATGATGACTCTCATGTATGGAAGGTGGCTTAGAAGTAGCGTTGTCTGTTTCCCATGTCTATATATGATAAGTTTGAGTGCAACATAAAGATCTTCGACCAGAATCGGTGATTCTAGGCCAAAAGCATTTGTCAACCATAAGTTTCAGGATCTAACGCAATTTTTTTATGAGAAGAAGATGATCAACGTTGAGGAGATTGAAGACCAAGAAGCATTGACAACTAGGGTGACATCAGAGGTAAGGTCTAGAAGTGATAGAAAAGCAATGTATATCAAGCTATTTAACAAAACATGAAAGGGTTTTCAGGTAATGGAAATTAATTGAAAGAATTAATTTTAATTAAGAATGACTTTTAAGTAAATTATGGCGGTTTCAACCACCACAATCACTACAAGAAAAAATGAAAGTTATGGAGGTTATTTTCGAAAGTTATGGCAGTTTGAACCACCACATGACTGTGTCACGACAATTTTAGTTCTGCTACAAAAGCGTGTCTCACCAATATGAACTGCGACAGTTGCAAAAACCGCTACTCCAACCAACGTTACTGTTTGCCACGAGTACTGAACTGCCTTAAATAATTATTTGTGACGGGTTCAAACTATCATGAATTTTATTTGGTTTTTCGTTTTCAATACTATTGCGACAATTTCAAACTTTCGTGTGTGAAATTATGACAGTTCAAACCATAGCAAAATATTTTATAAATCCTTGACATAATTTATTTGATAACAGTTTAAAACAATATAATTATTTAATTTTATACTTTTAGCAACAGTTTAAACTGTTACTAATTAACATTTCAAATTTTTTATTTGTAATAATATTTTTCATTTTTTCTTTAACCTTTTATTTTTAGTTTTAATAATAACTTTTATGTTTTAACTTTTTATTTTTATTTTGGTAATATGTCTTTATCTTTCTTTAAATTTTTCTTTTTTTTTAATATTTCTTTATCTTTTTTCTTTAACATTTTATTTTTATTTCTATAACTTTTTAATACAACAAAATTGCAATTACAAAATTCTAATATCAAATAAGCATCATAATGGCAACAAAAAAAAAGTGTGAGTTCCATAATCATAATGTTATATAATACAATAAACCTAAAATATATTAAATTCTAATTTTATAATAAGTATCATAACGTCAAAAAGAAAATGCAACATATAATACGTGAGAAAGTTGATAATTTAATTAATTTTTAGCAAAGTCTAATAAAAAAATTAATAATTTAATTAATTTGTAGCAAAGTCTAACGGGCTATGAATCTTCTGATCCAATATTGAAAAGTCTTCGCACCTAGAAAATAATAACAACAACATTTAAAAACACCAACTGAATTTGTCTTCTATTTTTCACATGTAATAATGTATATTATACCCACCAAGCAATGTGGTTGGCCACTGAGTGAGTGACAATATGATGCTACTTGTGAGACCAGTATTTTCGAGTACATTGAGTGCCAATATGGTGTTAATTGTGAAGAATTAACAACTAATAGGTTAAATGAATCTTTTAACTAAAATAAACTACATATTGATGTGATTACTATAAACTATTCTCCCTAACATAAACTATTCGCCCTATCATATAAATAGACTATCAAGTATTTATATTTTAACAGTGCTTAACAATTTTCACATACCAGCATATCATAACATCATTTGGAAAGATAAAAAAACTCAATTTTTTGTATTATTTGAAAAGATAAAAAAAACTTAATTTTTTGTATTTTAAAAATATAGGCAAAAATTCAATTGAAATACATTATTAGAAACAATCAGCCATGGTAGATTAAGGTACAAAAACAACCAATTTTTGGGCAGATTTTCTCCACCTACAAGAGATGTCAAAATGTTTGATCTTTTTTCAAACCTTAATGTGGTATACTTCATTGGAGGAAAGGTTTCTTTAGCGAGTTCTGCAACAAAGTCTATAGGATTTTTGTTATGATATTTGTTTTTGTCTGAGAAAAGATTTAGATATTTATCGAGCACCAAATATTATATAATTAATTAAATTAATAAAAATTATTAGATCAAATATTATATGATTAATTAAGTTAATAAAAGTTATTAGATTAAATATTATTTAATAGATAAAATATTGTGTCAAAATTAATGTTTGACGCCGGTGTTAAATGATTCCCGCCTCTCTCTCTCTCTCTCTCTCTCTCTCTCTCTCTCTCTATATATATATATATATATATATATATATATATATATATATATATATATATATATATATATATATATATATTTCCACGTTATTTTATTATATCAATTTCACTTTCTACCGAGAAAAATACAGCAAGATTTTTCCGGAAACAAAAATGTCGTACTTCTATTGTTTGCAGATAAACTAAGACACAGGAAAAATATGAAAAAGTGAAGAAAAAAAATGTATGGAACCCGTTCATTCAGTCTCTACCATTAATCTTCAGTTCATCCCTGAAAAACCTTGCTTCAAAAATTGGTAGCTGATATGACATAAATAATACAAAAGGGTGTCTGAAAAACATAAAACATGTAACAAGTATATATATTCATTCGACTGGTAACCAATGTCGTCAGGCCACATAATAATATTCACCGGTGGTTTTAAAATCACAACATCTCTATCGATCTCCCAAAACTGGAATCTGCATGCATGGAAGATTTTTCAGAAATTAATCAAAGTGCAGCCTAAAAGAAACAGACAAAAGCATGCAAAGATCTATATAAAACTTACAAATATATATATGAAAAGACAGTGCTTCAGAAAAAGATGAAGCCAAAGATACTCTTAAGAAAATACATCAGAATCAATTTGTTGTAAGTTGGGGAAGATTTCCCTTAGGATGGCGGTGTAGTTAGGTGACTTGGCCTGCACGAAGAAAAATTACGATTAGTTCTAACAGAAATACATCATGTAACTGAAAAATAATTAAGAATGAGCATCATCAGGGAAATTTAGGGATGTTATTAACAGAATCAACCAATATATTATACAAGAATTGAACAAACGAATGGCTCTACTACAAAGCCGTCTTTTATTTCTCTGGCAGGTCCCCCAAACAGAATAGTTTGGGAAAAAACAACATTCATGATAAGCAGAAAGATGGAGGAAAAAACTGTTTGTCATTGACCTCATAATGTGGGCTAATATGCTTCAAATTAATCTCAATGGAAGATTATGCATGCACATATAATGACAATAAAATCCACCAAAAGGCTAAATATAATCCATACACAAGGGTTATTTTCTAGGTAGATTGTGGTAAGCTTCTCTCTTGACCCGGCGACAGCCTCAGCAAATCCTTCAAGTGATTCTATTTTGTTGTCATTAAGCCACAAATCTTCTAATCTGCAATACATTAAACGGGTATATGAAATTATTATCAATACAAGACCGGAAAAGTGTTTTTTTGTACGGAGGGAAATAAAGGAATAGACATACTGTGTCAGGTTTTGAATGTCATCCACAGAGGTTAGCTTATTTGATGACACATCTAAAAGCCGGAGATTGACTAAAGACGACAAGCCTTCAATTTTTGTGATACCATTGTGGCTCAAGTATAGTTCTTCTAGAGCTATGCAAGCCTGTAAGCCAAAAAGTTAGCAACTACAAATGAAAATATAAAAAGAAAATTTGCAGAACCCCCTGCCCTATTCACCAACAAGTTCAAATTGAAACAATCCCTATCTTCAATTGATGACCACTACCTGAAAATTGAGTTAGAATGAGGAATTTTAAGAGAGGAATGTAAGTTTCTAGAGGACTTGAAATACTTCGTCATACATCATCTTGGTTGGCTATATAATATGGTACAAAGAATTTCATAAATTCCAAAGTATTATTCCAGTATTTATCCTCAAATTGAAGAATTTTAAATGATCTTGCAAGTAGAATTGGTGAAATATTCCACCAGACTCTTCCTATGAATCACATCTTTTCCTCTTGCTCATATAATTGCATCTCTCTCTATTCCTATATCATCAGAATAGAATGTTGACTCTCTTAAGTCCCAGCATTGCATTTTTCTTTCTTTTACTGCATGATTTCTACTAGAGTAGCGTGGTTTTGAAGTTGTTGAAAGTAGTGGTTTATAGCTATATTATATCATAGCAGGAATGTGATGTAGATTGACCTACAATTTCATGCCTCAACTTTTAATAGTCCTTAGAGTTAAGACTGATAAGTACTGAGGACCAGGACAAATTTGAGTTCAAAGTAGTTAGCAGCATTGTTTGGCTTACAAAATTTTCCTACAAGTTCACGCTGTAATACAAAGGGATTAACCGGTTGGATTAAGGCCGATGTTATCATTGATCAGGGGCAGATCCAGGCTCCGAGAACAGTGGGCGCAACTCTCTTGTCAAGTTTGACCATTACACGCGGCAAAATTTTATTGAAATTTTTAGAGATGTGTAGTAAATAGCTTCAAAATAAAAAGAATTCAAGTTCTACACTTCAAAATAAAAAAGAATTCAAGATCTCTTCAAGTTTCAGACATCAAATCATTCAATTCAAAATAAAATAGCTTTTCAAAACATTCAAAATAAAAGAACTTCTCTACAAATTCCAAACTTCAAAGTAAAAAAGAGTAATAAAGACTTAAAATTGCAATCATCATAGCAAACTCCTCCCCCCTTTTGTTCTGCACAGCTGCTATACCATCACTGTCTATGTATTCCAACTAGACATTGTAACCTTTCCCTGAAGCTTCATAAACAGTTTGCCAATTGAGAATAATGTCACCTTCAAGCACTAAGCCATTTCCAGCCTCATTACCATCATTCAACACTCCCACCGACCACTCATTACAATCACCAAAACCATTTAGAGAAATTGCATCAATTGCAAGAGGAAGAGAACACAGAGAAGAAGAAAATAAATGGTGGAGAATGGAAAGGTTAAAACATGCTTAGTCTTTTATAAGTGTTAAAAAAGAGTTATTAATGTTTAAGTAGGGCTTTAACCCTTTTGGGCCGGTTTTCAGGTCGGGTAAAAAAATAACCCAGACAAGGCCTTTTTTTAAATAGCAGTAACAGATCATTAAAAAAATAGTAACTCTAACAATGCAATCCTGACATTTATATCTCTTTCCAGTACCTGCATTGTGAAAACTCAAGCAATTTTTAAAATGTTTACAAGGGCCCGAACAGCTGGAGCTACATGTGTAGCTCCGCCACTGTCACTGATCATTCTAACCTCTTTTTACAAACTATAATTTGAATTCCAGTATTTAAATGTAAGTCATTCAAAATATGTAATATGATATCCATGTATTTAAAATTTCCAATAACTTTTTTTAATTCTCCATATAATGCCATGGTATATGGTTTTACTTGGTTGAATTGCACTAAACCATTGAAGCTGTTGAAACTGTATAATTAAGGACTAAACTTACACACTGCGGCCTATGTATTGTGCAAGCTGTTTTGAACTAAATTTCTTTAACATAACTGGCAATAACTCCTACAAGGATGTGGTAAGGAGTGCAATGCTTAATACCATCTCACGAGTAGTTCAGTACAGAATCTTAAGAACAGTGCCTTAAGCGCCATAGCTATGTTCATTCCTATAATTATTTTAAGATGTTAATCTGTTTTTTTCCCTCCATAATGTAAATTTGTTCTTCTCCCTATTCAGTTCTGGAGTGTGATAAAGCAAGTAAAAACTCATCATACCTCAAATCCAATCGTCGAAGTAAGACGATTGCTTTGCAAACTAATCTTCTTAATGCATTTCAAACCACATAGATTCACAACTTTAATCCGATTACGTCCAAGCCATAGCTCCTGCAAATTTACAAGGTTCTCCAAACTCTCCATCACCTAAAACACCAAACACTCAACTTCATAAATACAATCGGAAAAGAAAAATCAACACAATCACAAAGACATGCACATTATAATAAACTCACTAACCCGCAATTTGTTAGAACCTAGTTCCAAAATCTGCAACTCATGAAAATGTTCGATCTCCTCGATTTTCGTAACTTCATTTTTCGATACATAGAGCTCCTTCAAAGTATTAGAAACCCTAGACACACCATGTAACGACGCAATTTCGTTGAAAGAAACATCAAAAACCAAAAGCCTCTTAAATATGCTTACATCAGGAACATTCTTTAACTGATTATCACGAAACACCAACTCCTATAACAAATCAACAAAAAACACATTTCAATTACGCAATTCAAACGCATTCAAACGCATCCAAACAGAACTTTATAGAGAATGATTAACGAAAACAAAAGTACCTCGAGAGAGGAGAGGGCGTTCCAGGAAGAGAGAGGAACAACGGCGGCGTCGGTGATTAGGTTTTGACGGAGAGAGAGCTTTTTGAGATCGGATAATTGGCCTATGCGAGGGTCTAGGTTAGATAAACGATTCGCGGTGAGGTCTAACTCGGTGAGGTTAGGAGGTAACTCGACTGAGTCAAGGTCGTGAAGCTGGTAACTCGTGAGATCTAAGAATGTTGATGAAGGATCGAGTTCGTCGAGATCTGTGGCCGTTGATGATTCCAATTCCATTGCTCCCTCCATGCACTCTTTCTTCCGAGTTTCGATGAATCCTGATTAGTGTTGCAAAACACAAATTACTCTGCAGAGGAAAAGAAACTTTCGGTAAAAGTAATTATATTTTAAATCTAGACTTTAGTATTATTTGTTATGATATTGTTTTAATTTATCTTAGTTTAATTAAAATCATTTTTTTAGTTTTTTAGTTTTAAAATTATATTTTAATCTCTCTTTTTTAGAAGGAAAAAATTTAAGATATAAATTTTTTAAACGTATTTTTTATTATTTTTCAATATAAATATGATAAGTGTATAATTATATATATATATATATATATATATATATATATATATATATATATATATATATATATATATATATATATATATATATATATATATATATATATATATATATATATATATATATATATATATATATATATATATATATATATATATATATATATATATATATATATATATATATATATATATATATATATATATATATATATATATATATATATATAATAAAAATTATATCTAAGAAATTGTAGGCAAATATTTTCCTTTTTACAATCATTCAAGAATTTAATTAGTACGCACGGTCATGGGATAAAATTATTTTATACCGTCAACTAATCACTTTCATGTATTCTGCCGCATCAGACTCTAAATTTTAAATTAAATGTATTATATGACAGATTAATATATTTCTATTGAATGACAGTGTAAAATTATTTTATACAGTTAATGCATATCAATTAAACTCATCATTCAAATTTAATTGATTGTCTTTTTTTAGACATTAATTGGATACACTGTCGGTGTAAAACTATTTTACATTGTCATCTAATTAGAATGAAGAAGTAGTTATTAAAATATTTTATTTTTTTATTTTTAATTATATAATTATGTGTCAAAATAATTCATTTTAATTGGATGATAGTGTAAAATGGTTTTATCTTGATAATATATTTCAATTAATCTCTTTTTTTAGTAGTGCGATGTGAAAAATTAAAAAAAAAAACATATTTTTTTAATTTTATAAAAAAATAATATTTTATTTATATTTTATTTCCATAAAAACAATTGCCTCTTTACAATTTTAATATATTTTTTTTACTATCAAATTTTTATTTAAGTTTAAATACATTTTTATCCCTTTATTTTAATATTTCTTATATTTTAATATTTTTACACTTTTATTTTTTATTTTAAAATTTAATTATTTTTATGATTTATTATTTAATATTTGTTTAATTAATGAATTAATAATTTTAATTAATTTTTAAAAAATAAATTAAATAATTTTAAATTTTTAAAAGATTTTTTTGAATTTAAAATCCATGTAATTGATCCATCTCTCCTACCCACTAACTTTTATTAAATGTTTTTGTATAAGAGATATAAACACTAAACCTTTTATACTGAAAATAATGTGGGGTTTCAACATCAACTAAATTCTCAAAAAAAATATGCAATGTCACCAATTTCATGTTAGTTAAAGTAATAATCCTCACCAATAAGAAAAAGAGGAAACTCGCTAAGAAGGCATGGATATTCAAACTAAAATATTTTATAAATATAATTTTTGTTTTAAGGCAGTGTTGTTGGTAACAGTACAAAAACATTAACTATAAAAATTTAGTTTGAATTCGCAACATCTCATTTGTGAAATGTTAATAAAGTAAACTTCAATCATTAAACTAATTAATAAAAAACACTTTATCAACCTCATGCAAGCGGAGGTTCATATGAGCCCATTAAGTGGGTTTGAGAAATCGATCAAATGTATGAGATTTGAGTGGAAAAAAAATCTTTTAAAATTTGAAATTAATTAATTTTTAAATTATTCTAAAAAAAATTATTAATTTATTAATTAAATCATAAATCATTTTAGTCATATCACTACCACATCATTAAAAATAAATTTTATATTTAAAAATTTAAAATGGAATCAAAAGTACATTTAAACTTTTCATTTATTAAATGCTTAAATGTTATTTTGATTTTCTTATTTTAATTTTTTTAATCCTTTTAAAAAAAAATCAACTTTTTGATCCATATTAACATTTCTTGATTTTTTGTCTTTTCAAATTTGTATACATAGCACTTCAATTTATGATGTGACACTGACATGACAATGTCTATGGTATCACATCAAACAATTTTGCCGGATTATATTTTTAAAATAAAAAATTAAATTTATAATTTTATTTAATTTACCTGATTTTTCAAAAAGTGTGTATATATTCACTAAATCTTTAGATTCACAAATCAGATTGACTTGGGTTGGCAATTACGGTTTAGGCATCTAAGAAAATTTTATAACTAGTTCCTCATTTGAAAATGTTTTTCTCATAGTACTCATATGACTCACGATATGGGTAAATCGTGTATGTATTTGATTAATGCTCTTTTTGTTAGTGCGTGAGACATTTTTATTGGGAAGAAAAAGAGAGAGAATAAGGAAATAAGGATTGATATTATTCAATATGATTGTGTTACAACTGAACTACAAAGTATCTATTTATATACACCTAAGTCACTTGACTACTAAGTAACAAATAAAACAAACTAAGTAACAGACCCTAAATCCTAATTATCTTTATACTTGGGCAACGCACAACATGGATTATATTGCTTATATCTCAACACACACCGTTTATAATTCAAGTTGTCGGGCAAACGCTAATCACAATCGATCTGAACTATTCCTAATTTCTTTCTCAAATTCAGGAATATGTAGATCTTTAATCCTTTGGTGAAAATATCGATCAATTGTGCTTCACTTAAGCAATGCCTTACTTCAAGTTCACCTCGACTTACCTTCTCCCTTAAGAAGTGAAATCTAGCTTCGATGTGCTTACTCCTTCCATGCAAAATCGGATTCTTCGCAAGATTAATGGCTGAGTTATTGTCGATCTGCAGCACTAGAGGTTTCTTCACTTCGACCTCAATCTTTTTAAACACATATATAATCTAGATTGCTTGACATACAGCATAGGATTCTTCTATATATTCCGCCTCACATGATGACAATGCCACCACATGTTGCTTTCTCAAGCACCGTGAGACTGGGGCACCAATACTTGAAACAAATAACCATTTTTTCTTCTTCGATCTTTCTTATCTCCACACCAATCAACATCTAAATAGAAAGTAACCGTAACTTCTTTAATTTCAGAGTCTCGTCGAAATAGAATTTATAGTTTATCGATCCTTTTAAGTATCTCAAGATTCTTCTTGCAGCCTTCATGTGTGACACCCTTGATTCACTCATGTATCTAGTCACTAATCTGACTAAGAAACTTATATTAGGTCGACTGTTGCACACATATCTTAGAGATCCGATAATTTAATTGAACAAAGTTGCATCGACTTTGTCTTCCTCCCCATGCTTCTCCAACTTCGAATTTGGTTCGACATGCGAAGATGCAAGAGTCAAATCATCCATCTGAAATCTCTTAAGCATCTCTTTGACATACTTTCTTTGATGTAGCACCATACCTTGCTTCGACATTTGAAATTCCATGCCTAGGAAATAAGACAAGTTTCACAGATCCGACATTTCAAATTCCCTCATCATCAGCTCTTTGAACTTCGGCAAGTTTTCCAAGCTATTTCTAGTTACTAGAAAATCATTGCCATATAAGCAAGTTATTGTTATATCTTGTGCCATAATATTTCAATATAAAACCCATACTTAGATTTGCATTTGACGAATCCCAATTCGACTAAGTATGATTCGATCTTCTTGTTCCATGCCCTAGGTGCCTGCTTAAGGCCATGGAGCGTGATGTGCAGCTTATACACTTTCCTTGCTTTCTCCTCTGTCACAAACCCAGGAAGTTGTGTGACATAGACTTCTTCGTCTAAGGAACCATTCAAAAATGTTGATTTCATATCTAAGTGGAATGTCGACCAGCCTTGCTTACATGCCAAGGTGACTACTATTTGAATAGTCTTTAATCTTGCTACATGTGAATATACTTCAGAGTAGTCGACTCCTGCTCTCTGAAGAAAACCTTGAGCTACTATCATGGTGAGAATTGGATATTAAGCTATTGGATTAACTTGAATCTTAATTCATGGTTCACCACCGGTCTTTAATTTGTCCAAAGGGAGGGAAAAAGATCCAATTACCTACAAGATGCAATGCAAATGCAAAGCTAGAGAATCAAAGGTTCGGGGTTGGTTAAACTTAAGGAAGGTGCTAGCGTCCTAAGCATCTATAGTACTCTACAGGAACCTCTTATTTTATTGTTATGGTTGTTTGCTAAGGGTAAAAGACCTAGTGATTTATTTCTAAGTATACTCGCCAAGAAATCGCATCTTGTGCCTACATATCCTGACGGGAATAGAATCAGAGTATTTGTAGTTCCCCTAAAGGGATTGAAGAATTTCTTGACTATGGCCAAGGTTCCAGGGGGATAAGATTTTTTTTTATTGATTATAGGAGAAAATACGAGTCGTCATCTTAAGGGAGAACACTCGACTTAACCACCACAACTTGTAGAAGATCGTCTTTGCATCGTCTTGAGAGAAGGGCTCAAAAACTTGGATTTCATTGACTAGTATGCCAATATCTCTCTCAAGCGGAAAAGATTCTACATCTCTCGATTGTATTATGGGGCAGGAGAATTATATCTCAACTGTCAAGATGACTCACGTCTAATTCGCTTGTGTGGAGAATAGGTGATTGAATTGTATTGTATGGGTTTATCTAAGTCGAAAGAAAATAAAAGAGAAAAAGGTCCTACTTAAGGGGTAGGATCTAAGCCTAAGTTGATCAACTTGAAAACTCAAGGATTAAGCGGGGAATGTGATGCAAATGAGGTGCAATACGCACGACTTATGAAGTCATGCGTAGGTTCTTCCTTTGGACATGTGCGATCTAGCAAAAGAAAATGAGGCACATTCTTAAATGATGTAAAAATGGATAAAAATATGCGAACACGTAAATCAAGTACTCGAAGGTGAAGTGTTGCAGGTTAATTTTGAATGAAGTGATCGGGATAAAGTTAGATGCGGATTGTGAATTGGAATTGGAGCAATTAAATTGTTTTTGGTTGTTTTGTGAGAATTATTAAGAGATTAAGTGAAAATAGAAAAAGATTAATTAACGCAATTAAATCTAAATTATTTTGAAGTTAAGAGCTTTAAGTTAATTTAAAAGAGTTTTTGTTTATTTTTGAGAAAAAAGAATTAAGTAGAAATTAAGAGAAAATTAGTTAATTAACTTAAATTCTAAAAAAATTAAATTATCTAAAAAGTTAAATTAATTAAAAAGTAAACTAATTAGATTAAGAAAAAGTTTGAATTTTGTTAGATTAATATTTATTTATGGTTTTTTTATTTATTAAGAAAAAAGAAATTAAATTAAAATCTAATCTAAACATTTTATATTTTTGTTATTGAATTAAATTGAAAAAAAAAAGTTAATTAAAACTAAATATATTTTTTGTTGTCTTTTAAAAATATTTTTCAAATCTTTAATTATTTATGAGTTAGTGGTTGTTAGTTTTTCATTATATATAATAAATTACAAAAAAACATAAAATAAAAACTAAAAAAAAGAAAAATATATGGGTTGGGCGGGTGTGATGAATTCACCAGACCCAAACCCGGTTGGAAGAACAAAATAAGGGGAAGGGTGAAACCCTAGCCCCCAAAGGACCTCAAACGGCGTCTTCAGAAATCTCTCTCTTTTCCTCTTTCGTTGTTCTCTCTTCCTCGGTTGTCTTCTCCTATTCTTCTCTGCGAAAAATCTCTTTTCTTTTTCTTCTTTAACCTGTTACCAAAAAACACAGAACTTAAATGTTAGAAAAAATGTTTTACCCTAAACGAGATGGTGGCGCAGCGGCGATGATGAACACGGTTGTGTTCTGAGCTTTGTGGCTTTGAGTTTTCGTTGATGTTAGGTTTATGGTTCGTTGATGATTTATGATGTTCTGGGTTTTGCTGAGATTGTTGATTTGAGGGTTTTGTGATTTGTTTGTGTTCGTTGATTTCGCGATTCGCGATCTGTTGATGGATTGTATGTTGATGTTTGTGGCTGTTTCGTTGTGGTTTCGTGGGTATTACGAATTGGGCTTATTTGGCGACGATGAACCTTTATTCTGAGTCTTGAGGTTTTTGCGATCTGATTTGAGGGTTGTGATGATTTTTGTTCTCTCAGCTCTTGGTTATTTTCGATTTCTTCCCTTCTAAGACTTTCTTTCTCTCTTTTATAATGTTTTGGCACCCAAACGAATTTGAAAACCTTTTACTGACTTTCCATATTCGTTTGATTTTGTCTGAAATGTTTATGACCATCCAAATTCATTTTCTGACATTGATGGTGTGTTTCCATCTTCGGATTGGGTTGTTTTTGTTTGTTTTGGAAAGTTGTGAACCGTGTTTTGGACTTGCTATTGGGAAGAAAATCGTTTCTTTATTCTTTAATCTTCTCTTTCTTTTTCCAAATGTTCAGATATTGCCTTTTCTGGATACGAACATGTTCTGCCTATTTTTTTTTTTGGAAGATTGTGAACGGTTTCTAAACTTGGTGATGATGATGATGTCTGAATCGTTGCTTTGTGGCTTCGGATATTGTTTGGTTCAACATTGTTGCTGGTTTTTCATGTTCTGTTGGAAAATGGAAGTTGGTGGCGGATTCACGTTGCCCTTCCCTTTCCATATGACGATCTTGAATCTGAGGGTTGTAACCTCTAATTTCTGTTCTTGATTTTGCAATTTTTGGTCTCTAATTTCTTGTACTGTTCTGTTGGTATTTGCAGGTAACTATCGTACGCAATGAAGAAATCATCACCAAATATCCGAGCGTATTTGCTGGCTGCGGATCTCCAAGAAGCTTGTTCAAGAATCATGGATGAACTTTGTTTGTAGATCACATTTTTTCTTTGTAAACACTGAAGAATTTTGCTATAAGTTCGAATGTAATCCCAAACAAAAACATGTGAAAAAAATGCATCGTCTTGTAGTTTCCATTTCTTTTAATTGGTCTAAAAATAATTATGCAACATATTTGGAACAATTGGACTAAGTTTTGATAAACAAAGTTCTTGCAAAATAATGGAAGTTGACTCCATGTCTAATCTTGAACCAACGAGTAAATAAATAAACAAATCTTTCATCCATCACATAAAAGCAAGCCTCCTTCTTTACTTGAACAGGCTTTAAAACTTGATAAAAACCGCTAGAAAACTCTTGTCGTTTGAATTATAAATTGATCTTAAATTTGTAGCTTGAATTTCACTTTTGAACAAAACAAACTCTTTAACCCATAAAAATGTTCACAAAAAATTCCATAATCGCTATGAGGCCTTATTCAAATAGAACTTAAATTTAGAATTTGAATGAAAAATTAAAGACTCGAGTCCTATGAACCTTGGGTCTTGAATCATTTCAAAAATATTCAATTCGAAATTCCAATTCTTCTAAATAACGACTAACGGTCCCACTTCGTGAATTAACCCATGCCACGAACAAAACCTTTGAAACGAAGATGCCACTAGTAATGAAACTCATAATGATTTCCAATTAGTTTCCCGTGACCATTCTCAAAACCACAAGAGTAGGCAAATTTAATCCTCCTTAGGGAAAACTTTGAGAAACCTAGAGGGGCAAGACTTGTATTGACTGAGGCGTCTGCAGGAGATAAGAGGTGCATGTAAAGTTTTCACGACTTCCCGAACTTTCAGCAGTGACCTAACTTCATAACATAAAACAGACAAACTAGTTAAACGGTTAGCTATGCATAATGATTGATATGTGAGAAAATGCACAAGGAGGTGGGATTTTAAGGTCAAAAATTAGGATGCTACAACTACCAATCTCGTCTTATGTCTTGCTATCGACCCATCAACATTGTGCTTCAACTTGAACACCCACTTCACTTCAATAGCTTTTGTATGTTTTGGTAATTCACTAACTCCCATGTGTTCTTTATTTCAGTTGCTTGTAACTTTTCAACCATAACAGACTTCCACTTCAAATTCTTTAAAGCCTGCTATAGTTGATTGGTTCAACACCTGCAAGTAGAGCAAAATGAACTAATTCTCCATCTGGTGTGAATTCATCATCACCAGTCACTTCGTAGTCTTAAAGTCTTGTTAGACAAACTCTAGCTCTTTGAGGTCTTTGGCTTATGCTAGCCATATTTTTTCCGACTTTAATTGTATCAGGAATGTCAGTAACGACTTCGACTTCTACTGGAATATTGACAATATCATCAACTTCGACATCATTACTTGCTTCGTGGAAATCATAGCTTATCAATGGCTTGTTAATTGGATCACCAAAACTCCAATCACAGACTGAGTTCTCATCAATCACAATGTCTCGACTCATCATGATCTTATTGTTCATTGGATTAAATAGCATGTATGTTTCAGTCTTATGATATCTTACCAGAATCATAGGTTCATTATTATCATCAAGCTTCCTTCTCATAGCATCAGGAATATATTTGTAGCAAATAGAGCGAAACACCTTTAGATGACTCAATAATGGTCGTTTGCTACTCCGTACTTCTTCAGGAACCTTGTTCTTCAGCTTCTTAGTAGGGCACCTGTTGAGAATATAAATAGCAGTGGGAACAAATTCACCCCATAAGAATTTTGGCAAATTCTTCTGCTTTAGCATGCATCTCGGCATGTCCAATATGGTCGTGTTTCTTATTTCTGTTAATCCATTATGTTAAGGCATATAAGGAGCAACTACCTCGTGATCAATATCATGTTTTGCACTAAACTCTTCAAACATCTCTAATGTATATTCGTCGCCTCCATCTGTTTACAGAATCTTGATCTTCTTTTCACTCTGATTTTAGACAAGTATTTTGAATCTCTTAAAGATTGCAAATACTTCGTCCTTTCGCTTGATCACATAAATCTAAAGCTTTCGACTATACTCATCGAAAAATGAAAAAAAATATTTGTTTCCACCAATGGTATAATCCTCAAACGGGCCACATACATCTAAATGTACTACTTATAGTATTCAAGAGGATATAATTGGCATAGTTGAAACGAAAGACTTTCTAGATTGCTTTCCGACTAGGCAACCTTCATAGAGTTTGTCGAGTATCTCAAGACTTGGTATAACAATTACCATATCTTGAGTAATCAGTTGATTGAGTGATCAAGAGTTTAAATTTCCAAACCTTAAATGCCATAGCCAACTATGCTTGTGGTCTACAGCAGTTTTTAGACATTGTCTTGAATGTCCTATTCTTCGACAAAGGAGATTTCAAGACTAAATTATTCTGAGTGTCAAACAATTCCAAGGCTCCATCTTTCATAATCAATGAGAAACCTTTTTCTACCAATTGTCCAACACTTAACAGGTTGCATTTCATTTTAGGTACATGGAGTACAACTTTGATCATAGTTTTTCCTTCATTGCTCCATTAAATAACTATGTCACCGGTAACTTCTGCTTGTAACAAGCTATTATTAGCAATTTTGACATTGCTCTTCTTCGACGAGTCAAAACCTGCTAACCACACGTTTTTACCAGTCATGTGATTCGAGCATCCCGAGTTGAGGAACCAGATCTTGGAGTTGACATGGTCATATGCAGTTGCAGCCATAACCATCATATCTCCATAATCATCTGAATCTTGGTGTGCAAAGTTTGCTCCTTCCTCCTTGCCTTTTGACGTTCCCTTGTCTTTATTATTCCAACAATTATTGGCTACATGACCCCATTTTTCACATTTATAGCATCGCACACCTTTTTTTCTTTATCTTTTTGATAGGAGTTTCCTTCCCATCTTTATCTTCCCATCGAATTTATGTTTTGTAGGGTTCGACCAAGACTTCTTACTCTAAGTCTTGTCTCTTTGTTGGAACCACCGTGTTTCTTCCAAGCATGAGTCTGCAGTGCTTGTATCGAATTTTGAACCCATTTCCTTTTGACAATTCTAATCTCATGCGCCTATAATGAACCAGCCAAATCTTCCAGTTTCAGAGTTTCAAGATTGTTGGATTCTTGAATAGCTACGATAATATGATCAAACTTAGAAGTCAATGTACGCATTACCTTCTCAACTATCATCTTATCATTTAGGGTTTCACCACAACCCTTCATGAGATGGACGAGATTATGCACCTTCGACACATAACCTACAATCTTTTCATCTTCTCTCATTTGCAACAGTTCATATTTCTGTCATAAAGTTTGTAATTTGATGACTTTGAATTTCTCACCTCTTTCATAGTACTTGGTAGGAATATCCCATGTTTCTTTCTCTAATTCAGCATGAGAGATCTTATCAAAATTCGTCGAATCTACCGCCGATTAAATGCAATACGCAATCTTGCAATATTTCTTCTTAGCCTAGTGGTCTACAACAAATTTTAGACATTGTCTTGAATGTCCTATTCTTCGACAAAGGAGATTTCAAGACCGAATTATTCTGAGTGTCGAACAATTCCAAGGCTCCATCTTTCATAATCACTGAGAAACATTTTTCTACTAGTTGTCTAACACTTAACAGGTTGCATTTCATTTTAGGTACATGGAATACATATTTGATCATAGTTTTTCCTTCATTGCTCCTTTAAATAACTATGTCGCCGGTACCTTCTACTTGAAACAAGCTATTATCATCAAGTTTGACCTTGCTCTTCTTCGACGAGTCGAAATCTGCTAACTACACTTTTTGACCAGTCATGTGATTCGAGCATCCCGAGTTGAGGAACCAGATTTTGGAGTCGACATGGTCATCTGCAACTGCAACAAAAACCACCATATCTTTATAATCATCTGAATTTTGGTGTGCAAAGTTCGTTCATTCCTCCTTGCCTTTTTTCGCTCCATTGTCTTTATTGTTCCAACAATTCTTGGCTACATTACCCCATTTTTCATATTTATAGCGCCACACATCTTTTTTTCTTTATCTTTCTGATAGAACTTTCCTTCTCCTATTTTCGAGGATTCAGAAGCCCTATCATCGACCTTATGTTTTTTAGGATTCGACCAAAACTTCTTACTCTAAGTCTTGTCTCCTTTACCTTTGAACTTGTCGGAACCACCACGCTTTTCCAAGCTCGGGCCTACAGTGTTTGTATCAAATTTTGAACCCATTTCTTTCGACAATTCTAATCTCATGCGCCTTCAACGAACCGACCAAATCTTCCAGTTTCAGAGTTTTAAGATTGTTGGATTCTTGAATAGTTACGGTAATATGATCAAAGTGAGAAGTCAATGTACACATTACCTTCTCAACTATCATCTTATCAGTTAGGGTTTCACCACAACCCTTCATGAGATGGACGAGATTCTGCACCTTCGGCACATAGCCTGCAATCTTTTCATCTTCTCCCATCTGCAACAATTCATATTATCATCGTAAAGTCAGTAATTTAACGACTTTGAATTTCTCACCTCTTTCATAGTACTTGATAATAATATCACATGCTTTTTTCTCTTATTCAACATGAGAGATCTTGTCGAAATTCACTTAATCTACCGCCAATTGAATGCAATACACAACCTTGCAATCTTTCTTCTTGGTCTCCTTGTTCACGACTCTTTGAGCATTAATTGCATTCTAAGCAAGCTCAGGGACACCATTAATAACCACTTCAATGGTTTCATGAAAGCCAAACAGAGATTGCATATGTTTTCTCCATCAAACCTACAAGAATTGGAAGATAATTCAGAATGTCGTTGGTGCCATTCATCTTTGCACCAAACGCGATCAACAACCCACGATCCTGAAACACGATCGTAGACGTGTGATTCTTAAAAACAAGATCAAGAATCTAACTATACTTTGATATCAATTTATTAGTGTGTGAGACACTTTTAGTGAGGAGAGAAAGAGATAGAATTAGGAAATAAAGATTGATATTATTCAATATGATTGTGTTATAATTGAATTATAAAGCATCTATTTATATACACCTAAGTGACTTGACTACTAAGTAACAAATATAAAAAGCTAAGTAACAAACCCTAAATCCTAATTATCCTTGGGCTTGAGCCACACACAACTTGGATTATATTGCTTATATCTCAACACTCTTCAAGTTTCACTCCGAAGAGTTCGTACTTGTGAGTTAAGGTGTTCAACATTGTGCTTTTTACCTCAATAGTTCTTTCATGGGTAATTTGGAGGATGTCTCATATTTCTTTTGCAATCTTGCAGTGAGAAACTTGCAAAAATTCATCAAGACCGATAACGATAGTGATGACAGTTTTTTTATTTCAAATTGCGCTTCACATTTTATTTATTTTCTCACTGGTTCATTCCTTTTCAAATTTGTTTACTATAACACCATCGACATCATATTTAGAAACAAATGGACTTCCTTTCACATCCTTTCAAATACTAACCATTCATCCCTTCTATGAAAAACTTTATTTTCTATTTTCATAAATTGTATCCTTCTCCATTCAAAGAAAGGGTTTACCACTTATTTACATTGTACAATTCAAACATGAATATGCTCAAATTCAACAATCTAAAATAAATTGACACAAATAAGTGATTGATAAAAAACAAAATAAAAATATAATACTAAATATTTAAAAGTCACATTAGTGTAATATTCTGACAAAAATGACTTTGTAAATTATCATTTGAAATACAAATTTTGTATTTAAAAAAAAGTTCTTAGTAAAATTTAAAAAGAAAGGGGAAAAATGGTAATCATAAATTTCTATTTATAAATAAACATGAGATATATTAATTTGGTCCGCATTATAGGATACAAAGGCTTTAAAATTAGTTATGAGTTTTAAAATATGAAAAGCATTTTAGTCAATTTCAAATTTTTTTTAGAAGTTTAAGTGGTGTGAAAAGAAAATATTCCAAAGGCCCATTGCAACTCTCGTTCTCATGTCACGTCATGCCATGTGCCACTGGCAGTGAGATCATGGTTCAAGCAACCAACGTTGGCTCATGTCCCGGTTGTTCTTCCCATGCCGTCGTTGTTTCTCTACCGCAACCGCTTCCGCCACCGCCACCCAACCATCTATCACTAACGGTAACGACCCAGTTACATTTATAGCCACGCTCTTGTCTAAAACTACTCGTATACAACAATTGAACCAAATATACGCCCACATTCTCCTAACGCGCTTTTTGGAATCCAATCCCGCTTCTTTCAATTGGAACAACATCATCAGGTCTTACACTAGGCTAGAATCGCCTCAAAACGCGCTTCGTATCTATGTTTCGATGTCGCGTGCCGGGGTTTTCCCCGACCGGTATACTCTTCCGATTGCTCTTAAGGCAGTGTGTCAATCTTTTGCAATTGAGCTTGGTAAACAGGTTCATTCGAATGGTATAAAGCTTGGGCTTCAATCCAATGAGTATTGTGAAACTGGGTTTATAAATTTGTATTGTAAAGCTGGTGATTTTGATAGTGCGTGTAAGGTGTTTGACGAAAATCCTGACCCAAAGCTTGGTTCTTGGAATGCTGTAATTGGTGGGTTATCACAAGGTGGACTTTCCATGGATGCTATACATGTGTTTCTTAATATGAGGAGGCGTGGATTTGAACCGGATGGGATTACCATGGTTAGTGTTACATCGGCTTGTGGAAGTGTTGGCGACTTGTACTTGGCATTGCAATTGCATAAATTTGTTTTTCAGGCGAAAGCTAGCGAGAAGACTGATATTTTAATGTCGAATTCGTTGATTGATATGTATGGAAAGTGTGGGCGGATGGACTTGGCTTATAGAGTTTTTGCAGAGATGGAGGAACGGAATGTGTCGTCGTGGACATCAATGATTGTGGGTTATGCGATGCATGGACATGTGAAGGAGGCTCTTGATTGCTTTCGGTGTATGAGGGAGTCGGGTGTGAAGCCTAATTATGTGACTTTTATTGGAGTGCTCAGTGCTTGTGTGCATGGAGGGACGGTTCAAGAAGGAAGATTTTACTTTGATATGATGAAGAATGTTTATGGCATAACACCCAAACTGCAACATTTTGGATGTATGGTGGATTTGCTAGGTCGGGCGGGATTGTTCAACGATGCGAGGAGAATGGTGGAGGAGATGCCCATGAAGCCGAATTCAGTAGTATGGGGGTGTTTGATGGGTGCTTGTGAGAAATATGGGAATGTGGATATGGCAGAGTGGGTAGCTGAGCATTTGCAAGCATTGGAACCGTCGAATGAAGGCGTTTACGTCGTTCTGTCAAATATCTATGCCAATAAAGGCTTATGGAAGGAAGTGGAGAGAATACGATCATTCATGAAAGAAGAAAGTCTTGCCAAGGTTCCTGCTTATAGCATCACAACAAATTCAGATTGAAGATTCAACAATAGTTATTTTATAGCATTGGGGATTTTTCAATCAATTGTATTTGTAGTTTATGCATGTATCAAAAACAGAACCTTTAAATTCTCTATGGAGAATTACATCATACATGTTTATGAATTATAGAAAAAAACACATCCTCTAATCCTAGTATTAGACCTTCTTAAAATTTTTTTTAATGATATCTGTCATCTATAACCTTTTGTTTGTAATGATAAACATATTTACAATCTCTTGAAACTAAGCTATCTCCAACTATTTCTTGATTGCAATTCTGAAGTATCAACATAAGTAGTAGTTTCCATGTCTATTTATTTGCTGTCTTGTGTTGCATTCATCAATCCTTCCAAGTTCATTTCGACATCATTATCTTCTCCATTTTTGACATCAGAAGCATTGATCTTTTTAAGCCAATTTACTTTGCTAAAAGTTGAAATGTTTTCTTCATTACTGTCGGGCGGAACACCATTTTCATCATGAAAGCTTTGAACCTCGTCTATTTCCTCCATTATTACACCAGCATTTGCAGCACTCGCCACCACGTTTTTATGCATCTCGTTTCCCTCCTCTTTAATTTCGGTTTCTTCATTACTGTAGGGTGGAACACCATTTTCATCATGATAGCTTTGGATTTCATCTATTTCCTCGGCTCCATCAGATACATGATCCATTCCACTAGCTTCTCCAACAGAATCAACCTTTGACTCAGGAAGAGATCTTTCATACAATCGCGTCACTATCCCTTTTCGTCCCAACAATTTTATTCCACCACATCCAAGCTTGGTTTGACCGCCATAATTCTTTGTTTCTGTCTGCTTGATCTGATACAGCAACCAAACAGAAAACACCAAAACTATCATAAACTTCAATACCTGTTTTATCTTAGACCCTTTTGGTTTTTGGTACCTTCCAAAAGATTGATCCTCCATTCTTCTGCATTAGTTAAACATCCTCTAAAAATCAAATCAATTCTATTATTATATACTAAGTTTTACAATTTCAACAAGAACAAGAGAGTAGAATATTCCAACCAACTATATATACATCAATGAATTAATAATTAGATAAAAACAAACAAGCCCAACAAACCAAAACGTAGGGAAAGAAAAGTGTATATTTCACTGATCATCAAATCAATAGACAAATATGATTGATGGGAATAAAAAATAAAGAGCAAGAAGTGGATTCTTAAGGAGCAAGTTTACCTTTTGTCTCTTCTCTTGTTCTTGCTTTTAGTGTTCTATCTTGATTTTGTTTGGTCTTTTGACCAAAATCATGAAGCAAATTTAATACTAGTTTGAAAGTTCAGAGGGTCGTTGAAGTTCCCAAATGTAGCGGTTTTTTCTTGCTAGAGTTTGCTTTTTTGTTTTCATTCTCCACAACCGTTTGATTTGATGCACATGATAAAATATACAGTGATAAAAAGTTGAATAAAATGTTCGAGAAAAATATGATACGATACATAGTATTCTAGTACATATAAAAGAAGTATGATAACATTGTCTTTTAATATACACATAATATGATATGATAGGATAATTATATTTATATACTATATATGTGTATAAAGAAATGATATATAGACAACTGAAAAATTATATTAATTTATAAAACTTTTAAAGTAATTTATTTACATTTTTAATATAAATTTATTTTTTAATATTTTATAACAATAACAAAGTTGTATCCCATTAAGAAGAATCTAGTTATATGAATCAACTTTAATCATAATATTATATCTAAGACCATTCTTCTATTCAAATTTTTAATATCGATATCTTTCTTAATAATACTTTTTATAATTTTTTTAAGTCTTCCTTTCTTTTTTTTAATAAATTTTCTTCATTTGAATTACTCTTACCATAAAATTTAGAAGTCTTTTCTCTACGTACTCAAATCACCTAATTATATTTTTCACAATCTTTTTTATTATGAACTCATTTAATGTGCAAGATAAAATAGAAACATGATAGAATATAAAGTAGAATAAAAATAGGATATAATATAGATAAAATAAAATTATTCTATTATGTGTTTGATTCACACTGCATACTAAGTATATATATATATATATATATATATATATATATATATATATATATATATATATATATATATATATATATATATATATATATATATATATATATATATATATATATATATATATATATATATATATATATATATATATATATATATATATATATATATATATATATATATATATATATATATATATATATATGATAAATTTACCTTTGTAAAACAACTGTATTTTTTTAAAATTATTTTGTAAAATGTTTTAAAATTTATAAATTGATTAAAAAAATTAATAATTTTATATAATTAAACAAAAAACTTAATGACACTACTGAATAAATAATTTCAGTTTTTTTTTTTTGAAAAAATCATGAATTCTAATATATAAAATAAAAGTATTTATATACAATATGTTAATGAAAAACTACTCTTACAAAAAAATATATTTAATTTGATAAAGAAATAAAATTAGTACTCATATTTTTAAAATTAAACTAACTATTCTAATTTTAATTTTTATATTATATAAAGTTACAAAATTACTCTTATGACAAAATCATACATATTTTTTAAAAATTATTTATTGATATTTCTTAATTGAATATCAAAATAATATTTATTTACATTTTATCATATTTATTTTTTTGATTTTAAATTATATTTTATAGTGTAAATTTGTAAATTAGTTTTTTTATCCTATTAAATTCTAATCCAACTCATATTCAAAGTAAAATTTAAACTAATGACAGAATAGGATAAATTTCAGGATTAACTTATCATTTCATGTTTTGTCATCAAACACTGGATTAAGATAAGTTATGATACATATCCTATTTTATCTCTTATCCTGCACACCAAACATACCCTATATATGCTACCCAACGATTCTCTATAATATTTTAATTTACAATCTTATCATGTATATTTTTATCACACTTCCAACGCAACTTCCTCATCTCTTATATGCTTACTTTAATCTCGTGTTGATTCTTAACCGCTCAATATTCGGTTTCTTACAACATCGTAGGTCTCACCGCAATCTTGTAAAAATTTTCCTTCATCTTGAGTGGTATATTTGTGTCACATAAAACACCTAAAGCCATTTTCCATTTCAGTCACCCAACTTGAATTCAATAGTTTACATCCTCTTCTATTTCTCCACCATTATGTATTACAGACTAAAGATATTTAAATTGTGTGACTTTAGGGATGATATTGCCTCCAACTTTCACCTCTATGTTAGAAACATTTCTTCTTTTGTTGAAATTACATTTTATATACTCTGTCTTACTTTTACTTAGGCGAAAACCGTGCATTTCTAAAGCTTATCTCAAAGTCTTCAACCTCTCATTTAAATTCTCCTTTGACTCTCCATGTAGGCATATATCATCTGCAAAGAGCATGCATCTCGCTGTTAGCTCTTGGATGTGTTCTTCTTTAAGATTTTCTAAGAAATCTCTTTAGGCACTTTATCACACGTCTTCTCCAAGTCAATAAAAATTAAGTGCAGATCTTGTTGGTCAATCAAATACTCTTCCATCACACGTTGTAGTAGATAGATCGTTTTTACAATCGACCTACAAATCATGAAACCAAATTAATTTCTAGTGACTTGAGTCTTTTTTTCTTAATCTCCGTTCAATCACTATTTTTCATAACTTATGGTAATGACTTATAAACTTAATTTATCTATAATTTACGCAATTTTGTATATCTCATTTTGTTCTTATTGATTAGAATTAAAATGTTTCTTCTCATTCATTCGGAATGTGTTTTGATCTCATAATTTTTAAATATTTTAGTTTTAATACATTAGTTATTAATTTTTCATTTAAAATTAAGTTTATTTATTTATATTATATTTAATTTTAATTTCTCATATTTTAAATATATTTAATTAAGTTTATTTATAAATAACTTATTTTCTTATTTTATTATGTTGGTTCTTAATATATCTTGAATAATAATTTACACTAAAATATGACAACCATAGAGTTATCTTATCATAGTGTTATCAAATATCAATTGAAATTTATTTAAAAAAATAACAAGTTGAAATAATATGATATTTGGATCGAGCTCTAATCTTGATATGGATAATTTTATGATTTGATAAATATTTAGCATGTTGTCGGAATCTATTCGTATGCTGATTATGCATGCTGTAGTCGAAGTATGTTCAAACATGCAATAGTCGAAATGTTAAAATTGTTAGTATGTCAAATTTGACCTTATTTGTAAGCTCAATTGTTAAATTAGCTTACAGTCTAAATTAACTTAATTTATAAAAATATTTGTTTTTATTTACTTGTACTCATTGGATCTTTATTGAGTAACGGAATAGTAAATCCGTTTTAATCAACTCTAATTTTTTTTTTTTTTCATAAAATCTAATAGAATTTTTTGTGTTTGTTCAAAAATTTATTTTCACATATTTTAATTTATTTTTGGCGATATTAATTTATAACAAATAAAATAAAATATAATTATTATATCTTATCATCTATTTAAAAATATTGTTACGCATCAATCAAAGCAAACAAGAGTGGAAAATCAAGTTTCCAAGGATAAATTTGGTATTTCCAATTACCATTGCATGAGAGTGGTGACCCACAACACTGAGTTTAATTTCCAAGGGTTAGGTATAATCTTAAAATATCAACATGCAAATGCATGTCAACGATTGGACCTTTCTTATGCCTCTATAATTCACTAAAATAATATAATATGTTTATGTAATATTTATTTGTAAGTGGATTGATCAAATTTTAAATATTAAATATTTAACAAACCTAAACTCAGATTGAACTGAAGTGGTGCATTAATTATTGTTTTGAAAAACTTGGATATATGGATACATGTCGCTGGAATGACATGAACATTAGTAGTGTGGTGTAGCTTAGATACCACAATATGTGGGGTTTGCTGCCCCATTTGGGTCCAAAAATGTGATTTTTCTTATGGAATGAAGAGAAAATTCCTCCAACAGAAGTTTGGAAATATATTATTTTATAGTTATATCATTTATTGTTGTGAATAGGGTGTTTTGAAATAAAATATAAAAAAAATTTTTATGATTAAAAAATACATCAGAGTTAGGATTAATAAAAGAAAATAAGTTAAAACAATAAAGATTGGTTATAAACTGTTATTCTTTCCTTACTTTTAGAATAAGATTACAAGTATACAAAAATAACAAAATAATCTCTCTCTCTTGAATTAGGATTTTATCTTCCTATTTTTCTTTATGCCAAGATTGAGAAACTAATATTCTATTTATAAGAAAAATAGAACACTAGCCTAATAGATTTTTTAACAATTACCCATTACAAGCTAACTTATGGTACAAGCTAACTTAAACAATTGGACTTACAAGCAAGACCCAATTCAACATGCTAATAACCCTAACAATATTGACTAATGCATGTTAGAATAAACTTCGACTACAACACGCATTACTCCGACAACAGCATGCAACATACTTCGACCTCATGCTTAATTCCTGTCCAACCAGAAGCTACCATTCGATCATACTAGAGTTCGATCCAACGTCTCACAAAATTTTAAATAAAATAACACATTTTTATTATTTATTCATATCATCTCTTAAACTATTTAAGAAAAATTGACAATTTACTCCGAGTGAGAAATTCAAACCCTTAACATTTAAATTTATTTTGTTATTAAGCAAGTTTATTAGGTTAAATTTAATTATGATTTAAGAAATTTTGTAAAGAGTATAATAAGTGTTCTCTTTTATGAGTTTTATTCGTTTGTCAAATGTGTGAGGCTACTTTCTAATAAGTTCTGGCATGATAGAACTGGAACATCAGTTTAACCTCAGTTTTTAAATTAAGTCTTAAATGCAAAGGAGGTTAAAAGGATTGAAGGTCTATGACATTATAGCAAATGTTACAACAATTTGAGAATTGGAGTGTAAATGAACTTTGAAACGTAAATAGATAAGATCAAACACTACAAGATAAAGTTCTGCAAAAGTTGTCATGTGTAAAATAGCGCTTGTTATTATCTGTTTGCACAACAGACCTGCCACAGGACGTGTTGTCCCTGCTGTTGCACTCCAAAATTTGCCCTCACTTTTCCTAACCCAAATTGGCATATTGCTTTGATTTCATATGCATCTCCATTAGGTCATAACCTTGCATTCATTCATTTGTATTGAGCTCCTAAGACATGAGATCAAAGGATTTTCTTGTTATTTGCGTTTTCCCTATTCAGAGGTGATTCAGTTGGTTCCTACTTCAATCAAGTTGAAATAATGGTTTGAGCTCACAACATCATGAACATTTTTCTATCATAGTTCATTAAGTATCAAGGCTTTCCTCTGCCAAGATTTATCAAGCGTCAAACTTATCTTCTTCAAGATTTCTCAAGAGCGTCATATGCTTAGGTTTTCTTCTTTGATTCAACTGAGAATGCTATTAAGCTAGGGTTTGATGTTTCAACTTCTCAAGTCACTTCTTCAACATTGTGCACCAAATGCAAGTGAATTAGGGTTTATTTCTCTAATCACGTAGACTTCCAGGAAGGGTTCCATATAAATTTGTTCATCATATAAATCTCAAGGCTTCGACCACGATTTATAGATCATGTTATCTTTCTTATGTTATGTTCATCAGTTAAGACAAATTTTTGGTCAAGGTAGCACGTGGTGCATCATTCACAGAGATCTCATCTTTTATCTATTCAATTATGTGTTGCCTGCAAATTAGTTGAGGGATTCATTCAAGTCCAAGGTTCAATATCCATTCATTAACCATTTTATCCACTTCTCAAAATCCACATCCATGTTCTCAACCCATGTCCATATCCAATTGGGTAACCATTTACAACCCTTTTTCATTCTTACCCACTTTTAGATACAATCCATAAACCAGTTATTTTGTTTTTAAACTCATTCCAAAACCAACACCTTGAGCGAAGTTTGCATTCTGAAGATGACGAGTTCCTCTCATTACCTGGAAGAAGAAGTGGGAATGAGCAATGGCACAAATCCAGATCTGAAATTGGTTCTGGTAACCTAAGTTCATTTGATTGTCTAGTTTGTTTGTGTGTAGACAAACATGTGCCTAAGATTTATAATGCATTTTGTCCAGTGCTACATCAATTTATTGAGGAAGAGCTAACAAAGGATGAAGTTGTCAAAGTACTTGGGATTAGGAAAGGAATTTTGTTGGATCTTTGCAGTCCCCCTTTTAAATCAAGAAGGGCCTCCATTGATTCGATTCGAAACAACCCAAAGTTTTAGAAACTTTTTCCATCTTTTCATAGTTTACTTGATGCATTTTCACTTGAAAAAAAGTGAGTACAAATGGGAGGGTTGAAATTTGTTTGGCAGGTAACCCTATAGTAACTTCTTTAGCATTGCTCGTTGTGTTAAACACTCTAGCTGATATGGTTCACAATCTTAAAGTGTGAAAACTATGGGAAAGATATGTTTCTGTAACATCAACATTTGATGGAACTCAAATATCAAAATGGAAATAACGCATAAGCAAAAGACAAAGCTTCATGACATTCTGCTCAAAAACCAAATTCACAATTAAGTTCAGTCACAAACATGTAACGGTCCCACATCGGCTCATTAACATAATAGATTACATACAAAAGAAAAATTCATGACAAAAAGATTTCACACCAGGAAAATATTCATAATAGAATTTCATTACATAACTACCACACAAAAATTTAAAAGAAGGAAAATCTCTAGCAGAAATTACAAGAGCAGAAGAAATTTCATTACATAACTCATAACAGATTTCAGTTACAACCGAATTTTTCACTCTATAAAATTCTTCTTCACTCTCACTTCCTTTCTCTCTTCATATTCACTTCTGTTTCAACCTTTTGCATCTCTCTCGATTCAAGCTTCCTATCTCTCAGATTCAATCTTCACCAATTCTTCATCAAAATTCATCCTTCCTTCCCTCAACTCTTGAATTCATCAATTCTTCAAATCTGTAACAAACTTCTCATCATCGTCTCCAAAATTCTTCAAAACCGTAACAAACTTCTCATCACCGTCTATGAAAATTTTCATCTACAGATAAAAAACATCACAACAAACTTTAAGGATCCTTCAACCGCAACATAATTTCTTCAATGTACCAAGCAATCAAAATCTAGCAGAATCATTTTTCATTCGCCATCAAATACCGCATAAAAAGTTCACCAATTCACAACAACAACACCATAACAATAACATAGAAGAAGCAGAAGGAGAAGTGAATCGGGGAGAAAGAGAAGGCAGAATTGAGAATGAGAAATTTACACATACCTGAGTCGGTGTTCTCTGATTTTATCTTCATTTTCGTCAAGCTTGAAGAACCATCGGTGTTGCTCCGGTAGGTAAGTCACATTGAACTTCGAATTTTCGCTTTTGTTTTTATCTCTTTTTCTGCAAATCTGTAAGAGATGATGAATGGAAGTGAATCTACAACTTCACCATTGGTGTTAGAGATTGAGCAAGCGTAAGTAAGTGGTCCTTTTTCACGGTGTCGCAGCGAAATCAGACAAAAGAGATAAGAAGGGAATGGAGAAGTCATTAGAAGCGAGGGTGAGCGGCAGAAGAGAAATGAAGATGATGATGAATGGAGGTGCGCCAGCGCAATTTTGAAAGGAGATGAGAAAAGTTGAAAAAGGTTGACGACGCAGAAGGAGAGGGGGGATAAGTCTGAGGCAAAATTTTTTACCCCATACCCCTACACTAAAACTTTTTGGACCAAAATACCCTTGTATAAATAGTTATAATTTTAGAAATTTTACTTTCCATTTCATTTGCATTTGAAGACTTCTGGAACTACCATTTTTCATCTACAAATCAGAACACTTAGCATAAGTCTTCTGGTACACAAAGTGTAAACCGAAACACATTTTAGAAGTCTTCTGGTTCAGAAAACATATACTAAAACTCTTAGAGTAAGTCATCCGATGCTGTAAGCTTTCCAGAAGTCATTGATGAAGACTTCTGGTTTTTGTTTTTTTTGTTTGTTTACCTGAAGACTTTAAGTATGTCTTCCAGTATTATGAGTTTTTTGAATTCACCAGGCAAATACGGTATGATCCCTTTTCGCGAACTAGGACAGGGCAAACCATCGAGAATGGATGAAGAAGAGCATATTGATGCATCTGCATCAGCAACCGAGCCTGTTGGATATCCAGGAGGACCGTACGATCCCTCTCTTTTAGTTAAGTACGAACATCATATTGCTAGACATATATGGTTCGGTGAGGTAAGTAAACGAAAATTATTTAATATTGAATAAAATTCAAATTTTTAATGTTGAACTTTATAATATATTTACTTTTAATTGTTTTCAGGAGAGAAGTTCGAAGAAAGAGTTAAAGGTAGCAGGACATGGGTTGAAGTTGATTCATAGGGTTCCACTACAGCTACCAAGAGAGATTGAGGGTTGGATATCTAGGTCTGGTCTAGCTTCACTCCAGAGAACTAGTTTGACAAAGATAGACACGAACCTAGTTTCTGCAATGAATCTAAATCCACAATTACCATTTGATACAACATTAACTACATCATCAATATATGACCTGATGTGATTAAGAAACTGAATGATGAACTGCTTAGATGACTGTGAAGATTGTGATGATTTCAACTTCTTCGAAGCCCGTGATGGTTAAGATTTCTTTTGTGAAGACTGTGATAATTTCAACTTCTTTGAAGTCCGTGATGGTTGAGGTTGCCTCTATGAAGATTGAGATGCTTGATCAACATACTCATGATACGAAGGGTCTCTATAAACATCATACCCTATTGATTTTTTGCCTTTATTTTTGACTCCCCCTTTAGTTTTTATTTTCTCAGGTGGTGGACACATAGAAGTCATTGTAGGGAAGGCAAGTTCAAAAACCCTACTTTTTATAAAATGCATCTCGAGACACTGAACCACGTAAATTATTGTAAAATGAACTTACGTGGGCGTGCTCAATTTCATAAAAACTCTTTTGAAAAGAAGCTCTAATTTTGCTCAGTTGTAACTTTAAGTTGTCATTCATAGCCTCCCAAAATTTGACCATGTCACCAATATTGTTCTCCAACATTTGCTTTAACTTCCAATGAGCAAACTCAACCCTAAAATTAATACATATTAAAAATATTTTAAAAAAATACAAAAAGATATAAAATTTATAAATACTAAAAATAAATACATACCGATTAGTCGTGGTGTTACCCAAACGTAGCACTCGATTAATCCATGCTTCAATAAATCTTTGTCTATGTGGTGTCAACCATATGTCCTTCACATAATCAATAAATTCATTACAATCAAAACACGCCTACTCAAGTTGGTTCAACCTTTGATCATACTCAACCTCATCACTAGCCCATACAACATCCGTCCATAATTCGTCAATTTTCTTTTGCATGTCACTAGCCACATATTATTTCTGTTTTGCACCAAAATTCTTGTTAATATGAAATCGGCATAGCAAATTGATCGACCTTGGAAACACAATTTTAATGGCTTTCATCAAACTAAGATCTCTATATGTCAAAATCACTTGTGGACATAAATCTTTCTTCACAAACAATTGTTTAAGCTTATCTAGCACCCAACAAAAAGTCTCAGTCTGCTCAGACTCAATATACGCAAATGCGATAGCAAAAGTCATCTCAGTTGATGTCATGTAAATAATTTTAAACAGAGGTTGCCTATATTTGTTTGTCTTGTAAGTGTTGTCCTTAACTAACACAATAGGAAAAATATTCAACAAATTAACTGAATTTGGATGAGCCCAAAATATATCTCTAATAACTTCAGAGTCATCTTTTTTTCTACTCCAATAAACATAACATGCATCCTCAATAAGCTTAAACAAATGTTGTATCTCACTTCTAGGACCTCTTATATTTTTTTCTATCATACTTTTCTGCTTGTATATTTGCGTGATCCGAGTGACATTGTCTGGATCTTTCTCTTGCAATGAAAGCAATATATGTCTCGGTGGAATCTTTCTCTTTGTCAAATCAACAACATGTTGCTTCTGATCCGATGTCAACCTACCAACAAATACGTGACCTTCTAATCTATCAGGTAGACCATGGTTATGAACTCCAAATTTTACATTAATCTTCCATCCAGATCCATCATTCGCTGGAATTGACCTGATTCTAAATGGACATCCACATTTTTTCGCCGCACTCTATGTTCCACTATTAATATCTTTGTGTTTTCCACCTTTATCACATCCAAATATTAATTTGTTACTTCTTCCTCTCTTGCCTGTTTCAATATCTGAACAAGTGATGATAACTGTTACTTTATTTCAAATTCAGATCTCTTTAATACATCTTATCACCTCTTCTCGTGTACCAAATCTTTGAGTAGTTGAAAAAATATCAGACGTATCTACACATATCTGATCTTTATTGCATATTTGTGAAGGAATTTCTGTACCTGCATAAATTTTTTGATGAACATGAGTTTATTTTATGCAAAGTGAGTTATGTTTCTAGCTTAGGTGAAATTTACCATCGATATTAACAATGTTGATTCAAGATCGACACTAATCAACAACGTTGATTCGAGACCAACCCTTCCAATCCAAGAAACACCATGATCATAATATTTGATCCACGATATTGCATCATGAAATCACATACGAAACTTCATTCCATCGTAGCCTCTGTGATTTCCTCCTTTTTGGTTCCGCAATAGAACATGTAGGATTATTGTTTTTATAAGAGAAATTTGGGTGATTTATCCATCCAGGATTATACGTGTTGTAGTATGGGTTCTCTTTTGCTTGTTATGTGTAATTTACCTGGTATAGGGAGGGATTAATTATTAGTTGACAATCAACAATAGTGTATCCAAGGAATCCACAAAGATCATAACTTGGGGTCACAACGGCTATGGTAGGTGCATGAGAGATGCTTAATAGTGCATCCATTTTCACGTTCGTGTGGTCGAAGTTACTAATTTGATACATGTCGCCTCTTAATTGAAACTTCTCAACGGGAATGTGTTCTCTCCCCCGCTGGTAATAATTATGAGCCATATATTCTATGAGTGCATATGCATCATCGAACGGCTTGTTCATGAGAGCCCATTTTGTAACAACATCTATGGTCATTCTCGTGTTATAGAGCAGACCATTATAGAAGGCGTGAATAATCACACACTTTTCTATATTATGATGTGTGCATGCTATCATTAGCTATTTAAATCTCACTTATGCTTTAAAGAACGATTCACCACCCATCTGCCTGAAGCAGGTAATCTGGTTCCTCAATTGTGCGGTCTTTCTCGACGGGAAATATCTAGCGATAAATGCTTTATTAAGATCATTCCATGTAGTAATGGAATTAGATTGTAGGAATTGTAGCCACGGTCTAGCTCTGTTCCCGAGAGAGAATGGGAATAAACATAAACTAATGGCTTTAGGATCGACGCCATTGCTAATAAGTGAATTAAATAACTGTAAGAAGACAGAAAGGTGCAAGTTCGGATCCTTCGTCAATGTTATGGAAAATTAGTTATGCGGCACTATCTACATCATAGAGGATTTAAGTTCGAATTATTCACCACTATTGCAGGGCTAACAATGATTGAATTAGGATCCTCATCAGAGGGAAAAACAAAATCCTTAAGCAGGCGGTTTCCGTTCTCTGCCATCTCTCTTTGGATTTGTTGTAATCGAAATCTTACTTGAAGGTAGCGTTAGATTTTGTCAATCAGTTGGGATAGATTTCCGATGCTTTGGTGAAGCTAGCAGGATCACACCTGAGTAAATCGCACACTCAAAGATACAACAAAGTCTCCACTAAACTTTATTTAGTGCCAAAGGACAGGGAAAATATCGATAAAACTCGAGGGAAGAGAAACGAGTAAGGGAGTCAGTTATGCGAAAGGAAGGCACTAACACCTTACGCATCCATCGTACTCGACAGGAACCATTTCGTTTGCTTCTAAGCTTGTGTTTGTCACACCCTTATTTTCGCTTTTAGCCTTTATACCCTACATTCGCCATACCATACATAATTTTATTGCATATCGAGCATGTGGATACAGATTGGGTCGATTTGTCATTTTCCATTTCAAATTAGATAACTTGTTTATCTTGAACTACATGGAAGAAAAGGTTCATTATCTAAGGTTTGATCTAAATTGGAAAGTCTACTCATGTGGATTTCTCCAAGAAGAAGTTACTTGACAAAATATTAGGATATTCAAGATATATTCCTAATGACCATGAAATGCAAGGCATGACTCAAGATTGCTTCATCCAATTTTGTTATAAATCCTTGATCAAGTGGAGTCCAAATTTGCAAAGCATGAGTCAAGTCCATAATTCAAGACTTCATCCATTTCAAGCTTAATGGTTCTAAGGAAATGCATCATGAATTCAAGATTAAAGGCAAGAATATTACAAAGAGAAATTTTATGACATTACAAGAATGTCATTTGTTGCAAGATTTCCAACTCTAAGTAATGTTTAGAAATTAATTTATTTCTAATACTTCATTCAAGTCTCTAGTCAAATTCATGTTATGGTAATGCCACACAAGTCCACATTATGCTTACAAACATCTAAGAAATATGCAAGAATTAAATCAAGTTTGGAATGTTTTAAGACCAAGATTATGCATGTTCAATCATGGCAAAACAGTCTCATGCAAGAGGTGACAAATTTCTTCATGTCACAAGATCACATGTCACAAGACCAAGGGAATAACATGTGACAATGCTTCTACATATCACAATTTTCAAAATGCTGTTAAGAGTTTGTGGCATTGACCAAGAGGAGCTGTCCAAACACATACCAACAAAATGGGTGCAAGGCACAAGGTGCTGCAGAAAAACAGCATAGGCAAAGTGCAACAGCAAAAATGCAGCATAGCTCTTGCATGGAAATGGAAAGAAAGAGAGTGGCATGAGAAAAGGTGGTAAGAGACACCACTCCATGAAAAATCTGATATGTAGGGAGAAGTGAAAACCCTAGAGGAGCTGAGATAAGAGGAGGGGGCTGTAAACAAAAAGGGATCACTCTTCATTGATTCAACATCCATTCTACACACATTTGCAAAACCTGAAAATAGAGAGAGCTAACAAAACCCTAAAAACCAGAAAAATAGGAAGCTTTGCAAACCAGAAAAAAGAGAGTGATATAGAACCAAGAGGATCGTTGAGAAACAAAACCTTCACAGCATAGAGTGAAGAGGAGTGAAGTACTTTCAACCAAGACCAAGGAGGACTTGCAAGAAGGATAGAAAGCTCTTGGGTATCCATTTCCTCCAACCTTTCTCCCTTTTTTTTTGCTCTTACATTCATTTTGTTTACTCTTTTATGTATTGTCATATTGTATGTTTCATGTAAGGTTCCAAAGGGACCAAGAAACCGTTCTTAAGAAACCACAAGAACGAAAGAAAAAACATAGAAAAGTTAGGTTTTTTTCCCTCTGGTAGCCTGACACGGGCCGTGTCATACAACACGGCCACTCGTGTCATCCAACACGGGCCGTGTCACACAACACGGCCACCCGTGTTGCACCTCTGTTTGAGGTTTCAACATCCAAAAACCCCAGGCCTCACAACACGGGCCGTGTCACACAACACGGCCACCCGTGTTGCACCTCTGTTTGCCCTAAAAACCATTTTTCTCCAGACCTTATGACACGGGCCGTGTCACACAACACGGCCACCCGTGTCACGCCCTAAAAACCCATATTGCAGGTACCCTATGACACGGGCCGTGTCACACAACACGACCACCCGTGTTACACCACTATTTTGCTACTTTTTTTTTCGATATTTTACCTCCAAAAAAATTTTTCTCAAGGAGTTCGCACGGCGAACTCCTTGATGGCCGTTTTTATTGCATGTCTCGATTTTTTTTAGCCGACTAATCCCATATGTTTGTATGATTTTAGTATGAATGTTGCTATTGTCCTTGGTGACTTTTGATTCCAAAAACCATTTTCAAAAACAAACTCTCGATTTTATCGAGCCATTTTCAACCCTTTTAAGTCGGCCGCCTTGTGCGTCCGCCATCGACCTTGTTCGTATCACCTCAAATACTTTTACAAATAATAAACCTTGATCCAATGTCAAGTGGTTCTCTTTTCTCATAAAAATCCAAAAACACAATAACATAAACGATTAGAATTATGCACCACGAACTTTAAAGTGGTGGAAAAGGAATGAGAATGGAGTCCTCCTACACTCGTTCCGAATGTTTTGGATACAAGGCGCTCGACTTGGTTATTCGAAACATTCGTTTCTATCCAAAGTCTTCTGTGTATAATCCTAATCAAGAACAATTTCTCTTAAGAAACTTAAAAATAACATCAACTCATCAAACCTATTTTCGCCTTAGGGCATCAATCGAAAACCCCTTTTTCAAGGTATAAAATCAACCAACAAACAACTATTTCGTAAGCCTCTGAACTACGGAGCTCTGATTCTTCACTTCTTTTAAGTGAGGATACGTAGGCACAAGGGCCACAATCCTTGGCGAGCATTAAAATAAATAAACCAACCCCTCTTTTCCTTAAACAAGCAAATTCTTAATAAAAACACCCATTCACGTTGAATAACCTAGGAGGTTCCCATCGAGTACGATGGATGCGAGGGGGTGTTGACACCTTCCCCTCGCATAACCGACTCCCGAACCCTAAGACTTGGTTGCGATGACCACACTCTTTTCCCAAAGGTTTTATCGCTATTTCCCTTTCCCTCCGTGGGATAAATAAAATTCGGTGGCGACTCTGTGTCATTTTTCGCGTAGCGACAGCTGGCGACTCTGCTGGGGACTTTTTCCTAAGCGAGTCAAGCCTAACCTAGGTTGTTTTTGCGTGTTTAGGTTCTTTCCTTTTTGCTTGTTTATCGCTTTCCCTTTTTTTTTTCAATTGTATCTCACCGTGTTTGGTTTCATTGGTTCTTGGTATGAATTGAAAACTTTGGTGGCAAACCTTGAGGGAAAGACTCTATACCCGAGTCTAGAGTGTTAAAATTGAGATAGGAGAGGTTGGGTAGTATGGGCTTCCGAGATGCTCATCTCGTGATAGTCGATACGAGAACCTCGCTTAGAGTAGATTCATTTGAGAATGATGAGAACCGTCAAGCTCTTGGCGTGTTTGATCAACGTTTTCTCAAGAATCCATTACTCTAAGGACCTTTTAGAACCCTAAACCTTTGGCCAACTAAGATTGATGGTCACGTAGTATGGGTCCTCGAGAAGCTCTTCTCGTGTGGATCGATACGAAGACCTCGTTCAGAAGAGACTTTCTTGATGGAGTTGTTGCCTGGCAATGACTGACATACGTAACAAACAGTCAAGAAAGTCCATGACTCTGAAATCCTTGTCTAGAACCCAATATCGATGTGTCTCGTAGTATGGGCCCCTGAGAAGTTCTTCTCATGTGGGTCGATACGAGGACCTCACCCAAAAGAGATTCATGTTATGGAGTCATCCTCCGACATATTCATGTCATGTATGGTGAACAGTCATGTGAATCCATGACTTTGGGATCCCTTTTAAACCCTAGATCACACCTTGTGAGAACCTTTTCCATAAAGCAGACAATATCGACCATATCCATACCACAGACTTATGAACCCATATGCTCGAATTCTACATCCGTTCATACATGCATACTTCATAAATAAATAAATAAATAAAAGCTCTTAGTGTCTTGTTCTTGTTGCAGATATAAGCATTTTTCAGAAGCAGTCATGATGAATGTGAATTTAGGAACAATGAAGCTAAACAAGAAAACCGACAGAAAGAGCACTTTCACTTTCAAATACAAAGATCCTTCAATCGACAGTCTAAAAGCTCTAAGTGCCAAGATCACTCCCATCAAGCACAACAAATTTCACTCTTCTTATGGGAGAATTTTGGATCTATTGACAGAGAAGGTGGAGTTTGAAGCTCTCACAACCTTGGCTCAGTACTATGACACGTCTTTCCGTTGTTTCACCTTCGCCGATTTTCAGATATCTCCTACTTTGGAAGAATTTGAGAAGATCTTGAACCTCTCCATCAAAGATCGCAATCCTTTTCCCAAGCTCGAAGAAGAGTTCACGTTGAAGAAAGTGGCTTCTGCCTTAGGGATTCCTACATCAGATGTGATAGCCAATTGGGAACCCAAAGGAGCTAGGGGTTTCTCGAGGAAATTCTTGGAAGAACAAGCGTGGAAGTATGCCAAGGAAGAGAAATGGGAAATATGTGGTTCAATTCTGGCACTCTTGGTCTATGGAATTGTGATGTTTCCAAATGGGGAGAATTTTGTGGACCAAGTAGCTGTGGAAATCTTCTTGACCAAGAACCCTGTGCCTTTCCTCTTAGGTGATTTCTACCACACACTCCATACAAGACACACAAAAGGAGGTGGAATGTTCCTTTGTTGCGCCCCACTCCTGCATAAGTGGCTAAGGACCCACATGCCCGAAAAAGGTCCTTTTGCTTCCAAGGAACTCTCATGGCCTCAAAGATTCGCTTCACTCACCGCTAGTTCCATCACATGGTACAAGAGGGAATGGGAAACCAAAGATATTATCTTTTCCTGTGGAGAATTTCCCAACGTGCCTCTTATGGGGACGCGAGGTTGCATCAATTACAACCCGGTGTTACTCAAGAGACAGTTTGGACACTCCATGGATGGCCCTCCTAAAGAAGAAGATTTGGTGCCATTCCTTGTCAATACGGCCGACCCAAGTGATCCGTCAGTACGAAGAGCAAGAATAGCATGGGTAAACATCCAAAGAAGCAATCCAGACAATGGGCGGAAGAACATCCTTGCTCGTGAACCTTATGTCAAATGGGTGAAAGGGAGAGTGAAAGAGGTCAGATTACCTTTTATCTTTGATGCATCTGTTTTCCCATCTCATCCTGAACCCGAGCCTATCTTACCTGAAGATATGGAGAAACTTAAGGCTAAGATCCAAGAACTTGAAGATGAGAACACTCAGCTTCGAATTCGACTCAACGAGACTAAGCAGAAAAGCGAAGCTTGGGAAGACAAAAGCAAAGAGTTGAAAGAAAAGTTCGAGGATAGCAAGAAAAGGGCTAGGGAAGAGAAAGGAAAGAAAGAATGGGTCGGTGGAGCTCTCAAAAACGCCATCGCCGACTTGGATCACCAAAATGAAAAATTGGACCAAGTGTGGCGAAAGGTCAGAGACTTAGAAAATGATGTGAGAATAGCGACCCAGATGAAGAAAGATGAAAGAGAAAACTTTGAAGCTCAGATTCACAAGTTGAAAGGCATTATGAAAGGCTGCGAAGATCAATTAGCTCGTGAGCTATTGGAAAAGGAGAATGCGCAGCGAGACTTCGTGCAAGCAGAGTACCAGTTGGGTAGAGCTATCGAAGAAATCCAAAGACTGAAAGATGGAATATATGATGAGTTATATCTGGAGTTGAAGGACAGCTGCCACTATTGGGAAGAAAGTTGTCGTCAAGCGGAAGTTGCTGTACTTCAGAGAGATGACATCATCCATGATCTCCAAATTCTCTATGAGGAGTGGAAGGACAAATTCATAAACTTGGCGGGATTCTCCAACTTTGTGCTTCAGCAGATCCCTGAAAGATTGAAGGTAGCCGATCAAGTGATGACTCCTGAAAACACTCTTGTCCCTGTGTTCGACTTTGTGAAGTTTTGCAAGGAAACAATAGGGGAACTTGTTACAGATTTAGAGGCTGTTCGCAGAGTCCAAGGAGTCACATTTAGATTCGATTTGTAATTTGCTTAAGAAGTGTATCTTTTGTATTTTGTATTTGAACTTGGCTTCGAGCCTTAATGAAATGAGAGTTAGTTCTATTATGTCTCTTCTGATTAATTGCAATGAAAAATGTTTATATTCTCAACAATAACTAACAAGGTTACTAAGAGCTTTGCGCATAACATTATTCATATGCATTCCATACACATCATGTCGCATTTCATAAAAACAAAACCAAAAATTTACAAAAACTTGACCTTCATTCGCAGTAAACAAACTGACTTCCCGACACCCCTACTATACTTGTGGCAAGCAAAGATTACTGATGGATCAGATTGAGCATACTCAAGCCGCTTTCAGAGACGAGATGACCCACATGAAGACTCAGATGGGCCAGTTGATGGAAGTCATCCAGGCTATGGCTAAAGGACAAGAAGAGTTGAAGCAAGCTATGGAGAGAAACGCTGCCAACATTCCAGTTCCTACTACTGTAGGCTCAACTCCCACTCCCGACAATGTCATTCCTACTCCTACAAATGCAATCCCCGTTCCTGGTGGCACGATCCCTACTCCTGCTGGCACAGGCACAATCCCTATTCCTCGTAGTGGTACGACTACCCCTCAAATCCACTCTGATGATCACGAAGGTTTCTACAACTCTCACAATGACTTGGCTGCAGATGGCTCTGGAGCACCAACTACTGACTTGGAAAAGAAGGTACTCGCCTTGCAAGAGACGGTCAAAGGACTACAAGGCCCAAGCACTTTTGGGTTAGAGGCTGCGGATATGTGTTTGGTACCCGGTGTTAAGATTCCGCTCAAGTTCAAAGTCCCTGACTTTGAAAAGTACAAAGGGACAAGCTGTCCCCGAACTCACATCCGATTTTATTGTAGGAAGATGGCTGCCTACTCTGATGATGAAAAACTACTAATGCATTTCTTTCAAGATAGCCTCAGTGGAGCTTCCCTTGAATGGTACATGCAGTTAGAAGGTACGCACATCAAGACTTGGAAAGAGTTAGCCGAGGCATTTCTGAAACACTACCAATACAACTCTGATATGGCGCCCAATCGCACACAACTCCAAGGCTTGACCCAGAAATCTGGTGAAGCATTCAAGGACTATGCTCAAAGGTGGAGGGACTTAGCTGCTAGAGTACAACCTCCTCTTCTTGAAAGAGAATTGACCGATATGTTAATGGGGACTCTTCAAGGTGCTTTCCTAGAACGCTTGGCTGGATGCACATCTACTGTGTTCTCAGATTTAGTGATGGCTAGTGAGAGGATAGAGAATATGATAAAGATTGGAAAGATTGAAATTGCTGATGGAGCTTCTAAGAAGCCCTACCAAGGTTTTGCAAGGAAAAGGGAAGGCGAAACGAGCGCTGCTTTTATGGACAAAGGGAAGGCCAAAGCATACCAAGGCTCTTATCATCATGTGGCCGCAGTTACTCCAAATCATCCTCTCTCCATACCCGCAAGTCAACCGGCTACTCAAGCTCCCTATCAACAACAACGTCAAAACTATTATCAAGGTCCGCCAAGACAAAGGAGACCTGAGAAAAAATTTGATCCTATTCCTACAACGTACGCTAGGTTGCTTCCGCTCTTGCTTAGAGGTTCATTGGTGCAGTTGAGAGAAATAAAGGCTCCCCCAGCTGTTCTACCTCCCGGCTATGATGCAAGTGCCCGTTGCGAATTCCATTCTGGAGCTCCCGGACATAACATTGAAAACTGCAAAACTTTGAAATACGTGGTACAAGATTTCATTGACTCAAAAGCCATCAATTTCACCAAGAACACTCCCAATGTGACTAAAAATCCAATGCCGCACCATGCCACGAACATGGTTGAAGAATCTAAAGGAAAGAAGTTGGTATCAGAAGTTGATAAAATAAAGACCCCCTTTGATGTTGTTAAAGAACAATTGTTAATGAAGAATATTGTCCCAGGATGTGCTGAGGATTGCCAACACTGTTTGAAAGATCCCCAAAACTATCGTGAATTGAAGATGGGCATTCAAAAGTTGTTAGACCAAGGTGTCATATTGGTGGAACAGATGTCTAATGCTGAAGAAGTAGCAACTCTTGATATTCCCTATGATCCAATGGAGTTTACTTATGATGAAGAACTGTTGAACAATTTGTATGGACAAAACCATGTACCTTTGACAATTCCGTATGATGAAGATTGGTATCCTACCCAAGTTCCACTACAAATCCCATATGATGTTACACCGCTGACAATTCCATGTGACCAGCCTCGTGCGCCCTTGGAAATCCCATGTGATTATGATTGGCATTCTGTTCAGACCCCATACAACCAAGTTCGCGAGCCATTGCAAATACCATATGACCAAGTAGAGATTCCATTGTCTCTACCTTCAATTGCTCCATTATTGATATCTACACCTGCTCCTTTCCCTTTTGAGAGCACCAAGGCTGTCCCTTGGAAATATGAGCCAACTGTTTACATTAATGGGCAGAAGGTGGAAGAGGATGCTGTGAAAGTTGATAATTTTGTAGAGAACATGGTTGGGACCGGTGGAATAACCAGAAGTGGGAGAATTTTTGCGCCCGTACCACCACCAAACGGTACAAGTGAAAAGCAGCCAATGATTGAGCAGGGGCAGACTTCTACTCAAAAAAGGAGTTCCAATGAAGATGTCGAAGAATTCTTACGAATCATTCGAAAAAGCGATTATAAGGTGGTGGACCAGCTCAACCAAACACCTTTAAAGATTTCCATGTTGTCATTGCTAATGTGCTCTCCTGCCCATCAGAAGTCATTGATCAAGGTCTTGAAGATTGCTCATGTTCCTCAATAAATATCCATTGTACAATTTGAAGGAGTGATATCGAACATTGCCTCTGCACATATTCTGAGCTTTAATGAGGGAGAGTTGCCCCCCGAGGGGAAGAACCATAATAAGGCTTTGCACATCTCCATTGAATGTGTTGATGTTGTGTTGTCGAGAGTGTTGGTAGATACTGGGTCATCCTTAAATGTTTTACCAAAGAATTCATTGGTCAAGCTGACCATTGAAGGATTAATGATGAAACCCAGTTCAGTGATAGTGAAAGCTTTCGATGGGGCAAGAAGGACCGTGATAGGGGAAGTTGATCTCCCGATCAAAATAGGACCTCACACTTTCATTATCACATTCTATGTGATGGATATTTACCCGGCGTACAGTTGCCTACTAGGTCGTCCATGGATTCATGCGGCCGGTGCTGTAACGTCCACTCTTCACCAAAGGCTAAAGTTCATGGTCAATAACCAACTTGTCGTCATCGAGGGAGAGGAGGATATGCTAGTAAGCCATCTGTATTCATTCCGTTATATTGAAGTGGGAGGGGAAGTTCATGAGACCCCTTTTCAAGCGTTTGATGTGATAAGTGTAGAAATGATCCCTGCTAAGAAGGAGGAAAAGAAATCAGAAAGGGCAGGACCCCCCATGATTACTTGGAAGGATGCAAGGACCGTAATTGAGGCCGGTCACCCCGAAGGTTGGGGAAGAGTGTTGGAGCTACCCATCAACAAAAACAGAACTGGTTTGGGTTACCCAGGAAATCACAAAGATCAGCAGAAGACAACCATTGACGAGGGCAAAAGGTTCATTTCTCCACTTGCCTATGTTAGTGGTGGACATATGGTGGATGATCAGGTAGCCGTTGTGGAAGCTGAAGATGATGCATTAAAGGAAGTCTGCATGGTGTACCCAAAGGCACCAAATCAACAACTCAACAATTGGACCATTACGAAAATACCGGAGGTCACCCTTGTTGAAGAGTAATTTTCCTTGTTCTGCTTTCAAATCCTATGCTCTGCCCAAGGCATAAGGATTATTTTGTAGGGCCCCCATGTTTTCAAATAATGTTTATCATGAATGAAATGAACCTCTTTGCATTCAATTGTGCTCCCTGTCTTTCTTTTTTACTTTTTGCATAAATAAATGGCAATGTTTTCTTGCATGTTTCTTTTCCATCTCTTGAAAATAAAGCATAAAATCACCAATCATGTAGATCCACCCCGGATTCCATTGATAACGATACTGCTACGGTTCCATATGACTTTGATAATCTAATCTACCACGCCAACGAGGATTGTGAAGAAGATTGTGAACTCCCCGAGGAGTTAGCCAGACTATTGAAGCAGGAATCAAAGATCATCCAGCCGCATCAAGAGTCATTGGAAGTTGTCAATCTTGGAACCGAAGAGGACAGGAAAGAGGTCAAGGTAGGCGCTGCCCTAGAAGAAGGTGTGAAGAGAAGACTAATCGAGCTCCTACGCGTGTATGCAGATGTGTTTGCCTGGTCATACTAAGACATGCCCGGATTGGATTCAGACATCGTGGTGCACAAATTGCCGCTCAAGGAAGGTTGTCCACCGGTAAAGCAGAAGATGAGACGAACTCGACCTGACATGGCCCTGAAGATTAAGGAGGAAGTACAAAAGCAGCTTGATGCCGAATTCTTGGCAGTATCAAAATACCCTAAATGGGTCGCCAACATTGTACCTGTGCCTAAAAAAGGAGGTAAGGTGCGGATGTGCGTTGACTACAGAGACCTAAATAGAGCCAGCCCAAAAGATGATTTTCCACTGCCACACATTGATGTGTTAGTGGATAATACGGCCCAATTCTCTGTCTTCTCTTTCATGGATGGTTTCTCCGGGTATAACCAAATCAAAATGGCTTCAGAGGATATGGAGAAGACTACCTTCATTACCCCTTGGGGAACCTTCTGCTATAAGGTTATGCCATTTGGTCTGAAGAATGCTGGCGCGACATATCAACGAGCAATGGTGACTCTCTTTCATGACATGATACATAAAGAGATTGAATGCTATGTAGACAATATGATCTCAAAATCCCAAACTGAAGAGGAACATCTCATCCACTTGGAAAAGTTGTTTGCTAGGCTAAGAAAGTTCAGGCTAAGGCTTAATCCGAATAAATGTACCTTTGGGGTAAGATCTGGTAAATTGCTAGGTTTTATCGTGAGCCAAAAAGGGATTGAAGTCGATCCTGACAAAGTAAAAGCTATCCAAGATATGCCAGCTCCAAGAACCGAGAAGGAGGTTCGTGGTTTCTTAGGGAGATTAAACTACATTGCCAGATTCATATCTCACCTAACAATCACCTGTGAGCCAATATTCAAGCTGCTTCGCAAAGATCAAGCAATCGTGTGGAATAACAATTGCCAAAAAGCATTTGAGAAAATAAAAGAATATCTGCAAGAGCCACCGATTCTGATGCCTCCCGTGCCAGGAAGACCTCTCATCATGTACTTGACCGTTCTGGAAGGATCCATGGGATGCGTGTTGGGGCAGCATGACGAAACAGGTAGAAAGGAGCATGCTATCTACTACCTAAGCAAAAAGTTTACTGACTGTGAAACGAGATACTCAGTGTTGGAGAAGACCTGTTGTGCACTCGCATGGGCTGCCAAACGCTTAAGGCAGTATATGCTGACCCATACCACATTGCTGATATCAAAGATGGATCCAGTCAAGTACATCTTCGAGAAGCCTGCTCTCACCGGACGAGTAGCCCGTTGGCAAATGGTACTGACAGAATATGACATTCAGTACGTCTCGCAAAAAGCTATCAAAGGGAGTGTGTTATCTGACTACCTTGCCCACCAACCCGTGGAAGATTACCAGCCGATGCGTTTTGACTTCCCTGATGAAGATATCATGTTTGTCAGAGACTACGAAACACCAGGCCCAGACGAAGGACCCGAACCAGGATCGCGATGGACGCTCGTGTTCGATGGTGCCGCAAATGCTCAAGGCAATGGGATAGGGGCAATCCTCACCTCTCCTACCGGTTTCCACATTCCATTCGCCGCAAGATTATGTTTCGAATGCACCAACAATATGGCAGAATATGAAGCATGTATCTTTGGAATTGAAGCCGCAATTGACCATAGAATCAAGATTCTGGAAGTGTATGGAGACTCATCTCTAGTCATCAGCCAAGTCAGAGGCGATTGGGAAGCACGTCACAACAAATTAGTGCCGTATCGGGATCACGTCTTAAAATTGATCCCATACTTCGATGAGATTACTTTCAATCACATTCCTAGAGAAAGCAATCAATTGGCAGACGCTCTTGCCACGTTGTCATCCATGTTCAAAGTTAAATGGAAAAATGAGGCACCCTCTATCCGTATTGAATATCTTGATGAGCCTGCTCACTGCCTGGAAGCAGAGTTAGCAACCGATGATCAACCTTGGTTCTATGATATCAAAAGATATCTAGAAAAGCAAGAGTATCCAGAAAATGTTTCCATCACAGACAAGAAGTATTTAAGAAGGCTTTCGTCCAAATTCTTCTTAAGTGGGGATGTGCTTTACAAGAGAAACTATGACTCAGTCTTGCTCAGATGCGTGGATAGACACGAAGCCGACCAGATCATAAACGAAATCCATGAAGGTTCTTTTGGTACACATTCCAGTGGACACACGATGGTTAAGAAGATTTTGAGAGCTGGTTATTATTGGTTGACGATGGAAACTGATTGCTATCGTCACGTGCAAACATGCCACAAATTCCAAATCTATGCAGATAGGATACATGTGCCGCCAGTTCCTCTGAATGTCTTAACGTCGCCTTGGCCTTTCGCCATGTGGGGCATAGATGTGATCGGACGCATCGAGCCAACTGCTTCAAACGGACATCGTTTCATCTTAGTGGCCATTGACTACTTTACTAAATGGGTGGAAGCCGCATCTTATGCCAATGTCACCAAACAAGTGGTCACTCGCTTCATCAAAAAGGAAATCATTTGTCGTTATGGGATCCCAAATAAAATCATTACTGACAATGGTTCAAACCTCAATAACAAGATGATGAAGGAATTGTGTGAAAGTTTCAAGATCGAGCACCACAATTCGTCACCGTATCGCCCGAAGATGAACGACGCCGTTGAAGCAGCGAACAAAAACATCAAGAAGATTGTTCTAAAAATGGTGAAAACATATAAAGATTGGCATGAAATGCTACCATTTGCTTTGCATGGCTATCGCACTTCAGTGCACACTTCTACTGGGGCAACTCCATTTTCTCTTGTGTATGGCATGGATGCGGTACTCCCTGTTGAGGTAGAAATCCCTTCCCTGAGAATTCTGACCGTTGTCAAGCTTGACGAAGCCGAATGGGTGCAGGCGAGATTTGATCAACTTAATCTCATTGATGAAAAACGCATGGCAGCCATCTGCCATGGCCAGCTCTACCAAAAGTGATTGAAAAGGGCGTTTGACAAGAAAGTTCGTCCTCGAGATTTCAAAGTGGGAGACTTGGTATTGAGAAAGATTCTGCCAATCCACACAGACCCAAGGGGCAAATGGACACCTAATTATGAGGGTCCATATGTTGTAAAGAAGGTTTTCTCCGGAGGATCCTTGATATTATCCAACATGGACGGTGAAGATCTGTCATCCCCTGTAAACGCAGATGCAGTAAAAAAATACTACGCTTGACAGCAGACCCGGTGGACAACAAAAAGAAAAAGTCCAGGCAAAAATTAGGGTTAAAAATAAAAAATAATAATAATACCCGATAAGTTGAAAACCCTTAGGGGCAACATAGGCAAAAAAATGGGTATCCCGGTAGACTGAAAACCCGAAAGGGCGGTCTAGGCAAAAGTTAGGGACCTAAAAAAGAAAAGACTGAGGTCTGCGAAAAGTCTGTGAGTTCATCATCCGAATAAGGAGAACTACCCATGGGGAAGATCAATTCATCCACCTTCCTCAAAGGCAATGTACGAGAAGCTTCAAGGCCATAGGGATCATAGCAGAATTAGAACTCAGTGGAAATCCGATCTTTTTTTTCTCACATTGTCACTGTGCTTTTTGTCATGTTTTTTGCAATTACCTCTTTTAGGAGTTGTACCCTTATGTAAAATTACCCATTTATGGGTCACTTTATCATCAATACAAATCTCTTTCATCAATTCGTGTGTCACATTTATTTTCTTCTATGTTTGCAAAAGTGGAATTTTCATTCTTAATAAATATTGCATTGAAAAATTATGAGATACCGATAACAATAACAAAAGAAAGCATAAAGTTGCTCTTCAACCTAGGTGTATGAAGGATAAAAACAATCTCTAGTAGGCGCACGTGTATACTAAGCATCGTCTGATCATAAAGTTCGTCGGGAACTTGACCAAATCAGGGGCAACCTGACTGGCCAGCACAGCTTGTCTGATAAGACCATTTGGAGATGATCCAAATTTCGTCACGAGGATGTTAGGAAGTCAAACTTGACGCCCTAAATCAAAGCCCAATCACTTGGCATACATTATCACCCCTAACCTTCATGTCCTTACGTCCCTGACATTTTTGCATACATACTGCATCATTACATGTGCTTAGCCATTCATTCTCAAAGATGCGAATTTCCTGTGGAAATCCTGGCAGGATCCTTTTGGAGTGTTTATCCATTCACTTACCTTTTGTAAGTCCTTTGAGCCTTTTGCATGAGATATTTTCTCACCTTACCTTTCGTAAGGGATTTCATTGCCTTTTGTGTGAAATCTTTTCCCTTCGCTTCCCTTTTGTAAGCGTTTCTTGCTGTCTTTTACATGCGACAAAACTTTGTCTTGGGTATCTTCGATCTATTTGGACGCTTGATGCCTATGTGGCCAAGAAATGAATGGTTACCATACTTAAGGAATATCATCTCTGCCGTTGTGCCTGTGAGATTGAATGATGTTCTAATACCCTATACAATTTCCTCTACCTTTTGCAGAAGGATGGTTATTGCCCTCAACTTACCTTTTGTGAGTCTTTTCGAAATATCCCTGCCTTGCCTTTCGCAACAGATTCAACTTACCTTTAACAAGGCCTCTTGTACCTTTTGTACAGATTCTTGTCAGCTTACCTTTCGTAAGTATCCTGTCTACCTTTTGTAGAAGGAATATTTTCTCCTAACCTTTTGTTCAGGAATATTTCCTGCTTTCCGCAGAAGAAAATACGATCATCCCCTCCCAAGGGAGTTTCCTATCTACCTTTTGTAGAAGGAATTTTTTCTCCTAACCTTTTGTTCAGGAATCCCCTCTACCTTTTGTAGAAGGAACATTTTCTCCTAACCTTTTGTTCTGGAGTCCTTTCTGCCGTGACAGAAGGAAATACGATCGTATTCTCCCAAGGGAGTCGCCTCTACCTTTTGTAGAAGGAATACTGTCTTCAGACCTTTTGTCTTGGAGTCTTCTCTACTTTTTGTAGAAGAAAACATTTTCTCCAGACCTGTTGTTCGGGAGTCCTCCTTGCCTTTTGTAAGAGGAAAAACCAGTTTCTAGAGTCCTCTCTACCTTTCGTAGAAAGAACATCTCATTGATATCTCTAGAGTCCTTTCTCTCTTTCGTGGAAGGAATATCTCATATTTCTATATCTTGAGTCTTCTCTATCTTTTATAGAAGGAATATCTCTTGACCAATTATGTTTCCATATTACGAGGAGCCTCCTCTTCTGGCTGGCAAAGCACTCATGTTCATTTTGCATTGCATCTCAAGCATATCATCATATCCCTCATAACCCTTCTTCAATAACAAGATACCTTTTTCAAGCCATCTCGTTGACTGTTTACTTTCACCCCATACCTCTCCCGTCGAAAATCCCGGGTATTCTAGTATTTAATTCTCTTCTACCATGAATGTTCGAGCACCTTTACCCTCCAGACATTCAGGTCCAAGAGGATTAAATAGGGGCAGCTGTCACACCCTTATTTTCGCCTTTAGCCTTTATACCCTACATTCGCCATACCATACATAATTTTATTGCATATCGAGCATGTGGATACAGATTGGGTCGATTTGTCATTTTCCATTTCAAATTAGATAACTTGTTTATCTTGAACTACATGGAAGAAAAGGTTCATTATCTAAGGTTTGATCTAAATTGGAAAGTCTACTCATGTGGATTTCTCCAAGAAGAAGTTACTTGACAAAATATTAGGATATTCAAGATATATTCCTAATGACCATGAAATGCAAGGCATGACTCAAGATTGCTTCATCCAATTTTGTTATAAATCCTTGATCAAGTGGAGTCCAAATTTGCAAAGCATGAGTCAAGTCCATAATTCAAGACTTCATCCATTTCAAGCTTAATGGTTCTAAGGAAATTCATCATGAATTCAAGATTAAAGGAAAAAATATTACAAAGAGAAATTTTATGACATTACAAGAATGTCATTTGTTGCAAGATTTCCAACTCTAAGTAATGTTTAGAAATTAATTTATTTCTAATACTTCATTCAAGTCTCTAGTCAAATTCATGTTATGGTAATGCCACACCAAGTCCACATTATGCATACAAACATCCAAGAAATATGCAAGAATTAAATCAAGTTTGGAATGTTTTAAGACCAAGATTATGCATGTTCAATCATGGCAAAACAGTCCCATGCAAGAGGTGACAAATTTCTTCATGTCACAAGATCACATGTCACAAGACCAAGGGAATAACATGTGACAATGCTTCTACATATCAGAATTTTCAAAATGCTGTTAAGAGTTGGTGGCATTGACCAAGAGGAGCTGTCCAAACACAAACCAACAAAATGGGTGCAAGGCACAAGGTGCTGCAGAAAAACAGCATAGGCAAAGTGCAACAGCAAAAATGCAGCATAGCTCTTGCATGGAAATGGAAAGAAAGAGAGTGGCATGAGAAAAGGTGGTAAGAGACACCACTCCATGAAAAATCTGATATGTGGGGAGAAGTGAAAACCCTAGAGGAGCTGAGATAAGAGGAGGGAGCTGTAAACAAAAAGGGATCACTCTTCATTGATTCAACATCCATTCTACACACATTTGCAAAACCTGAAAATAGAGAGAGCTAACAAAATCCTAAAAACCAGAAAAATAGGAAGCTTTGCAAACCAGAAAAAAGAGAGTGATATAGAACCAAGAGGATCATTGAGAAACAAAACCTTCACAACATAGAGTGAAGAGGAGTGAAGTACTTTCAACCAAGACCAAGAAGGACTTGCAAGAAGGATAGAAAGCTCTTGGGTATCCATTTCCTCCAACCTTTCTCCTTTTTTTTTTTTTTGCTCTTACATTCATTTTGTTTACTCTTTTATGTATTGTCGTATTGTATGTTTCATGTAAGGTTCCAAAGGGACCAAGAAACCTTTCTTAAGAAACCACAAGAACGAAAGAAAAAACATAGAAAAGTTAGGTTTTTTCCCTCTGGTAGCCTGACATGGGCCGTGTCATACAACACGGCCACTCGTGTCGTCCAACACGGGCCGTGTCACACAACACGGCCACCCGTGTTGCACCTCTGTTTGAGGTTTCAACATCCAAAAACCCCAGGCCTCACAACACGGGCCGTGTCACACAACACGGCCACCCGTGTTGCACCTCTGTTTGTCCTAAAAACCATTTTTCTCCAGACCTTATGACACGGGCCGTGTCACACAACACGGCCACCCGTGTCACGCCCTAAAAACCCATATTGCAGGTACCCTATGACACGGGCCGTGTCACACAACACGGCCACCCGTGTTACACCACTATTTTGCTACTTTTTTTCGATATTTTACCTCCAAAAAAAAATTTCTCAAGGAGTTCGCACGGCGAACTCCTTGATGGCCGTTTTTATTGCATGTCTCGATTTTTTTTAGCCGACTAATCCCATATGTTTGTATGATTTTAGTATGAATGTTGCTATTGTCCTTGGTGATTTTTGATTCCAAAAACCATTTTCAAAAACAAACTCTCGATTTTATCGAGCCATTTTCAACCCTTGTAAGTCGGCCGCCTTGTGTGTCCGCCGTCGACCTTGTTCGTATCACCTCAAATACTTTTACAAATAATAAACCTTGATCCAATGTCAAGTGGTTCTCTTTTCTCATAAAAATCCAAAAACACAATAACATAAACGATTAGAATTATGCACCACGAACTTTAAAGTGGTGGAAAAGGAATGAGAATGGAGTCCTCCTACACTCGTTTCGAATGTTTTGGATACAAGGCGCTCGACTTGGTTATTCGAAACATTCGTTTCTATCCAAAGTCTTCTGTGTATAATCCTAATCAAGAACAATTTCTCTTAAGAAACTTAAAAATAACATCAACTCATCAAACCTATTTTCGCCTTAGGGCATCAATCGAAAACCCCTTTTTCAAGGTATAAAATCAACCAACAAACAACTATTTTGTAAGCCTCCGAACTACGGAGCTCTGATTCTTCACTTCTTTTAAGTGAGGATACGTAGGCACAAGGGCCACAATCCTTGGCGAGCATTAAAATAAATAAACCAACCCCTCTTTTCCTTAAACAAACAAATTCTTAATAAAAACACCCATTCACGTTGAATAACCTAGGAGGTTCCCATCGAGTACGATGGATGCGAGGGGGTGCTAACACCTTCCCCTCGCATAACCGACTCTCGAACCCTAAGACTTGATTGCGATGACCACGCTCTTTTCCCAAAGGTTTTATCGCTATTTCCCTTTCCCTCAGTGGGATAAATAAAATCCGGTGGCGACTCTGTGTCATTTTTCGCGTAGCGACAACGTTATCTATCTAAAGGCTTCTAGATAAAGAGAGAGAAAGAAAGAAAGAATGAAGAAAGTGCTCACGGAGGTTTGGGGACCTCGTGCCTAGGTATCCTCATAGTGCAAAGAGGAACTCAGAGCTCCGTAGTTCATGGAACTAGGAAAGAAAAAGTATGGAAGAATATGGCTCACCAAGATTTTAAAATCTCGTGCCTACGTATCCTCATAGTGCAACGAGGAATTCAGAGCCTACGTAGTTCGGGGAACTAGGGAAAATAAATAAAAGGAAACATAAAAGGTGTCAAAACCAAAAGCGAAAGGGAGAAAGAAAGACCCTACTGGGGATGCAAAAAGATGGTGTCAAAACCAAAAAAAGAAAGGTAAAGGAAAACTATACTGAGGAATGCAGAAGAGAAGTGAAGACTCCACCGAGGAGAAAATAAAAGAATAGTGTCGAAACCAGAAGAAAAAAAGGAACAAGAACTGAAGTAAAGGTAAGATCCGCAATGGACTTAGTGCATTAACTGGCAGACAGTGATTAACCGAAGAAAGATAAGAGTAAGACTCTATGGATAAAGCAAAAGGTTGGTGTCAACAGACGGACTGTGATGAACCAGAAGGAGAGTATTGAACCAAGGAAAGGTGTTTGACTCTTTGGATAAACTCAGTGTGTTAACTGATAAACAATGGTTAACCGAAAAGAGAAAGGAATTGACTTTAACCAATGGAGGTGTGGAACCAAGCGAAGGTTGTGACCCAAAGTAAAGGTGTGGAATCAAGCGAAGGTTTTGACCTAAAAGACGGTACATCGACTAAATAAGCAGTACTTGACCGAAGGAAAGGGTAGTTAAACCAAACAAAGGTTACTGACCCAAAGATGCGAGTATTTGAACCAAAGAAAGGTTGCTAACTGCAAAAGATTTTGGTGTTTAACAGACAGACTGTGATTAACCGAAAAGAATGACTGATTAACCAAGAGAAGGTGATTAACTCAAAGAAAGATTGGTTTTAACAAGTGGCCTGTGATTAACCAAAGAACATGCGATTAACCAAGAGAAGGTGATTAACCCAAAGGAAACTCAGTATATTAACATACGAACTGCGGTTACCTGAGGATAAAAGCAAATGGGTGATTAACTGACATGAAGTATTTAACTAAACAAGAAGGGAGAGAAACAAGAAAAGGTTGCGAGCTCCGCTAGGGACTCGGTATTGACAGGAAGATTGTGCTTAACCGAAGAAAAGAATTGACTTTGCTGGGAAGAAGTGAATTTGGCTTTAACTAAAGAATGATAAACTAGCCAAAGAAAGGGCTGATTACAAATCTTCTAAGGAATCAAAGAATAGATTATCCAAAAGAAAAAAGAGTGTTGTATCAAAAGGATGAAGCTAATCCAAGAGACAAAAGATTAAGGTGTGAGTGATCAAGGATCGACTCGACTGGGAAGAAGAAGACGCTACAGTAAGGAGATAAAGATGACTATTTCAGGCACATGGTCATTCGTCCCCTACCCAAAATAATCAGAATAAGTGTAGGAATTCTCCACTCTCATTCCTTCTATAGCACCAAACTGTAGTATGACAAACGAAACCGACAGAATAACGGCGCAAACTTGTACAGTGCTCCAACGTGTTGCAAATCTTTGACTCCGCAGGGGAGCAAGAGGAAAAAGCTCCAAAAGATTGAAAAGAGAAGAAAGAGGAAAGATCAACTAATCTAAACAAAGTTTCGATTAATTAATCAAAGGGCAATGATGTGCTAACAGTTTTCCAAAAGAGATGAAAAATCATTAAAGCAAAAGGGTGAATTATTGATTATACAAGAATAAACTCATTCCTTGAAGAATAAACTTAATTCAAACATGAACGGAAGTGCAAAACAGTACCAAATGTCGTTTAGTATGCATCATAAATCATGTAGCCTGTGATCAAAGAATGTGCAAGAATGATCATGATCATACAATACCAAAAATGTAAACAAATACGTAATCAATAAAATCGAGCATCAAAAAGTTTACAAGCAGGCTTCAAACAAAAGATAAATGACTCATAAAACATCAATAAAAATCAATCATATCAATCCATGCGGGTTGAATAAGAAAAGAATATCAATCACACTTGAAAAAGCACAAAAATGGAATTTTGGAGCAGAGTTAATCGATTAACCATTTGCCAGTGCATAGTGGTTAATCGATTAATCTTTGAAAAAACGCATTTTTTGCTAAAAAATACAGTGTTAATCGATTAACACTTTTGCACTGACAAAGTGTTAATCGATTACCACTGAAGCAGTGGCTGAAAATTTAATTTTCAAAAGCACTTTTGGCCACTTATGATTTGTGCAATCACTCACATGCTAAGGCAAAAAATTATGCACGAAAATCAAGTCCAAAAACAACAAATAATCATCAATTGAATCAATTAACTCATCAAGATCAAGGATCAATCAATGACATAATCAATTCGCTCACAAGAATTATCGAAACTACATCGCAAACGATACGGAAAATGATCAAAATAGTAAAATGAGTGAGAAATTCCAACCTACAAGGCGGAGGATTGCCTTGGATGTTATTGCAAGTGAATTGCGATGAAGATAATCAAAGAAAACCAGAGGAATCTTCACTTGTAGCCGAACCGTATCAAAACCGAAAAAAATGCAAAGAAATCTCCAAATATGAATTTGCACCGAAGAAACTTGAGATGATCACTTGATTTGAAGCAAAAGCCAAGAAAACCAAGTAGAGTTGCAAGATGATGATGGTTAAGCTCAAGAGAAAATCACTTCCAATGTAGAAGTTTTTATTCTTTAATGGTGAATTTAAGCTCTAGTGTGGTTTGGGAAGAAAGTGAAGATGAACGTGAGAAAAAAGTTGCAGAAAATTCAGAGAGAATGTGAGAGAATTGAGAGTGAAGAAAGAAGAAATTGAGAAAATGATTAAGGGTCCATTGTGAAATGGTGGATCTTTGTTTATATAGAAAAGAGGTTTGGAGTTTCTAGGTTTGGAATGTGCTTTGGAACTAGCCTTGGAGTTAGTTGGACTAAACTCACTGAGTTGGAAGTTAACTCAGTTAGTTAGGTAGTTGACTCGGTAGCAATCCCAATGCAAGTTCAAATCAAACGGTTCTCATGCATGCAAATGAAGTTACATGGTGGTCTTGATTCAAATTTATGTATTGGAATAAATTCCTTGAAATGTTTAGAAAGATCTTGAAATGTCTAGAGAAGTCTATACGGTATAACAATGGAATTACGTATGTCAGCAATGCGAATGCACATGCTTATGCAAAAGGAAAAAGGGGAGGTCAAATTTTGAGTTACGACATTCGGGTTCTTCGCGTACAACCATAAGTGGGAAAAATTAATTAAAACAAAGATTTACCTTAGTCTATACGGTATAACAATGGAATTACGATATTGGAAATTTTGGTCCTTGGAAACAAGGCCAAAAACTTGATAGGCCTCAAGTATATGACTATATTAATGTAGTATAAAAGTTTGTCTAATCCACGTCAAGACCAATTGCCTATTACTGTTGTCTATTGTTCCTATGTTTATCCAAGGCTAAGTGAATGATTGGTTTTTACGTGAAAAATGAAAATGATTAATTTAAATAAATATTAATAATGAGAGAACAAAATGTTGGTTTTAGTCTACATATGTCACTCATACAAACTACAAGATTTAATCATAAGGGGAACTTTATTTTTGTAGAAAAATTAAATTAGAGATATCGTCAATTTCCAGCAGTCCGTTATCGGATTTTAAACCCGTAATTGCCTACTTTTATAGTGCTAAACTACAAGTTTAAAATTCCTTTTTAAAATACAATAAGTTCTTAATCATTTAAAAATGCTTTCGCTATTTGATAATTAAAAACTTGAATTTTTTAAATCAAATACCATTTTTGCTCTTTCGATGCGTAAACAATATTTCAGTGTTTCCACTTTCGTAGTAAAGCTTTGAATTAAAAACATAAATTTCAGAACATAAAATCATTCTCGTTACAATTAAATAAGCATATAATTTATAGGAGTTTCAACAATATGACGGTCCTCACATTTCAAGCTCAATTAGACTACTCAGACATACCCAATAAACATAAACATCATACTTTTTGTGAATACATAATTAAAGTAGTAAAGAAAAAGAACCTAAAATTTAATTGCAAACTGAATCTGATAAATAAATTACTCTAAAGGGAAACTTTGTTTCGTATATAACATAGCATAATATAAAAGCAGCAACAAAATAGCTCTAACATTTCAAAAAAATAACTCAAAGAATGCAACAGATAAAAGTTGCATAAATTTCCAATGTAGAATTTTTATGCTTTAAAATGATTAATTTTAGTGTTAGTCAGCTTGGATGATTTTACAATTCATTGCAAGGCTATTTTTAGGCAAATTCGCACACTGAAAGTTGCTAAAATCTTACACAAATAGTGTAAAACATCCCAAAATCATGGAGGCAGCAATTGAGGAAAATATGGAATGTGGGTGAATTGGGTGTCATTGTGTATGACGACATGCCCTTCATAACACGTTGGAGGGTTAGTGTCTGAGTCCAAGACCCATGACAGGTGTTAGTCTGGCTAACGATCTTCGCGTCATGGACCTCAAGCAATGGCAACTCTTTTCCTTTGAGGCCATGACAATTAGCTCAGTGAGGAGCATGGCGGGTGTCATGGCCTCCATTAGCAAGCCTTTTTTAAAAATGTTTTTCTCCATTTTCCTCCACTTTCTTCCGTAACTGGTGAAAATTATTTGTACCTAAAATACATAGTAAAAAGCCAACTAACTAAAGCAAAAGTAACCTAAAAGACACTAAAATAAATAACAACCGATTCGATTAAAATGGTAAAAAAACATGTTATCAACTTCCATATACCTTTGGGGTTTTGGAATAGTAAACCTGTTAACTAGTCTATTTTGAAGGCCATCAAAGCTCTGTCTATTACACAAATCAAGCTAACCTAGCTTGATGATGAAGTTGTTGATTATGCCTTTAAGGGTTGTTTAAGAGGCAGGAAAGGCTATGAACTATGTTAGTGGAACTTTAAGGATAAAAGTTCATCATTCACAGATGTATTGATTTTAGTGAGTCCTATAAAGGGAAGAAGAGTAAAGACATGAAGATGAAGATAATAAAAGCTATGGTAGGTAAGACTTAGTTTAAGTGCATGTTCATGGTATGGATACTAGTAGTAGTGAAACAATGATTATAATGACCTCTGAATATCATTTAACTTGTGATAAAGTAACGAGGGAGATGTATCATATCATAAATACATTTATGCAGACCTTAGTATTTGTGCTTTGAATGTGGCTGAATAGTTACAAAACTAAAAAATAAGGATCTTCAGGGAGGCATTTGAAAGCAAAGGGAGTCAAAGATGATTGAAGAACCATACTTGTGGACTTATTAGATTATAGAAGTTAAAAAATATGGTTGGAAGCAAGTGGGTGCAAGTGGCAAGATCAAAGTTCAAGTGTGACTTGTACTTGATAAAGGTGGATAGTGATTTTAACACAGTAGAGGGCAACAAGGTGGTTTGGTGGGAAAATTGGCACCGTCATTGATTTAAATTCAAGGCGAAGAATTGTATAACTATGCCTTAATTATAAAACGAGAACCTTTTAAGAGAAGGAAAACATATTTTGAAATTGTCAGAAAATCAAAACACTAGAAAGTAGTAGAAAAGTTTATGGAAGAGACCAGAGTTGTGGGGCAGAGGTTTTTAGGTTGTTCGTTCACAATGCTAGCGAAAGGCGAAGGGATAATCTGGACTAAGGCGGCGAGAGACTATGGACGGCAGGGAGTCTGGTCCGAAGACCAATGGGTTTGATCGTGTGGTTCATGAGTATTGAGTTTGATCATTTTGGTTAGCGGATCCATTCGTTAATGAGTTGTGTTTTGGGTTTGTTATGAATCTGTTGTATTTTAGAAATTAAATATACATATCTCTATCATTCTTATTTTTCAACCTTTAAAATATAGTATGAAATATTGAAAGATGTGACAATCTTAATAGGAAATATAGAGATGCAAAAAGACTTTTTAAGCAATCCGAGTTTGTTTCAAGCCCAAAAATAGTATTTTAATATTTTTCTCAAATATATATATATATATATATATATATATATATATATATATATATATATATATATATATATATATATATATATATATATATATATATATATATATATATATATATATATATATATATATATATATATATATATATATATATATATATATATGAATTAAAAGCACATTAAGTTTCTTTTTTCTATTGTATTTCTGTTTTGGATTAAAAGTCCATTATGGTTTATTTTTTTCCATGTATTTAAAAACTTTTGAGATTGACTGTCAGGATTATCTTTGATTTAATAAAATTCAGTATTTTCTTTATCTGGTGGATTCTTGAGTCATTTGACAGGTTTTGCGCTTACAATCCTGTGTTATCGCTTTCTAATCCTTAGTGTTTCCGACTACTTCAGGTGGCATCATAATATGTTTCTCTTGTTTCTTTTTGTAACTTGATCAACCATGGAAGATCAACCGGTAACCAGAGTGGATATTAAGGGAATTACCGCGACTCAAACTACTTTGACTGAATAAATGGAGAATTTAGAAAATCATATGAACAACGCCAACAACAACAACAACAACAACAGGAACCAACAAAGAGACAAGGGAAGGGAGCATGATAGGGTTCTGCGGGGTGTCAACAATCATCATGTTGTTATTGTGTAAAATTTGAGTTCTGAAGAAGAAGAACCTTACGAAGAAGAGGTATTTGATCATGGGAATCAACATAATCATGATTATCGAGTGAATGATGATATTCCATTATTATAGGGAACACTGGGAGTGGAAAAGTTTCTGGTTTGGCAGATCGTCGTTGACAAGTTCTTCGACGTTATGGGTGTTCCTGAGAACAAGTTAAGATGGCGACGATTAGGCTGAAGAGTATTGTTATTGTTTGGTGGGATACACTTGTTTTTTAGAGGAAAAGGCAAAGGAAGGGACCGATCAGATCTTGGTGAAGAATGAAACAACTGATGTTGGAGCAGTTTTTACCAGAGGATTCTGAAGAGATTCTTTATAAGATGTATATTGAGTGTGTTTAGGGTAAGATAATTGTGACTGAATACACAAATGAGTTCATGCGTTTCTTTGAGCGTAACGAATTGGGAGAATCAGAGAGGCAGAAGGTAGCTCGATACATCAGTGGCTTGACGGGATCCTTGCCTGAGAAGTTGGATTTATAAAATGTACGAACCGTAGTTGAGGCATATAGTCTAGATTTGAAGGCATAATTGATGGAGAAATCCCCTATAAATTTCACCTTTTAGGTATTTGGCCAGAATAATTTTGAATCTGTAAGGGATAAGGAAAATATTGCAGCAAACAAGGATTTCAACCTTGAGAATAAGGGGACTAGAAGCCCTAGTGGTGTCCAGCAGGGTAAAACACCACTCTAGGGGCAGAATAATACATATGATAAATCCACTGTAGACATGTGTTATCGTTGTAATGTAAAAGGTTACAAATCAAATGTTTGTCCAACAAGGAGAGTCGATGATGTTGTAGAAGATAAAGAAGAGGAAGAGGAAAAAGTAGGACATGCAGTTGAGAACGATAAATATGTAAGTGTTGAGTTTGTAGAGGACGAATCTCATGAAAGAGTAACTTTTGCGTTGCATAGAATTTTACTAGTATTTAAAGATGAATGGTAGTGCAATAAGTTGTTTACAACACACTATTCTATCAAGAACAAGTTGTGTAATCTGATTATGGATAATGGCAGCATGGAGAATTTGGTGTCATAGAAATTGGTAGATTATTTGAAGTTGTCTATTGAATCCCATGAGAAGACACACACCTTCAATTGAGTAAGTAAGGGCTCCCAAGTTTGAGTAATACTAGCCTGCAAAGTTCCTATCTCTATAGAAAAGCATTACAAAGAAGATATACTTTTGATGCTCTTTATATGGATGTTTGTCATATTTTATTTGGTAGGCCTTGGCAGTTTGATAATGATTTCACTTATCAAGGACTGGATAACACGATGATGTTTACATGGGGCACAAAAAAAATTTATATGCCTCATGTTTTGCACTTTGATAAGAATCTAGAAGGAAAGAAACTTAATTTCTTGGTGATGACGCAGAGTGAAATAGCTTGATAAGGCTATTAAAGAAACTAAATTTTTCTGTCCAATGGTGATTAAAGAGTTGATGAGTGCTCTAAACGAGAAAACAAAAATTCCAAAAGAAGTGTTAAGGATTCTAGAGAATTTCAAGGAGCTGACAACAAATGAACTACAAAGCGATTTGCCTCCTATGTGAGAGAAATGCAAGAAAGTTATAGTTTTCAATATGAGAGACGATGTGATGGTGTTTCTGCATAAGGAGAGATTTCTAGTTGATACTTACCAGAACTTGCAACCAAGCAAGTATGACCCTTTAAAAGTGACCCGAAAGATCAATGATAATGCTTATGTGGTAGCTCTTCCGAATTCATTAATATATCCAATACTTTCGATGTTGCTGACATTCATAAATATCAAGCTGATAAGACTCTTTATCAAGAAGAGAACTCGGGATCGAGTTCTTTAGAGGTGGAGGAGACTGATGCAGGAAGACTTTTTAAGTCATCAAAGTTTGTTTCATGCCTAAAAATAACATTTTAATATTTTTCGCAAATTTCAATTTTTTTATAATTAAAAGCACTTTAGATTTTTTGTTTTCTATTGTATTTATGTTTTGGATTAAAAGTCTATTAGAGTTTTTTCCTTGTATTTAAACACTCTTGAGAGTGACGGACACAATTATCTTTGATTTAATAAAATTCAATATTTTCTTTATCTGTTGGATTCCAGAGTTTATTTGACAGGTTTGCGCTTGCAATCATGTGTTATCGTTCTACGTTTAACGCTTGCGAATCCTTAATATTTCCGACTGCGTCATATAGAAAGACAATGGTACAAATTCTTTGAAGTTCTTGGAGATTGAAAAACCTATAAAAGTATAACACTTTGAAAGACCTTAGTTTGCGTGATTCAAATATTGAGAGTCGAAGAGATTGAAAAACCTTTGAATATACAATAGAGTTGTTTTCTCGTCCGAAATAAATTGATTTGATCAAAATTGAATATAAACAAATTTTGTTTGAACCTTTTTATATCACAACCTGCCAAAGAGAAATTACTTTTTGTTGAAAATAAGTCAAGTGTGAGTTAGAATCCCCCATTAGTTATAAATGTAAAGACTTGAGTATTTATAAGTGAGAGAACCCACACACTTATCACCTTATGGTTTTAGGTGAATATGTGGTGTTTCTCCCACTTGTGTGTTGCTCTTAGTTCAATGTTGATGCTCCTCCTCATGATCCAACAAATAGTACCATGAGCCTTTGATTCGACTAAAGAGACCAACTTACTTGTATCGAAATGTCCAAAAAGAGGTGTCACGTTGAAATCGAAATGTTCAGGAAGAGGTGTATCGAAATGTCCAGAAAAGAGATGTCAGCGGCAGTACAAGTGTATGTGAATGAAAGAGTTTCAACTTGAGGGAGAGCGTTGTGGACTCACATTTGAGAGAAAGTGTTGAGAATAAGTCAAGTGTGAATTGGAGTCCCACATGGTTATAAATATGAAGACTTAAACATTTATAAGTGGGAGAACTCATGCACCTATCACCTTAAAATTTTAGGTGAATATATAATCTCTCTCACTTGTGTGTTACTCTTAATCCAATATTAATACTCCTTCTCATAACCCACAATTTAAATTCAAAATATAAATGTTTTTTTTTGGGTAAACTCCTTATTTATAATCAATTTATTATACATGGTATAAATAGGCCATGGTAAACCAAACCAAATTGTCTCGGCAAACAACTGCAAATATAATGCTTTCTCAAGCCTTTTCTTTGGGGAATTTGTTACAAACACTGAAATTAAATAAGGATATCATAATGGAAAAAACATTGGTTCAAGTAAAGCATATAATCATTTATTTTTGCACAAAAATAAACAGACACCATACACCCAAAACACCCTTAACAGATCCAAAAGCTTCAGAGTCAGTAGTAAATTGCTTCTGTTCACCTATAGTTGCGGTATAAAGGCGAATACATGCAACTCTCAGCATACTTGACAAGATCCTGAGGACGAGGAAGATGCGTAGCCAAGCCTGCGATGAAAGTCGAAGCAATTTGTTTAGTTTTAAAGGTAAAAACATATCTTGGACTGAGATATTTTAACTAGTGTGAATGATGAAGTTTGAGTTCAGACCTAGCTCATATGCCTTGGCAGCAACATTTGCAGCTATGTTGGCTGAGATTTTTCTGATATCAGAGAAAGGTGGATAAGTCAAGCCCTTTTTGTAGTTCTCTTCTGTCACTTGCTTCGCCAACGCTTCCGCTGCACCATTAATAAGAACATTAATGTTATGAATACATTGATGTATCGCGCAAAATTTGTCAGTAATAACTTACATGCTGCTAGAAGCATGTCATCGTGTACTCGGATCGCTCCCGACATTACTAAACCCAAACCAAAGCCTGGGAAAATATAAGCATTGTTGGCCTGTATTGACAAGGAATGAATCATATATAATGATTTTACGGAAAATGAGAAATTGTAATGAAGGCGAAGAAGAGTTTAGAACCTGGCCAGAATAATAAACTTTGCCTTTGTATTCAACAGGATCAAATGGACTTCCGCTAGCGAAAATTGCACGGCCCTTTTTTCGTGAATGAGAAAACAGATTGTGGAAGTTAATATTGTAATATGTAGGAGTATGAAGCATAACTTGAACCGACGAAAATATAGACAAAACAACGCAGTCGTATGCTATTTTACCTCACTCCATTGGTATGCCTCTTCGGCTGTACACTCAGACTGTGAGGTTGGATTGGAAAGAGCCAAAATGAGAGGAATCTGCAGGCCAGGCACGATGGAGATTTAGTTTAAAACTTTCTATTTCAAAGTTATATATATAAGTACTCGTTATCAGAGTCGTCTCAAATTTATTTTTGAAGGCTTTGTGTAGCCCACTTTGCACGCTCTCAGACGCCGCTGCTCGGTTATAATAGAGTGAGATCAGATTTTACCTTATTGTTTGCTGTCATAGCTTCAACTACTTCCTTTGTAAATGTTTTTCCTACTCCAGATGATCCAATCAGAACCGTAGGCTTGATCATCTGAAAGTGTATGATGATTATATAAGAACGTGGTCTAAACGAAACCTATTGTAAGTCACGAAAAGACATGTTTCGATACCTTAACGGCCTCAATGAGAGTGCTAACAGGTTCATGTTCATGAGCCCAGGGCTTCTTGAAGTGTTGAAGTGAATCCACCCGCGAACTAACAATTAAACCCTGTAAGAGAAGAAATAAGAACTTTAGAATAAAATGAATTTTCAAAATAATAAACTTGTCGTGTTTTCCACTACCTTTGAATCTACGAGCCATATCTTCTTTCGACTCTCTTCAATAGGTGCTTTAGTCTGCCGTAGAAATAATAGAAATAAACAGAAAAACATCACCAGTTAAAATGATCTTGATCTTTCATAAAATATGAATTACTAATGTATAAACAATAAATAGTTGGTTCACCTGCTTTGACATCTCAAGAGCAATTAACTCGGCTATACCAGTTCCCGCCTGAAAACATAACCAAAAATGAGTTAGACAACTAACAGGACCGTCTTAAGTATTCTGAGGCCCTGTGTAGGTTAGTTATGATCGTACTTCTCCAGCACCAAGGAAGAGGAATGTATGCTCAGGTAGGGTACCGCCAATGAGCTTCAAGGCTGCTACAACTCCAGCTAAAACAACAGATGCAGTTCCCTGAGAAAAATGCATTAATTAATAATTAAAACAATCATAAACTTGAAGAAATACATGCTAGTTGTTGTGAAAAATAATACCTGTATATCGTCGTTGAAAACTAGATGAGTTGTACCGTATTTCGCAAGCAACTCAAAAGCATTGTGATTTGCAAAATCTTCAAACTGAACAAATCATTAAAATAATCAGACACACAAAAAGAAGAGAACAAAATAGGTTCAACAGCCACATGATCTAATGTTGAAATATTTAACAACCTGAACAAGCACTTTTTCGCCGTAGTTTTGTTTCACCGCAGACATGAACTCGTGCAGAAGGTCATAATACTCCTAAGGAAACACCAACAAATTAGCCTCATATAAATACAAGTTGAATAATGCATATAATATACGCTAATATAATGTATATGTTATACAAACCTTCCCAGTTGCCCTCCTTTGTCTAAGGCCAATATAAAACTCATCATTCAGTAGTTTCTCATTATTTGTCCCCACGTCAATTGTAATCGGTAAACACTAGCCACGAGAAAGGAAAAAGGAGGATATTAAGAAGAATGAACAAAAAAAATCATGCAAGATACAATGATAAAATGAAAAGAGACATTATATGAAAAATGCTTACTGCTGAAGGACGAACTCCTCCTAGTGCCGAGTACAAAGCCAATTTACCAACAGGAATTCCCATACCCTGAAGCACATACAACACAATTAAATCTATTTTACCATAAAATCACGGTGAATCATAAGGTCTTAAGAGTTCGATTTTAATCTTGTTGAGATTTACCTGGCATCCGAGATCCCCGAGTCCCAAAATCCGTTCACCATCTGTTACAACAATAACTTGAATGCTCCTTTCTGGCCAGTTCTTCAAAACCTCAAGAACTTTACCCCTGCAAAAGGTCAACAACAGATGTATATAAGCCTGAAATGAATGCCGTCCTTAAAATTGTATACAAACGGAAAAATGAAGTCATACTTTTCTTTCAAACTAATGTAGAGACCCTGAGGACGCTTGAATATGCTCCCATATTTCTGGCAAGCCTCGCCAACGACGGGTGTATATACAATTGGGAGTAATTCTTCAACATTATCGATAAGAAGTTTATAAAACAGTCTTTCATTCCTCTCCTGTTGACCACAACAACAACATGTTGCTGTGTTACATTTCAACTTTCATATACTCATTCTATAAAAATGTCACAAGTCATCATGTTATTCGCAATGATCGTGCATTGCAGACAACATGAGTAATACTAATAGCACGACGATGAACAAAACAATAACAATTATGAAGTTGTTAATATGATGTAACAATGATGCGTTGGAGGGTGAATGCATGCCTGAAGGTCCATCATGGCCATATACTTTTGCAAGGGAACCTCGTATTGACGGATGTTATGCATAAGTTTCTTCTCCTGGAGAAAATAATAATACGAATGAGAACCAAACAAGGGAAAGGAAAACAAGATCCTGAAATATTGATTTGATTTATGGATAAAACGCAGAGAAACAAACCTGAAGTTGCTGGGTGCTGACAACAGGAGGTAAGAGGCCACGCAAATAGTGTGCATCCCTCTCTTTCTCAGTGAAAGCAAGCCCTTTGTTGTATTGTGGATCTCTCATCAAAGAGTAGCCACTGCGGTGTAAACAGACAGAAACACATTAAAAACGCACAACTGAATATGCGTTTATAAGTGAGGACAATCCAATCACATTTCTTAACAAGTTATCAGAGTCACGTTTAAGATCGACTGGAACCACCTACTATCAGAGTCTCTCTCCCCTTTCTACTACTTCAGTTTTTTGAGTATTTCTTTGTTGTCTTCAAAGATATTAGTCGGTTTGGAAAATTTTCCTCTAGTGCAAGAAATTATCAGTCACGAGTAGTCTACTTAACATAATTTGAGGGTATAAATCAGTTTATAAACTGTTTGACTTTATTTTATCATAGCTAAAAAGTCAATGATTATTAACATTTAAGCAGAATAACGAACACAACACAATCCAGTAGAAGTACTTGAAGTTTACAGTGATGAGTGATGATGATTATAGTGGTACCTTGCAACAGAGAAAGTCCAAGGGGTGACGAGTTGATCCTCGGTGGCACGATCCTCGCCGTAGACATCCTCAACACCGCCACCAACGCAGGATCTCGGGCTAAGGTCCAGCACCGACTCACCATCTCTGAAGGACTTAAGCGTACTCTCCATCTTATAAACTATTGATAAACACAAAACTAGTATATTTCTTTGATCAGCGAAGTTAAAGTCAAGATATATAGATAGAGAGATTCAAAGATATTATTGTTATATTATGCAAGTGTGTCGTTTTCTATAGGAAGAAAAATCAACAAAGTGAGAGCACTACTACTACACTCCACTTGACTTTATTTGCATTATTGGATAATGGATAATATAATACTAATGATCCGTTACAACTTTTTTATTTTAAAGGGAAAAAAAGGCACGTAACCCATGATTCAACATCACACCTGGCTGCTTTCGATGTAATGAGTGATGAGAGTTAAATATTAAAAATATCGTTAAAAGAAAGTGGTTCTGTTCTTCAGAACACAGTTTTGGTTTATAGCGACATAGCATCAAAGAAAATGTATATATAAAGGTAAATTACCTTTAAAAAAAAGAAATGAGTTGAAATGACACGAAGTTTGTCTCGGTGCTGAAAGGAGAGACTGACTGGAATAGGTGCTTATCTCCTATATGCTGTCACTGTCACATACTACTATTTCTCTCGGGAAAAACGTGTAGACTTTTGGGTTATGGAGTCTTTTTAACTAAAGAAATTCCTTCTAATAAGAGTTTTTTATTTAAATACAATAATAATTAATTTTTACTAACTTTATTTTTAATAAATATTGTCTATACAATTTTTAAGATATTATTACATCAACATTATATTTATACTAGCGTTGAGACGAACACTCGCGTGCCCGTCTATCATTTTTTTAATATTTATAAAAATATAAACGATATTTTTTGTTAAAATAAAATTTTAAAAAATATAACATATGAAAATTAATAATTAAAAATTAATAATAAAAATTTATGTGAAAGTTAATAATAAAAAATTATGAAGTAAATTACACAATAAAATAAGAAAAAGAATAGATCGCACCAAAACAAAGTATTTCTTTTATATATTATATAGATGACAATTAATAATAATTAAAGGCAATTTTATAAAACTATTATATTTAATTATTATATTTTTTAATCGATTGCAACAATCTTAAAAAAAAAAATATTTTGAAATGAAGGGAGTAATAATATGCATTTACTGATTATCACTATGCCAAAAAAGACCTTTAGCAACACTTTTTTTGGCCTTTAGCAGCGCTTTAAAGCGCTGCAAAAAGTGGCGCTGCTAAAGGTAAAGGCAGCGCTTTTTTTCAATGAAAAAGCGCTGCTAAAAGCTCCCTTCAGCAGCGCTTTTGTAAGCGCTGCATAATTCCCCCAACCATCCCCCCTTTAGCAGCGCTTTAAAAAAGCGCTGTCTTAGACCCCCCCCCCCCCCCCCCCCCTTTAGCAGCGCTTTTGCAAAAGCGCTGCCATAGCCCACCCTTTAGCAGCACTTTTTACAAGCGCTGCCTTAGACCCCCCTTCCAAACCAATAGCAGCGCTTTTGTAGCGTAATATTTGTGACCTTTAGCAGCGCTTTTATGTAAAAGCGCTGTCTAATGTCCTAGATTTTAAAATTTTTTTTTATAAAATATTCACCCTGTTTTGTATATTTTACCAACAACCTGCTTATATTACACAAACCTGCTTATAATTAAGGCCTTTATTTCAGCACTTTGGCCTTATAAATAAAATTCAAACTTTGGCCTTAAATATACCATTCAAACTTTGACCTTATATGTACAATTCAAAACTTTGGATGTAACTCATGACTTTGTTCATAAACATTTTAATATACACATAAACCTGTTTAAATATGTTACAACAAAAATTGACACAAATACATTCAATTCTCAGAATTACAACAACACAAATACATTCAATTCACATATAATTACAAGTCTTCCAATCCGATAACTCTATACAATTCTCAACCCAAGAATAAATTGACACCATTCCTCTTTAATTTCTTCCAATTTTGCTTCGTGTAAGTAGCGCACTTGAATTCATCATAATACTACATAATATAACAGATCGAATAAGATTTAAGTTTAAAACTAATTACTCAGATGAAGTATCAGATAATTATCAAAATGAATCATATAACTTATATAATGAATTGATCCATACCAGGACTGTAATCTCAAGTTGACTAGAAAGAATAATTTCCCTCATAAAGCGCAATACAAAATATCCACAGTCAATACCATTACGCTTCCGAGGACACTGTAAATGGAAAAAACAAACGAACATTTATCCGGATATATAGTTGAAATAGTTTGATCAAGTAGAAACATGCGAGAATATACCTCTACTCTGATCCAGTTGATGTTGTTAGCCTTCCTTTTTGGCACCGTTGCATCTCTTTGTGCTCTGAATATTTGTATAACTCTAACATAATATAAACGCATATTTAGAACAATGTCACATAATAAATAAAGATATATAATTAAAGACAACAGTATATGTCATCACTTACGTATCAACAAAGTTCCTCAGATTTTCATATTTTGTTGTATCGCCATCCAATGAATCTATATAATACACTATTTCTTTCGTCGGATTAATTGCGATCAACAACCAATGTCCATTATAAAATAAGACAACAGTTTAGACGGAAATGTTATATATATAGAAAGGGAAAAATCGAACAATTATAATAAATGAATTTAGAATAAAATCTAACCCATGGCCAGTGTTATATGGCAACAAGAACAACTTCTCCGTAGTCGCGTGCATAAATCTCTGCACTGTGTACTCTTTGACTGTATCTGGTGACTGGTCTATTATACGTGAGTTGACACAGCTAGCAGATAAGAATGCGAATACTGAAGTCAATTCATTCGGGACCAATAACTTGTCATACAAGAACCTAAAAAAACATAATCAACATTAGAATATTAAGTTAAACGAGCAAATTTTAAAATGTTCAATTATTTAATAAAAATGGATCGGAGTACCTGATGTATGAATGCATAACACCGACGCCCAGTTCAGAATGGTTGAAAACCTGATCAAAATCCTCTTTAGCAATTGTTTCGGGATATTCAAAACCGAAAATACCTGCCTCCATATGTATTTGACGGACGCCACCCTCAGGCACATCTGATGTTCCGACATATGTTTCAAGGCACATCCTAAATCGAGGAACAGTTGCTTTTCTGGGAATCTTGGAAGTTTCAGGCATCTTACTCTTGCTGACTTGTTGCGACTGCTGATCATGAACCTAAAAGTCATATATAAGTTCAGTAATTAATATTGTATAACAAGATAGTCATGTAACTGTAGTAGTACCTGTTTCTTTGATGCAGCTGAATCGGTATCCCGCACAATAATTCTATCATCTTTTGATTTAGATTTTGTAGGAGTCTAAGATCATCATGTAAATAAGAAAATATAGATGTAAGAATAACTTTCATGTATGAATCATAAAACATTTGAGTATTAAAAGGTTCAACCTACCTCATCATCTATGCAAATCAGATTTGCCGGCCATGCCACATACGATCCTACTGCGTCTCCCACCACTGTTGCGCCTGAAATATCATCTGGTATAGGCAACAACGCACTCCCTTCTAATGCAATATCAATAGATACTTTCAAAAATCCAGAAGGGAGCGGTTTGTGGTGAAGTAAGTCTCCCAGAAAGTTATGCACCATTCCCTTGCCAACCATTCGATGAGTAGGTGACGATAAATATAGCCGGCAAAGTGAAATGCCCTAAACAAATAATGATCAGTTAATGTGTCAATTAAGTAAAGTGTGCTAAATTAATTTCAATGTAATATATACAATTACCTCTGGAAGCTTCTGTGGACAACCGGTACTATCTTTGTCACTAGTAGCTCTACCCTCTGGAGCGCGTCTTTCCGTCATGTATCTCTCCTTATCCTTCTGTAATTCACGGATTTGCGCTTTCAATTCCTCCAAAGTCTCCATCACTTCTTTATTGGTTGGATTTTTTTTCTTTGGCTGCTTATACAGTTTGGATGGAGTGACACCAAACCCCTTACCCCTCACACGCCCAGAATACTCAGGAATATTCAGCACCCGACTCAGTAAGCTCCTGCAATCATTGTCCTCGGCGGGAGTTATGGTCTGGGACAGAGTCTCCTGAAATATAGATAAAAACATATATAAATATATTACACACTTTCGATCAATTATTGACAAAGATAACGTTGTACTTACACATTGTTCAAAGACTTGTTGAACTTCTTCCTGAACGACTCCATCTCGTCCCACACGGGCAGCCTTCCATACAACATGGTCCGGAAGAGATGTCGCATCACTCTTCTCCTCTTCCAACTACGCATTAAGACGGATAATAAAGCATTGTATCCTATCATATATACTTACTATTTTTTGTAAATATATTATATTAAAGCATTTATATGTACTTACTATTTTTTTTTCTAATCATGCATATCCCAACCGGCCCTTTCTGTATGGATATGCGGGATTTGATGCCCGTTGACGATTTACGCCACTAACAACCTGAAAAAATAAGTTTATCAGAACTCCTGTACATGGAATAAGTATATACTATTGATGCCCTTTATGTACTTACTTCAAATTCTTTTGATCTTCGCTTTGCAACAAACGTCTCCCATTCTTCCTTCGAAATCAAATCCGCGTACTTCATCGGACGCTCTGAGTCAACAAAGTTTCCTTCATAATCTTTTAGAAACTTGTTTGTTAAAAACGCTCTAAATCCCCTCAAGCGTTTTCCGGCCAATTGAATACAATATTTTCTCCTACGATCTTCAATATTGAAAGATCTTTGCAAACAAACACACATACATATAACATGTTAGTATATTTAATTTAAAGACGTAAATGTCAACAATAATTAAACAATTCCAATATTATACTTGAATCTCAGTCAAAATCTTATCTTTAGCCGGTTGTAAAGAAACAATTCTCCAATTATCGCAAGTAATCGGAACTTGCGAACGTACAAGTGCTCCGATGTAACTTGTTAGCAACGCACCGTTAGGCTCAACTAACTAGTCTCTTTCATTCCAATGGACATCATACTTTACTCCCTTATCTCTCGCATGGATGATTTTTTTCATAATTGTTATGCCTCTTTTAATATCGCCTTCCACGTCTTTTGTTGTTTGTTTTCCATCATGTGCTGTTTCCTCGTTGCTGGCCATAATATATATACCTGTAATTCAGAAAAACCAAAGTATCAAATGAGACATAAGAAATGTGTAACTAAGAAAAACATGGTATAAATAAGAAATAACAAAAACATGGTATAAATAAGACATGTGTAAATAAGAAAAACATGTTACAAATATATACATAAGAAATGTGTAAATAAGAAAAACATGGTATAAATAAGAAATAACAAAAACATGGTATAAATAAGACATGTGTAAATAAGAAAAACATGTTACAAGTACCTTTAACATCTCTTTCTTTTTTTCGTTGTAACGGGGTTTACTTGTCTCTTAACAACACAGACAGATGGATTGATCCAAATTCCCTCGTTATGATCATTTCTAATATATGATTCGTCCGCTCCAATATTCTCATCTGGATCATCTATAATATAAGATTCATTCTCAACATAAACATCCCCCTTTTCTCCAATGTTATCATCGATTACTTTGTTGGAAAAAAGAACTATAGACCATTTCGTACTTGTCAGATCAGTGACATAGAACACTTGTTTAGCTTGCGTGGCTAGAATAAAAGGCTCATCTTTGTACCCCACCTTATTAAGATCCACTTTCAAAAAACCTGATTTATCCATTTGTATGCCACTATTATTTTCAACCCACTTGCATCCAAAGATAGGAATCTGAAACTTCTCATAATCAAACACCCAAATGCGCTCGATAACCCCATAATACGAGGAAATGTGCATTGCTTCGGCAAGCACGGTGACACCACTATTTTGCATTGTACTTTTATCATCTTGTTCCTTGGTATAAAATGTGTATCCATTAATTGCGTATGCGCTATAAGAAAACACATGCAAACTTGGACCATATGCTAAACATCTCAACCTTTCTGTTATTGAAGCGGGATCAGAATAAAACTTTGAAAAAATATGCTCCTTGAACCATGTTATAAAACTTCGATTGTGCTCACGTACTATCCAGTTTTCATTTCTATTCAGATTTAAACCTCGGAGAACGTCCTTGTGCATTTCAACATACGGCTCAACCTCAATGTCATTGTGCAGAACATACAAATGCACTTGCTCCCGTTCATCCCTTGAAACTGTCACAACTTTATTTCCAATTAACTGTTTACCATCTATTTTTTCAACAACATGATATTTTGGGAGGCCAATGGATTGAACGTTGGACAAATATTTAGTACAAAACTCGATAGCTTCTTCAACAATGTATCGTTCAACAATACATCCCTCTGGTCGACTTCGGTTTTTCACATACCCTTTCAATATTTTCATATAACGTTCAACAGGGTACATCCATCTCATATAGGCAGGTCCACACAGTTGTGTCTCTTTCACAAGATGAACAACTAGATGTACCATTATGTTAAAAAATGATGGAGGAAAATACATTTCAAGCTCGCACAAAGTAATAACTATTTCTCTTTGCAATGTTGGTAAGATCGCAGGATCTATCACCTTACTACAGATTGACCTAAAGAAAAAACACAATTTAGTTAGTGCGCCTCTCACTTTTTCTGGCAAAATAGAACGTATACCTATTGGTAGAAAGTGTTCCATTATAACATGGCAGTCATGTGTCTTTAAACTTTTTAACTTGAGGTCTTTCATAGAAACAAGTCTTCTAATATCTGAAGAGTATCCTTCTGGAACTTTAACTTCACTCAGAAACTTACACAGTATCTTTTTCTCCTTTCTAGATAGAGTATAAGCAGCAGGTGGTAGATATGTGCGGTTTCCTTTCTTCAAGGGTCCTAATTCATTCCTTATTCCCATTGCTACCAAGTCCTTTCTTGCTTTAAGGCCATCCTTAGACTTTCCTTGTATATTGAGTAACGTACCAATAACACTTTCAAATACATTTTTTTCAATATGCATAACATCAAGAAAATGTCTTACATACAAGGACTTCCATTACGGCAACTCAAACAAAATTGACCTCTTCTTCCACCCACGCGTGACAAGCGTATGAGCAAAAGGCTTGCCAAACTTAGTACTCACATCTTTCACCTTTTCAAAAATTTGTTCGCCGGTCAATGTGTTCGCTGTGTTTTCTGGCGAACAACCTCTGGTTAACCAATTTCTTCAGAAAGTTGGGTTACTTGCAGGACCAACCATACAAGTCCTGGGATACATGTGCATTTGGTTCTGTCGAAATACTCTTAGACTTTTGGTGACTAATTTGCGGTTTGTTTTATCAATATTGTCAAAGTATTAAGGACTTTGATTTTGCAAGTAACGAAAGTTTGAACTTAAAGATGAAATAAGGTTAAAAGTTTAAACAAGAACAAAGAAATGTCGAAAGGCTAAAAACTTGCAAAAAAGTAAATGAAATTTAAAATGACATGGACTTGAAGAATAAACAAGTAATTTAAAATGACTTTGAAATATAACTGGTGTTTAAACGTACATTGTTCCAAATACTAGACTCATTTTCTCTCACACTGGGTACTTAGAGCTTTTACAGGAATTTTGTACAAATTTTCACACACACATTCTAACCACAAACTATCCTATTTATACACAAACAAAATAACTGCTTAGAACGGAAAAACTATAACTAAACGACAAGTGTCAGCCTGCATGTAAATTTCTTCTCTGAAACCTCCATGTGTCCAACTGCCAAAGGTTACAACCTTTGAATTTGAATCTCTTCCTTGGTGACGAAACCTTGTAACTCTTCAAAACTGTCGAAACCATTTTAAAGGAGAAAAACTCTTCAGCACTTGCCAAACCTTATCTTTTTTTTTTAACAAACTTCTTCTGTCGAAGCCCTCAGTCACACACTCTCCAAACTATTCTGCCAGAACATTATATCTATTTCTGTCGAAACAATGAAACTTTAAAACCTTGTTAGCAATTCTTGGATTCTCCTCCTGATGCTATCCTTCGACAAAGATGACCTTAAAGCCTGAATTTTAATCTTGTCGAAATTATGGGTTTACAAATTGCCCCCCAGCAAAGATATTTTCGACTATCAAAGGAGAAATGTCTTTTGCTGTCGAAGTGACCTTTGTAATTTAGTTTGTTCTTATTTTTATTTCGTGCAGTGTTGGTTTATACTTTTTTAAGTACTTCCCATTTATTTTCATCACTCTTCTATCTTTTTCTATTTCTTCGACTTTGTATGCACCATTGGAAAAAACTCTTAAAATTTTGAAAGGCCCTTCCCACTTAGGGGACCATTTTCCCATCACTCTGTCTTTCTTCTCCATGGGCAAGATCACTTTCCAGACTAAATCATTTACTAAAAAGGCTTTGAATTTTACTTTTTTGTTATAAAACTTTTCAACTCTCTCTTTCTGCCTTCTTATTAATTCTAAAGCACGCAACCTTTCTTCGTCTAAATCAACCAATTCATCCATCATCATACTCCAATAGATTTCAGATGGAATCTCATGATGTCTTTGAATTCGTATTGACTGTAAACAGATTTCGACAGGCAATACTGCATCATGTCCATAGGTTAATTTAAATGGGGTGGAGTTAGTTGCTTCCTTAGGAGAGGTTCGACAAGCCCAAAGGATTCGATCCAGGGTCTTATGCCAATTTCTGGGTTTTTTACCCACATGTTTCTTTATCAGGTTTATCACCACTTTGTTGGCTGCTTCGACCTGGCCATTTGCTTGGGCATAATAAGGTGTCGAAGTCAACAACTTAAAACCTGTCTCTCTTGCAAATGCTTGCATATTTCTGCCAGTAAACACAGATCCTTGATCAGTGGTTATAGTCTCTGGTATTCCAAATCTATACACTATGTGTTTCTGGATGAAATCTATGACTGCTTCCTGATCTACATTTGTCAAAGGTATGGCTTCAATCCATTTAGTGACATAGTCTACTCCTACTAAAATGTACTTCTGCCCTTTTGAAGAAGCTGGTCGAATCTCACCAATCAAATCTAAAGCCCAACCTCTGAATGGCCAAGGCTTTATAATAGAATGTAACTCACTTGCTGGCACATGAGGTATGCCTGCATGGATTTGACATTCCTGACAACCCTTTGCGAATTCGACACAATCTTTCAACATGGTTGGCCAATACATTCCTTGTCGAAATAATAGCCATTTCATTTTATGTCCTGCTTGGTGGGCACCACATGCACCACTGTGTACATTCGACAAAGCTATGTACGCTTCAGTCTCTCCAAGGCATTTTAGTAGAACTCCTTCTGCAGTCTTTTTAAACAGTTCATTTCCAAAGAGCACATAACTTAAGGCTCTGTACTTTATCTTCCTTTCGACTGTTTGATTTGGATTTTGCAAATAATCTTTAATGGTTTTCTCCAATCTCCATCCTCTAGATTACCCACATTGAAAATCTCAAAGTTTTCTTGATCACCATATCCCAATCTTATTGTGTCCAAATCAGATGGGGACAGCTTAGTAGATAAAACTTTTCCTCTCACTTCGACAAACTTCAACAGATTTTCTTTCGACACTTTATACCCTGAAGCCAGCTGGGCCAAGTCATTTGCTTCCTGATTTTCTAATCTGGGGATGTGTCTAAAAACTACACTGTCGAATCTCTTGAGGAGTCTGTTGGCTATCACAAAGTACATGATCAAATTTTCTTTGACACATTTGTACTCTTTCGTCAATTGTTTTATCACCAATTCAGAGTCACCCATTATTTCGACCTCTGTTGCCCCCAGTTCCAACAAGATTTCAAGTCCAACAATTAAGGCTTCATATTCTGCCTCATTGTTTGAACAGAATTCTTCTATTTTGTACTTGAACTTTGTTGGAACTTTATTGGGAGAAATAATTAACACCCCAACACCTGTTCCATTTTTATGACTGGAACCATCAAAATATAACCTCCAAGGCTCTTTTTCGACATAATTTGTCTCCTCTCCAAGTATGGAGTGGTCAGCTATAAAGTCAGCAACTACTTGCCCTTTAACAGCTTTTAGAGGCATATATTTTAAAGAATATTCAGTTAAGGCTAAAGCCCATTTTCCAATTCGACTATGTAAAATAGACTTAGACAACATATGCTTTATTACGTCGAAATGAGAAGATATATGTACATCGACGGGTTTTATATAATGCTTTAATTTCATACAAGAGAAATATACACATAAACATAATTTCTCTATCATGCTATACCTAGTTTCAGCATCATTCAAGACCCTGCTGAGATAGTAAATGGCTCTTTCGACGCCATGTTCATCTTCTTGACAAAGCATACTTCCTAATGTTCTGTCAGATGCTGATATGTAGAGCCTCATGCTTCTTTTTCGGCAAGGAGATATTAGGACTGGGGGATTTGCCAAATACTCCTTGATCTTGTCGAAAGCAGCTTGTTGCTCTTGCCCCCAAGTGAAACCCTCTTTCTTCAGTCGAAGCAAGGGTGAGAAGGCCTGAGTCTTTCCACTAAGGTTGGAGATAAATCTTCTGAGGAAGTTGATTTTCCCTAGTAGAGACTGCAATTCCTTCTTTGTCGATGGCGCTTTTGCTTCCATTATTGCTTTAGCTTTGTTTTCATTGATTTCAATCCCCTTTTTGTGGACCACAAAGCCTAAGAAATCCCCAGCCTGCACACCAAAAGCACATTTAAGAGGATTCATTTTCAAACCAAACTTCCTCATCCTTTCAAAGGACTGTCGAAGATGGTTTATATGGTCGAAGCCTGAAGCAGATTTAATCACAATGTCATCTATATAAATTTGCATAAACGTTTCAATGAAATCGTGAAAAATAGAATTCATAGCCCTTTGGTAAGTAGCTCCAGCATTTTTCAAACCAAAGGGCATTACTACCCATTCATATGTTCCTATTGCTCCTGGACAACGAAAAGCTGTTTTTGGAACGTCTTCTTCAGCAATAAAAATCTGGTTATAACCAGAATAGCCATCAAGCATACTTAAATACTCATGGCCTGCTGCAGAATCTACTAGCATTTCTGCTACTGGCATAGGATACTCATCCTTAGGGGTGGCTGAGTTTAGATCTCTAAAATCAATACACACCCTTAGTGTGCCATTTTTCTTAATCACAGGAACAATATTAGCAATCCATTCGACATACCTTGTTGTACGGATGAATTTGCATTTTAGAAGTCTTTCGACCTCTTCTTTGATCTTTGACAGAATTTCAGGTGCAAAGCGTCTGGGGGTCTGTTTTATTGGCTTCTTCCCTTCCAGAATTGGCAACTTCAATTCCACCAAACTTCTGTCTAAACCAGGCATTTCGTCATAATCCCATGCGAAGCAGTCTTTAAACTCATTCAGCAGCTGGATTATTTCGATCCTGAGTTGAGGATTCAACTTGGCACTGATGTAAGTGGGCCTTTTCTCTGCCCCCAGTCCTAGATTAATCTCCTCTAAGGGATCCTGTGCCACCATTTTCATATTGGTGGAGGTTGGATCCTTTTCGAACCCCAGAGGTTCGTCATCATAAATGGCATCAAGTCTTTGGTTCTGCCATTCACCATTTGAGTCTTCTTCAAAACTCTGATTTGCATGTTGCTCCTCAATATTTTCTTGAGGGTGTTGTCCTTCGACAACCTGAGTGCTGGCTTCGACAGCCATATTTCTTACTTCAGCCTCAAGGGCCGCTTTGTGTTGTTTTTCGGCTATATAAGCCGAAATCCTTTCCATTGCTGAAACTTCAGTCATTTTCACTGAATTCACTTCCCCATCCAGTTGGGTTGACATGGGCAGTTCCCCAAGTGTAATTTGTTTCCCCAATTATTTCTTTATCCCACTGGAAACCATGTGTAGGATGGAGGTACATGGAACAGTAAGCGTTGTCGGAAGCTGTCAGGTCGAAAGCCGCAGGATTGCATGGTGCTATATGGGCTAGGTTCTTGTCGAAGTTACGACTAGTGATATTGTTCACATCAGCTGTGAAGTAACTCTGATCTGCTTCAATGTTTTCGACAATCCCATCTGGCCTCCAGATTGCTATTCTTTGATGCATGGAGGATGGCACAGCCCCAATCCCATGGATCCATTCTCTTCCCAACAGCAAGTTGTAATTTGCTTTTGATGCTATCACCACAAACATTGTAGGCCTGGTGATGGATCCTACAGTCAAGTTCAATTGTATTACTCCCAGTGTTGTTCCCACTTTACCTTCATAGTTGGACAACACCATATTGTGAGGCTTAGTGTCGGAGTCATCTTTTCCAATTCTCCTTATCATGTAATGAGGAATTAAATTTACAGCTGCTCCGCCATCTATCAGAATTTTGTTGACACCTACACCTTCTACCTTTCCTTTTATGAAGAGAGGCTTTAAGTGAGCCTTCATTGCATCATCTGGCTTTTCGAAGAAGGCATTTTGCTCTTCGACACAGCCATTGTTCATTATGTAGTAGCATACAGGCTTCAAGCTTATGCTATCATCTATCATGTCATCCTCTTCGTCTTCGACTTCCATTATCCTGTCGAAGTCTCTGGGCAGTACAGAAACCACATTGCAAGTTACGTCGAAAGAAGCATCTGATTCTGAACCAAATTCATCTGTGACTTCTTCGTCCACTGGCATTCTATTGTTTGTTTTCTGCACCTCTGTGGTGTCACCAGATCTATTCTTCTGAATGATTTCTTTTTCTGCCAGGGGCATTCCCTTGTTCGTAATCTGCACACATTTGCTTGATTCAGCTTCCTTCTGCCCAACCTTTTGGTATTCTACAGTTTTCTTTTCAATTTTCTTCTGCCTTTGGAATCTTCTCCATTGGGATCTGGACATAGGATTCTTCCCTTTGTAGTTTTCAGAGACGTATTTTGGCTTTGCCTCCTTTTTAACTTCCATGGAAGGACCCCTGTTCACTTCAAAACTCTTCCATCTCTTCTGACCTTGGACATCCCTTATAGGCTGAACCCATTTGTCATCATTTGGCCTGTTGGATGGTTTGTAAGTGTTGAAACGTCTTTCTCCGACCCCTTGACTGTGATGCTCCCCTCTTCTTGGGTCGAATCTTTCGTTTCTGGTTGGTGGGACTGTTCCCCAATTTCTTTTCCTCTGGGTCTTTACTGCTGCTTCTAAGTCATCAGCTGCTTTCTTGTCGAACACAGCACTGCATCTTGGGCAAAGCATGACTTCTGCATTCTTCCTTTGACACCTCTGGATGAATTCAACCAGACTCTCGTTCTCTTCTGGGTAAACCAGCTTCTGATGCTCCTCTTGACGCTTCTTTCCCTTGTCGATGTCTGGTCCTCCCTTTTGAGTGATTTCCACCATATGAATCCCAGCACTCTGTTCAGTTGTAATTTTCAATTTGTTCATTTTTTCGACTAGCATGATTTCCTCTGGGATGTCCTCCTTTGACTGACTAACATTGCCTTTTGGGTGTAAGCCCTTATAGATGTATTTGCAGCAATGTGCAACCCTTTCGACAGGATGTTCTTCATTTTTGGTGGTATCACTGTTCATTTGTTTGACAGTGAGGGAATTGTCATCAGTCCCTGGTGTTTTAATCTCCTCTTGGTCAGCATCTCTTTCACAGTTTTTCTTGTTGAAGCTTCTTCCCACTTTGACTGCATTTCTTCCGTTGAAACCTTCAGTGGTCTTAGTGGCATTCTCACTGTCGAAGTCTTCAGAAATTTTGACTTCTTTTGCCTCAGCCTGGCCAGCAGAATTATCACCTTCTTCCACCACATTGACATGGGTGTCGAAACCTTCAGCAGCTTCTATCATGGTGAAGTTGGTGTCGAAGCTTTCAGTAACTCCTACCATTTCAGAATTTTCTTCTGCCATGATCTCCATTTCGACCACGTTTACCATTTCTGGCTCAGCATAATTTGCCTCCACAATCTGCATGGGATTGGAGTCAATCTTCATCTGCTGCTTGCCTTTGTCTCCAAACTTCAACCTTCCATTTTGGATTGCATTTTGGACAAGATCCCTGAAAAGGTAACATTGAGAAGTTTTATGACCCAAGAAATTATGGTATTTGCAAAAACCTCTCTTTTTCTGTTGGTCTATAGGAGGCTCTTTAGTGCCTGCTGGTTTTATTAACTGACCATCTTTGACTAGTAAATCAAATATCTCATCACACTTGGTGATGTCGAATGTATAGGTTCTTTTAGGGAACCTGTCATTCTTTTCCATTTCGACTGGACTTTTTCCATTCGACGGGGCTAAAACTTTACAAGAATATGGAGGGCCTTGCTTTAATTCTGCAAGATCAATTTCTTGCTGGTCGAAAATGACTGGTTCGTTTTCGTCGTAATCATCTTGAACTATTCCTACATAGGCCACTCTTTCCTTCTTGTTTTTATTTGATCTAAATTTCTCATTTTTTAGTCTTTCTATCTGCCTTACTCTGTCTGCCAGCTGTGCCATGTCTCTCAGATATTGGGTATCCAATTTTTTCCTTATGGAATAATCAAGACCCCCTGCAGCCATTTCGACTAGTTCTTGTTCCGGCACTTGCGTAAAGCATCTGGCTTTTAATAATCTAAACCTATTCAAATAGTCATCTATGGGTTCAGAAAATTTTCTTTTGACACTTGCCAACTCTTTCAAACTTATCTTGGTTTGTCCCATATAAAATTGTTCATGGAACAATCTCTCTAATTGGGTCCAAGTAAAAATTGAAGTTGGAGGAAGTGACGTAAACCAAGTGAAAGCGTTTTTTGTCAAAGAACTTGGGAAATATTTCATCCTTAAGTTCTCGTTATTAGCAATCTCTCCCGCTTCTATCAAGTAACGTGCCACGTGTTCTATGGTGGATTCACTAGTATCCCCTGAAAATTTTGTGAATTTGGGGACTTTCCACCTTGGTGGTAACTCTTGTTGTAAGATAAATTCAGACAAGGGGGAAGTATAACTAGGCCTTTGTAATCCTACGTTTACTCCGTTTTGTGCCATTATTCTCTCCACCATGGTGGCAATATTATTTTCGACAGGCATGTTATTGTAACGCATTCTCTGCTGTAACACTTCGTCAGCATTTTGGTTTCTCTGGACTATTATCCTTCTTGGTTCCTGTCGAATAGGCTCTTCTACATTAGGCTGTTCGACCATCACCTCTTGCCCCCTGGGATTTTCCTGAGGGTTCCCTAAGGGCCTTTGGTTTATAGTGAGTTCCTCTTCGACAGCCCTATTGGCAGGATTCTGGTTTAATTGCATTCTTTGTTGTGCTTGTGGGACTCCAAAAAAATCAGCAATGCGTGCCATCTGTTCTGCCAATATTTGGTTTGTTTGGGTAGTGTTTTGTATTAAGGGATTGAACACGTCTCCCATTTGTTGTGTCAAAGCCTGCACCATATCATGATTGCTTTCATCCATCTGTTGACGGATTACTTGTGCAGAATGGTTTGTCATAGCGGGCATATGGAAACCTGGTGGAATTTGATTCATTCTATTTCCATTTCCACCATATCCTGATCCCTGCAATGGTGATGACACTTGAACCATGGCATCAGAGAATAATGGTGACGAATTATGTAGGCTTGCCATCATTGAAGTTGGCATTCCGTACGGTTGTTCTCTCCCAGTCAAAGGCTGAGAATAATTCAGATATGGCCTGAATGTATTTCCTCCAGGGGGAGGGGTTCCCAAGGGTCTGGCGTGTCCCATGGTGGAAGAACTAGGCGCATTCTGGGATCCTGAACCCGTTGGTATGGAATCCCCCAAAGGAGGCCTAATCTGTTCTAAAACAGGGCCAGACACTGGTATTGTTCCTGACGAAGGGATAGGATTGGAAACTGGAATGGTTTCGTCAGAAATATTTGAAGCATTTGGCAAGTTAGCCATGTTTCTTCTTCTTGTTCTCTTTGGTCTCTCTACGTCGGTTACGGCTAATTTACCGCTTCTAAGAATCATACAACGTAGCAAGGAACAATTTGTCTAAAAATTTCTATTAGATTTTATCAAATGCACTGGTCCCACCAGGTGTGCCAATTTGTTCGCTGTGTTTTCTGGCGAACAACCTCTGGTTAACCAATTTCTTCAGAAAGTTGGGTTACTTGCAGGACCAACCATACAAGTCCTGGGATACATGTGCATTTGGTTCTGTCGAAATACTCTTAGACTTTTGGTGACTAATTTGCGGTTTGTTTTATCAATATTGTCAAAGTATTAAGGACTTTGATTTTGCAAGTAACGAAAGTTTGAACTTAAAGATGAAATAAGGTTAAAAGTTTAAACAAGAACAAAGAAATGTCGAAAGGCTAAAAACTTGCAAAAAAGTAAATGAAATTTAAAATGACATGGACTTGAAGAATAAACAAGTAATTTAAAATGACTTTGAAATATAACTGGTGTTTAAACGTACATTGTTCCAAATACTAGACTCATTTTCTCTCACACTGGGTACTTAGAGCTTTTACAGGAATTTTGTACAAATTTTCACACACACATTCTAACCACAAACTATCCTATTTATACACAAACAAAATAACTGCTTAGAACGGAAAAACTATAACTAAACGACAAGTGTCAGCCTGCATGTAAATTTCTTCTCTGAAACCTCCATGTGTCCAACTGCCAAAGGTTACAACCTTTGAATTTGAATCTCTTCCTTGGTGACGAAACCTTGTAACTCTTCAAAACTGTCGAAACCATTTTAAAGGAGAAAAACTCTTCAGCACTTGCCAAACCTTATCTTTTTTTTTTAACAAACTTCTTCTGTCGAAGCCCTCAGTCACACACTCTCCAAACTATTCTGCCAGAACATTATATCTATTTCTGTCGAAACAATGAAACTTTAAAACCTTGTCAGCAATTCTTGGATTCTCCTCCTGATGCTATCCTTCGACAAAGATGACCTTAAAGCCTGAATTTTAATCTTGTCGAAATTATGGGTTTACACAATGTAGGTGGAGTTTTACATTGTTCTTAATCTCCATTGAATGCTTTTCTCCACCCGCGGTAGTGATGACTAGAATTTAAGAATCTACGATGACCAAGAAAGACATTCTTCTGACCAAATTCCAACCGCGTCCAATCTGTGTTTTCTTCACAGATAGGACACGTACATTGACCTTTAATGCTATACCCCGATAGATTTCCGTATGCTGGGAAATCATTAATTGTGCCAAACACCATCGCCCTCAAATTGAAACTTTCTTTCCTATATCCATCATAAACCTCCACACCGTTCTCCCACAAACTCTTTAAGTCTTCGATTAGAGGTGTCAGGTATACGTCTATGTCATTCCCTGGTTGTTTAGGGCCAGAAATTAACATAGATAACATCATGTACTTACGCTTCATACATAGCCATGGAGGTAGGTTATAAATCATAATAATTACAGGCCAGGTGGGATGTGAGATGCTCTGCAGACCATGCGGATTCATTCCATCAGTCGATGATGCCAAGCGAAGGTTTCTAGCTTCTTCTCCAAAATCAGGATAATCATTATCAATTTTCATCCACTGTGGTGAATCTGCCGGATGTCGATACTTCCCATCTACAATTCTATCATCTGCATGCCAAGTCAGGTGTTTTGCATCTGTTTCACTACGAAACATGCGTCTGAATCTCGGAATTATAGGAAAATACCATAATACTTTTGCTGGTGACAACTTTTTCTTATACCGAGATACACCGCATTTAGGACACTCGTTTAATGATGCATATTCATTTCGAAACAAAATGCAATCATTTGGACAAGCATGTATCTTATCATATCTCATGCCAATAGAGCATAACATTTTTTTAGCTTCATAGGTTCGATTGGGAAGAACATTATCCTCCGGAAGCATCTCTTGAAGTAGGGCTAACAACTCTGTGAAACTTTTATCCGACCATCCATTACCCGCCTTTAAATTGTACAACTTTAATACCGCGGACAATCTTGTGAAAGTAGTGCAACCTTTATACAACGGTTTCTCTGCATCGCTTACCAACCTCTCAAACATCTTGGGACAATCTTGAAGATCTTGTTCAAGTGCTTCTGCAATCTCTTCGACTCAATCACAATCATATGTATCTCTGCCATTGTCCTTTGAAGCACATGTCGTATTATTCCGGGGTTCAACATTCTCGTTACTTATCTCACCATGTAATGTCCAACATGTGTAACTTCGATCAATTCCATGTCTCATTAAATGAGATTCCAACTGAACGGCGTCAACTCGACGCCCATAACAGCATCCTAAGCAAGGACATGTGATCCTACTGGGGTCTTTGGCGTGTTCAACAGCAAACTTAACGAACTTCGATACCCCATTCTCGTACTCTTTTGACAACCGATTACCAGACATCCATTTTTTATCCATACTAATTGAGTAATCTACACTAAACTATAAAAGTTAAACAAAACAGAGAATACTTGTAAGGAAATCACTAACTTCTAAGAATGATACGCAATAGGATGCTTGGAAACGATCACAGCTTTACTCTTCACAGGTAACCCCTATAGCAGACAAAACATAAATTTTATTAAAATCATATTAATAATTAACCAAGACAAAAATACTAGATAATCCACCAAAACAAATCATATTAAAAATACTAGATAATCCTTAAACCAAAATGACACCCTTACTAAATATTGAGAAATCCTAACTAAACATATAAAACCATAATAACATATCATATAATCATTGAGAAATTCATACTAACATATCAACATATAAGTATATATAGTATTACTAATAAAATAAGTATATATAGTATTACTAATAAAATAAAGGTACCTATCATAACTAATAAAAGTGTATATACAATGACATAAATTAAATAGAAACAGTGTTAGAAATAGAAAAACGGAAGCATTAAAAAAACCGGCGACATGTATAAACTTTAAAAATGAAGGCTTAAAACTTGGAAAAATGAAATCTTAAAACTTATATATATAAAAAAAAGTGAAAGCTTCAAATTTAACAAAACAGTAAACATCTACATTAATTTAAAACTGAGAGTTTATTATATATTATAAAACTAAAAAAAAACAAAATTATAAGTTCATAGTATTTTCATGTTATTAGTCACCCAAAACAAGACAACAGTACTCATAAAAAATGCTACCAAAAATACCAAAAGAAAAACAGTGACAACAAACACATAGAAGCAGCAGTTATATTGATATGTCAAAAGAAAAAATCCGCAGCATAACAGCATATTGGCGATGTCAAAATCCATGAATTTACTTACTCTTAACACGTTAAAACAGAAATGACAGTAGCAGTAAAAATCAATTCTCAGTAGCAACCATACATACTATTTAACACAAATAACTAAATAAAAATTGTACACTATCTTCACTTTTTTGATTCTATTCATCTCTCACTATCGTAGTGTATTGGTTCTATTCACATTGTTTCTAATTGTACTCTTGTTCTGAATTTATCACATTGAATCAAAATATATAAAAACAACAAACAGTTCCCAGGGCAATTCATTAGTTTCAATCCAAACTCTTGTTTGTCAATCTAAAACATACAAAATATCCGTAACAATGACAGAGAGACTTAACATGTAGATTAAAATACAAAATATATAACATGCAACAGAGAGACTTAACAATGGCGGAAATACCGTAACAATGGCGGAAATGCAATGCAGACGAGCAGAGGGACGGTGAACGGCTGCAAATGCAACAGACGAGGGCGACGGCGACGGTTGGACGGCGATGGTTGGACGGCAACGGTGGTTTATAGGGCAACACTCTTTGTTCGCCAGAGAGAAAGAACGAAAGCAACGTAATATGACTGTTCTGTTTCTCATAAAAATTCTGGTGGGTATTTTAAATTTATTCTAATAAACCTATAGCAGCGCTTTTTAATAGCTTTAGCAGCGCTTTAAAAAGCGCTCTCAAAGACCTTCTAATGTAACCCATATAGCAGCGCTTTATGGAAAAAGCGCTCTCGTAGACCATACCTACAGCAGCGCTTTTTGGAAGCGCTGCCTTAGGGCCCCCCTTTAGCAGCGCTTTTTAAAAAGCGTTGTCTTTGGGCTGTCTTAGACCCTCCATTTGGCAGCGCTTTTTGGAAGCGCTGCCTTAGGACCCCCCTTTAGCAGCGCTTTTTAAAAAGCGCTGTCTTTGGGCTGTCTTAGACCCCCCTTTTAGCAGCGCTTTTTATAAGCGCTGTCTTAGGACCCCCATTTAGCAGCGCTTTCTGAGAAAGCGCTGTCTTTGGTTATCAATTTTTTTCTTTTTTTTATTCCTCTTTAGCAGCGCTTTTTCTAAAAGCGCTGTCTTTGAATGCGCTGCTAAATGTCATTTCTGGCATAGTGTATATTGTCAAATCGCATCCCATTATTCATTACAATGGTCACTCAATTGCATAGAGACCACATGCCATTCAATTAATGCACATTTGTGGTAATATAATTTCAATTAATACTATTTTATAAAGAATTCACTTTTCATATTTCCATCGTTGTAGTTTCTTCTGATTTATAATTTATTTCACATTTCTTTTTCTCTCTCTCACACTTCTTCTTCTAAACCCCTCTATATTGTCATATTCACCATTTCTCTCTTGCACTTCTACTTCTCTCTCTCACACACACTTTTACTTTTTCTTCTAAGTTTGTTATTGTACTGTTTTTTCACTCTTTTGTCCTTATTTGAAGAACAAAAAATCATATAATATTCTATTTTTAAAATTATTTAAGAAAGTATCTTTTTTATAGAAGTTCGTCCATTCAGTGGACGAAAGGATGCGTGTGAAAATTTTGGAGTTTAAGTTCGTCCAACCAGTGGACGAGCCTGTGAAAATCAGATTGGGCCTTGTGAACTCGTCTGCTGGGTGAACGAGCGTATGAAGCGTGCTTTTTTATTTTATTTTTTATTCAGTTTTATTTATTTAAAGATTGTAATGTTAATAATTTTTTAATTTTAAATAGTTAATGATAAATACTAATTAATTTTATAATTACAATTTTATAATCTAATTTTAATTATAAATTACAATTTTATAATTATAATTTTAAATAGTTAATGTTAATAATTTTTAATTACAATTTTTAATGTTAATAATTTTTTAATTTTAAATAGTTAATGATAAATACTAATTAATTTTATAATTATAATTTTATAATTACAATTTTATAATCTAATTTTATAATTATAATTTTTTATTCTATAATTACAATTTTAACTATAAATTATGTATTATAATTTTTTAATTTTATAATACCATTTTTAAAAATTTTAATTATAAAATACTAATTAATAATAATTACATTATAAAAGTAGATTATAAGAAATGTAAATAATTTTAACTTTACAAGATTAAATTACAACAATAAAATTGATTAAACAAAAATACATTTCATCGAAGATGACCCCAGTTCCACATCTAGTGGTCCTTCGCTCTCTATATCCCCTGCCCAAACGCTCATTTCTAGGTGATTGAGATGAGTCGGAAGACATGTCTTCATTATGATGTGTTGTAGGGGGTTTGTCTACCGTGAAGAGGGTCCTGGTTGCTCATCGAGAAGATCATCAATGTTAAAATCTGGCATGTGCATCAGTTGCTCGTCTGTCAGCAAAATTTTTTGGAATGAGTGTGGTGGTTTCCGGTTGGGTTTGTTGAAGGGTTGGTTAGTAGACGTCATCAGGCGTGAAGGTCGAGGTGGGTTGAGTTAAGGTAGTGTTGAAGGTCGAGGTGGGTTGATAGAAGGTAGTGTTGAAGGTTTGATATTGGAAACGTGGGTCGGTCTGGTCAAAGTTGGGCGGTGGGACGGGGCGAACTGTATGGGTGGTCGGAGGTAAGGTTGAGGCTGATATTGTTGGTTGTAGTGGTAGTTATAGTTTTGTTGAGGGAATGGATTGTTGGGTGTTCGTTGTTGGTATGTATGTTGAGCTGACGAGGATGCGTGCCCTCCAAATTGAGATGTGTAGGTTAGTGGCACATCCTGATGCACTGATGCGGCAGTCGGTTGTGTTGATGATGATGCTTGCGTGCGTGGGTCGAACAAAAATTGTTCTTGAGCAACATGCACATAAGGAATGGCACGAAACCAAGCTAAATACTCTTGGCTTGGCTTGTGTTCACGTAATGCAGTGTCCCCCTGCAAAATCACATTTCTTTTGTGTCTCCATTCTCTCACCACCTCCTTGTTTAACTCTCGCCAATGAACTTTTTGGGCTTTTCTCATGGTCATTGCGTGGTGTTCCCTTAGACACCTTGGCGAGGGAGGGATTTGTTGGTCTAATCCAAACTGGAGTGTTACCCTATCCGTTTGATGCATCTCAACGGTATAGAAACAAATAAGGTAAGTTGTTGCACTCCAGATTTGGCGATCTCCAAGACTGGGCACCGGATATTGAATGTACCGCCTCCATATAAACTGCCACATAAAAAAAGAAAATTAAGATACAATTAACGAGTAAAACTGACAACTATTTTCACATGGTTTCAAACTTACATCTTGTTCTTGCATATGGTCCAATGCGTTTCGATATCCTTGAAGATGAAAACGAGGATTTACACGGTAATTCATTCTTCTTTGCACCCATCTTGCATAACCAAAAAAAGTAATAATATTGTTAGGCATAGTTGAATAACAAATATATATATATATATATATATATATATATATATATATATATATATATATATATATATATATATATATATATATATATATATATATATATATATTATGTACACATAAATGGGTGTTTTAATACAAAAATACCTTTGTGCATATGGAAACGAGGGTTCCGCTATGCTGACAGATGCGAACAATAGTATACGTTTGAATGCCCAAGAAGTTAGTAGGAGAGCACAACCACTCATGCTCCTAACATCTTTGACTGTTGCCTTGCATATTTCTCTGTACAGTATTGCAAGGCATGTAGAACCCCAACTATAGGTGCCGCATGCGACAAGATCCCCTACGAAAGGGATCCAAGAAGAATGCAATAGATTCTGACTTTTGTCAGGAAATAAAATAGTATCGATTACAAGTAAAATATAAATTTTGACTTCTAACAGAACTTCTTCTTGTGTGGGGACAGGTTTATTTTTTAAAGTTTCATATAAACTCTCTAACTAGGTGATCCTAACATAACATTTTATTTTATTCCCTTTTGTAGGTTCCACCCCCAAGTTTTCCATATAAACAGTGTTTATTACCTCGGTGGGACCGTTGATAGCTTTTTCATCAACTCGTAGACCAAGTAACATATACGCATCTTTAAGCGTTATTGTGCATTCACATGTTGGGAAGTGAAAAGTGTGTGTTTCGGGTCTCCACTTCTCCAACAGATCCACAACTAAACTTGAGTCGACTCTTAAACTATTTATTTTTGATATATGTGCAAAACCTGCTATTTCAAGATAAGTCATTATTCTCTGACTCGCTTGAATAGGAGCATGTGAATGCACTCTAAATCTTGGGGCATTAGTCTACAACAATATTAAACCAACAAAACGAAATCATGATTTTTGCTACGAAATTATGTTTAACCAAACAACTATAATATACATTATTTTTGCTACGAAATAATAAAGGAAAAACTAATAGAGGAAAAACTTACACTAGCTCGGATATTTTCTTGTGTTCCACGGTGTTCATCGCCCATCCACAACAATGCCATGACACGAAGCGTTGAGGAAATAATTTATCGCCATCCAACACTTAATGAAGACAACTGTACAATTTTTTACATACTGACGCCGATCAGGAACGACGAAGATGTGAAGGAAATGTTTTGGTGCCACATGATGTTTGGCCAGTTACTTACAATTGAGTTGTATGTCCGACTACTAGACAACCCCGAAACATTTCCGACGCAAGAGACACAGTCACACTGGTATGGGATGAGCCAAACATCTGACGATGAACCAACACAAAACAATTTACTTTTCATACCAAATGAGGAGGTTGGAGAGGCAAGCGATGACGATATTCAGGAGGTCAGGATGCAAGATATTTTTGGTGACAGCGATGACGAAGACAATGAAGATATAGTTATCGTGTCTATGCAGCCGATTCGTGCACAACCCATAAGTTTGTACAACCTGCCTGCGCACATGCAAAATATATGTTTCAAACACGACGATACAACCTCCGTGTTTGGAAGTTCTATTTAAAACCATATAGGTGACGAAATAGAGATTGAGATGGAGTTCGAAAACAAGGAAGCTTGCGTCCTTGCTCTGCATCATTGGCACATAAGACACAGTGTGAACTATTGGGTGTATCAGTCTGACAATGAACGATATGTCATTAAGTGTAAGAAACAAGACTGCAATTTCAAGTGCAGAGCTTCCTTGAGAAAAAGGAACTCGAAATGGGTGATCGGTAAGCTGTCTGGGTCTCACACATGCACTACGACGTCTATGGCACAAGACCATAGGAAGCTCAGTTCAGAAATGGTTAGCCATAGCATCAGAGAACTTGTCAACAGCGACGCCTCCCTTAAGGTAAAGGTGATCATTACCCATATTCTTGAAAAATACGGGTACATTATATCTTACAAAAAAGCATGGATCGCTAAGTGCAAGGCGGTAGAGTCGCTTTATGGCAATTGGGAAACATCTTACAACGACCTACCGCAGTGGATACTGGTAATGAAAACCTTCCTTCCAAGAATCGTTATAGATTTGCAAACCCTACCTGCGATATCAAGTGATGGTTCCCAAATTTTTGGAAAACGAATATTTCATCGTCTGTTTTGGACATTTCGTCCGTGTATACGTGGCTTCGCCTACTGTAAGTCTATTGTGCAAGTAGATGGAACTTGGTTGTATGGCAAGTACAAAGGAACTCTATTGATGGCGGTGGCATAGGATGGCAACACAAATATTTTCCCAATAGCATTCGCATTGGTCGAAGGTGAAACAAAGGAAGCATGGAGCTTTTTTCTGAGGAACCTGAGATTACACGTGACACCACAAGCTAATTTGTGTCTAATATCTGATAGACATGAATCGATAAAGAGTGCATACAACAATCCCGAAAACGGATGGCAACATCCACCATCTTCACATGTCTACTGCATAAGACACATTGCTCAGAACTTCATGCGCGAGATTAAGGACAAGGATCTACGCAAAAAACTTGTTAACATGGGTAACCAAATACATTTCACTTATCTCAAGTTTTGTACCACACTTTTATCATTTTTTCACACAATTTCTGTTACAGGTTACGCATTGATGGAGGCTAAATTTAATTACTATCGCGGAGAAATCAGAAGAAAAAACATTGAGGCTTCAAATTGGATAGACAACATTCATAGGGAGAAGTGGGCTAGAGCATTTGACGAAGGGCAACGTTGGGGACATATGACATCTAACTTGGCAGAGGCCATAAACTCTGTACTAAAGGCAACAAGAAACCTTCCAATCACTGCATTGGTCCAGTCTACATACTATCGAATGGGTTCACTCTTTGGTAAACGAGGACACAAATGGACCAAAGTGTTATCTTCAGGCAAAGTTTTCACATATGGTTGTAACAAGGGAATGGCTGATGAGGTAGCCAAGTCTAACACACACAACTTCATGCAATTTGATCGCGAAAGATTTTGTTTCATGGTGCAGGAAAAGAATAATTACAACGATGGTCATCCAACGGGTACTTTCAGCGTTGACTTGAGGAATCGTTTCTGTGACTGTGGAAAATTTCAAGCATTTCACTTGCCTTGCTCCCACGTGATAGCGACATGTTCTAGTATACGACAGGACTACACAATTCACATTCCAGAGGTCTTCACAGTTCTTAACGTATTCAAGGTCTACAAGGAAAGCTTCCTGGGACTACTGCACGAGGAGAACTGGCCAAAATATGAAGGTTTTACTCTGTGCCACGACGATTCCATGAGAAGAAATAAAAAGGGGCGTGCAAAAAGTAGTAGAATTAGAACTGAGATGGACGACGCAGAAAAAGAGAAGAGAAGGTGTGGGATTTGCAGAGAAATATGTCATATGCGTAGAAAATGTCCCAATGTTGCGGGTCCGTCAAATCGACCGAATAGATAATTTTATTGTACTACTTTTGTATGTGATCCATCAATTATTTTTAATTCAAAACAACTTTCAAATTACAACAATACCAGCGAACTACAAGCATAAAGTGGATCCGTGACTCCACAAACTCAAAAATAAAACTCATGAAGCTAACATAAACTCTAACCAACAACAGTGACCAACACAAGTGGATTTGTGACTCCTCTGTTGACTTCGCCACTATGTGCTGAAAACATACAATGGACATCTTCATCATTTTCTATACGATCTAGGTAGTACATGTACGTCCCCTCCGGGATAGCATTAGTAAGCGTTATATATAGACAACGATACTTCATTTTCTCACTGTCACACGACGACCACCCAGCTTCCGAAACCCGGTGTTAATTGCTGCAACCACGGTTCTGAAATTCCACAGCGTATCTAGGTAAACACTGATTTTTTTCAAGTTTTGGTTGGTATCCTTTATTGTATTCCAAGTTTTGGTTGGTATCCTTTGTTGTTATTCTAACTTTTGGTTTGTATCCTTTGTTGTTATCTCAACTTTTGGTTGGTATCCTTTGTTGTATCCCAAATTTTTGTTGGTATCCTTTTTTGTATCCCAAATTTTGGTTGATATCCTTTGTTATTCCAACTTTTTGTTATCCAAACTTTTTGTTGGTATCCTTTGTTGTATCCCAACTTTTGGTTGGTATCCTTTGTTATCCCAACTTTTTGTTGATATCCTGTGTTGTTATCCCAACTTTTTATTGGTATCCTTTGTTATCCTAACTTTTGATTGTTATCCTTTGTTGTTATCCCAACTTTTGGTTGGTATCTCTTGTTATATCCCAACTTTTGGTTGGTATCCTTTGTTGTAATTTTGGTTGGTATCCTTTATTATCCCAACTTTTGGTTGGTATCCTTTGCTGTTATCCTAAATTTTGGTTGGTATCCTTTGATGTTATCCTAACTTTTGGTTGGTATCTTTCATTGTTATCCCAACTTTTGGTTGGTATCCTTTGTTATCCCAACTTTTGGTTGGTATCATTCGTTGTTATCCCGACTTTTAGTTTTTATCCTTTGTTATCCCAACTTTTGGTTGGTATCCTTTGTTATCCCAACTTTTGGTTGATATCCTTTGTTGTTATCCCAACTTTTGGTTGGTATCCTTTATTTTATTCCAACTTTTAGTTGGTATCCTTTGTTGTATCCCAACTTTTGGTCGGTATCCTTTGCATCCCAACATTTGGTTGGTATCCTTTTGTTTCATAAGCGAAATTTTCTATTGACTTTAATCATAGACTTTGATTCATAGTAGAACCATCCTATTTACTTTTACCTTGGAGTTTGATTCATAGTAGATCTTAGAATTTGATTTATTGTAGATCCTTTAAGTTGACTTTGATCATAGAATTTGATTCATAGTAGATCTTGGACTTTGATTCATAGTAGGACCTCTCTGTTTACTTTAACCTTGAACTTTTGATTCATTGTAGATCTTAGACTTTGATTCACATTAGAAACTATTTTGACTTCGATAATACAATTTGATTTATAGACGTAGAACCTTTTGGTTGGCTTTGATAATTGAATTTGATTCGTAATAGATCTTAGACTTTGATTCATAGTAGAACCTTTTAGTTGAGTTTGACCTTGGAATTTGATTCATAGTAGAACATTTCAGTTTACTTTAATCATATAAGTTGATTCATAGTATATCTTAGACTTTGAATCATAGTAGATCATAGAATTTGGTTCATAGTAGATCTTAGACTTTAATTCATAGTAGATCATAGAATTTGATTCATATTAGATCTTAGAGATTGATTCATAGTAGAACCTTTTCGTTGACTTTGACCATAGAATTTGATTCATAGTAGTAGAACCTTTCTGTTGACTTTGATCATATAATTTGATTCATAGTAGATCTCAGACTTTGATTCATAGTAGAACCTTTCATTTTACTTTCACTTTGGAATTTGATTCATAGTAGAACCTTTCTGTTGACTTTGATTCATAGTAGAACTTAGACTTTGATTCATAGTAAATTATATAGTTTGATTCAAAGTAGATCTTAGACTTTGATTCATAGTAGAACCTTTCATTTGACTTTGACCATAGAATTTGATTCATTGTAGTATAACATTTATGTTGACTTTGATCATAGAATTTGATTCATAGTAGATATTAGACTTTGATGCATAGTAGAACCTTTTAATTGACTTTGACCTTGGAATTTTATTTATAGTAGAAACTTTCTGTTGACTTTGATCATAGACTTTGATTCATTATAGATCTTAGATTTTGATTTGTAGTATATCATAGAATTTGATTCATAATAGATCTTAGACTTTGATTCATAGTAGAACCTTTACGTTGACTTTGACCATAGAATTTGATTTATAGTAGATCATTTCAGTTGAATTTGACCTTGAACTTTGATTCATAGTAGATCTTATACTTTGATTTATAGTTGAACCTATGTTGACTTTGATCATAGAATTTGATTCATATGAGTATAACCTTATTGTTGAATCTGATCATAGAATTTGATTCATAGTAGATCTTAGACTTTGACCTTGGAATTTGATTCATAATAGAACCTTTTTATTGACTTTGATCATAGAATTTGATTCATAGGAGTATAACCTTTCTGTTAACTTTGACCATAGAAGTTAACTCATAGCAGATCTTAGACTTTTATTCATAGCAGAACCTTTCATTTGACTTAACCTTGGAATTTGATTCAAAGTAGAATCTTTTTGTTGACTTTGATCATAAAATTTTATTCATAGTAGATCTTAGACTTTGATTCATAGTAGATCATAGAATTTGATTCATAGTAGATCTTAGAATTTGATTCATTGTAGATCCTTTAAGTTGACTTTCATCATAGAATTTAATTCATAGTATATCTTGTAGTTTGACCTTGGACTTTAATTCATAGTAGAGTCTTTCTGTTTACTTTGACCTTGGGCTTTGATTCATAGTAGAACCTATTTTGACTTTGATAATAGAATTTGATTCATAGAAGTAGAACCTTTCTATTGACTTTGATAATAGAATTTGATTCATAGTAGATCTTAGATTTTGATTCACAGTAGAACCTTTTAGTTGACTTTGACATTAGAATTTGATTCATAGTAGAACCTCTGTTGATTTTGATCATATAATTTGATTCATAGTAGATCTTAGACTTTGATTCATAGTAGAACATTTCAGTTGACTTTAACCTTGGAATTTGATTCATAGTAGAACTTTTCAGTTGACTTTGACCTTGGAATTTGATTCATAATAGAACTTTTCTGTTGACTTTGATCATAGAATTTGATTCATAGTAGATCCTTTCAGTCGACTTTAACCTAGGACTTTGATTCATAGTAGATCTTAAACTTTGATTCATAGTAGTAGAATCTTTCTGTTGATTTTGACATTGGAATTTGATTCATAGTAGAACCTTTCTGTTGACTTTGATCAATACTATATATGTATATAGCAAAGATGACTTGATATCTTATTGTATGCACTCAAAAAACAATATTTAATAGATATAATATAGTCATGTAGCAAAGATATTAAATCTATGAATATTTAATTATATGGTAAAAAATTGAAAGAAATAATTAAATATTTTATTGTAAGCACTCAAAAAATAATATTTAATGCAATGACTAAATATAATATTGTCATGTAGTATATATTAGCAAAGATAGTTAAATCTATGAATATTTAATTTTATGGTAAAAAATTAAAAGAAATAATTAAATGTTTTATTGCATAAACTCAAAAAATAATATTTTATGCAATGAATAAATATAATATAGTTATGTAGTATATATTATCAAAGATAATTAAATTTATGAATATTTAATTTTATAGTAAAAAATTGAAAGAAATAATTGAATATAGCAAAGATGACCTGATGGCTGATATCTTATTGTATGCACTCAAAACATAATTCAATATTTTATGCAATGAATACATATAATATTGTTATGTAGGATTATATTAGAACAAATATAAAAAATGTTTGATATTTGCATTGGTAAATGATAACATAACTTATTTTTTTTTAAATATTTAATAAAAAATTAAATAATAGGATTTCTTTGTTGTAATCTACTTGATATTTCCAACACCAATACAATATCCCAACATGTCTGCAGATGATATGTGCAGGTGTTGCCATGGCTACATTTCCGATGATAATGATGGAAGCATGAGGTATGAAAACGATGTTTTTTTCTAGTTTATCTTCTACTGTAATGCTTTGTAATGCATCTGAAATTGATATTGTTATGCATTACCAAGTATGTTCTCCTATTGTTCTATTTTCTACCCGTTACAATTTGTGAAAGCACGACTATGTTTTAACACAATCTGATTTTCGTGGTTTCCATCTTTGCAAGTGTTTGTTTTCCAGTTTAGGATTCAATTTGGGTTCATATTTGTTCTTCTATTCTAATGCTTTTTGTAGCAGGAAAATTTGTGAGTATAAGTTATTGATTAACTTAACTCAAAATGCAAGAGTCGTCACTGCACTTTTGATTTATCCAAAAAGGAAAGGAAAAAGAGCGAACAAAACCTAAGGAGTTCTAAAACAAGAACAAACAGGGGTAATGGGATTGGTTACGCGATGAGAAGATGTTAGCGCCCAAAACGGCTATAGTACTCTATAGGAGTCCTTTGAAAAATCTACGTTTGCTGGTTCGAAAAAGTTTGTTTGAAAAGAGATTGGGAAGATGAGAAGAGAAATATTTTTAAAGATTTTTGTGTTTGGAGAGACTTATCACCTCATGCCTACATACCCACAATGTGCAATATAGGATCAAAATCTCGTAATTCGTGGTACAAATAACAAAATGGATTGTTTTGATTGATTTTTAAATGTAAAGACAAATAGTAATTTTAAGGAGAAAACTACAACATTTGCATCACCTAAAGATGGAGGATTTTACTTGGATTAAAATCAACAAGTCTATCACTCAACATCTAAGTGGAAAATGTCAACATCTTAAATACTATGGGGAATAGAAGAATTATATCAACTATGAAAATGACTCTTGTCTAAACTTTATGAAAAGATTTAAAATGAAAAGTGTATAAAGGCACAAAAAGTTTGAATGAGGTGAAGTGTTTTTTATATCCTTTTAAAATTGGTCAAAGTATGATTAACATTGATTGACATTTATTAAAAAAAATAAAGTTTGAAAATCAGTTGACAAAAGTCAAGGTTTTCTATGAAAGCTGTTTTAAGTTTGAAAACAATAAGGTTTTTGAAAAAAATGAGAAGATTGCGAAAATTTAAGAAGGGGAGGAGATAAAGTGACTACCCTAGAAAGAAAAATAAAAGCTAGAGATAAAAAGGATCTAACCAAATTGTAGCACACTTCATAGCTAGAGGAATAAGAATTCCATCCAACTTGAAGCATAAGCTAATGAGTAAGCCAAATAAAGGCAAAAATCCATAATACTCCAAGCATAGGAAAAAAGACCTAATTCTAAGCCCAAGGGTCCATAAGTAGTTCAAGAAGTCCAAGGTCTAAGCATAGTCCAAGAGCATAACCATAAAATTAAGAGCACCAAGTTTTTTTAGAGGTTTAATCCTTTATTAATGTTTTGAACAAGATATGGTCCAAGTGGACAAAAGAAAAGGAGAGCGGAAGTATAAACAATAATATGATATGAGATGATAATAATGGAGCATAAAAATAAAATAGAGATAGGGAGCAAGAAGAAAACATAAGCAAAATTAGTATAAAAATATTGTTAGTGAGTTAGTGATTAGTTGTTAGAACAAATGATCAATGATGATTAACTCATGCACTTAGGCCAAAGTTAATGAAGACTCATTAGAGGATTGATAAAATCAAAGCCTCCTAACAACAAGTTTCATAGGTAATGAACCTAAGACAAATAATCAACCATACTTGGACTTTCAAACATAATTTTGAGCCACGAATGATTATTTTCTAATTACGGGACAATTTAGCGTTATGTTAAGCAATCGTAATCGGGTTTATGTAGAAACCACGACTATATGAGGCCGGTCAATAACAATGTTAGTGCTAATTCATGCTAGAGAAGTGATATGTAAATCACTTTCCGAAAGTAATACCACACGAAAAGGAAAGAGGTAGCAATCTCATCTTAATCAAGATTTTATCGATTAATCAAAGACAATCTATCACTATTCCAAAGTACAGAGAATTATCTCAATGATCATTAATCAATAGTTTTGAAATAATAAAGATTAAACATCCTTGACATCCAACATCCATGATCCATAGATTTCATCGATCAAAAGAAAAAGAAGAAGAAGAAAGGGTCAAGATGAAAATAACCAACAATTTGAATCTTAAATCGATTAAATCACCATCAATATGAATCACCTCTCTTGGTGGATAAAATCAACACCCAAAGTCCATTGATATTGATGAAATCTTATCAAGAATCAAGATTCAAAACAACCAACAATTAAACAATTAACAAAATAAGAATTTAAAATAAAATCAAGAACCATGCATGTTCAAACAATATTTTGAGAAGTTTCTTTAAAGTAACATTTACAATACCAAAGATAACAGAAAATTTAAAATCTGTTTTACAAAAATCTTTAAGAAAAAGAAAAAAGAAAATAGTGAAAACAATTTCAATTTAAAGAAATTTAAAGAAATTTAAAAAAAGAAAAAGAAAGGGAGGTTTAAAATAAGAGTACTGGTGGTGTAGAAAAGATCCATACAGCTAGGCCCTAAGTAACACAACCCGCCAAATAAAATACATGGTGAAATGAGTTGTGAGATTTGTTGATGTTGATGTCGCAGTTGAAGTTGTGTGAGTTTTAGCAGTGTAGAAATGAGTTTGTTCAATTCTCTGTATGAGTTGGGATGTTGAATTTGGTTGTTGCTGAACTTGTACTGTTGTTGTTGAGCATCGCAAAATCAATATGTTGATGCAGTTTTTTTGTTGAATTTGCAGGTGGTGAGATATTGATTGTGCGTGAATTAAAGGTTTGAAGAATACGGTTGAAGATTTTTTGAAGAAGGTGAAGTTTTGCAGAATTTATTAGTTTGGCATTTGGAGAGTGAATTGAAGTTTTCAGGTTTAATCTTGGCAGGTAAGTTTGGCTGAAAAGCTTGCCTTTGAATCAAGTTTGGAGCTGAATTTATAGAATGAAATTCTGAAGAATTGCTTGCAGTTTTGTGTTTTGTACTCGTCGTTTCCGTCGTATTGTGTGCAACGTTTTGGTTATGGAATTTGCGTGAAGGCTTGTATCTAGGGTTGGAAATGAGTCGAGTTAGTTCGACTCGACTCGTTAAAAATTGTTCGAGTTCGACACAAATTTTTTTTAAACTCAAACTCGACTCGTTATAAGTTTTAGGTTCAACTCCTTAGGTTCGTCTCCTTAGGTTCAACTCGTTAGGTTCGTCTCTTTAGGTTCAACTCGTTAGGTTCGTCTCCTTAGGTTCAACTCGTTAGGTTCGTCGTTCAACTCGTTAGGTTCGTCTCTTAGGTTCAACTCACATGATTTACGGACTTAAAAACTATTTTTTTAAATATATATATATTTTTAGTATATTTGACATTTTAAATAAATATTTTTTTTAAAAATAAAATAAAAGTTATCATATTGAAATTTAACTTTATCTTCAAAATCTATTAATTCAAAACTTACACAATTTTCAAGAGATATATTTGAGAGTCTAATTTAAAAACTATTAAATTGATTTGGAGTAAATATTTAAACCTAATATTAAATATTTTTCATATATTTCTCATATAATATCAAGTAGGTTCGACAATATAATTTTTCTCATATGTAATCGAACCTAAGAGTCGAACTATATATAGTTCAAGTTTAGCTCATTTGGTTAACGAACTTAATTTTTTGCTCATAATCAACTCATTTGGTTCATGAACCTACTTGAACGATTTAATTGTCGAATCAAATTCCGAACTATTTTTGAGTTGGTTCGGTTCATTACCAGCCCTACTTGTATCACATATTAGCTAGCAGCGTTGCGTTTTGTTCACTATTGTATTGCGTTTTGAATTGTTTTGATGTCGTCTTGTAGAATAACTTGAAACATGACGTGTATTTGTTAAATGATATTTTTTAAATCCAATAATCAATAACAAATGGAGCAGCACATAGAGTAAGAACTGGAAATGTCAATTCCTTAAGTTTTTAAAACCTCCGAAGCTTGCTATATTCTTGAAACTTCATCGTGGCTTGCTAAGAAAAATTTTATGAACGCTTGGCAAGTTTTGTTGTCTGTTTTCTTTCGAGAATAAATTGCAGTAATGGGCCTCAAGAATAAATGTAATAATGGGCTTATGGCCATAGGTTTTTTGAATTAATATATGCCCCTCCATAATGAGCTACACCTTTAATTAAATTTGAAATGCATCAAATATTGAACCTTGACCAATTTTGAATCAATTCTTGACTTTGACTAAAAGTGAACTATACTTGCAATAAATCTTGAATTTTATTGAAATTGACCCAATCTTAAAATGAATATTGAACAAATGACATGCTTGACTTGAACCAATAACAAACACTTATAATTAGGACTTGCAATACGGGCCATATTTTGAATTAATCTCAGTCACTTGACTTCATCATATGAAACTGAACTTACACAAAACTTTGATCTTAATTACTTGATGATTTGGAAATCATGGTACAAACAATCTCAGAGTGAAGCCATCTTATCTTGACTTGTTTGACCAAGATCAGGTCAAACTCTTATTGAATCAATCAATAAAGAATAACCATACAATCTTGACTTGTTTGACCAAGATCAGGTCAAACTCTTATTGAATCAATCAATAAAGAATAACCATACAATCTTGACCAGATAACCTACACCCTGAATGAATATTCTCCAAGCTTGACTTGTTCAGGCGAATCTTTGATAATAAATGACAGAAGTTCTGAATCACTTTGAATTTGTCTGAAACAATTTTCGGGAAACACAAATTTGAACTGATGGTCCATTTGATCACAATTTTGAGCCAGACATCACATGAATCACTGCTTGATAATCTGATGAGTTTCAGTACAAGACATCATGACCTTGGATACACATTTCCTGAGAAAATAGCCTACTAATACAACCAATTTGCAATTCAAGCAATCCTTTGATAGTTTAACAAAGATTAGGTCAAACTTCCATCTGATCTAAACCATAATTGAATAGCCACACTTGATTCCAAGTCATATCTTTGCCATCAATCTCCCTGCAAAACCCCAAACACACAGAGAAGAAGAAACAAGCAAAAATGCAAAATATTTTTGGTATTTTGGTTAGAGGTTAGTAAACGAAAGCAAACATAAAACAAGTAAGAAATACACAGGTGGTTGGTGATCTCCCTCAAGAACAAACCTACAAAGGAAGGTAAGAGAACCAAAACTTGTGATCTTGTTTGTGGCATGCAAAAATGCAAATGGCAAGTGGGATCTTAGGGTTAAAAATTAGGGTATTACACTTTTTTACTATATAAATCAGTTGATTACATCTTAAATATAATAATAATTATTTGAATCTATAGAGGTTATAGATATTGTCAATTGATGATGATTATAAAATGTGATTATATATGTTGATTGTAGAGATTATAAATTCTGATTATAGATTATGATTGTAGAGATTATAAATTCTGATTATGTATGCTGATTAGAAATGCTGGTGTGTAAAGATTATATAATTTTTGGAATTGTAATTTGGTATTCAGATTACATTGCTGATGTGCCATGTAAAATTTGAATTTCAGCAACAAAACTCAACATCAATCACCCGCTTAATAGTTTGCAAGACTTTCCACTATACCATCCTTTTCTATTATACCCTCTGAGAAGCTCATAAGCTAGTAAGATGAGGTCATGAATCTTTTGTACAGGCACAAAAGCCGTTTGACTCCTACTAATAATGTTACTCAACACCTTGCTCATTCTTGTAGGCATCACTTTAGATATGATTTTGTACACTAAGGTGCAACAAGAGATTGTCCTATACCCTCTAATGTAAAATTAACACAATTTTTAACATAACAAAACTCAATATCAATTACAATACCTAGTTTCCTAATTAAATTAAAGGTACTCATGTTCCCAATTTGAAATCAAATTTAACACCCCCAATAATACTTTATTTGAAATCAGTAACGTTAATATGAATCACAAAACCTAATTTCCTAATTAAATCAAAGGTACCCATTATCGCAACTGGGAAAAAACAATCGTTGGAGAAAACAGAAGAGTCGCCACCAAACATTATTTATCCCAAAGGAGGGAAATAAAACGATCGAAGAAAACTTGAAGAAAAGGAGAAGACAAGGTCATCGCAACCAAATCTTGGGTTCGGGAGTCGGTTACGCAAGGGGAAGGTATTAGCACCCCTCACGTCTGTTGTACTCAACGAGATCCATGCTTGTTATCTAATCAAAGGGTGTGCTACATAAAACCTACTGCTAAATGGAAACAGGAAAGGGAAAAGAAAAAGGAGACTCGATAGGACATCGCCGCCTTATGCCTACGTATTCCCTCGTGCAATGGGAAATTCAGAGTCAACATAGTTCAGAAAACTACAGGAAAGAGGAAAACGATGCTCACCAAGACTTCATCATCTTGTGCCTACGTATTCTTATATGGTACGAGAAATCAGAGCAAACGTAGTTCGACTAACTACGAGAAAAAGAAGGGAAAAAGGTGCTCGCCAATACTTCGCTGTCTTGTGCCTATTTATTCTCATCTGGTATGAGAAATCAGAGAAAACATAGTTCAAAAAAACTAAACCACAGGTTGGTTAAGTGTTTTTTATGAGCGATGTCAAGTTCCCATTCCAGCAGTTAGGGTCGATGCCTGTTTGCGGTAGAACGAAAAAGTAATGTACTATTTTCTGAAAATAAGTTTGAAAAACAAACAATCCCGAAGGACAAAAAGGTTTGAAGTTTGTTTATGAGTTTTTTAGAGAAGTGAATTAACTGGATTTGGGATTCACGTTACAATAAAGACTATGATATAGGAACGAATGCGCCACATATTGCCCCCAGAAGGGACATACACTAAACACTCTAGACAAGTAAGGAGAAACCCCTCACTCATCATTTCCCATATGCTTAAGGCTCGTGGCACACAATGTTCATCATTTTTATTAAGTTTGTTAATGATTTGTTTTAAGATGAGAAGAGAAATGACTCAAAGGTGAAAATAAAACAACTAAGGGGAACTGGACCCTAATGTTTTCATGTACAATGGTCCTAAGATTGGGATAAAAGGAAAGTCTATCTAATGTTATCATACAAATGATGGACCTAAAGTTGAGGTCAAAGAGGGACTATTCTAATTGTTATCATGCAAAGAATTGAAAGCCTAATGTCTCTCCATCTCCCAACTTAATCAGAAATTAAGTGGGACTAGGAATCCTAAGGGATCATGTGAATAAGCACAAGTAAAAACCATACTAATCAATCACAAATGAAAACAAGCTCAATACTTAAACAAGTCTCAAGAAAAGAAAAAGAAGAAAGAGAAATGAAAGATGAAGAAGAAGATCCAACAAAGTGAACAAACAAGAAGTTCAACTCAAAAGGCAAGGCATCAATCAAGAAAGAATTGATCTCAATCACACAAGGTAAACATCAAATTCATGTCAAAGTAATAAGAATGTGTTCACATGTCAAACCGTACTCAAAGATTGGAAAATTAAAACAAATTGGAAAGACAAGGTGCCAACACACACACACACACACACAAATGACTTAAAGTCCTACAAGAAGTATTATCAAATATCAAGCAAAAGGAAATGAAGTCAAATGAGGTGAGAAATAAGGTATAGCAGTAGCAACATTAAGATGCATTCAAATCATGTAAATGGTCATCAGGATATCACAAAGAGTCAAGACATGCATCATATCCAAACACAATCAATTGCCACACAAAATAAGCATGTAAATACACACCTTAAATAAGTAAACATGTAAACTTAAGTCATGAATCCAAATGGGCAGAAACATGAACATGTATACCAATCCAAACATCCACTCATGAGTACAAAATAGAAACAACAAGGATTGAATCCAAAACATGCATCAAGACTAGGCAAGCATATATCAAAGTCATCCTTAAAAAAAGGGAAATGCTCAAGCAAGGCACAAGGAACAAATGATCAAGCAAGGCATACCATATCATCAAGATTAGAATCAGACACAAATGATACACATCATATTCACATTCGAGACATCAACCAAATTCAAACCAAGATACCTTGATCCCTTGCCTAGAACCAATGCTATGCACAAATGATGATGCAAATGGAATGAAACAAAAGCCAAGAGATTAAAAAAAAGATGAGGAAAATTTTGGGGTGTTACACCCATGTTTCCAAATTGAAATCGTTTAACACTCCCAATAATACTTTATTTGAAATCAGTAAATCTTAATAATTAATTTCAAATAAATATAACAAACATTTTCAGTTTTACCTTAGAAAAAGTGTTGTCAATACAAACACAAGCAGATTTTTGGCCATGTTATGTTTGATGAGCGATTAAATGGGGAACTTCAAAATAACTATGAATGTTATGTTGATGTTCGTCTGCAGTGTTAGGGTGCAGAAATGAGCACGATGAATAACTCGGTTTCTTCAAAAATGACCGACGAAATGAGATTGATGAAGAAGAGTTCAACAATGGCGGATGAACACAATGAATGTTATGTTGATGTTCGTCTGCAATGTTAGGGTTCAAAATTGAGTACAATGAATAACTTCAATTTTTTAAAAATGGCGGACAAAATGTGAACGACGAAGAAGAACAATGATGTTGATGAAATGAAAAAGGTGAAGAAGATGATTGAAACTTATTGTTTTAATTGATTTTCATAATAAACTTATATTAAAATTTAAAATCAATATAAATATTAGGGTAGCTTTGTCACTTTTAATATGTTAGGGACTTAACTGCAATATTCATTACTATGAAGTTACATAATAAGTTGTATGTATGATATAATTCTATGTGGTATTCTAGGGTTTTAGAACACATTTTTGATTGATCAAAATGTAACTTCTTCAAAAAGTCATTTTAATGACTTCACCCTAGAATTTTCCTTATTTCAATGCATGCACTTGTTTAAATAAGTTTTTATGCTAAATTTATAAGTGTAATTAAATAAGTAATCTTTATAATTCTAGAGTGACTTTATTTATGAAAATAGTTAATTATAATTTTGTAGTTACATTATAAAACAAAATCATGTTGTGACATTGTTGTTTTTTAATACCTCATGTCAATAAATGAAGGTAACAATACATTTTTGAGTTTGTCAAGAAACTAAAAGGAAAAAAAAAACATAAATCAAAGTGTGAGAGGAATTACGATTATACGTTTATTTGTAACATACAATTATTTTTTAAAATAATGGTGACCAATCCTTGGGCAAGCAGAAACAAATTGATTCAATGCATTTCTTAGATTTAGGAGGGAGACACCAACCAGATGGACAATCTATGTCTCTTGTACAATCCCAGTCTGCCAAATCAAATAACAATAAAGAAATATTATAAAAATTTAATGAAGTATTGTATATTCAAAAAAGAAATAAATGTAAAAATTATATTCAAAATTACTTACCAACACTGTTTACAACAAGAAATAGTGAAAGAAAAATGATCAAAGGATAAACAAATTTAAAATTTTGATCCATATTTTTCCTCCTTTGCATGTAATAAATAAATCTTCTTTCAACACTTATATGTAAAAGTTCTCACTTTTTTAACTTCAATTGAATACCTTTTAGCTCTTAAGAGTTGTGAGAAATCATTAATAAATATTGGAGATATTGTTAAATGTCTTTAAGATATATAAAAAAAGTGTTTTCTTTATTCTTTATATGGGTTGGGTGTTCACTTAACCTTTGTAAATATCTCAAATAAGAATCTCCATGCTCATCAAAGATTCATTCATTTTTTTTTAAAGTTTATATTATCTTTTCATGATAGATAGAGATAAAAATCCTAAAATATAAATAATATAAAAAAATAATTAAAATATATTTTAGTACAACAAACTACATTTACGTATAAGTGTCGCTACTGCGAAAATCGGCGCCGGCTAAACAGAAGAGTCGCCACCGTGCGTTATTTATCCCAACGGAGGGAAAGGAAACGCTCGAAGTAAACCTACCGCAAAGACGGGAAAGGAATGGTCATCGCAACCAAATCCTGGATTCGGGAGTCGGTTACGCAAGGGGAAGGTATTAGCACCCCTCACGTCCGTCGTACTCGACGGGATCCACGCTTGTTTTCTAGTACGGATTGTTATTCTATCTAAACTAAAGGGTCAGGGGTTAAAAGAAAATAAAATGACTCGGCAAAGTATCGCACTTTATGCCTACGTATTTCCGTCTGGAACGAGAAATCAGAGTCAACGTAGTTCGCCTACCTACGGGAAAGGAGGGGAAGGTTGCTCGCTAGGATATCGCATCCTATGCCCACGTACTTCCATACAACATGAAAGATCAGAGCAAACGTAGTTCGGGCCACGGAAGACACAGATTTGTCTGACTGTTTTTTATCTTTCTGAAAAAAGGTTTTCTCCTGATTAACCGTCCAAGAGGACAAAAATGCCGTTTTGATTGGTTTCCAGTCTTTTACGCAAGAACTGTCTTTTATTGATGTTTAAAATCTTATTACTGTGTTTTGAAGGATTTTGAGATGGAAGAGAAAGAACTCTAAAACCTAGGGTTTGAAATGGGAATCAAAACTACCCTAATGTTGTCATGCATGGATGAAAGCCTAACGTCTGTCATATTTCTCTCTTGCGCAGAGAGAAACAGAGATCCTAGGGGATAAACGGAAAAGAAACAGCATATATACAGTAAAGCAGTAAAATGCATGAGATGCAGCAGTACAAGCGAGGCAAGGGAGTCCCACTCAACCTCGAACCTGAGAACACAATAGGCAAAGTGAAACAGCTTCACTTCAAACCTAAGGGGAAATTAACAAACAATACAACAAAGAAAATAAAACCCCAAAACCAGCTCTGACAGCCCACCAGTTCCTACAGCAGCAGCTCTGAAACACATCAAACTCTGACAGTTGATTAACAGCAAAACAGTAACATCTTCAAGTGAACCCCAAGATCAACTCTTCAGTGACCCTCTACACTCCAAGCAACACCAAGCCTGAGCAAGCAATGAACCCCAACAATTGACAGCTTCAGACAGCAGTAAAATCCTAATTTCAACAGATATCCAGCTTCAATGAAATGACCTTCTTATCTCCAATGAACTTCCTTCTTCAAGGCAAGCACTCCATAAGAGAATCACTTAACAGAATAAGTTGAATGCTAAACAGCTTATTGACAACCAAAGGAAGCCTATAAGTGTTTAACATTATGAGAGACAGGTTCCCTCAAAGTTCTACTTCCAAGATAAGCCACTTATCCCTCCAAAGGAGAGATGTGAATATCTTAGAAGGACTTTTAGTCATGGGGAGGAATGGAAGCACAAGATGCTTTCCATGTTTGTGGAAGAATTCAGTCTAATCTAAAGCTCTGCCTATTTTCCCTATTTCCTATGTCTTCACAAACCATCTTCAAGCACAAGAATCCCCAAGTGTTGATACTTGTCTTCAATCTTCTCACATGCTCCCCCATGCTCCACAAGCCAAGCTCAAGCCCCACACCCCAGAGAAATACCCAAACCCCAACAAACAAAGCAACATCCCAAGTGGGAAACACACCAATATCGACCAAATTGCAAAAAATAGGTAAAAATAGTAAAACTCATTATAAAATCCTAATTAAATTTCTAGGGGACCCTAACTATGTACCCTATACCCCATATAGACCCCAAGACCTAAATCAATTTTAAAATCCCAAAACTATGCCCTAAATTGCACTTAATTGTTGTGAAACCCTAATCCTGATCACCCTAAAGTTGATGGTTCAAAACTATCCTAAATTAAATCACAAAAATGTGATAAAATTCCAGGGGGAACCTAATACTCTAATATAACCATAGGAAAAAGAATTACATCAAAATATGAACTACAATGACCATACTAAATTCAGCAAGTTGGTATATCAAAATAAAATGAAATAAAAGCAATTAAAATTAAAAATAAACCAAAAAATGAAAAAATGCATGAAATGCCAATTTTATTTTCTTATAATTTTCTTGATGTCTTTAGTAAAATGAGGGAAAAAAACCCATGCAAGAATGATCATTTTTCAATTTATTATGATTTATTGACTAAACTATATGCAAACATGAAAATCAATTAAAAATCAATTAAAAATGAAAACAATGCGTGGCAAATAGCAATTATTTACAGTTCAAAAATGCATTGGGCTCAGGAGGGGGGTGCCAATAGCAAGCTTTCTAGGCCCATTACTCATCCAGAAAAACAATACAAAAACCATAAAAGCTGGGGGGTGGCGAATAACATTTTTCGCCTTGTATTCCCATTGGGCCCCAGACTGGGGGGTGTGGATAGCAAATCCATCTGGGCCCAAAAGGCAAAACATGCTGGGAGGGGGTGAAACGAGTAAAGGGGGGAGATGATTAGTAAACTTCACGATGGGCCTGAGGCCCGGATCCATTCTGACCTCAGCATTAGCAACAAAACTAAACCCTAAGTCTACTCCTCTCCCTTCGCCACTGTTCATCATCCCTAACCCTAACGGCGCTCCAAATCTCTCTCTCTGAGACTCTCTCAATCTCTCACACCAAACCTCATCAGTTTACAGTCCCAATTCATCATCACCAAACCTCACATCCTGATGGTCAATCTAACACTAGATTCTATCCTAACTCCACCTCAAACCTATCAATCACGAAACCTCGATCTACAGCTAAACAACAAACTATGGAAGTGGTGGTTTCAAAGAAAAGAACCTGGGCAAAGCTATGAAGATGGTACCGTATGGAGAAAGTCTGGAAGTTCTCTTAACGATCTTGAAGGAGATCGCTGTCGAAGTAGCGTGACGATCATCGACGATGAAGGAAACAGAGCACTGTACGGAAGGGATTCTTGAAGATCTGAAGAAAGATCTTGAACGGACGAAGATCTAGGCGAACGTTCTTGGCGAAGACGCTTGCAGATTGATTATGTTTTTGATGTTTCTGGAAAATCTGGAGAAATCTGGAAAAAACTGATGATGAAGATCTTGGATTCTCGGTGGCTTGATGAATACTGATGAATCTTGATGATTCTCGAAGACGATGATCTTACGAATCTGGAATAATCAGGAGTTTATTGTTGGATTCTGGAGAATGACGAACTGGATGAAGATGATGAATGATCTGGAAAAAAAACGATGAGGGCGATGAAGGTGAATGGCGATTCTGGGAATTTCTTGGAAAGTCTATGAAGATTGTTGGCGAACTGATGAAAGGGACGAAGATCTGGATTTTGCGATCTGCAGTTTTCCGGTGACGTGCAATTTTCCGGCGAGTTTCCGGCCGTGTGCACCGCCGCTGGATTTTACCGATGGCCTTCTCCGGCTGTTTGCATGGCCGGCGGCAGGGTAGGGGTAGTGGGGGAGCAGCTGGCGTGCATGCATGCGGTGGGAAAGGAGAGGGAGACACGTGGTGTGGAGTATAATGAGGGGAAGACGCGTGTGAGGAGAGAGGGACGCGTGGGGTGTTGAGCTGGCAGCAAAATAGATGAAGTGGCTGAAGGGATTTGCATACGCGTGGCAGGCTTATTTATACGACACCTGGCGCAAACCTGGACCTTCTGACTGGGCCCTGATTATTGGACACCTGGCCCATTATTAAGGGGTAATGACTTTGGTTAAAGAAATAAAACTGAATTAAATGCTAATGAAACCCTAACTAAACGAAATTAATAACAAAAACCCTAATTAATCCTAATCAAATCTAATTAACAACACACAATTAACCCTAATTAAGAACCTAAACGAAAATAAAACACAAAAATCCTAATTAACCCTAAAAACAAAATTAAACCTAATTAACCTATTAAAAAACAGAAAAAGATCATTTAATATCTATCTATCTATTTAAAATTCCTAGAAAATCAATTAAAAAAATCTAATAAAATCTATAAAAAAAACCTATTAAATTCTATATTAAATCTATTAAACCAATTAAAAAATTTAATCTAACATTATTATACTCCTCTTTTTTTTTACTATATCAAAAAACTATTATTAAAAAAACCTAAAATCTATATTAAAATCTATATTAAACTATTCTATTTAATGCAAAGAAACTAATATCTAATAGACTAAAAAACCATTAAAACTATTCTTAAAAAAAGGGACTATCTATTTAAGAAATCTAAAAAACTATTTACTTCTATTAAAAAAATCTAGAAAACAAAATACTAACCTATTTAATATCTAAACACAAATGAATCTATTAAAAAAGTCTATTAAATGCATTAAAAATCTAGAAAATAAAAGGAAAAATTCTAAAAATGCCAGGAAGCCGATTAAATCGATTAGAGAACGATTGCGCAACCATAGCGAAACTCGGGCACCGAGATAGCCTGAAAACACAGGAAACGAGCACCAATTCTCAAAATACACTTATCCAAACCGGCCTGAACTGCCTGAAGCGCCAGGGGCGGCAATCCCGATAAAATCGATCTGACTGAGAAAAATGCCATGCATGCAATATGCGAATGCAAAATGCGTCGAAACATAAACCAGGTGCGGGAGCCGGTTGGTCAAATTTTAGGGTGCAACAGCTGCCCCTATTCAAACGGCTTGGACCTGAAGGGTTGAAGAGCGAACAACCTTCAAACATTCAAAGGTAGAAGGCGGTTGAATACTAAATGAACCCAAAAATTTGCCAACCCCAGAAGTAAACTGCACACTCGCTTGGGGAAGAATAATCAAAGAACTGAATCTTGGTTGTTACAGCAACAACTGATCAATCGTCTGGTAAAACCACAAATCTTAACCGACCACCTCTGTTGGGGTAACTGGGAAAGGTCGGAACCTGAATGTTCAACGAGCACAAAGTTTGAATCTTTCTAAGCAATTAGCCGGAGTCTGAGCACTCAACGTAATAGCATGATCACGTCACGAAATGAATATCTATCGGAGTCGGGATACTCAACGTAATAACTGGGACCAGAATGCTCGACGAACCATCGGAGCCCGCATACTCTACGTAAACAACAACCAGAGCCATACCGCTCAATGTAACAACTATCGGAGCCAGAAAACTTCAACGAAACAATAATGCATCGGAGCCTGGCTACTCAACGAAGCAAGTCCGACAAAAAGAGAATACTACAACTACTTATCAATATCACATCACACGGGCTTTACCGGAGTCAGGATACTCGACGAGAGAACGAATCAATACAAACTGGAAATTACCGGAGCCTGAGTACTCGCCGGAATAGCCACGAATACCAAATAGGGGTCTGGACCCTCGCTTGATTTTACCGGAGTCTGAACATTCAACGCAGCAATCGGAGCCAACATCATCAATCATCGTAGCCAGAACACTCAACGAACAACAATCATCGGAGCCAGAACACTCAATGAACAACAATCATCGGAGCCAGAACACTCAACGAACAACAATCATCGGAGCCAGAACACTCAACGAACAACAATCATCGGAGCCAGAACACTCAACGAACAACAATCATCGGAGCCAGAACACTCAACGAACAACAATCATCGGAGCTAGAACACTCAACGAACAACAATCATCGGAGCCAGAACACTCAACGAACAACAATCATCAGAGCCAGAACACTCAACGAACAACAATCATCGGAGCCAGAACACTCAATGAACAACAATCATCGGAGCCAGAACACTCAATGAACAACCTCTGAATATCACAACTCCATGCTGGGGATAATACCTCTGAACAACTTTGGAAGATATGAGCCCAACTCCGCTGAGAGCAAGAGAAACTTAACCAAGAATCTCTGTGGGGAATATAAGAAGATGAACTATATCATCTCGTGTCTCATAGCGAGACCTCGAATATCTGGAAACATGTCTGAGCTTTAGAACTCCACACTCATGTTGAGAAGCACACATGAAAGCAAAAGGTTAACTAACCTGATTTATGTTTCAAAATGCGTATGTTTGACAATGGCGTAATGCTCCATATAGTATGGAAATGCTACACGTTTTGGGTAGATGCAAATATGATTATATGCAAATGAAAATGCAGGTTCAGGCTGCTGGGGAACTCTGATAAGCTTGCTTCAACACAGCCGCTGAGGACACATACCACCCTGTTGGGGAATGAACGGGTACCACCAAGTATTCCGGCAAAATAAATGCCAGGACATACAACCAACTCTGTCGGGGAGAGCTTTAAACCTTCGATTTCCACTGGGAGGAAAGAATAACACCTGCTGGGGAGAGAAAACTCCGTTGGGGAAGAAACGGCTCTCTTGGGGAACATTAACTGACTCCGCTGGGGAGAATAAACAACCCTACTGGGGATAGGGCATCCTTTTGGAGGAAACAATACTGTGTGAGCACGGTCTACCACTTTGGAGTTATTAGTCTGCTGAGGACAAACATCCTGATCACCGGCCTGACAACCTGTGGGGAGGAAGGAAACCATCTTCTACGGTAAAAAAAAACCCTTCTGAACCAACCCTGACTTGGTTAAACACCACTGGAATCCTCTCAGCTGGGGATTGCACATGCACATACTCTCTCTGGGGAGCGTCCACCCTGCAGGGGATACTGATTCGACTTGCTGAAGACATCCTGTAGACCGCTTTCATGAGGATACTCTTCTGGGGGATTATCCCTTCCTTCGGTAAAGGCTATCATTATCTCAACTTCGGGGACAAAGTACGACCTGCATGGGGATTAGCATCGCATGAAGTCAAGTTTTTCATCAAAAGCCTCTGGTTAGGGCAACATGAATTCCATTCACCTTCTTGGAACTTTGCACCAAGGATACTAACATGCCCCAGTCTGAATTCTGGAATACTTCTCCTCGAAAGGAACCCTGGTCAAGACACTATCTTGAAATAGCTTGCCCCTGAATCTGCGACAATTTTGAAACAGACCTTACGGTCTTTGTACCCTAACGGCCAGACATGAACTGCTTCTGCATCTCAAACCTCGAAGAGGTGTTCCAACAAAACATCTTCCATGCTCTTAGGGTGACCTACCCCAGTCTTGCAATAATCTTTTGCCCCTGATTGACTGATTCGTGGAGCAGTGCCCATAACTGCGAGAGATTTGCCAAATCTCGACCTGATTGCCCCAGATTGGCTGATTCTTGGATAGCTGACTTTATTGGATTAATCGACATATCTTGCCCCAGCTCATGAAATATTCGGGCCTTCTGCATTCTGTCCTGGTCAGGCCTTCCACTGTAGGAACCTTTCCTGCCGGCATGCGCTTACTCGCAAGTAACACAAGTTGTTCTGCATAAAAGATATATTAAATGCAATGCATATGACAGTTTCAAAAATCCAAGTATGCTCACTGGAAAAATTTTTGTGACATATAATGAATCAAACTGTCAATATTAATGCTGATAAGAGGAACCCTTTTAGGAGTCAATTTCGATGCGATCTTTTACCGAAGTATGCTCTCGAACTAAACCTATTTCAATTAGGACTTTTTCGGGTCGTAACGTGGTCAGGTTCACGGTTAACAAGGAAGGATATAGGCTCAAATTTTTATTTTAACCCACCCATTCTCCATGATGTTCTCGAATCCTATGTTCAGCTAATTTAACTTCAGCATTCACTTGCTAAAGGTGGAACGAGAGGAGTGATGGTTCAGGATACCACACATTTTTCAGAGGGACAGTCACTTACTTTTTCGTCTTTGGGTGCCTAGAGCCATACGACTTTGTCCTTTTCGAGGATTTTTCTTTGATAGTCCTTTTCGTCTTTCGTTTTTTTTCGTTCCCTAACTTTTGCCTGGACCGACTCTTTTGAGTATCTTTTGCTTTTGAAGTCCAGCGGGATGCCCTAAATTTTTTTTTGTTGCCTAAGTCGCTTGTTCTCAAGATTCGACTTAACGGGCTTTTTCTTTTGATTTTTTTCTTTTTGAACAAATCATGTGACACTGGTTGTCTGACTCTTTGTGGAATAATGTGACTGTTTCACTCTTGGGTCGGCGAGCCTTACCCATTGTGGTATTTAGGCACGACCTATATGGATGTAATTTATCCTTGAACGGACACTCCTTTCGCGATTTGAACACTTGGCCAAACTAACTGACACCTACCCTGCCCCCGGTTAAGATTTAGGTTTTTTCACTTTTAGAAAGAAACTCCTACAACTAGGCTCAAAGGGTTTATCAAGGGATTATCTTCCTTATATCTCCGGTGTTTATGGATTGAAACAATGCCTGTACATCATCAACAGGTTTTTTATCCAAAAGCATACGATCAAAAGTTTTTTTCGTCATATGTTTTCGTCATCCTCTTCGGATTCCACTTAACAAGCGTTTGAAATAAATGAAAACACAAAGAGTTACTACGACTGGATTAATTCAAACATGCATATTTATTTCATTTATCAATATCAGTTGAGAAAACAACAAGTTTTACAAACGAAATTTGCAATTAAACAGAAAGGCAACTACAAATGCAAAGACATGAACAAGATAACATGAACCATGCCAGTGTCTCAGAACCGGACTTCTTGCACTTTGACTTATTGGCGAGTCAACCATCCTCAGACCAATGCTAGAGGTAGCCTTCTGCTGTCTTGACCTTCTTTCAACGGCCCTGCCAAACCAAAGAACCCCTTTTTGTCATTCAGACTCTGGCTTGTCCGTGACCCTGCGCCGCATTGGGGATATCATCGGAGAAGTTGGTTGCCTTGCTGTCGATCAAGTCTTGCACCTTGTGCTTAAAGGCCTTGCATTGCTCAATCGAATGACCAGGTGCCCCTGAGTGAAACTCACATTGCACATTCTCATCATAACCAGGTGGCGGCGTCCCTGTCAAGGGTGCCAAGGTTCTCTTCTGAACAAGCTGTAATCTCAACAAGGTTTGGAGTAGCTCAGCATAGGAGGAGTTTGGTGTGTCAAAATGTCTGTTTGCTGGCCGGACTGGATACTTCCTATACCCCTGCTGATTCTGCGGCTGCTGTGGAGCCATGGGAATGGTGACATTAGCGACCTGTTGCTGCTGGTTGTCCCAGCGTTGATTCCTCCTTCTTCCACGGGAGCTGGACACGAATATCGTTTCCCCTTCTCCTTTTCTGCCACCGAAGGCTTTCTTCGTTCCTCCAGCCGAGGTAGACTCACTTGCTTGGAACCTTCCAACTCTGATCCCGTTCTCGATCATCTCCCCCATAAGAATTAAATCTGAGAAACTGCCCAGCTCCACAGCAAACAATTTTTCGTAGAATATCCCTGTAAATGTCCCAATGAACATGTCATTCATCTCCCTCTCAGTTAAGGGAGGATGCACTCTTGCTGCCATATCGCGCCACCTTTGCGCGTACTCTTTAAAACTCTCCCCACTTTTCTGAGACAAGCCTTGCAATTGGACTCTGTTCGGTGCTAAGTCACTGTTATATTTGTAATGTGTCACAAATGCATCAGCCAGTTGCTTCCAGGTTTTGATCTGAGTGGGTTCCAGCCCCATATACCACTCAAGTGACGGTCCGGATAAGCTGTCTTGAAAGAAATGCATCAGCATTCTTTCATCATCTGAGTACGCGGACATTCTTCTGTAATAAGAGCGGACGTGCACCTTTGGACAAGTGCCCCCCTTATATTTATCAAATGTGGGCGCTTTGAACTTCGGCGGTACCTTCAGCCCAGGCACTAAGCCCATTGTAGTCATGTCTAGCCCAGTAGTATTCTGATTAACAACCCCCTTCATCTGTTCTTCTAACATTTTGATTCTCTGCACAGGATCCACAGGCCCTTCAATACATCTACCCGAAAAGGCATCTTCTTGTTGGTCTTCACCCCAATTGATATTTTCATTTCCGTACCCGTCATAACCAAAATTACAACCGAATCCTGGCTGATTCCTCGTAGGACCTCGTCCTCTGTTACCATACCCTTGATTGACCCTGGCGGGTCCAAACCCAGCGTTGATATGCATCAGTCCAGCACCATTTCCGTTACCGAATCCACCATAACCCTGATTAGCATTACCAAAACCATCATATCCGAAACCCTGGGTGTTGAAGCCGAACTTCCCATCCCGATTGACGTAATCCAAACCCTGATCATTATAGCCGAACCCGTTGTTACTAAAGCCATTACCTCCCTTGTTACCACCGCTCAGATTGGCATCCCCAAACCCCACATTGTTAATGACAGTCTCATTACCATTACCATGGCCGACGCCAGTGCCATTGTTCACATTCACAACAGGTATATTCACCACAGGTGGAGCTACAGGCGTATGAGTACCATCCCCATGAATGGTTTCAACACATACAGAATTGTGGTCTTCGTTTCCATTCCCAGTAGTCTTTGCCAGCAATGGCTGCACCAAAGTCTGCAGGCCTTCTTGCCCCTTCACAACTGTCTCCATCATCTGCATGAACAGCGTCGGCTTTTCACGCATCTCCTGCATCTCGTTTTGCATCTGGTCCATAACTCTTTTGCAGTTGGTACGAGTAGAGTATCGGTGAGGACGTTGACTTTCAATCCTGGAAAAACCTGGCGAGATGCAGAAAAAGAGATAGGGTTCAATAATTACCTGGTAGTGCAATATAAATGTGTATGTGATCGCGACTTTCTATGTCTAATACAACCTAACTGCAAGTGCACAGTCTATCGCGTAGTAATAATAGATATCGATCCCACAGGGACTCGTAATCAAACTAGTGTTCTCGGGAGTTACTATGTTTAGCTAGGTAGAATATGTTTAAGGGAATAAGATTGTCACTAGAAGGGAACTAAGAATGCTACTTAGATTATAAATGATTGAATCGATATGTAGTAATTGTGTTCTTCAGGGATTTGACAAGTTACTGGTGTATGAAATAATTTTCAAAGTTTATTTAAGCAGAAAATGGTGATTTGAAGACTCTCGCCTCACGATGGTTATTGACGCTAATCATAATCCTAAGGGCCAAACGTACACTTTCGTATCCCGTTCGGGGTTAAAATTACTTTTTGGAAATCTCTAATTTCTAATTCATTTTAAAGTGCTTTCGCTGTTATTAAAAAGAATGGCTAGTGTTTACTATCTGACCTTACTGCAACTTTCGCTTGTTGGTTCGTATCTTAATTAATTTCCCACTTTCGTGGCAAAACTACTTTTAAATAAGTTCTCGCTTTCGCGACGAAGTTTATTCAGTAAATTAATTTTAAACACTCAGACCATAAATTACTTTTGAAAAGAAAGTTTTTCAACCAGTTGTTATCAAATCCCATTCGAATTATTACTACATATCGATTACCTAAGTTTAACTAGACATGGATTTGGGAAAGATAAAACACAAATAAAAATAATAAATAATAATTTGCATTATAATAAAACTGGAATCGATTGAAATGAGAAACCTGTAAATATTCCAATTGGCCTTTGGGCAGATCCTCCACAGATGTTGGCAGGATTCTAGTCTTTATGCCAAACTGATCGTACAATAAAAGTAGAAATTACAGAAGAATGAAAATGGAATACAGAAGAAGTAAAGAGAAACAAATAAGAATATTAAACTGGAAAATATGCTCTGGAAATAAATTTGGCAGCACTTCGTTGTATGAATGCAGCACACTTTCTGAGGTCCCCTTCTTCCCCTTTTATAGAAGTGGAATTCTAACGGTTATCATTGAAGATGATGGACTTTGAGGCAGATAATTCAGGGAGTAGTGGTCCACTCTGTGGGAATTGGAACTGCTTTTGTTACGTGAAATTGAAGTGGGGCGTTTTTGCCTGCATGACGGTCGTCACAAGGTGTGACGGTCGTCACCCGTGTGACGCTCGTCATGGAGCTGTGACGGTCGTCACATCAGCAAAAACAACTTTCTGCGCTTTTCATGATGTTTTCACTCCTTTTTCGTCCATATTTCATCTGAGATTGCTTCTTTTCTTCATGTTGTCTTGTTTAGACGTGATCGTTGAATACCTGCAAAACATCAGACAAATAACACGGAAATAACCCAAAATCGGATCGAAAACGGTTAAACTTTAGTTGAATTATGCATCAAAATATATATACGATTTCGTGTTATCAAACTCCCCTAAGCTTGAATCTTTGCTTGTCCTCAAGTAAAACATGAAAAAGTCGGCAAGCACGAGGCAGCTTCTTCGTTCGCAGAGTTGGGAAAAACCGGGATTCTTGGTAGGAACAAGACGAGTATCATGACGACACTGGACTACAAGTCTTCGGAGGTCTCCTTTTTATGCATATCGGTCCCAGTCATGCTACTGTAGCTTGGTGTCAAGGTTCTCGCGGCAAGTTCACCCTGTTTGTTCTAGCGCAATCACATTAAGCCCGTTGTCCGTACACTTTCATGGCAAGTCGACCTGTTAGTGAATATGATATCATTTATGTTCTTTTTTTTTATCTTCTTCATTGATCATATGCTTATGTCATTGATTTTTTCAATGAGTTTTCGTGCCGTTGGGCTAAATGCTCGGGTGAGGAGCACCTAACTTAGAAGGAAACGTGTCTTATATTTTTGGGCTATTTAGCTCTCTTTTCATGATTTTTCATCTTTTTGGAGATCATACACTTATTTGCATCGGTCGCTCGCTTAGAAGTGTTTTAGGATGGTGCTGACTGCTAGTATAAACTACTTGAGGTTGAGTTTGCGTAGACACTTGAGACTTTGGTACACGTAGGTAGTGAAACCGACTCGCATAAACCGGAGATCTAAGGTGTCATGACGGTACTGGTTTTGTTAGAACTGTCGTTTCCTCGGAGTTTCAAAACTTGTTTTGAACTCGGGTGCATTCTCGTGGTGCTTTTGCTTTTGAGGAACGAACGAAAGTTTTTGTTTACGTTGAATAATGTGGGGATGTTTGCGTAACGGGAAAAGGATATATAAACGAGCTTTATTTGCTAAAAATAGAAAGTGTTTAAATAGAAATTACGAAATTCAAAGTACAGTGGAATGGAAATAAAGGCTCCGCTCCCACACTATCTCAATCAGTGTCCCCACTGATTTTTGAAGCATGCGAGAGGGAGATATAACTGAAATGAAAGTACAAATAACTGAAATATAGTAAACAAATAAGGAAAAATGGAAAACTAATCACGTCCGCTGCCTCTGTCACGTCCGCGCTGGCGTCCTCTGGCTCTGGCAAGGGCTACTCGGTCCTCATAACTCATAGCTCCTGTGTGGTAGACGGTGTCCCGAAGTCCTTCGACCTGCAAAGTCAGATTCTCCAGGTTCTCAGTGATAGTAGCTTGGCCGGTTTGAAGTTGTTGCATTTGAGTCCGGTGCCAAGCTTCGAACTGGTCGGCTCGCTGATTCTGCTGCTGCAGCATCGCGAGTATCTGTGCCTGCTGGTCTAGAGAGCGGCGGAGGTCCTCTTCTGTGTAGTCTGGCACGGGATGATGGCGGCGGCGGCGAGAGGATGTAGCTTCAGGAGGAGGAGGCTGCGATGCCTCTGGCTGCTCGGACCTGTCCAACTCAGCTTGGATTTCATCGTCAGAACCTTGGGTGTGGTCCTGAGTGGGAACAGCGGCAGCAGGAGGGGCAGTGAGGTCAAATAACCAGTTGGTACGATCCTCTGGGTGTGTGCGGGTGCGGGACGGAAGGATGATGCTTCGGACGATCTTGTCACGCACTATCGGGTGGTACTTGCCGTCAGCTCTGGAGCGGATAAGATGAGAGGCTCTGCAGTGGTCGGTGTCAAGGAACACCGAGGGGATAGAATGGAGGTGCTGGAGGCGGTCGCCAAGGTTCAGCCCAAGTGCAATGGCAGTGACAATCCCGCCAAAGTAGAATGGCTTCGAGCCACGGTTGCAGTTGGCCTGAATGTGAGCCAGCAGAAACGGAGCGGCGTTGACAGGCTCGTTGTTGAAGACGCAATGGAGGAAGAAGAGCTCTTTCGAGTTCACCTTATGGTTGCTGTCTCTGGCGAAGATTATGTTGCTCAACGCTCTGTGAAAGTACCGGATGGTTGGGTCATGGATATGAGTGGCGTGCAGAGAGTCCCAACCATCGGCATTGATGCCGGTCAAATGGTACCACAGCGCGAAAGCTTCGTGCTGGAACTGATCGGTGATGCGGCGGTGAGCATTGTCGCCGCGAGGTAGCTGTAGGATGCTGGCAATCTGATTTTGGTTCACCTGATAGTTGGTGCCGAACATCCGAAAGCATGCGGCACCGGAATGTTGGTTTAGGTCGCCGCTGGATGTTGTGTAAGTAAACGAACTCAAGAACTCGAGCGTGAGTTGTTCGTATGTTGGCAATGGATTGATACAGAGGTTCCAGATGCCTGCTCTTTGAAGCATCCAGGTGACGCCTTCAAGGAGTCCGAGCTCCGTAAGCGATGGAAGGTGTGGATAATGAGTCGGCTGGAGCGACCTCTGATGGAATGCGATGTAGTTTGCTCGCTGTCTCTCGCCTAAGTCACCTTCGCTGAAGATAATGTTGCTGATATCTGGGGTTTCTGCATTTCTTGCCATTGTTGGAAGATTGAGAGGTTTCTGAAGATTGGGGTTTTTCTGCAGAGTGGGAAGAACTGATAGAAGTGTGGTTTGGAAGTTGAGATTGGAGTTGAAATATATGGTGCAATGTGGGGAGGGCGAAAATTTGTAGTGGGGTAGGAGTTCTGATGATTGGAAGTGGTAATGGGGGTAGTGGGAGAGAACACGCACCCTGTTATATCAGATAGCAGTTTTTGAATTCGTGACGGTCGTCACCCGCGTGACGCTCGTCAGGATCCTGTGACGGTCGCCACAGCAGCAAAATCTGCAGAACGCAGAATTTTGCTCTGAGGGCGTTCTCGTAGTGACTTTAAGGCTTAGTATTGATACGACAATGTAATATAACAGCCAACAAACAACGAATAATGCGAAAACAGAATAATTGAATAAAAACTAGAATTGAAATAACATAAAATTGAAATGATTGTATGTAGTACATAAAGAAAACTAACAATGCGAAAATCCAAATGATTAAATGAAACTAAACTAGACTAAACTAAACTGAAACTACTGCTAAGAACTAGTATCTAGTCTTTTCGTGTCTTCAACTCATCGAATTTCCGTGCGTAGTAGTCGAGTTGGTCGCAGACTAAATCCATGAAGCCTACCAGTTCGCTGTGCATGCCTGCGATGTCAGCTTTTACATTAGTCAGAGTTGCATCAACGTCGTCCAATCGGAGTAAAACGGTATCCATTTTGTCGGTGGTCTCCTCAGGGATAGGCTCAGGATAGGTGTTGTAGTGCGGAGGAGTCGTAGGGTCTACTTCAGCTTCGGACACAGCATCCTCATAATACATATAGTCGTGTGCCTCAGAGATGTGGTCACTGTCATACATATAGTTCTGTGGTGTTGACTGTGGTGAAGGAGGTCCCATAGGCTCATCCATTTCATAGAGCCCGTTGTCCTTGTTGTGGATACTTGTCATCAGATGATTAGGCAGTGTGAATAGCTGTACTGGTTTTTCGTTAATGAGGTACTCATACGGGCCAGGTCCCATAGTTCCTAAAATGCGCCTGTTAAAGCAGAATTGTATGTTCATGGGTCGGATGGTGCCAAAACGAGTGCTTGCATTTAAGTGGAATCTAAGGCCAAGCTCGTGGGCAATCATTGTCACGAGGCCTCCTATAAGAATAGGTGTCTGTGGTTCCTGCGTGAGGCGTTTGAAAGATCTCATCATGAAAGGCACTGCATTTACTGTACGTCCCTGAGAAGCACAGAACATGATGAATAACTCCTCTTTAGATACTGTAGTAATATTTTCTTCTTTCCCAAACAAGGTGTGAGCTAGTATCTTATGGAAGTATCTGAAAGCTGGGTTATGAATATCATCATTGTACATTCTGTCTGGTTCAGGGTGATAGTCGCCTGTGATTCTACCCCAGAATTGATCGAGTTGAAAATCAATATCGTCATCTTCTGCACTGATGAACACATGCGGTCCGCTAGTAAATCCTAGGAGATTAGCTAGTGACATCCGGCTATGGGTTTGGTCCATTCCAAACATTCGGAAGGTAATCAGCTCTGTGTTGGATCCAAAACCATAGTTGGGTATGTATCAGAAAGAACTAAGGAATTCATAGGTAAGATCCTTATAGGTAGCAAAACGTGTTTTCAGAGCAGTGTTCTCCCAACCCAGTTGATTGAACAGGTATTGAATGCTATCCGTGATTCCTAGTTTATCCATGGTAGCTTTATCATAACACAACATTAAGGCGAATTCTCTTTCGGTTAGTGCTGCAAATCTCGCCTTTTGAGCTAGTCCTCGGAAGTGAACCTTTGTGAAGTCGTACTCGGCCATACTCGCAGGTAATTCGGAGAAAATAGAAGGAATGTTTTGAAGACTTTAAAAATCCTAAAAAGTTTAAAACAGGAGAGTGAAGTCAGGATTTTTAAAGACGAAAAGCGGTAGAAACAAAAGACAAAAGAGAAAAATAAAATAAAAATAAAAATATGAAAACAAACGAAAATAGAAAGTAGTAGTAATTATAAGTTTAGAATTTTTGTTGGATTTTCAAAGTAAGATTTTAAAGAAAAATGAAATACAATAACGAGGGAAACTGGGTTGCCTCCCAGTAAGCGCTGTTTTTAACGTCTAAAGCCTGACGATAGCTTGGTGAGAAGCTATTCGGGTGTTTGAGCTGGAAGCTCAAGCAATGCTATACTACTGACTTGAGGACTGTTGTCGTTCTTATTATAATGTTTTAGACGTTGCCCATTTACGATAAACGATGCATTCATCTTATCGGTAATTTCTACAGCTCCACTCTGAAGTACTTTAGTCACTTCATAAGGTCCAGACCACCTAGATTTTAGTTTACCTGGGAAGAGTTTTAATCTTGAATTAAATAGCAATACGATGTCTCCCACACTGAATTGTTTCCTGACTGAACGTTTATCATGCCACTTTTTAGTTCGTTCTTTGTAGATACGAGCATTTTCGTAAGCGTCTAATCGAAGTTCTTCCAACTCGTGTAAGTTCAAGATTCGCTTTTCTCCTGCCTCGGTGTAGTTGAAGTTGAGTGTCTTAATGGCCCAGAAGGCCTTATGCTCTAATTCTACAGGGAGATGGCAGGATTTACCGTAAACTAATTTGTAGGGTGTAGTACCTATTGGTGTCTTAAAAGCGGTCCTATAAGCCCATAAAGCTTCTTGTAGCTTTGACGACCAATCTTTCCTTGAGGTAGCGACAATCTTTTCCAATATCTGTTTTATTTCTCTGTTCGAGACCTCTACTTGTCCGCTAGTTTGCGGATGATAAGGTGTAGCTACTCGGTGTCAGACTCCATATTTAGAGAGAAGTTTATCGAATATTCGCGATATGAAGTGAGATCCGCCGTCACTAATGACGAGTCTTAGTACACCAAATCTAGGAAAGATTGTGTTTTTAAAGAGTTTGATTACTACTCGTGCGTCGTTTGTTGGAGCAGCTATGGCTTCTATCCATTTAGACACGTAATCGACAGCGACGAGTATGTAGTTATTACCAAAAGAAGGTGGGAATGGTCCCATGAAATCTATTCCCCAGACGTCGAAGATTTCTACCTCTAAGATTCCTTTTTGAGGCATTTCATCGCGTCGTGAGATGTTGCCAGTTCGTTGGCATCGATCGCACTTTTGTACAGCGATGTGAACGTCTTTCCAGAGATTAGGCCAAAATAAGCCGGCTTGGAGAATCTTAGCGCACGTCTTGGATGTACTAGCATGACCACCGTATGGTGCTGAATGGCATTGGGAAATGATATTTTCTATTTCTTCCTCTGGGACACAGCGACGATATATGTTGTCGGCCCCTCTCTTGAAGAGTAGAGGTTCGTCCCAATAATAGTGTTTCAGATCGTGAAAGAATTTCTTCTTTTGCTGATAAGTAAGATCCGGTGGAAGCACGCCCGCAACGAGGTAATTAACGATGTCAGCATACCAAGGTAATGTGACTTGGGCATAGACGGCTTCTACGGCTTTTTCGAATTCTGGATCTTCCGAGATTGAATTGGGTGTGTCACTTTCTAATTTGGCTATCAGACGTTCGTACGGGAAATCGTCATTTATCGGTACTGGTTCGTGTTTGATGTCTTCTATTCGGGATAAGTGATCTGCAACAACGTTCTCGGTTCCTTTCTTATCTTTGATTTCTAAGTCAAACTCTTGTAATAACAGGATCCATCTCAATAGTCTTGGTTTGGCATCCTTTTTGCTTATTAGGTACCTTATGGCAGCGTGGTCTGTGTATATGATAATTTTTGCTCCTACTAAGTAAGAACGGAATTTGTCAAGCGCAAATATAACTGCTAGAAGTTCCTTTTTTGTGGTAGCGTAGTTCAGGGCAGGATCTAAGGTTCTACTGGCATAGTAGATGGCATGGAGTTTCTTGTCCTTCCTTTGCTCTAGAACTGCGCCTACAACATAATCACTCTCATCGCACATGATTTCGAACGGTAGTCGCCAATCGGGTGGTTGCATGATTGGTGCGGTGATAAGGGCTGATTTCAATGTTTCGAATGCTTTTAAACAGTCATCGTCGAAGACGAACTCGACATCTTTCATCAACAGGCCGGTCAGAGGTTTTGTGATTTTCGAAAAATCTTTTATAAATCTTCTGTAGAAACCGGCATGTCCTAGAAAACTCCGTATTTCTCGTATGGATTTTGGAGGTTGGAGATCTTTTATAATCTCTATTTTAGCTTTGTCTACCTCAATTCCTTTATCTGATATGACATGTCCTAGAACTATTCCTTGTCGGACCATAAAATGGCATTTTTCTCAATTTAGGACGAGGTTTACTTTTACACAACGTTCTAATACCATTTCTAAGTTTTGTAGGCATCCTTCGAAACTTTGTCCACATACCGAGAAATCGTCCATAAACACTTCCATGATGTTGTCTATGAAATATGCAAAGATTGCCATCATGCATCTTTGGAAGGTTGCTGGAGCATTACAGAGTCCGAACGGCATTCGGCGGTAAGCAAAAGTACCATAAGGACAGGTGAATGTAGTCTTTTCTTGGTCATCAGGATGGATGGGAATTTGGAAAAATCCTGAGTAACCATCTAGATAGCAGAAATATGAACGTTTGGCTAATCTTTCCAACATTTGGTCTATGAAGGGTAACGGGAAGTGATCTTTGCGTGTAGCCTTGTTAAGCTTTCTATAATCAATGCACATCCTACTTCCAGTCACGACTCTTTTTGTTATTGATTCGCCTTTTTCGTTTTTAACTACTGTGACTCCTCCTTTCTTCGGTACGACATGAACTGGGCTGACCCATTCACTATCGGAGATCGGATAGATGATTCCTGCATCTAGCAATTTCTTTACTTCATCTCTGACTACAGTGCTCAGGATGGGGTTCAGTCTCCTCTGATGCTCTCGAGAGGTTTTAGAGTCTTCCTCTATTGTAATTCGATGCATACAGATCGAAGGGCTTATACCTTTTAGATCGCTTATGTTATAGCCTAACGCGGTGGGGTACTTCTTTAGGACTTCTAATAGCTTTTTGGTTTCTGGTTGTCCTAAGTCGGCGTTGACTATCACTGGTCTTTTTAGTTCATCGTCTAGAAATTCATATCTAAGGTTTTTGGGTAGTGTTTTAAGTTCTAAAGATGGGTTCTTCGGACCTGGCATATGGTTTGGGGTCAGTGCTAAGCTTTCGCTTAGGCTGTCGTCTTTATACGGTTTACGCCAATCATCGTCTTCAGAAATATCGGGTATTTGAATCTTTATTATTTCTGAATACGTGGTCTCTTCATTTTCAAGTTCTCTTATGCATTCGTCAATTTCGTCTACTAAATAGCAGGTATCGTCTATTGCTGGTGCTTGTAAGAACTTGGTGAGAATGAACTCTATCTTTTCTTCTCCTACTTCGAATGTTAGCCTTCCTTTCTTCACGTCTATAATAGCTCCGGCTGTAGCTAGGAATGGTCTTCTTAGGATAATTTGGGCTACAGTGTCCTCCTTGATGTCCATGATTATGAAGTCGGTTAGAATGTAGAATTGTCCTATGCGCACTGGAACGTTTTCCAGTATTCTAACGGGGTATTTTACTGATCGGTCAGCTAATTGTACGAACATCTTGGTTGGCCTGAGGTCTCCCATATTCAGCTTTTTGCATATAGATAAGGGCATAACACTGATACTGGCTCCTAAATCGCATAGAGCTTTGTCTATTACGAACTTTCCTATGACGCAGGGTATGGAGAAACTACCTGGGTCTTTTAATTTAGGAGGCATGCGATTTTGAAGAATAGCGCTACACTCTGCAGTAAGTGTAACTGTTTCATTATCCTCGATCTTTCTCTTATTCGACAGGATTTCTTTGAGAAATTTAGCGTATGACGACATTTGAGTTATCGCTTCTGTAAAAGGAATAGTAATATTCAGCTGTTTAAGGAGCTCTACAAATTTCTTAAACTGTCCTGAAGTTTTGGAGTTTATCAGTCTTTGAGGGTAAGGAATAGGTGGTTTATATGGCGCTGGAGATGCTTGAGTTTTTTCACTTGCGGTATCCTCCTTCTCGTTGTCTTCCTTCTTCTCTAACTCGGATTCCTTTTCTGCTTGTTCAGTTGGTTTTTGTTGCATGGCTGAGTTTTCGGTCCTCGGATCGATCGGTTCGTCCAATTCTTTTCCACTTCTTAGTATTACAGCATTTGCTTGGCCTTTTGGATTTTGTTCGGGTTGTCCAGGAAATGTGCCAGCAGGTGCAGCAGCAGAGGCTTGCTGTTGAGCCACTTGTGATATCTGAGTTTCTAACATTTTGTTGTGGGTGGCTAAAGCGTCTACTTTTCCTGTCAACTGTTTAATTTGCTCGCTAGTGTGTATGTTTTGATTCAGGAATTCTTTGTTTGTTTGAGCTTGAGTAGCTATGAATTTTTCCATCATCAACTCGAGGTTTGATTTCCTAGGTGCATTCTGAGCAGCTGGTTTCTGATATCCTGGCGGAGCAGTAGGCATTTGCAATGCATTTTCGCTTTTGTAAGAAAAGTTTGGATGATTTCGCCAACCTGGGTTATAGGTATTTGCGTAGGGATTTCCTTGAGCATAATTTACCTGGTCTGGTGGGATTCCGGCTAGCAATGGGCATTCGGGCGCATTATGAGTAGTGTTTCCGCATAACTCGCAATTTGGAGTTACTGCAGCGACAGTTGCAGTGGGGTTAACGGTCAGACTATCAATCTTCTGTGCTAGAGCATCTACTTTAGCGTTGAACTTTTCAAGGCTGCTGATCTCGTACATCCCACCTTTCGCTGTGGTTTTCTCAGTTGGAGTGCATTCACCTCCCCATTGGCAATGGTTTTGTGACATGTTTTCGATTAATTGATAGGCTTCATCGTATGGCTTATCCATAAGTGCACCGCCCGCGGCAGCGTCTATTGTCAATCTAGTATTGTATAGAAGCCCATTATAGAAAGTATGGATTGTCACCCAGTCTTCTAGACCGTGGTGAGGACATGTTCTCATCATATCTTTGAATCGTTCCCATGCTTCGTAAAGAGATTCAGTATCTTTCTGTCGAAATCCGTTGATTTGAGCTCTAAGCATAGCAGTTTTGCTTGGCGGAAAATATCTCGCTAAGAAGACATTCTTCAATTGCTCCCACGTCGTAACGGAGTTGGATGGTAAAGATTGTAACCATGTCCACGCTCTGTCTCTAAGAGAGAATGGGAAAAGACGAAGTCTTATCGCGTCTGGAGTTACTCCATTTGCTTTCACTGTGTCTGCGTATTGTACAAACTTCGTTAGATGTTCGTTCGGATCCTCAGTTGCGTTTCCTGAGAATTGGTTTTGTTGTACAGCCGACAACAATGATGGTTTTAGCTCAAAATCATTTCGGGTAATAGCTGGGGCAGCAATGCTACTTATAGGCTCCATCTGAGAGGGTGTAGCGTATGCCTTCAGCGGTTTGTTTGGAGGTCCTTCAACCATCGTTGGTTCTTCTTCTGATTTGGGAAAGGGAGTGAGAGGTTTGGGAATGTTATGTTTGAGTTGTTTGAGTTGGTACTCAATGATTCGACTTCTTAAATGTAAGAAGCGCTCTAGTTCTGCGACTGAAGGTTTTACAATATCGCCTTGCGGGCGATTACTTGGCATACAATCGACAGAATTAGTAAAGGAAAAATGAAAATTGTTAACCTAGTCTATACGGTGTAACAGAAGGTTACACTATTGACTAAACGGGTCCCCGGCAACGGCGCCAAAAACTTGATCGCGACTTTCTATGTCTAATACAACCTAACTGCAAGTGCACAGTCTATCGCATAGTAATAATAGATATCAATCCCACAGGGAATCGTAATCAAACTAGTGTTCTCGGGAGTTACTATGTTTAGCTAGGTAGAATATGTTTAAGGGAAATAAGATTGTCACTAGAAGGGAACTAAGAATGCTACTTAGATTATAAATGATTGAATCGATATGTAGTAATTATGTTCTTCAGGGATTTGACAAGTTACTGGTGTATGAAATAATTTTCAAAGTTTATTTAAGCATAAAATGGTGATTTGAAGACTCTCGCCTCACGATGGTTATTGACGCTAATCATAATCCTAAGGGCCAAACGTACACTTTCGTATCCCGTTCGGGGTTAAAATTACTTTTTGGAAATCTCTAATTTCTAATTCATTTTAAAGTGCTTTCGCTGTTATTAAAAAGAATGACTAGTGTTTATTATCTGACCTTACCGCAGCTTTCGCTTGTTGGTTCGTATCTTAATTAATTTCCCACTTTCGTGGCAAAACTACTTTTAAATAAGTTCTCGCTTTCGCGACGAAGTTTATTCAGTAAATTAATTTTAAACACTCAGACCATAAATTACTTTTGAAAAGAAAGTTTTTCAACCAGTTGTTATCAAATCCCATTCGAATTATTACTACATATCGATTACCTAAGTTTAGCTAGACATGGATTTGGGAAAGATAAAACACAAATAAAAACAATAAATAATAATTTGCATTATAATAAAACTGGAATCGATTGAAATGAGAAACCTGTAAATATTCCAATTGGCCTTTGGGCAGATCCTCCACAGATGTTGGCAGGATTCTAGTCTTTATGCCAAATTGATCGTACAATAAAAGTAGAAATTACAGAAGAATGAAAATGGAATACAGAAGAAGTAAAGAGAAACAAATAAGAATATTAAACTGGAAAATATGCTCTGGAAATAAATTTGGCAGCACTTCGTTGTATGAATGCAGCACACTTTCTGAGGTCCCCTTCTTCCCCTTTTATAGAAGTGGAATTCTAACGGTTATCATTGAAGATGATGGACTTTGAGGCAGATAATTCAGGGAGTAGTGGTCCACTATGTGGGAATTGGAACTGCTTTTGTTACGTGAAATTAAAGTGGGGCGTTTTTGCCTGCATGACGGTCGTCACAAGGTGTGACGGTCGTCACCCGTGTGACGCTCGTCATGGAGCTGTGACGGTCGTCACATCAGCAAAAACAGCTTTCTGCGCTTTTCATGATGTTTTCACTCCTTTTTCGTCCATATTTCATCTGAGATTGCTTCTTTTCTTCATGTTGTCTTGTTTAGACGTGATCGTTGAATACCTGCAAAACATCAGACAAATAACACAGAAATAACCCGAAATCGGATCGAAAACGGTTAAACTTTAGTTGAATTATGCATCAAAATATATATACGATTTCGTGTTATCAGTATGCAAATGCAACATGTGTCTGTGCATTAGGGAATATCACTCCCCAATTCTAGTGCCAATGTGCTTTTGTGTCGTGCAGTGCAGTGACAATGCGGTGATAAGAAGCTCAAATACATTCACATAAGAAACAACTCATTTATTGCTGAAGGGCCCCCCGAGCCGGGAACACAATATACAAAAACAAGGGGGCATGACCTCAACCAACAATCCTGGTGATGGTCAGCACGATGCAAATAAAGCACACACAATAGTACATAAAATGATCACGTGCGGCCATACGCCCGATACTCTTCCAGCAGCCTTTTGGTCTTCTGATGGTCTGGCTGAGAAAGCAATCCCTTGATAAGTAGATCTCTTCGCTTGAGAACACGTCGTAAATCACCAATAGATTCCTCCCATGCCCCTTCTCCAAAGCAGTCATCTAACTGTCGTTTCTGAGATGCAGACTCCTTCTTGCACTTGATAACTTTGTTCAAGGAACTCTGGACATCATACCTCTGCGTAATCTCTTCTTCCAACCTCTTCTGGATGGCTTTCAACTGACCCTCCAGCTCAGAGATCTGCAGCCTTAGTTTGTCTTCTCTTTCCTTATTGCTGGTCAGCGTGGCATTCCAGGTTTTGTTGAACGCAGAGATCTCCCGGTAAGCTATATCGAGTGACTTCTTCTTGGACTCTAACATGTCATGAGAGCTTTTGAAGTCTTTTCCCAGGCGTTCACGCTTCTTTTTCTCTTCTGCCAGTTCAGCTCATAACCTGCTTACCAACTCAGTCTGCTGCTGGAAGGAATACACAGCTTCGTTTTTCTCCCTCCGGATTTGAGCCAATTCCCTCTCTAACTCTTCATTGATCTTTATCAAGTCCTCTTTTTCTTTTACCACCTGCTCATAGACCTCAATAGCCACAGAAGTGGGCTCCTCAACTGGAATGGGAACAGGACGTGATACTGCTGGAAAAGGCATATGCACCTGTCTTACCCTCTCTTGAATCCACACCTTGTAAGGCATATAGGCTTGACAATCATTCTTGCCTAGTAATGGTTTCCCTCTTCTGCAGATATGATTCCAAGCGTGCTGAAGCTTGGCCAATAATTCCCAACTCAGGTCACCAGTGAAATACATAGATTCCTGTATTTCTCCCTCCTTCGGTGGACTCTTCAAAGCATACCCAAACTGTCGAGCCAACAAAGATGGGTTGTAATTAATACAGCCCTTCCTTCCAATTAGAGGAACGTTGGGAAACTCGGCGCAATTGAAGATAATCTCTGACCCCAATAAATCTCTATCGAACCAGACAATGTCTTCTGAAGAAAGTCCCATTAGATGCTCGGACCATTCAGCGGTATGTGCAGATTCAACAAAAGGACCCTTCTTGGGCAGATGACTCTCAAACCACATATTCAGCAAAGGTACGCAACAATGGACATTTTCCCCCTTCTGTTTTCATTCTTATAATGCAAGGAATGATAGAAATCTCCAATCAAGGTAGGCACCGGGTTGCCTGCAGCAAACAAGTAGAATGCATCCAAATCAACGAATTCAGGCAGATTAGGGAACAGTATAATCCCATAGATGCACAAAGCCATAACAACGTTAAACACAATCCAGCAGCCACTTTTGGCGTATTCTTGAGCTTTGCCAACCAAGAACTTGAGAGAAAACCCAAAAACTCCATGCCAGGAAGTCAACAACAACTCTGCAGGATCCATATGCAAGGGAACAACTAAGTCTTCCAGCTTAGGCTTAGCGTCAAAGTGAATGAAAGGCACTCTGTTATGAACTGGCAACTCTAGAAACTCAGCGTACTCCTCCATGGTCGGAGCCAAAATGAAGTCCTGGAACATAAAACACCTCAAGGAGGGATCATATAACTGCATCAATGTGTATAACCCATTCAGCTCGTATGTAATTGGTCTGCAAACCAAACTCAGTAGCTTCCCATAACTCTTTCTAAAACTTCTCTTCACATCATCGTCAGCTAGGGAAATCAAACCCAATAGAGAAGTCACATCAGGGGTAGGCAACTTATACGCAACAGTCTTCCTCAAAGTACTCATAATAACAGATAGAAGTCCGGAGCACTAGAATCGGGAAGTATGAAAATGCACCTGCAGCACAGACACACGTTAATGATATGCACATGAAGATGCAAACAATGCAATATGCAAACAATGCAACAAAGGACCAAGTGCCCCTGGCTGAGAAGCCCAATCCACAATATTGGCCTCAAATAGACCCACAAACTGCTCAAGACCATCCACAATGCTCCAACCTGGTCTCTGACAGACCCAATAACACTGTCCTCAAATATCACTGAACCTCAATCAAGAAAACCGGTAATCTGGAGGTCAAGTTACCTGCATGTCCCAACCCCTCTCACAGGTAGGTTTCCTAATAACTGACACAAGGTATGGCATCCTATACGGTCGTTCGCGTCACAGACTTTCAAGACGGATGATACGATACCCAGAAGGTGTGGCATCATCATGTCCTGAAGAGGCCTCACTTAGCCAACTTCCAAATGATCGGTCCCCAGAGTCGACAATCCAACTAACCAACAACCCCCTCAACCCAAAGGGTTGAAAAAGAAGTCAACCAGAAGAACCTCCTCCGAGCTTGGATTTCATGAGACACTAGTGCCTGCAAAGCAAGCACGCGCCCACTAATTTCCACTCTAATTCTAGGTGCACTCAAGCCCAGGTCCGGCTTATCTCTCAATCATAGAACCCCCTCATACCCACATCAATAACCACAATAATATAATGCTGAACGTAAAATACGACAACGTAAATCCATACAAAACCCACGACGGGAAAACAAGCGCTAGGATTGACTCGCGTAGGGAACCGTTGGAGTCCCCAGCAGAGTCGCCAGCTGTCGCTACTGCGAAAATCAGCGCCGGCTAAATAGAAGAGTCGCCACTGTGCGTTATTTATCCCAACGGAGGGAAAGGAAATGCTCGAAGTAAACCTACCGCAAAGACGGGAAAGGAATGGTCATCGCAACCAAATCCTGGATTCGGGAGTCGGTTACGCAAGGGGAAGGTATTAGCACCCCTCACGTCCGTCGTACTCGACGGGATCCACGCTTGTTTTCTAGTACGGATTGTTATTCTATCTAAACTAAAGGGTCAGGGGTTAAAAGAAAATAAAATGACTCGGCAAAGTATCGCACTTTATGCCTACGTATTCCCGTCTGGAACGAGAAATCAGAGTCAACGTAGTTCGCCTACCTACGGGAAAGGAGGGGAAGGTTGCTCGCTAGGATATCGCATCCTATGCCTACGTACTTCCATACAGCATGAAAGATCAGAGCAAACATAGTTCGGGCCACGGAAGACACAGATTTGTCTGACTGTTTTTTATCTTTCTGAAAAAAGGTTTTCTCCTGATTAACCGTCCAAGAGGACAAAAATGCCGTTTTGATTGGTTTCCAGTCTTTTACGCAAGAACTGTCTTTTATTGATGTTTAAAATCTTATTACTGTGTTTTGAAGGATTTTGAGATGGAAGAGAAAGAACTCTAAAACCTAGGGTTTGAAATGGGAATCAAAACTACCCTAATGTTGTCATGCATGGATGAAAGCCTAACGTCTGTCATATTTCTCTCTTGCGCAGAGAGAAACAGAGATCCTAGGGGATAAACGGAAAAGAAACAACATATATACAGTAAAGCAGTAAAATGCATGAGATGCAGCAGTACAAGCGAGGCAAGGGAGTCCCACTCAACCTCGAACCTGAGAACACAATAGGCAAAGTGAAACAACTTCACTTCAAACCTAAGGGGAAATTAACAAACAATACAACAAAGAAAATAAAACCCCAAAACCAGCTCTGACAGCCCACCAGTTCCTACAGCAGCAGCTCTGAAACACATCAAACTCTGACAGTTGATTAACAGCAAAACAGTAACATCCTCAAGTGAACCCCAAGATCAACTCTTCAGTGATCCTCTACACTCCAAGCAACACCAAGCCTGAGCAAGCAATGAACCCCAACAATTGACAGCTTCAGACAGCAGTAAAATCCTAATTTCAACAGATATCCAGCTTCAATGAAATGACCTTCTTATCTCCAATGAACTTCCTTCTTCAAGGCAAGCACTCCAGAAGAGAATCACTTAACAGAATAAGTTGAAGGCTAAACAGCTTATTGACAACCAAAGGAAGCCTATAAGTGTTTAACATTATGAGAGACAGGTTCCCTCCAAGTTCTACTTCCAAGATAAGCCACTTATCCCTCCAAAGGAGAGATGTGAATATCTTAGAAGGACTTTTAGTCATGGGGAGGAATGGAAGCACAAGATGCTTTCCATGTTTGTGGAAGAATTCAGTCTAATCTAAAGCTCTGCCTATTTTCCCTATTTCCTATGTCTTCACAAACCATCTTCAAGCACAAGAATCCCCAAGCTCCAAGTGTTGATACTTGTCTTCAATCTTCTCACATGCTCCCCCATGCTCCACAAGCCAAGCTCAAGCCCCACACCCCAGAGAAATACCCAAACCCCAACAAACAAAGCAACATCCCAAGTGGGAAACACACCAATATCGACCAAATTGCAAAAAATAGGTAAAAATAGTAAAACTCATTATAAAATCCTAATTAAATTTCTAGGGGACCTTAACTATGTACCCTATACCCCATATAGACCCCAAGACCTAAATCAATTTTAAAATCCCAAAACTATGCCCTAAATTGCACCTAATTGTTGTGAAACCCTAATCCTGATCACCCTAAAGTTGATGGTTCAAAACTATCCTAAATTAAATCACAAAAATGTGATAAACTTCCAGGGGGAAACTAATACTCTAATCTAACCATAGGAAAAAGAATTACATCAAAATATGAAATACAATGACCATACTAAATTCAGCAAGTTGGTATATCAAAATAAAATGAAATAAAAGCAATTAAAAGTAAAAATAAACCAAAAAATGAAAAAATGCATGAAATTCCAATTTTATTTTCTTATAATTTTCTTGATGTCTTTATGAAAATGATGGAAAAAATCCCATGCAAGAATGATCATTTTTCAATTTATTATGATTTATTGACTAAACTATATGCAAACATGAAAATCAATTAAAAATCAATTAAAAATGAAAACAATGCGTGGCAAATAGCAATTATTTACAGTTCAAAAATGCATTGGGCTCAGGAGGGGGGTGCCAATAGCAAGCGTGCTAGGCCCATTACTCATCCAAAAAAACAATACAAAAACCATAAAAGCTGGGGGGTGGCGAATAACATTTTTCGCCTTGTATTCCCATTGGGCCTCAGACTGGGGGGTGTGGATAGCGAATCCATCTGGGCCCAAAACGCAAAACATGCTGGGAGGGGGTGAAACGAGTAAAGGGGGGAGATGATTAGTAAACTTCACGATGGGCCTGAGGCCCGGATCCATTCTGACCTCAGTATTAGCAACAAAACTAAACCCTAAGTCTACTTCTCTCCCTTCGCCACTGTTCATCATCCCTAACTCTAACGGCGCTCCAAATCTCTCTCTCTGAGACTCTCTCAATATCTCACACCAAACCTCATCAGTTTACAGTCCCAATTCATCATCACCAAACCTCACATCCTGATGGTCAATCTAACACTAGATTCTATCCTAACTCCACCTCAAACCTATCAATCACGAAACCTCGATCTACAACTAAACAACAAACTATGGAAGTGGTGGTTTCAAAGAAAAGAACCTGGGCAAAGCTATGAAGATGGTACCGTCTGGAGAAAGTCTGGAAGTTCTCTTGACGATCTTGAAGGAGATCGCTGTCAAAGTAGCGTGACGATCATCGACGATGAAGGAAACAGAGCACTGGACGGAAGGGATTCTTGAAGATCTGAAGAAAGATCTTGAACGGACGAAGATCTAGGCGAACGTTCTTGGCGAAGACGCTTGCAGATTGATTATGTTTTTGATGTTTATGGAAAATCTGGAGAAATCTGGAAAAAACTGATGATGAAGATCTTGGATTCTCGGTGGCTTGATGAATACTGATGAATCTTGATGATTCTCGAAGACGATAATCTTACGAATCTGGAATAATCAGGAGTTTATTGTTGGATTCTGGAGAATGACGAACTGGATGAAGATGATGAATGATCTGGAAAAAAAACGATGAGGGCGATGAAGGTGAATGGCGATTCTGGAAATTTCTTGGAAAGTCTATGAAGATTGTTGGCGAACTGATGAAAGGGACGAAGATCTGGATTTTGCAATCTGCAGTTTTCCGGTGACGTGCAATTTTCCGGCGAGTTTCCGGCCGTGTGCACCGCCGCTGGATTTTACCGATGGCCTTCTCCGGCTGTTTGCATGGCCGGCGGCAGGGTAGGGGTAGTGGGGGAGCAGCTGGCGTGCATGCATGCAGTGGGAAAGGAGAGGGAGACACGTGGTGTGGAGTAGAATGAGGGGAAGACGCGTGTGAGGAGAGAGGGACGCGTGGGGTGTTGAGCTGACAGCAAAATGGATGAAGTGGCTGAAGGGATTTGCATACGCGTGGCAGGCTTATTTATACGACACCTGGCGCAAACCTGGACCTTCTGACTGGGCCCTGATTATTGGACACCTGGCCCATTATTAAGGGGTAATGACTTTGGTTAAAGAAATAAAACTGAATTAAATGCTAATGAAACCCTAACTAAACGAAATTAATAACAAAAATCCTAATTAATCCTAATCAAATCTAATTAACAACACACAATTAACCCTAATTAACAACCTAAATGAAAATAAAACACAAAAACCCTAATTAACCCTAAAAACAAAATTAAACCTAATTAACCTATTAAAAACAGAAAAAGATCATTTAATATCTATCTATCTATTTAAAATTCCTAGAAAATCAATTAAAAAAATCTAATAAAATCTATAAAAAAAAACCTATTAAATTCTATATTAAATCTATTAAACCAATTAAAAAATCTAATCTAACATTATTATACTCCTCTTTTTTTTTACTATATCAAAAAACTATTATTAAAAAAACCTAAAATCTATATTAAAATCTATATTAAACTATTCTATTTAATGCAAAGAAACTAATATCTAATAGACTAAAAAACCATTAAAACTATTCTTAAAAAAAGGGACTATCTATTTAAGAAATCTAAAAAACTCTTTACTTCTATTAAAAAAATCTAGAAAACAAAATACTAACCTATTTAATATCTAAACACAAATGAATCTATTAAAAAAATCTATTAAATGCATTAAAAATATGGAAAATAAAAGGAAAAATTCTAAAAATGCCAGGAAGCCGATTAAATCGATTAGAGAACGATTGCGCAACCATAGCGAAACTCGGGCACCGAGATAGCCTGAAAACACAGGGAACGAACACCAATTCTCAAAATACACTTATCCAAACCGGCCTGAACTGCCTGAAGCGCCAGGGGAGGCAATCCCGATAAAATCGATCTGACTGAGAAAAATGCCATGCATGCAATATGCGAATGCGAATGCAAAATGCGTCGAAACATAAACCAGGTGCGGGAGCCGGTTGGTCAAATTTTAGGGTGCAACAATAAGGTATGAGGATTATAAAGTATAAAGTAAGTTTCTTTGTCATGGAAACTATAGGATAAAAGTTGTACCACCCTAAATTTAAAAATAAAATACTTTATTATTTTTAGTTGATTGTTGAAGTTCATTTAAGGATAACAATACATTTCTTTTTAAAATATTTTAATTAAGGTAAAGATATCACAAACCTATACTGAACTCACAATCAAGTGTGTAAGAAATTCATAATAATAAAATTAGACTTTATATTTGAAAAATTAAAATATTTGTGACCTCGTCTATGAAAGACAAACAAAACTCAAATCTTTGTAAATATGTGAATAAGTGAATGAATTGCTCTAATTAATGACTTGTAAATATGAGAATAAGTAAATGAATTGCTCTAACTAATGACTTGTGTATTTATATTCGTTTCGACTGTTGAGTATAACAAGTGTGAGTAGTATGAGTAATAGTCCTATATTATCTAGAAATGTGGAGACTTGAATATTTATAAGTGGCAGAACCCATACACCTATCACCTTAATATTTTGGGTGAATATGTGTTGTGTCTCTCACAAATGTGTTTGCTCTAGAAAGAAAAGCCCCACAATGTTCAATGCTCCCTAGTTTAAAATCTCCCATAATAGTGGTATCATGAGCCTTTGGTTCGAGTGAAGGACCGAATCACTTGTATCAAAAGTACTCCCCACAGGAGGTGGTTAAGAGGTGTCTCGTTGAAGAGTGTCAACGAAGATACAAGTGTATGTGGATGATAAGAGCTTCCGCTTAAGGGGAAGTATTGTGGAAGCATTATGGATAAACCCACACTTGAGGGAGAGTGTTGAGTGTAACAAGTGTGATTAGTATGGATAATAGTCCCACATTGGCTACAAATGTGGAGACTTGAGCATTTATAAGTGGCAGAACCCATACACCTATCACCTTAAGGTTTTGGGTGAATATATGGTGTATCTCTCACAAAGGTGTTGCTTAAATGGAAGTCTAACAATGTTCAATGTTCCCTAGTTGAAAAACTCCCACAACATTGACTTGCTTTGACCATCAAGTCTATGTTACGTATTTATTGTCCTTAAATACATTCTCTCTCTCTCTCTCTCTCTCTCTCTCTCTCTCTCTCTCTCTCTCTCTCTCTCTCTCTCTCTCTCTCTCTCTCTCTCATGCATGATACTTGATTGTGCACTAAATTTTCATGGCCCTTTATTATCATGTCTATTACGTAATCATGACCACTACTATTATAATCTTAATTTTATGGCTCGACAGTGAAATAGAAAATAATACCTTCTTACGTGACACATAGTTGAGTAAACTCCTTATCTTAAAATTGAGTTGGACTCCTAGTGGGATGATCTCACCCATATAGAGTATCTTATAAAGATAATCAATATGCCTTAAGTTTGGATCTGATTCGCATATGTTGATTTGAGTAATTTGCATGGGTTTAATATGCTTTAGGGTTAATGGGCCAGGTCTTGTTGATGCTAAGGGGACTTGGGAGGTTATGAACATATTGGCGCATGCTTAATGCCAAACATCTAAGAACCATAAGAGGTTTACAACTTTAATCATAACTATTATTCTTGTGAAAAAAACTGGTAAAATAATTCAAATTGATGGTAGAATAGTTCGAACTTAAACACCAAGAAATTTGATGTGTGGGGATAAAGAACAATGACAACCAAAATAAATAGCATTAAGAATCACAATAACCTTTCAAGAGTGAAGACAAACACACAATAAGCTAGAAGAAAATAAAACACAATACAATAACTTGTTTACTCAGTTTGATAAAGTAATCTACTATAAGGGAGAGAGCAACTATCTGATTCACTATACTTCCAAAATTTGTTGCAAGAGATCGCAAGAGTTACTAGAAAATAGTATCCTAACTTCCCGAAAATAAATCATATTTTTTCCCAAGTATTTCCTAATCTCTCCATCTCTTTATATATAAATCACACAATCCCAATGTCTTTCTAAATCCCCTTACAAGTGTTTCACAAATTTCAAGAACTCTAAAAAATCTCTACCTTTTCCTCCTTAAGTTTCTCAATAGGATTTCTAACTCTTTTATATATTCTGATATGAAATATAAAGGTTTGATGAATATAATGACGACAATGCATATTTATAACTACTTAAATCCAACGGATCCTTGGTGAGCCAAAAACACAACCCATTAACAAATGTACATGCATACTGAAATAACCAAGCCTGATACACATGAAGAAATGAGTTGTACTCGATGTCTGATGGACCCGAAATACCACCAGACCGCACGGTTGCCAAACAATCACCGCCGCTGCCAAAGCAACACCGCCGCTTGCATAACAGTAGCTTCGAGTTGGTACAAACTCCTTCCTTAGCTTATCAATATGCAGGCGCTATCTCCATACTAAGTATCCATAGTAGGAACCACCACCTCAGTTGAGGCTTCTCCACCATAGTTTCTAAAACCTTCATATCTAGGTCTTTCCTCTTTCTCCCTTTATGGAACTCACTTAAAGTAATACAGATTTTAATGTTGAACTTTGATCCTCCAAACTCCACTTTCCACAACCCATAACTATTTTAACCTCTTAGATAGCCATTGAAGATACAATACAAAACTTTACCATCACGTTGAATAAGCTACACTTGATCAATAAACAAAGCTTTGAGGAACTTCAAAACATAGTAGGTTACAATTTTCCTACTCTAAATCTCTATATTGTTGGAAGTTTATTCCTATAAATGAACAACTTGTTAAGCTACTTTAGAACCAACGTTATGCCAAAAAATCAATGAAATCTCAATGATCAAATTCATTTTTATCCCTTATCTCTTGCAAATTTCATTCATGTGCTCTTAAAAAACCTCTAAGAATTCACCATGTATTTACCTCAAATTTCATAGCTTGTTCTTGTCATGAAAGTCTCCACTAGCCGATGATAAATGAATAATAACATTATAACCTTTTAAAATATATAAGGCACATGTTTTTTTCCCTTTTAGCCATGACCACTCTACCATCTAAAATGTGAAATGTTCAACACCCCGTGATCAACTCAAGTGAAATAGCCTAGATTGTTAAACATGCTTATGTATAACAATTTTTTCCTGATGTATAGAACATATCTCACATTATAAAGAAGAAACTCATGATAATCGAACATTTTATGTTTTATTGTACCAATACCATGAACTTTACAAGCCTTATTGTCACCAAGGCTAACTTCCCCAATTTCATTTAGCTTCAAAATATCAAATTATTCTTTTCTTGGACACATGTGATAAGAGCAAGCCCAACACTCTCCATTCTTCAAACTCAACACTAGTAGTGCAATAACACACTCATAACTATTCTCATCTGAGCCATCTACAATATGAACGGAATCATCGTATCCCCTCATCTTTGGAAAATCACTAATAAAATGACCTTTTACTGACATGTAAGTCCTTTTAACTTTGAGTTTTCAAACCTCTTTGATTTGGACATGCCTTTACGATCACTCCATCTTCTTTAGATACTTAAGCCTTCACCACTTTCACCAATCTTCAAATCTTTCACCTTTGAAAATTCCTTAGATCTCATAGTCATATGGATGTCATCCAAAGTAATAATTAATGTTTTAAAAATTGGACTAGAGATCGAACCGGTGAAACTCGCAGTTTAAGATTTAATTGGTTCAACCGGTTAAACCTATGGTCGAATCGTTTATTAAATAAACTAATAATTTGAAACTAAATTTCATAGATATGTCACGTATAATCATATGTTCATAATTTAATAAAATAAATATTTCAAAAATTTATTATAAATTTAATACAACAATATCGATAGTACATATAATAACATAACATAGTTCTACACTTCATTTCAACATTTATTTAAGAATAATTTGACTAAATTAATGAATTACAATAAAATACGTTAAACTAATTCAAACCAAAATTAAAATAATAGAATATAATAACTAAAATAAAGTTCAAATAATTAAGAATACCTAAATTAAATAAAATAGAATACCAAAAATAAATAATACAATATCCTTCATTAAACAAAAAAAAAAAGAAGTTTAGTTGAGTTACGACAAACAAGTCTTAATTGACAACAACAAACAATATTGACTTAAACGACAATCAATATTGAGTTGGACATCGTGACTACGTTTGAAAGAGACGACGTGATGATGATGGAGTGTGGTTGAAAAAAATTTATAACGGAGTGACAAAACTTAAAAGTTTGTATGATTGGAAAAAAAAATATGGAATTCTTTTTTGTGATTGAAGAATGTATGTTAAATTTTAATATTGACATATTTTTTTTAAATGGCCAATTTGATGCATTTTATTGAATCGGGCAGTTTTACAAAATCGGCTCAAGTTCTTTGGTTCGAACGATTTTGGACGGTTCAACCTAGTTCGATCAAACAATATACTTTGATTGAGAGAACATCTCTTGAATGTGGATATATGTTCTTTCACGTACAGCTATCTGCACACAACCTTGGTGGTTTTGATGATGACAACACCCAATGTCAAAAAATCTTGGGTGAAGTCCCTGATGATCTATGGTAAACAATCTCTGATGACGGTGTCTATAAAAGAATCTATATCAAAGCTTCATTAATGGAAAATTTATTTCCATATGAAGTGGTAAATCAATGATGAATCAAGCAGAGAAACTTAAAGTTTCAAGGTTGTGATAGAGAAAAAATATGAAAGTTCGTTCGATCACGTGTCTGAGTGATCAATTAATCGTAAAGGTACAAAATTAATCCCTAAGATACTAAGATAGCTCAAGCACATCTAAATTTATATTGAAACCTCTCTCATTTTGATATATCACCTAAAAAAATTTAATGCATGTGTCAAAGTGATTATTAGCTTTCTTAAACCATTAGAAGTGATTTTTGCATTATTTAATTGATTAACACATTAGGTTTAATCAATTAAATATTTTGCAATGTCTCCCAATCATTTAACGAGACTCGTAATAGATAAAAGAATATTATAATAAAAACTCAATTATTAAATAAAAATGCTATGATAAAATTCAATAAAAAAATATAATTATTAAAAATTAAAATAGTTATAATTAAATTTATTTTTGATTAATATATAATTATATTTTTGATGTGTTATTTTTTATTTTATATATATATATATATATATATATATATATATATATATATATATATATATATATATATATATATATATATATATATATATATATATATATATATATATATATATATATATATATATATATATATATATATATATATATATATATATATATATATATATATATATATTAGAACGGAATCTCCAATTAATCCAGCTCTACTTGTGGTCATGTATATTTCATAATAAATGCCCCTAGTTTAAACAGATTTATGCCTCAAAAGACAAGAGATCCATAATCATCTTGCAATCCCTTTCACTACAATCCGAAAAGAGAAATGATAATTCCAACCAAAAAACTAGAAGTTCTTGCTTGTCGAATGTTAGTTTGCTGTGCACCACTGGTTATTAATGTATCGTGTATCACTATCATACAGTTGCAAACCTTTCCAAATAGAACATCTAGGTATTTAATTTGTTTTAATCATGAATCATCAAGTCTTTAATTAAGGGTCCAATTTCATTACCAACTAAAAATGTTGAGTTCTCTCACATATATGGTGGTTAATTATGCCACTTGGTATGTCATTAGTAATATCATAGTTCTTCATTTATATTTATATCATTAGTTCTTTATTTATACGAGTTAGTAAAAAACAAATACTCTTAAACCTCTCATCTTTTTATTAAAAAATTTAAAATCAAGTTGGGCTAGTGCTTAAAAAATTGAAAAACTTGATTGATCAATTAGAAAGATAAAACACATCAATTAATTGATTAAGTCTTAGTTATAATCGATTAAAATAAAAGTGAAATATATCTGATCTGACCTGATCAGAAACCTGATCAGAAGGGGACTACTGACTTGTCACATGACGTTGATCTGCTGCCTGTTCACCCGTTGGCAGGGTGAGAGCAAATACAGAAAATGGGTAAGAAGAGAATATCTGACCCTCTTGTGAAAGAGGGTATTTATAGAGAGACCCCAGCGCTGTGCCAACGGTCACTTGAGTTGGGCTGGATGGCCAGGCCCAACCCAAGTGACTGCTAGGGCTTATGCGGTGTAGTGAAGACCAGGACTTGGTCTTCGCCCTAGTCCAACTGTTCCGTGAACTCCGGAGAGTGGGTTGACCTGCTCTTTTTGTGAAGGACACGTTCTGCTCGACAAGGGAGAAGGTTCTGCCCGCGGAGGCAGTGTCTGGTCGACGGGGAGTCTTGTGCTCGACACAGATGAGGAAGGCTCCTTTGGGCCTTCCCCCAAGTGTATGTGGGCTGGGCCTTCTCGGTCAGGCCGGGGCCCAGGCCAGAACAATATCTCTATCGATTAAGAAAGTTTTTAATTGATTAAACGATATCGAAAATAAAAGTTTTTTTTAGCTACGCTAATCAATTAAATTATTGAATGGTTTATGCCTCTATGGTTTGTTTTCTTTTTTAATCTAGATTTTTTTTCAGTATGAAAGAGGTTTCTCTTCATTTCAAAATACATCAGTTTTTTAAATAGAAACTTTCTATTGTTTTTATTTCTCTCATTTTCTTATAAATTTTTTTTCTCAATAGAATCATCTTAGTGATAAAAGAGTGAAATTTTTTATCTAAGTTGTGTTGTAACAGTGATGTGTTGTAATTTTGTATTTAATAGTGTAGTTTTATTGTGATCTCTTTGTAATAATTTTGAATGTTACAAGAAAAACACGTAAAAAAAATCTTGGATGAAGGTTATTGAGTCATGCAGTAAGAGTTCTAATTGTTTTAAGGTTATTGAGTCGAAATTGTATAAAACCTCTGGTTAAGTTAAGATTGTGTAAAAGTTCAGAGTGTTTTTCGAAATTTTGTTAGCTTATCTTGTAAAAAAAGTTCAAGTTATTTGAAAGTTGTTTGGATTGGTCTGGTAAAAAAGTTCAAGATTGTTTTGGTGTAAATCTCAAAAGAAAACTCTTGCACATCAGAGTAAATTAAATGGTTTAGGTCAGACAAGGATAAACCTATGGTGCTATCTTTATATCCCTCTTTTTTTTCTCTTTTACTTCGGTTAATTATCTTTTACGTTGTTTATTTCATGTCTCTTCTCTTCTATTTTATTTTGTTTCTTTATCTCTGTTTATTCATATTTTCTTACATGAAAGATTTTAAATCAATGTGTTTTTAGTGACCTAATTTGTCATATGCAACAAAGTTATATGTATTTGTTTCTTTAGTTTATCATCTGAATTAGAAATAAATAAAAGTTTATTAGTTTAGAGGAGTCCTCTAATAAATGGGCATCATGACATATATGACTAAAAATGTAAGAAGAAATACTTTCTATTTAGTTACTTTATAAGAACTAAAACCATATGGGAAAGTCTAACTCAGTAAAGAAGTGAATAAATACTATTGTGAGACATATGAATTTGTCCTATATTTATTTATGGAACTTATTCATTCATTGTAGGCATACACTATTATATCATTGTCATAACACGAAAAATACCACGGGCATTCGCACACCTGAAATAATAACAGAGTCGTCACCGAAGTTTATTTATTCCAAAAAAGGAAAGTGAAAATATCGATAAAGACCTTTAAGAAAAAGAAAATGGTCGTCGCAACCAAAATCGAGTTCGGGAGCAGGTTATTCAAGGGGAGGTATTAGCACCACTCACATCCTTGTACTCAACGAGAACCATTTAGTTAGTTTTCTAAATATAAGTTTTAGATTTCATTTACTTTTTTTGCTTATGATTATTGAAAGTTTGAAAGGAAAAAGAAATGGACTAAAAAAGGTTTTTTTTATTATGGTGTTTGACGAGACGTTGAATCTCGCTTCTATGTATCCCTAGGTGTGATAGAGAACTCAAATATATGTAGTTCTTAGTTAAAATACCATGTACGTGTTGGTTGATTTTAGTGAGCGATGTTTAGGTCGCATTCTAGCGGTTAAACATTGCTTGTATGCTCACGTGTGGGGGTCATAAACGTATGTTTATATCGCGGTAGAATGGATAAAACATTGTTGGTTTATGAAAATATTTTTACGTCGTGCGGGGGAGAGAAAAGATAAGTTTGATTGGTTGAGTATGTTTTGAGTGGATGGCAAGTAATAGAATGGTAATCTAATTTCGGCCATCATCCAAATACACGAAACTAGGATGGATAATTACGTACAACTAATTATTTCGTCCAAATTATTTGTGATGAAAATTAAGTCACAATTCCTTAATGGAAGACAAGTATTTAAACAGGAGGCTAATTATGGCCATCATCCAAATACTTGGGACTAGGATGGATATTTACGTCTAACTAATCCTTTTTCATCCACTAAAGAATGAACTACATTCGGTTATTTATTGTGTTTTGAACGGAAGACAAATACTCCAACGATAGGCTAATTATGTCTATCATCCAAATACTCGAGGACTATGATGGATAATCACGTCCAACTAATCCTTCTTCATCCGGTTTTTATTGCGAAAAAACTATTAAAATGTTTTTTGGTTAATCAGAAAATAACTTGATGTTGCTCAAGTTTTTTTGTTCGCATCATTTTGAAAATGGTGTTATTTGATGGTGGAAGGGTTATGAATTTGATTTTGAAAAAAAATATTTATGTTGATCAAGGGTTTATAAATAATTGATTTTATTTACTTAATTTGTTGATTTAATTGATCAAGTTAGCCAACCAAAAAAATTACACAAATTAAATGGTGGGGTTCATACAAGAATGAGATGTGTGTAAAGATGGTAAAAGAAAATAAGGTTTGAGGCCCATCCAACAAAGTAAAAGAGAAACAAAAAGGAAATAAAAAAAAGAAATAAAACAACAATAAAAACGCAGCAAAAAGGAAAAAAATAGGTGTGTGAAAGAAGCTTGGCCCAAAGGCGCTGGTCCAATTCATAGTCAAGGGAGTCAAAATAATTGACTCTATTTTGATATGTTGGATCAAATACTAGGGAATTTATCCTGATCTAATGGATGAAGATTAGGGCGCATGGCAACTAGGGTGGGGCTCCCTGTACAAGGCCCCATAGTCAACTGAGAAGTCAAGACATCTAAGGGTGGTAAGAGGCTCCACATGTCTCTAAGAGTAGATGATGTAAATGGGCAAAAAAGAGGGAGGAGATTGAGTCTCTCATTTTCCAAATCTCTCTCTCTCTCTCTCTCTCTCTCTCTCTCTCTCTCTCTCTCTCTCTCTCTCTCTCTCTCTCTCTCTCTCTCTCTCTCTCTCCCCCTCTCTTCCTTTTATTCTTTATCTATTCTCTCTACCACTAACACAAAACCAACCAAATCTCAAACACGTTTTGGATCAAACACTGGGAAATATGAAGAACATGGGATGAACAGTTTGAATGTTCATCCCCAAATTTCAAAATTACCACAAAAACAATATCACATTCATGTAATACATCAAATAATCAATCAAAAGGGAAATAATAAAACCTAATTTGAGGTTAAAGGAAATCTCTCTATCCTTTCATAATTAAGGCACCCTTAGATGAATAATCTCCCCCTTACCTTGTAATTCCAGCAAAAGCTCTTGTTCTCTATTATCCTCTTTTTCACGTCCACTGATAATTACCCTCCAAACCTCTTTTTCTATTTCTCTACAAATATATTCTACGATAATTAAATTCCTCAAACTTATAATTTCAATTTTTAGCCAACCTCATACCTATAAATAAAGGTTCCATTTCTCATTTCAAACTATCCAGAACCGTGTTTTGACCTCTCTCTCTCTCTTTCTCTCTAAAGTTTTATTTAACTTCCTTTCATTAATGTTTTAGCCTAAGTTTTTTTGTGATAAAAGTTCTTTTGTGAATGAGGATACTTTTGTAATTCTAAAAAGGATACAGATTTAAATTCATCAAGAAAATCTTTTGTATACACCTTTGTTGAATATTATCCATGTAGGGATTTGTTTGCGTAAAAAGTTAAACCCTTAAAAAACTTTGGTTTGGGATTGTGTGTTCCAATCCTAGTCTAGGTTCTAGATCTACATGATGTTATAATCTCACAGGTTATTGGTTATTCCATGTAAAACCAAGGTTTGAGCTCAAAGGTTTAGGAACTTAAAGACTAACCGCTCCAAGGTCTGTGTTTATGGAAAGAAGACTAACCGTTTCATTCGATCATTAGGAAGAAATATTCACCACTTCACTCCTGATTTTATTCTGAAGAAAAGACACAAACACACATATCTACCGTCTTGTATTATTTTGTTAAAGATCAACCATCATTTCCTTGTATAAGAGGGTTTGTGAGACTTTCCTACTAAAATCTCTCAAAGTTTATTGGAAAGTCTCAAGATCAATTCTTTGGAATATGATAAGTCATTTTTGACTAAACCTGTATAACTATTAGTGCTCTTTTTCTTCCTTTAACTCTTTACTTTCCACAGTTTATTTTCTGCCTTTCGATTTTCCACGGCTAGGTTTTCAAAAATGTTTTTAAACTCTGATTTTATTTCTCTAAGTTTTTCAAAACCACATTTTTCCAAACCACATAGTTCACCCTCTATTATGTGTGAAGTCTCAAGTCTAACATTTTTATCATCTCCACATGGGACTGGTTGTGTTTGAAAGACTGCTCAATAGTTTCTATGATTTTTAGAATGGTTTATCATTTGGTTGAGTGTTTGTGAACATAAAAAATAAAGTTAACCTGAGGTGTTAATAGTGAGAAAACTTGATGGGGTTAGATTTTATTGATATACTCTCAAGTAGCATCTATGACCAGTAATACGCAATTCTAATCAACTATTAATATTACCCCCTCAAAGTTCTCATCATATCTCATGTTCGAGTCAACAACGTGAGATCAATTGTATTACTTAATAGATAATCTCTCATCCTAATAACCAATATGTTAGCATTAAATTTCAACAGTTAATACAGATACTAACCTAAATCTATGTCTAGACTTCAGCATATTCAATAGATAAAATATTTGAATCTAGTAAAGACCAGTATCTTTCAAATATCAAGTCATGTTATGAAAACATGTTTTAGGTAGCTAATCCAAAACAAGCATTAAGAATGAAGAATCCATCAATATTAAAGCTTAAGAAGAATTAAGTAGAACGTTGTGGTTGGGATCAAAACATAAGTATTAGGAAAACTACATTTAACCCCACCAAAAGATAAAATTAGTCATGCTTACTAATTGTAGCTTTACAATTAAGCTCTAGAAGAACGAAGTTGAACAACATATCTGACGATTCCTCGAGCAATGCTTTGGCCCACAATCTTCCTTTCGTTTTTTCTTCTATTGTGATTTGCGGTGTTAACCTAACTTTCACGGAGAACTACCTCAAATTCATTGACGAGCTCTTTTTGAATAGAATGAAATCTATATTTATAGGGTCTGATCTGGTATGCTCGCTAAGCGCACTTTTCATCTATGTTTAACGCACTTACTTTCTTCTCTTCTGAGAAATGCAACCTCATCTAAAACTTTCCTTTGTCGTCTTATGTCTCTAAGCGATGATCATATATCAATTAGAGCGCCTAATTTCTTCACCATTAAATCAAGCCATCTCATCCAAGTCGATTTTGGTCGGCTAAACCTTGCTTAGCATGCTTCAAGCTTGTTTAGCGAGTTATGTTGCCTTTTCTGGCTTAGCAAGCTTTGGTTCCCTTTTCTTTGCTAAGCGAGCTTTGGTGCCTTTTTGTCTATTTTTGTGTACTTTTTTGGTCCTTTTTGTCTGTACTTAATAAATATAGTTAAAAAGTTCATATCGACGTTTTATCATATTTTCTTGATAAATTTGAGTTTTTTTTCATTTATTTCTTGTAAATAAGTTAACAAGTGCCTATGTATTTTGCGTATTTTTGACATTTATTTTGTTGACTGTTCTTTAATTGCTAGTTGGAACCTCTTAGTCTACAAGCAACTCCTCCGAAACAATGATGAGTTAAGAAAAGAGTTAGAGTTTTTGGAAGATGAAGAATTGAAAGAGGAAGGAAAGTGGGCCACCACCAAAACCACTTAATGCAAGTTGGCTTGACAAACTTGAAACCATGGAAATCATAACTGAAATGACCAAAGACAATGTGTAAGAAATTTCCACTGCGTTAGCAACATGCCTACCTAGAGGTAGGATATGTGTTACCGGTTATCGTAGCTTCTAACCTACCACCAACACAAGAGAGTCTTCTCTTGTCAGTTTTGAAGGGGAACAAAAGATCATTACTTAGAAAATGGCTGATATTAAGGGAGTCACTCTCACTATTTGCATGTATATAATTATATTGGACGAGAATACAAAGAATAATATAGAAATCCAAATAAGACTAAACCTAATTATGAAGCAAGTGGGGAAGAAGGAGATCATAAAGTAGGTGGATGTTGGATGATTTACCCCGTCTCGAACAACTTTTAGGTAAGCCTTGTATAGCGTGTTTCGAAGAAATGAGGCATGATAGTTGTCAAGAATGACAAAAATGAGATTATCCTTGCAAGATATGTGACTGGATGGAGAATTTGTATGGATTGCTGAAAGTTAAACAAGGCCATAAGGAGTGACAATTTCCCCTTACTCTTCATTGATCAAATGCTGGATAGATTGACTAATGTGAAATATTACTGTTTCCTTGTTAGTTACTTAGGTTATAATCAACTTTTCATAGCACCTGATGATCAAGAAAAGACCACATTCACATGTCTATATAATTTTTTTTTTACAAGAATCTCATTTGAACTATGTAATGTTCCTACTACATTTCAAAGGTGCACGATGACCTTTTTTATATATATTTTATCTTATATTATCGATATAACTTTCATGCATAACTTCTAGTTGCTTTTGTCACGTTATTACCTATAAGAAGTATAATACTTTTTATGACAAACTTGTTGCCAATATTTCAACGAGTATTACCTGTTTAAAAGGGGTGACAACTCTGATATATTTTGTTTGCAAGAACTATGTTAAATTTTGAAGGTTGCGACTATGTTTAACTTTTCTTGTATAAATGCAAATACTTATGTAATAGTAGGTCTTTGGCATTGTATTCCTTTCGTATGTGAGAAACTACCAATTGAAAATACGTATTTTGATTTTTTTTCCCATGTTGCATGAGTTCTATAACGGGTGACAAAACTCTCCCTCAAAAAATTTAACACTGCTATAAGTAGGGGTGGACAAATTTGAATCGTCTGATTGAAACGACTGACCTATTGTCTTTTTTGTGCAAATAGATTAGGTCGGGTTAGTGTCAAGTTGATCCAGTTACTAATTTGAGTAGTATATGGTTGATTCGATCAGGCTAAGATGATTTTTTTGAAACTATCAGAAACTAAACCCGACCAAACTCAATTAATACTTATTTTATTTATTTTTATTCCTATAGAGTTTAGCCATTGTAAAAATGGGTTCAAAATGTTGTCTGGTTACTATATTTTTTTTTTAATTTAATGGTGATATTGTATATTCACAAAGATACAAAACATATAAAAAATAAAATTTTAATATTATTTAATTTGTCGTTTAAAGTATGATAATGACCAAATAATTTTAGAAACGTTTTCACATGATAATAATATTTTTCAATAATGAAAAAAATAATTATTCATTAGCTTATTTTAAAATTTTGATAGTTTTTTAATTAATTAAAAAAATGAATGGTTGTAAATTTTATAAAATTTGGATCATTTTAATAGTTTTAGTCCAATAAATATTTAACCACCTAAATCTATTCGATTTATCTGTCAAATCAGTCCAATCAAATTTGTCAAAAATCAAAATTTTATTGATCAAAATTAAACCTTAAAATAAAATCATAATTTACGTCAAATTTAAATTTTGAGTCCGATATCAATGTTAACCATCCAATTGTCTAACACTAACCACAAGTAGTCTGAGGGGGAATTCAAACCGGAGACATTTTTTCTTCGGTTAAATGTGATCATAATATAAAATTATATTAACTTATATGTTAAAAGTACAATACTCATTTTTAATTTATACATGAAGTTATTACAAAACTTCAAATGTAACCTCCACTTCAAATTTCAAACTTCAAAGTTATTTAAATCACATAGCCACATGATATCACTAAAAGATAAGTGATCAATCAGTGAGTAGCTATTGATCTGTTTTGTCTATTGAGTTGTTTATAGAAGTTGTTAATGAATTCTTCAGCTGCCATGTCCACCTGATAACTATCTCCTTCATCAGCTGCCATGTCCACCTGATAACTATCTCCTTCATCTTTGAGCGCAAAAGGCGAATCAGTAACTCTTAGTTCTCTCGCAACAGGCAATGTATCCAAACAAGAATTTCTCACAGCTATGGTGTTCATGATGAAAACATCTTTGTATCGCTGGCGCGGCTTGGAGAGGCGGCGGCTAGACTGGTAGAGAGGGTTGACAGGAGTGTTGCTGCAGCTGAATTCGTATTCGCAGGGAGATATGAAGGAGTTATCGTTGTCGCGACACGTGAAAGAGGAATAATATAATTGGTGATTCATCATGAGAGTGTTGATGAAGCCTTTTCCAGCAAGTTTTCCATGTATCATTGTTTTGGTCTTGGCTATGCCTTTTGTTATCATGAACAATGATACACGTACCATTTTCCATAGCTTTTTTGCTACCACCCCTTGTCTTGCTTCAATTTCCATTTTCTTCGATAGGGTTTGAGGAGAGTTGGAAGCTATATATAAATAATCTTCAATTAGAAGAACATTGGAGGGACGAGGAATAAGTGGTTGAAATTGTGTTGTACATTACATTGAAGTTGAGTTGCATTGTTGTAGAAGGTCTCTATGAATTGATGGTACCTTATTAATTTCAAAATCAATGGGTTGTTAGTATAATTAATAGTTGGAAAAATGACTTGGGTGGTGCTATGCTCTTGCGGTCAAGGAATAGCATTTGCCGTGTAGACCAAGCAACTAAATGATTCATATATAAACTTACCCACCATTTTCATAATCAACATTTTTTACTAATAAATACAAAGAATTTAAGGTAAACGCGATCACCTAACCAAAACAAATATAGTATACATAATACATTTAAAATTTTAAAATCCAAAAATTTGTGGATGAAAAAAAATATATTAATAAAGTTTTGTTTAAGCGCTCTTAAGGGTCCCAATAAAAAAGACTAGAGACAGAGTGAATATGTGTTCCATCTTTTTCGCCTACAATACATAAATTCGTATCATGAAACATCATTTATCATTTAAATCAATCAGATAATTGTCTGCATAATACGTCGTGATTCATACAAATTGTTCTTACCTCTCCCACTATATAAGGGAAAAACTATGTCATTCTCAAATATTCAAGTTGTTGAACATGTCAATATTTCAATATAAGTATGAGTTTGAAAAAAATTCCTTAAGTCTCACATTATTAGAAAATTAAATAATTATAGAGTGCAGTCTAAGAGGGAGATGAATTAGATTTGCTGGTTTTTCTTACTTTATTGAAAGATTCTAAATTTTTTATTTTAAGTAAAGTAACTATTGGTTTTTGTTCTGGACTGGGCCTAGGCCTGCCCATCCGTCGGGCAGGTCCAGCCCAACGCTATTTGGGGAAGGCCCAAATAGGCTCAAATTGCCCAGTGTCGGGCACATGCTCTCCCGTCGACCAGACAGCTCCCTCGTCGAGCAGGATATTCCCTTCGCCGGGCAGAACAACACGTCATCCACACGTTCTCCACGTGCTCCCGCCGCGGGAACACGTCATCAGACAACTACCCACCTTCGGATGAACTAGTCAGCCCACCTTCTGGAGATCACGGGACAGTTGAACTAGGGCGAAGACCATGTGCTGGTCTTCACTACACCACGTAAGCCCTAACAGTCACTTAGGTTGGGCCTGACAATCCAGTCCAACACAAATGACCGTTGGCCCTGCGCTGGGGTCTCTCTATAAATACCCTCTTTCACTAGAGGGTCAAGTATTCTCTTCTTAACCTCTCTTCTGTATTTGCTCCCACTCTGGTCCATTACTTACTTTGGCATCGGAGTGTCCTGCAGGTACACCCCTCCTCTTCCATACTTCTGGTGAACAGCTAGCAGATCAACGACGCGTGGCAAGTCATTGACTCCCTTCTGATAAGGTCAGATCAGTTTTAGTTATTAGAATGAATAGTGCAGAAAATAAATGAACACAAAGAATTATTCTAGTTTCTCTTATAACAATATTACATCTAGTCTCTTCACACCTTGAAAGATTATCCACTATGATGAGATTCTTGTTATAAGTCTTACACTAAAATCAAGTAAAACTTTCTCATCAAAAACGAAAAAAGCACACCACTTTCTTTTTCACACCTTTAGAAAGCACGCCACTTTCTGTTATACAAACTTATCATCACACACTTTGATGATTAAGTTAACACAATCTTCACTTTGAATAATTGAAATAAAATTGATTCTTGAAATGATTCCAATAAGATAGTTTGCTTTTCTCTTTCATAATGAATGTACAAAACTTTGGATGATTTGAAAAATTATGCACAAAGTTTTAACTAAAAGAATGAACAAACACTTTGATGATTTGTTTCAATTGATATGAAGATTAATTTTTTTTGGAAAGAGGTAATCTTTGTTTATGTTGTAAACATGCTTATATACATCATGAAACATTGTTATGTAAAAATGTACAACTTTGGAAATAAGCCATGAATCATTGCAATGTGTTAGAAACATTTTAAGTTTGAAAAAACTGCACTGCTTCAGTTTGGTAATCGAATATCACTTTACAAATGTTCAAAAAATCAATTTTCAAAAACTGGTATTCGAATACCAATAAGTGCTATTTGAATACAACTCCTTCCAAAAGTGAAATTTTAAGTATTTTTTTCAATTGGTGTTAGAATACCACAATATGATATTCGAATACCACTATGTCATTTTGCTTAAAAATTCATTTTTAAAGTATGGCACAATGTATGAACATGAATGAAAATGAAATAAGAGTTTAGACGAAGTGAAACATATTTTGTTTTAGGCAATTGAATGTGTTATAATATGAATTGCAACATGTACCTTAGTTATGCTTCCATTGATTCAAATGTCGCTTAATTCTTGATTATCTTAATTTGTGACATGCATGATATAAATTGGTTCTTTTTCTTCTTTGAGAACTTTTTTCTTGATCAAAACATATTCTTGGTACAAGATGCATTTAAAAACTATGTGTGTTTGTGTGTTAATTGAGAAAAATCTAAGTCTCACATTGATTAGATTACATATTATGGCTAGCTTAATTCATTATAAGGACTACACATGTTTTCTTAAGAAATGTGGTTTGTGCTTAACTCAACCCTAGAAAACAAGCTTGTAAGGAGAGGATCGCTGCACTTATAAACACATGTTCAAGCCATATATTATTTTATATGGTACTCTTAACACACCCCTCATGCCTAGGACTAGACATGTGAAGTGTGAAAATAAATGTTGGGTGGCCCGATATCAGAAATTTGACAGCAGGTGGTCCACCGAGTCTTAAACCAAGCTCGGATGGCATCTTAAGAAATGTGGTTTGTGCCTAACTCAACCCTACGAAACTGACTTGTAAAGTGAAGATTTCTCCCACTTATAAACACATGTTTAAGCCATATATTATCCGATATGATATTTTTAACATGTTTCATTCTAAAACACACTAAATGCTACTTTTGAGTTTTTTTCCTTCCTAACACTATTTACTTTTCATTTTCTAATTTTTGAAGCACAAACTTCTTCCCTTTTCTTTTTACTTGTTTAATTTATTAAGTGTTTTATTGGATTTTCTTTGGAGAATTGTTTAAATTTCTTCTAGTTCGAAAAACTATTTAGGGTAGTCAAATGACTATTATTGAATTTCCTTTGGAGAATTATTTGAATTCCTCCTCATTTAAGAAATTATTTAGAGTGGTATTTATACCATATTTGATGGTATGTGTACCATCAAAGGGTGTATTTACTGACTGATTATCTATTGCGCAAGTAGTAATTATATAGTTGAACTGAGTTATTTTATCTTGGAGGCATCGTGGTTGATCATATACCTTGTATAATTTAGGGTAATATTGTGAAACTTCTTAAAGAGGTCAACCTATTCTGCGACTCGATCCGGTAATTTCTTAAATGAGAATTTTATCAAAATCGTAAAACAATAATCTTAAGACATTTCCAAACTTCCATGGCTACTGAAAAAATTATTGGTGCTTTTGCTACTGTCTTTGACAAATCGTTCATGTTTTAGGGAAGACACTTCAAATCCTGACAACAAAAAATGTGATTTTTCTTAACCTTAAAAAATATTGTCAATATTTTGAATGATGACATTCCTATTGTTACATCTGGATAAAAAGAGAAAACTAACAGTAAAAAATATATGGACTCTGGTGAAACATTTAATTCTGATGAATCTAAATATGTTGTATAGAAAGAAAATGATTATCTCAACAAAAATCATATTCTGAGTGAACTCGAAGATGACATGTATGATTATTATGGTAGTTGCAATACTGCAAATCAATGTTGGAAAGCTCTGAAAAAGAAGTATGATATCGAAGAGGTTTCAGAAAAGAATTATATTGTTAGTCTCTACATGAAGTATCAAATGGTAGATAAAACGTCTATGGAGGCCCAATGTCACGAACGTCAAAGTATTGCTCATGAGATCATCACATAAGGTATGTATTTAGACGAACAATTTCAAATTACTTTTATTATTGATAAATTCCCCCTAATTTGATAGATTTAATAAATAAAAAATCTTCAAAACAAAACAAAAGAATTTTCAATTGAAAGTCTAATTATACGTATTAGAATTGAAGAAGAATCACAGAGATAAGATAAAAAATAATAAAAGCATTGGTTATTGCAATTAACAAAAAGGAATTCAGTTAAGTTTTAAAACCATCTAGAAAATAATTAAAGAATCAGAACCGCATCTATGTGAACCGAATAGAGAATGGAAACCCTTCAGGGGCCCCAATTGCTCTAATTGATAGGAACCAACCACCACCTCAAAGAAATGATGATGGTTCTTTCACTTTCTACAAATGTGAAAAACCAAGTTGTCGTGGCGTAAAAAATTATCACGTGCATTCACACGCTCGAGATGATAATAGAGTAGCCACCAAACTTTATTCATTCCAAAAAGAAAGAAAAAGTATTAATAAAACCGTTAAAATAAAAAGAAAATGGTCGTCACAACCAAATTCAGGTTCGAGAGTCAATTATGCAAGGGGGAAGTATTATCACCCCTCACATTAGTTGTACTCAACGAGAACTATTTAGTTAGATTTTAGAATAGAATGTTATCTTACATTTATTGCTTTCTTATGATTATTAAATGTTGAAAAGGAAAAAGAAAATTGTGCAAAATAAGTTTTTTTTTATTAGGGTACTTGACAAGATTGCGAGTCTTGCTCCTACGGATCCTCAGGTGTGATAAGGAAACAAAGTTACGTGGTTTTGGGTAAGATAATATATATTTTTGCACGGGGCGACTTAAGAGTTTGTTTCTATCGCAGTAGAACAGATAAATATTGTTCGTTTGTGATAAGGTTTTTGACCGCGCATGAGCTAGAAAAGATTGGTTTGAATTGTTGAATTGTTTTTAGGAGGATGACAAATGTTGGGTAAGACCAAGATGTATGCCTCGGGGCCGACCATTCGAGGTTTTAAGGACTGTAAACCCCAATGTCCTTTTTCATCCTAATTTGATTAAATATTTTATAATGGAAGAAGAATGACCGGTAAGACCAAGATGTATGCCTCGGGGCCGATTATTCAAGGTTTCATGAAGTGTAAACCTCAATATCCTCTTACTTCCTATTTTATTAAGAAAAGGTTTTTCGAAGCGCTTAAGTTGAAAATAAATTGATATTGATCAAACATTTTGGTTTGCGTTTAGAAATAGTTTGATTTGGAGAAAAGATTTCGTGAGTTTGATTTTGAAAATGTTTTATAATGAACAAGGTTTTTATTTGGAAAAAGATTGATTTTATTTATTAAAATGTTTTTAATTAGTCAAATAAATAAAACAATAATGAAATAAATAGAGAGAAAACAAATATAATGGGAGATAATGTGCAAATAATTGTGAGGTGTGTGCTAAATAATCAAGAGGAAAAATTTAGGCTAAAGGCCCAACACAAAAAAAAAAAATTAACAATTAAAACAAAACAAAAACAAGTAGCAAAAAAACAAGGGAATGCAAATAGCTGGGCCCAAGGCGCATGCAAGGCCCAAAAGGGGTGTGTGAACCAATCTGATGGCCAAGAGAGTCAAGATTGCTAACTCATTATGTATCATTGGATCACATGGCTAGAGATCTAAAGGCGAGGACGCACGATAATGTAGTGGGGGCCCCACACGGGATCCTAGGTCAAAGCATGATTTTGAAAATCTAACGCTTTATGGAAGGCTACATGTGGCCAGTGGAGAATGAGGGTGGGGAATAAAAAACAAAGAGGAGTTCACGTGGTGCTCATTTTTTCAATTTCCTCTCTCTCTCTCTCTCTCTCTCTCTCTCTCTCTCTCCCACAAACACGATTTCACAGTTTCCTCTAAAAAAAGATGAACAAAAGATGAATACCATGAATGTGTTCATCATGATTTCAATTTCTTACCAAATCTCTCCCAAATCAAAACGTGCAAACACAAACTGCTTCCCAATTTTCTTCATAAACATGAATAAAATATCTAAAAAGCCAGAACAACAACCATAAGCTCCGATCAAGCTTTCCCTTAAAACAAAAACCTAGCCCCAATTCTTATTATTATTTGGCTCGGTTACAATATAATTTTAGCATTTGAAGAAATAAACATGACAAGCAATATGAAAGCTATATACAACGGAGAAAAACAAGGAAAGGAACCTCGCCAAAATCTAGAATTTCGGCGAGAACTCTAGCGAGATTTGTAACCTTTTAGTACACTCTTATTGCTCTTTTTCTTCCTTCCTTTTCTATTTCTTCTCAACTCTTCTAAGTCTCTTCACCTTCTTCTGCTTGAACATCTCCTTCTATGGTGGTGGTGGTGGTGACTGAAGCTCAAGTAGAGGTGCTCCAAGGTGAACCTTAGCAAAGCATTGAAAAACAAATCTGAAGTGAGGGATTTGGAATGTATTTCCGTAGTGTGCTCTTAGGGTTTTTCAGTGTGATTAGAGAGGTTTTTTTATATAAGATAAAACATGGGATTCATGTGGGAAGTTTTAGAGGGAGTTGTATAAGTGTGTGAGTAGGGTGAGGGATGTGTAACTATGAATGTGAAAAAACATGTGAGGTTGTATGGGATGTGGAAGATGGAAGATGGCAAGGTATATAAGTTATGTTATTGAGTAACTCGTGCTTCAAAAGCTTGTAAATTATTTCTTTTTTGAGATATTGGATCGAACTTTAATATGATCAAAGTCTGTTCACGAGTAATGCGTGTTGTAGTCGAAGTTTGTTCTAACATACATTAGTAAATATTGCTAGGTTTGTTAGCATGTTGAATTGGGTCTAGCTTGTAAGTCCAATTATTTAAGTTAGCTTGTACGCTAAATTAGCTTGTAATGGGTAGTTGTTAAAAAGCCCATTAGGTTAGTGTGTTAATTTTCTTATAAATAGCATGCTAGTCTTTCATCTTGGCATAAGGAAAATAGGAAGATAAAATCCTAATTTCAAGAGAAAGAGAGAGAGAGGTTATTTTGTTATTCTTGTAATCTTATTTCTAAGAGAAAGGAAAGAATAGCAGTTTATAACTATTCTTTGTTGTTTTACCTTATTTTCTTGGTTAACCCTAACCCTTGTGTGTTTCTTGATCATAAAAAAACCATTTATATTTTGTTTCAAGACATCCGATTCATAATAAATTGGTGTGGTGAGCATGGAGAAGAAGCCTTCAACAAAGTATGAGATTGAAAAGTTCACCAGAGTGAACGACTTCGGTCTGTGGTTTCTTGAAGGGAGAGGCAGCCATGGACGTTGCGTTAACAACAAAAGAAAAGACGAGCATGATTGAGAAAACCAACAATGCAATATTGTTGAGCCTTGGTGATAAGGTTTTTTGACAGGTATCAAAGGAAACTACAGCATTGGGGTTATGGGTGAAACTTGAAAGTTTGTACATGACCAAATCCCTGGTGAATTGACTCTACCTGAAGTAAGCTTTGTATTCATTCAAGATGAGTGAAGACAAAGTGTTGGATGAGAAGTTGGATATGTTCAATAAGTTTATTCTTGATCTTGAAAATATTGATGTGAAGATCGATGATGAAGATCAAGCATTGTTGTTGTTGTGTGCTTTGCCCATAACATATGCTCACTTCAAAGAAACTCTCTTGTATCGAAGGGAGTCCCTGAGCTTTGAAGAATTTCAATTTGCCTTGTATTCTAAGGACTTGAATGAACAAAAGAAGCATAAAACTTCGACGGTGGGCGAAGGTTTGGCCGTTAAGGGAAAATTCTTGTGAAAGGATGGTAAGTTCGACAAGAAGAAAGGTAAAAGTCAACATAAGTCTTATAGTGGCAAAACATCTGGTATTCGATGTTATCACTGTAAGAAGAAGGGTCACACAAGAAAGGTGTGCCCTGAACTCCTGGAAGATCATAAAGGTAATGTCAATGCAGCCATTATTCAAGATGACTTCGACTCATCTGATGTTCTTGTGGTTTCAAGTGGCGACTCAAGAAAAGAGTGGATTATGGATTTAGGTTGCACTTGGCACATGAATCCAAACAGAGAATTGTTCAAGGATCTATGTCATAAAGATGGTGGATCGATGCTGCTGGGAAACAACAAATCTTGAAAAATTGCAGGTATTAGATCTGTGAGATTCAAGCTCCATGATGAGTCAATAAGGTTATTGACTGAAGTCAGATATGTACCTGACTTGAAGAGAAATTTGATTTCTCTTGGTGAATTCGACAGAAAGGGTTACATTTTTTAATAAGAGAAAATTATCCTAAGAGTCATGAAGGGGTCGAAGGAAGTCTTGAGAGACGTGAAGAAACAAGGCTTGTATACCCTTGAGGATGAGGTTGTAAGTAGTTTGACAAATGTTGCACCCACGAAACCTGTGTCAAAGACAGAATTATGGCACACAAGATTGGGCCATGTCAGCGAAAGAGGCTTGGTCGAATTGGGGAAGCAGGACTTGCTAGGAGGTGACAAAGTCGAAAAGTTTGAGTTTTGTGAATCTTGTGTATTTGGTAAATCCTGTAGGGCGAAGTTTAACAAAGGAAAACAAAGAACACATGGATCCCTGGATTACATTCATGCTGATCGTTGATGACTATTCCAGAAAGCTATGGGTATTCATCCAGAAGACGAAGGATGAAACTTTTGAGAATTTCAAAAGTTGGAAGATTCTGGTCGAAACTCAAACTGGAAGAAAGGTTAAGAAGTTGAGAACCGACAATGGCCTTGAGTTTTGCAACGAAGCATTTGAAAGTTACTGTGTTGAGTCTGGAATTGCAAGGCATAAGACTGTAGCAGGTACTCCTTAACAAAATGGCTTAGCTGAGAGATTCAATTGAACAATCCTTGAAAGGGTTAGATGCATGTTAGTTAGTGTTGGATTGGAGAAGGTGTTTTGGGCGGAGGTTGTTTCGACAGCAGCTTATCTGATAAATAGATGTCCCTCGACTGCCTTGGGAATTAAGACACCTGAAGAAGTTTGGTCGGGACATCCACCTAGTCTCGATAGACTGAGAGTTTTTGGATGCGTGGCCTATGCTCATATTAGGTAAGATAAGGTCGAACCTAGAGCTTTGAAATGCATGTTCATGGGATACCCTGAAGAAGTCAAATCTTATAGGCTATGGTGCCTAGAGCCAGGTCATAAGAGGTGTATCACCAGTTGAGATGTAGTTTTCAATGAAGTAGAAATGACTTTCAAGATAACTAATAATGCTGACAAATAGCTGGAATGGGGAGAGATTCCTGTTGAGGTAGAGCATGTTGATGTTGAATTGCATATCCCAGATGAAGTCGAAGAAGACGCAAAAAATGGTGTTGAAGATGAGGAGACTGATAATGACTACCTGCTAGTAAGAGACAGGTCGAGGAGAGTCATCAAGCCACCTCAGAGACCTGGGTATGCATATCTTATAGCTTATGCCTTAATCTATGCAAGTGAGGTTCTAGACGAAGAACCTAGAGACTATAAGGAAGTTATGAGGAGTTGTAAGAAGACTGAACGGATGAAGGCCATGGATGATGAGATGAAATCTATTCATTTTAACAACACCTGGTAACTGATCAAGAAACCTGCTTGAGCCAGGTTAGTCAGCTATAAATGGACTTTCAAATTTAAGAAAGGGATCGAAGAAGTGTCGTCGAAGAGATATACAGAAAGATTGGTTGCTAGAGGGTTCACTCAGAAAGAAGGTGTTGACTTCAATGATGTGTTCTCTCCTGTTATGAAGCACAAATCCAGTCAAATGTTGCTTGCCACTATAGCCCAGTTCGACCTTGAATTGGAACAGATGGATGTGAAGACTACGTTTTTGTATGGTGATCTAGATGAAACAATCCTTATGAGGCAACCTGAAGGGTATGTCGAAAAAAGGAAGGAAGATTATGTGTGCAAGCTGAATAGATCCTTATATGGACTAAAACAATCCCCTCGACAGTGGAATAGGAGATTCGAAAAGTTAATGGCACGCATAAGTTTCATTAGAAGTCAGTTCGACCACTGTGTTTACTTTAGATTTCGACCTGGTAATTAATTTGTTATTTTCTTGCTTTATATGGATGATATTCTAATAACAAACAACATTGTCGAAGATGTAATGAGGGTGAAAGCTGAATTCAATAAGGAGTTCGACATGAAGGATTTGGGAGCTGCGTCCAGGATTCTTGGTATTGACAACCGAAGAGATAGAAAGCAGTCAAAATTATGCTTATCTCAAGAGGCATGCCTACGGAAGATTCTCGAAAATTTTGGTATGTCGAATTCAAAGTCTGTTGTGACTCTGACAAACTCTCAACTCAAGTTGAGTATAGATCAGTGTCCCAGTACTGATGTCAAAAGAGCTTATATGAATAGTATTCCATATGTTAATATAGTGGGTTCTCTGATGTATGTTATGGTCTGTACTAGACCCGACATAGCATATGCAGTAAGTCTTGTAAGCAGGTACATGACGAATTCGGGAAAGACTCACTGGCAAGATTTGAAGTGGATTCTAAGGTACATAAATGGGTCTCTGAATAGAGTCCTAATTTATGGTGGAGCCTTGGGTGAAGATAGTAAAGCAACAATTGAAGGATATGTCGACTCTGATTAAGCAGGTTATATGGATTCCAGAAATTCTATTTCTGGATATGTATTTACTATGTTTGGGACAACAATCAGTTGGAAAGCTACACTTTAGAAGGTCGTTGCCTTATAAACCACTAAACCGGAATATATCGTCCTAACTGAAGCTGTGAAGGAAGCATTGTGGCTTGAAGGTTTTGCAAAGGAGCTGAAACTTTAAGGTCGAGTTATCACTGTTAAATATGATAGTCAAAGTGCAATGCACATGTTGAAGAATTCAGCCTATCATGAGTGAACCAAGAACATTGATGTAACGCTGCATTTCGTCAGAGGAGTAATCGAGCATGGAGAAGTCCAAGTGGTGATGGTTTCGACAGATCATAATGTTGCTGATATGATCACCAAGACGTTGTCCAGTTGCAAGTTTTTCTACTGTATGCAGTTGATAAAGCTGCATAAAGAAAGCTAGTTTCTTGATATTATAGAGTTAGATCCAAGGTGGAGATTTGTGAGATATTGGATCGAACTCTAGTATAATCAAAGTCTGTCGCGAGTAATACGTGTTGTAGTCGAAGTTTGTTCTAACATGCATTAGTCAATATCGCTAGGTTTGTTAGCATGTTGAATTGGGCCTTACTTGTAAGCTCAATTGTTTAAGTTAGCTTGTACCCTAAGTTAGCCTGTAATGGGTAATTATTAAAAAAACACATTAGGTTAGTGTGTTAATTTTCTTATAAATAGCATGCTAGGCTCTCATCTTGACATAACGAAAAATAGGAAGATAAAATTCTAATTTCAAGAGAGAGAGGTTCTTTTGTTATTCTTGTATCCTTGTAATCTTATTTCTAAGAGAAAGGAAATAATAGCAGTTTATAACCAATCCTTATTGTTCCTTGTTGTTTTACCTTGTTTTATTTGTTAACCCTAACCCTTGTGTGTTTCTTGATCATAAAATATTTTATTATTATTTTATCTTAGTTGTATGTATGAGGGATGTATGTAATGAGACGTCAATAACCGATTAACTAAAGAGACATCAATAAATTAATAACACATCTAATATCAATGGTAGAATATGAAAATACAATAGAATATATTTATAACTAAAAGATAGTATTGTTATAAATCTATTGTTTGAAATTAGTTGATAAATATTTTAGTTAAATTTTATAATTATAATGTAACATGTAACAGACTTTTAAATTTATATTTAGTGTCACAATATAGTTTCATAAAGAAATTGATAAATAGTATTATTTTCATTATTATTCTATTTAAATCAACATTATTATTATTATTATTATTATTATTATTATTATTATTATTATTATTATTATTATTATTATTATTATTATTATTATTATTATATTATTATTATTATTATTATTATTATTATTATTATTATTATTATTATTATTATTATTGTTATTTTTATTATATTAATTTATATTTTAAATTAGATTATGAATATGAACAATATTATTATTATTATTATTATTATTATTATTATTATTGTTATTATTATTATTATTATTATTATTATTATTATTATTTTTTTCATAACTTATAACATAGTTATCATACATCAAAATAATAATAAGGACTAACGTATTTATTACTATTTATTTATTTATTTATTATTTATTATTTATTATGATACATAAAAAAATTCATTTGATAAAATAATTTTAAAAATAAAATTGTTAATTTGAATTCTAAAAATTATTTTATTAAATTATATAATGAAAAATACTTTTATTATGTTTAATAATTAAATTTAAAATTATATAAAATAAAATATATGATTTAGTCACTAAATAAAATCGAGAAAAAGTTTTCTTATAATTTTTATACACTAAGTGTAAAATATTTTTATTATAATTAGTTATTAAAATAATTTTTATATTTATGATTTATGATTTGTATTTTTTATTTTTTATTTTATTGAAACAATGACTTGCATTAATTATTTTTGAAAACTAAGTAATTAAAAACTTATATAAAAATATGAATAATGTAGTAAATGATTTTATTCTTACTTTATTTCTTTTTTTATCTATTTTTTCTCTATAGTAATTATTCATGAATTTGTTTTTTATTTTTTATATAATCATCATTGGAGTGTATTATTTATAATTTTAGTGATTATTAAAACAAAATTTATTTTTATCTTTTACTTTTTAAATTAATGGTAAAAGAATGAAGAGTTTTACAAAGAAAATATAATTATATCAATTTTATTTTATTAAATACCTTTTATAACTAAAATAGGAATGTAAATATTTTTATGTGCTTTATTCTATTAATTTATAATTGAAATTGAAATAGGAATATGAACAATATTATATCATTATTATTAATATTTATTAATAGAATAAAGAGTTTTATAAAAAAAAATATAATTATATCAATTGATGATTGATGATGTGTCAATGAGCTTAGAAAGTAAATGAAAAATTTCTTTTGGTTTGTTTTATTGTTAATGAACAAATTGTCCACATATATAAATAAGTTGATGTGACACATTTTAAAGTTATAATTGATGATGTCTCGCTACAAGGTATATAAGTTATGTTATTGAGTAACTCGTGCTTCATAAGCTTGTAAATTATTATTATTTTTTTATTATTTTATTTTAGTTGTATGTATGAAGGATGTATGTAACGAGGATGTAACTGTGATGAAGATGTTGATGTAAACTGCAATTGTAATTGCGTGTTTCACTTGTAATAGCATATTTTTACTCAAATTCAATTTATTTTCAAATTTCTCTTTTCCTCATGTTGTATGTATGTATGGATTAATGACATGGCGTAATTCGTGTGACTTCAATAATAGATGAGTTTGTTTCATTTTTTGTCTTTTTCAATTTTCATGGTGATGATGTGTATGTGGTATAGTTATGGTAACTTGCATATGATGTTAATTCTACTCATGATTTTAATGGTGTGATGGATACATGTGATGGATTATGTATATAGGGTATGCTTGATGCTTCTTTAGTTTATTTGTGATGCTTCTATTTCAAGTTTTATTTTGGTTCAATGATAGCATGTGATGTGTGTAAGAGTGATGTACTACATTGCTTTATTAATTTCACTTTGTGCATTATTCGAATAATAGAAACGTATTGGTATAACAAGGATTAATGGAATTGGGAATTTGCATGGTAACATAGATACATCGTATTGGGTAAAGGAAATTAAATTGCAATGGCTTATGTCAAGGTTAATGGTGGTATGATAATGTTTCAATTTAGTATGATGGATGGTGAAGGATGTTATATGTAACACCCAAAACTCCAAAACTTATATATTAAACTTTACACTCTAATCTGTTGTGAATCGGATACCTTAAAACTAAGTATAATAAACAGTTTCTTAATGATCAAGAAATACACAAGGGTTAGGGTTAATAAAGAAGAAAACAACAAGAATTAGTTATTAAACTGTTATTCTTTCCTTTCTCTTAGAACAAGATTACAAGTATATAAGAATAACAAAATAATCTCTCTCTCTTGAAATTAGGATTTTATCTTCCTATTTTTCCTTATGACAAGATTGAGAAACTAGTATCCTATTTATAAGAAAAATAGCACACTATCACAAGCTAACTTAGGGTACAAGCTAACTTAAACAATTGGGCGATAAAAAAACAAACTTGTGATAAAAAGATAAAACTCAAATTAAAGTGTAAAGATATGGTGTTTTGTCAAACGTACATTTTCTCAACACACTTTCCTATGCACACGGGTACTTTGAGTAATTTTTAGAGACTTTGTACAACTTTAAACACGTCAATCTTAACGTTAAGACTTCGTATTCATAATGATCGAAATAACTGCCTTTAACGGCCTTCCTACAAAAATAAGACAAGTGGCGCTCGACATGTCTTCTTTTCTTGAAAATGCTCCACGAGTCTCTTTCAAAAATCTGGAAAAGAACAAAGTTCCCTCCTTCATTTGAATTCAAATCTTACGTCGAAAGTACCGTCAGTAATTCTCTGTCGAATCAACTTCTAAGACTTAAAATATTTTCCCAAGTCCGTTCAGCATATTCTCCTTGTACAAAAAGGTGACTTTGACCAAAAACAACCAGGTTTCACAATTTTGTCGAAGCTTCTCAAAACTTCATATAAATTGTTTTTCTTTATTATTTCCATTAATCCAAATTAGGCGTCGAATTTGGGAGCTAACACACACTAGGTAAAATTATTAAATGGATCAATTCTTAACATGCCCATTAACTCTATTTAACATCCTTACTTCTTAGTTTCTCTTATTCATTATGAACTAGTGAAAATGATCAATTATTATTATTATTATTATTATTATTATTATTATTATTATTATTATTATTATTATTATTATTATTATTATTCTTTTATCATGTTCTATTTACAATCTTTTGACTTGAAACTTAACTTAAGTTAATATAATCCATGTGGGATCAATACTTTTACTTTTATCACTTGCTACCTCATCGACTATGTATACTTGCACTTGTGAATCACCCATCACTACAACAAATAATATTTTTCATGACGGAGCTTTCACATCGAACAATAGAAAATCGAGGTATAAAACCAATGCGTGCTATTTTTTATTATATAAAAAAAATTAAAAAAAAAACCATAAATTCCCTCAATTTTCATAACACGAAGGTGAAAAATAACTCAGTACAAGCTTCGATTACCAACTATCACATTTTATTATTTTATTTGTTCTAACCCTTTGGTTTTCTATTTAACCAAGACTTAAAATAATAAAATTTTACTATAAAATAAGTCGTTCAACAGATTTTACCATATTCCTTACTAATATGAAGCCTCCTTAAACACACAAGTGTCATTCTTTGGGATGGATTGCAAGACAGAAATGTGAAGTCAAGCCTCTTCAAAGTTTTTGTTTTGATGAAGTTAACACATGTATATGCATTGGATCAAGAAAATATTGAGCAAAAGATTCGACTATCATGAAGACTAAGTTTTGTTTAATTGATCTTCAAGTATGGTACAAGTTTTCAATTCAAACGTTGATATTCTAGTGCTAAAAAATTCACTTGATATCTATTCATTTGCATCCCCTTCTTTTATGTCATTTGGAATTATCTTTCATAAGTTTTCAAAAATCATTTTTTCTCAACCTTCAGTAATGCAACTGGTTACATCCCTGAGGTAACTGGTTACATGAACTTTTCCAAAATCTGCTTGTTACATTTTTGGGCAAATCTTCAGCAATGTAACCAGTTACATCCCTGAGGTAACTGGTTACATGAGTTTTGGCAAAACCTGTGTGTTTCATGTCTGGGAAAATTTTAATTGATGTAACCGGTTATATGCTTGAGGTAACCGGTTTCATGAGCAAAGTTTTTGAAAAATACTTTTGTTACACTTGAGGTAACCGGTTACATCCTTGAGGTAACCGGTTACATCACTGAACCGATGCCATTTTCAGAATATTATGGATTTAAACATGTTGTTGTTTTATACCTTGATTCATTGCATTGCTTAGTTATTTTATACCCTTTTCAACAGGTGTAATGCATTTATATATACTCTCATTTTTCAGATTTCATTCCTCACCTTTTCCATAGCAATTAAACATCATTTACTCATTCATATTTTCAAACAAAGTGTTTTGATACTTAAACTTTCATTGAGATTTTTCTGCACATTGTTCCCATATCAAGTCATAAAATTTCCTCTTCATTCATAAACACTTGAGCACTACTATATCATTGTAAATTGTTTTTTTGGAAAGAAGATCAATCTAAGGATTGATACACCGTAATCTTCATATCAAATACTTGTAAAAATTCAATAACTCTTGTTGTATCACATCTTATTTTTCCAAGATTGTTGGATATAAGATTGTGTGGTTGTTATCCTTGTTGTCCAGGTTGTTGAAAACAAGAGGTTCATTTTAAGAGGATTGTTCTCACTTGAACTTAGTGAAAAATTCTAAGAAGATTTTTGTTGGTTTGTTAGTGATAGGAAGACAAGGATTAGTCTTGTATAGGTCACTACAATATTAAAAATCTCTTTCATGTTGAAAGGGGACCGGAGTACTCTCGTATTGTGAGGGGAACCAAGATATATCCTTGTGTCGTTTACTTTCCTCATTTTACCACTTTTATAACTTAGTAATAATTTAGGAAAGAAAACTCAACATAAGATAAAAAAACCGGAAAAAATTTAAAAGTACCTAATTCACCCCCCCGCCCTCTTTGGTGCAAACTATAATTACAATTGGCATCAGAGTAAGTTATAGGTAACATGTTCCTACAAATCCAGTATGGATCCCACAAGCGCAAATCCGGTTTTCAAGGATGGTGGTAGTAGCAACAAGCCTCCACTATTTTCTGGAGAGTATTTTGACTTTTGAAAAATCCGTATGAAAGCACACTTAGAAACACAAGGAGAAGGAATATGGGAAACCGTTGAAAATGGTCCACATAATCTTGTTAGTGTCATTAATGGTGTTGGGACTCCAAAGGCTAAAACTTCCTATGATGAAGATGATAAAAAGAAAGTTCTTAATGAAAAGAAATCCATTAACATATTGCAAAGTGCATTAAGTATGGATTAATTCTTCCTCATTTTTCAATGTAAATCTGCAAAAGAAACTTGGGACACTTTGGTGGTGACTCATGAAGGAACAGCTGAAATTAAAAGATCAAGATTGAATACATTAAGTCAAGAATATGAAATGTTCCGAATGCAGCCCAGAGAATCCATCGTCGCTTTGCAGAAAAGATTTGTACATTTAACAAGTCACTTGATTGCACTTGGTAAAAAAAAATTTAATGACGAATTCAATCTTAAAGTACTAAGATACTTGAATAGAAAATGGCAACCAAAAGTGACGGTAATATCGGAAAAGAAAATCCTTTCTACCATGACATCCACATCATTATTTGGAAAACTCCAAGAACATGAACTTGAACTTGGAAGACTTGAAAAGCATGAGAACCAAGATAAGATCAAGATGATGATGCACTGGAGGAAGATGAAAACTTCATTCTCCAAGTAAAAATACTTGGTAAGTTCTTTTGTAAAAATGACAAATCCTTTAATTATACAAAAAGAAAGAAACACTTAAGAAAAAGGAGGCTTCCACTTCAACACAAGATGTCACATGTTATGAATGTGGTAAGTAAGGTCATATAAATCCAGATTGTCTGAAACTCTCCAAGAAAGGTAGATTCAAAGGCAAAAAAGAGCCAAAGAATAAAAAGGCATATATTGCATGAGAAGACAATGACATAAGTTCGTCATCCGATTCGAAAAGCGACGAAAGTGAAACTTTAGCATTAATGGCTTCACACCACTCCGATGATGAGATTAGTAGTGTATTTTCTCTTTATGATAATGATGCACAAGGTGCCATAATTGAACTCTTAAATGAATGCAAAGTATTGTACAAAACAATATCTTCACAAAAGAAACAAATTACATCTTTAGAAGAAAAAGTGGAGATTACAGAAAAAGATGTAAGAGATGAGAAACAAAAGATTATTAGTGAAGAAAAACAATACTTTCTATGTAAAAATTGTGAATCACTTTCTTTCCAAATTGTTCAATTAAAAATAGTTCTTGAAATATATGAAAAGGGACAAATTGGGTTGGAAGGTATCCTTAGTAAATAAATATACTCGAATGATAAAAGTGGACTTGGTTATTCAAAGTTTTTCAAACCAAGTTCTAGTAGAACTATTTTTGTTAAGGCTAGTGACCAATCTTCTAAAGAGAAAGTGAGCAAACAAAAAAATTTGCATCCTTATCCTAAAAGGAAAAGATTCGTGAAAAATAATTCATATGTTCCTAGATATAAAAGCAATTTTGTTCCTACTTGTTTTTATTGTGGTATTGTTGATCATACACCTAATATTTGCTATGTTAGAAACTTTAATATTGTAAGTGGGCATTATGTGTGGGTAAAGAAAGATACTAATTATGAAGGACCCAATGCAATTTGGATACCTAACAAAACTTAATTTGTTTTGTAGGTATACTTGAAGACCACTTCTAATTTATGATATCTTAATAGTGGTTGTTCGAAGCATATGACGAGAGATATTGACAATTTTTCAAATCTAGTGCTTAAGGCCAAGGGTTATGTTACTTATTGAGATGACAACAAAGGAAAGATTCTTTTCATCCCTGAATAGTGTAAAAAAAGGCTTATGTTACAAATTTTCAAATTTTCACGTCAGTAATTATTACATCAATGGTAAAAAAAGGCTTAAATAGTGTTTTCGTCCCTGTAAGTTAGCGTATTTTTGGTTTTCGTCCCTAGATTTTTTTTTGGTCCAAGTCCCCATATGTCCAATTCCTGTTGGATTCAGTTCCTATTGTCAACGGACCGTTAAAAAAAAGCTAAGTTGGCAGACGATGATGACCTGGATTATGTTTTAGCATTTTTTTTATTATTTTCTTTAGCACACGTGGATATGTCCTCTTTACAGTTTATTAAAGAGGGACCAAATAAAAAAAATACATTTTTCTTTTCTTCTCCTTCCTTCTGTCGTCGCCATTGCAAGTTGTTATTCCTTTCTATACCTTCAACATCCATGGCTTCTTCTTTGTCTGCCAACTCCCATCACGCTCAAGCACCAGTTTGTGGTTGCAATAGAAGCATGAAAATGTTTATGTCAAACTCTGTTGAAAATCCTAAAAGAAGATTTTGGAAGTGTCAAAATTCAAGGTTAATAATGTCTGGTTGCAATTTGGTCATTTGGGACGATGACCTTGAACGAAATCCAGCTAGTGATCTTAGAAGTTCAAGTGGTTGCAACTGCTCGAAAATGTTGAAGGATTTAGGGTCCATTGTTAAGGAGATTGATATTGGAGAAAAGGCAAAGATGAAGACTAAGTTGGAGAAGGATAAGAGAAAAGCGACTCTCTTGAAGCTATTGTTGGTTATGTCATGGGGTTCTTATTTTCTTATCACAAATGGTGGTGAATCCCATTTGCTTATGTCTATTTTCTGTTTTTTGTTTTTAGTCTTTGTAACATTAATGTATTTTGAGATTGGTCATTGTACCATATGATGAATGAAAAAGACGTTTTGGTTTTGGACATTATATGTATGAAATCATATTGCTCCTCCTATTTTGAATTGTGCATAAACCAAACTTGATAATGTGCATAAAAGTCAAATTGGTAATAGGCCATTTCAATTGTGCATAAAACAACTTGATAAAGTGCATAAAACAAACTTGATAATGTATCCAAAATACACATTGTATCATAAACATAAAGGCTTAAGTCAAAATATATACTTGTATCCGAAACATTCAAACTCTAAGGCTAAAGTCAAAGTAGTATTGTAATCAAAATACATAATAGAGAACAACAAGGCTTAAGCTGAAATACACTATTGTAGTAATGTTGTTCAAAAAAACATAAGTCAAAACAGGTTCAATGTCTACAATTTCCATAGTTATGTAGTATTACTTCCTTCTCCCTTGAGCTTTTTGCATTTGAGTACCTTTGCTCTATCACTTTTCCTCAACTCCAACTTCATTGCAACCTTTTGTTTGGGTTGCTTTGCCTACAAAGACACAATAGAAACAGATACAATTATGCCAATATCAATAAAGTTGAGAACATACACATTAACTTAATTAGTTAGTAGCATACTCAACTGGTTTAGGAGGCCCAGAAACAGGTTCCTTAGGTGAAGTGCATGAACAGGTTCATTAGGTGTAGGCTCAACCTCTTGAACAGGTGCAGACAGAATGTAGTTTGGTTGTAAGTCACCAACTCCTTATGAATCCATTATAGGTTCAACCTCAATAGTTGGAGCATGGTCACTAGCAACTTGAGGTGGAACTGGAATTTGGGAAGTGAGACCATTGACATTAGGTTGAGGTTGTGTTGTTTCAAAAGCTGCACAAAGATTTGCTGCAAGCTTACCTTATATAATGTTATACCACCATAGTCAATAATCGGTGGACTCAAGGTTGCAAATATCTTTCACAATACCAGTTGCTTCAAAGAAGCTCCACCTATCAGGGTCAATGTCTACTGCATGTTTATCCCCACCTAAGTAGTACACGACACTATCCATAACAAACTTTCCCCCGTAATGAATGTTCACTGTAAATGTCATACCTGGAAGATCCTATTAGGTCGCTCAATCACAATTGTAACTTTGTCACCCTTAGGCGCCTCGCCCAGACAAGCACTCGTACTAGTCGCCTAAATATGAAACCCTGATTTACAGGGACTAAATAGAAAAAAGGGAAATGAGTTTTGATGACATATTTAGTTTGTAGGGGGGAGGGGGGACAATATATCCACGTTTGTTAAAGAAAATAATAAAACAAATGTTAAAACACGAGTCAAGTCACCTCCATCTGCCACCTCAGCATTTTTTAACGGTTCACTCACAGCAGAGACTAAGGCCAAAGAGAAATGGACATATGGAGACTTGGACAAAAAAAAAGATTAAGAAACGAAAATAAAAAATTCACTCATTTACAGAAACGAAAATACTATTTAATTTTTAAAAAAACTATCGCGCTATCCAACTTTCTACATAGACAAATAGTGCGAGAAAAAGAGTAATGTATCTTATATGACATGTTTCGTTCGTTACCACGAAATCCCATATAAAGCGAAACGCTTTTTTGATTTAGATGAAAGGTTTTTCTTATAATAGTGAATAACTACTAACTATTCATCCTCATATTCTCATGATATGTAATAAAGTCGGTTCAATCAAATACAAATTTATCTTGTTTTGGTATTCTCTTATTTCTAGTCTATTCAACATATTAAATAATCCATATGTATGAGTAACATTTGTGTGGTGGTGTTTGATTATCAACCTTAATATAAACACATAAACACAGTCACGTCAAACCTTATCCAGGGATTGTTTATTAATGTGTGGTGTCTCATTATCCCACCGATGTAAACATTCCAAACGAACCACCCAATGATATATTCCAGCAGAGTTGCAATCGTGAATCATAAATAGCGGTGGGCACTAAAATATTGTATAAAAATACTTATTACAAATACTGATTAATTACATGATTTTATATTAAAAATTATACTTATCACTTAAAATATCCTAATAAATTGGTTTATTATTACAAAATAACTAAATAATACATCATACAGTATTAATTTTTGCTTGTATATGGTATATTGTCAATTGGTAATGTGTATATATTTTGAATATTTTTATACTGTCAATTCGTAATATGTATATATTTTGAATATTTTTATATAAATTGAAGATTGTTACTGTTAAAGAAATCTTACTTCGGCCGCGAAGTAGATTTTATTTTAGTTATAGAAGCGAGCTAACGAAGGACGCTATAAAAATTGTCATTTTACTCTTCGGTTTCTGAATAATTGAGGAAATAGTTGAAATATTCATGAGTTTGATCCCCAGTGAAATTATTTTTACAATTTTTAAATGGCGAAAAAACATATATCTTGGTTTTGAAATTTAACTGACGGGTAAAACAAACTCGAGTTTATTATTATCTAATGTGAATTGCTTGTATCATTTACCCCTAGCTAAACTTATAACTTTTCATATTATTATTTTCAAAAACAATTTAATTGATTATATGTTCAAAAAGGAGCTGGTGAAATAAACAATCGACATTAGATATTGTGGTACTTTGGTCGAACTCTAGTCTCGACAGGGATAACTTTCTAGTTTGATAAAGGTTTAGAATGTAGTCGAAGTTTGTTCACATGTTGATCTTGTATGTTGTAGTCGAAGTATGCTCGAGCATGCTGTAGTCGAAATGCTAGGATTTTTAACATGTCGAATTAGGTCTTGCTTGTAAGTCCAATTGTTAAGTTAGCTTATAGCCTAAGTTGGCTTAGTAGTCTATAAATAGACTAGTTATCTCAGGTTGTTGAGAGATATTCACTTGTAATATTTGAACTTTTATTGAGTAAGTGAATAGTAAAACAGTTTTAACAAATTCTAGTTCTTCTTCTTCCTTCTTCTCTCTTTTGCAAAACCTAATAGGATTTCTTGTGTTTGTTCAAAAAATTTAATTTTTTTCTCATATTTTGGTTTGTTATTGACGACACCAATTCACAACAAACTGGTGTGGTGAGCGTGGAAGAAAAGATTTCATTAAAAAATTATGAGATTGAGAAATTCACCAGTGCGAATAATTTCGGTTTTTGGCGCTTGAAAATTCAAGCCCTACTGGATCAATGGGGTTTGTTAGAAGTTTTGAAAGGATCGAAGAAGATGGATGTTTCTCTAACGTAGAAGAAGAAGAAGAAGAAGAAGAAGAAGAAGAAGAAGAAGAAGAAGAAGAAGAAGAAGAAGAAAAAGAAGATGATGATGATGATCAAGAAAGTCCACATTGCTATCATATTTAGCCTTGGTGATAAGGTTCTCCGACAGGTTTCAAAGGAGAAAATTGTGACGGGTGTGTGGATGAAACTCGAAGGTATGTACATGGAAAAATCGTTGGTCAATCGCCTCTACTTGAAGCAAGCCTTGTATTCATTCAATATGAGTGAAAACAAAGTCTTGGCTGAGCAGGTGGATATGTTCAACAAGTTGATTCTTGATCTTGAAAATATCGAGGTCAAGATTGATGAGGAATATCTAGCATTGTTGTTGTTGTATGCTTTAGCTAAGTTTCATACTCATTTCAAAAAGACTCTCTTGTACGGAAGAAATTTGTTGACCTTTGAAGAAGTTCAATCAGCCTTGTACTCTAAGGCCTAAATGAAAGAAAAGAGCATAAATCATCTTCTATTGGTGAAGGTTTGTCTGTTAAGGAGAAATTCTTGAAGAAAGATGATAGGTTTGAGAAGAAGAAGGGTAAAGTTTCACATAATTCTTATGGTGGTGATACTCCTGCAATTAGATGTTATTATTGTAAGAAGGCAGATCATACAAGAAAGGTGTGTGTTGATCGAATGGATTATCCAAGTGGAAAGGATAATGGTAATGCAATCATTGTGCAACATGATTATGAATCACCTGATGTCTTAGTAGTTTCAAGCAACGACTCTAGCAAGGAGCGGATTATGGGTTCAGGTTGTACTTGGCACATAACTCCAAACAAAGAAGTATTTGAGAAATTATGTGTTCAAGATGGTGGATCAGTGTTGTTGAGAAACAACAAAGCTTAAAAAATTGTAAGTATTGGATCTGTGAGATTCAAGCTCCACGATAAGTAAATAAGGCTATTGATTGATGTCAGGTATATACCTGACCTTAAGAGAAATTTTATTTCTCTTGGTGAATTCGACAAGAAAGGATATGTTTTCAAATTATAGCAAAGTATCCTAAGGGTGACGAAGGGGTCAAAGGAAGTCTTAAGAGGCATGAAGAAACAGACTTGTATACCCTTGAGGTTGAGGTTGTAAGTGATTCAGCAAATGTGGCATTGATAAAATTTGTGTCAAAGACTGAGCTATGACACAAGAGACTTGGTTATGACAGTGAAAGACCTGGTCGAATTTTCGAAACAAAATATGTTGTGTGGTGACAAGGTCGAAAAAATGGAGTTTTATAAACTTTGAGTATTTGGTAAATCATGTAGGGTGAAGTTTGACAAAGGTAAACAAAGAACACATGGATCCCTTGATTACATTCATGCTGATCATTAGGGGCCTGTAAGGAATCCTTCACACTCAGGTGCAAAGTATTTCCTATCCATTGTTGATGATTATTTCAAAATGTTATAGGTATTCATCTAGAAGACTATGGATGAAACTTTTGAAAATTTCAAAAGTTGGAAGACTCTAGTCGAAAACCAAACTGGCAAGAAGGTCAAGAGGTTGAGCACTGATAATGGTCTTGAATTTTGAAATTAGGATTTCGACAGCTATTGTACTGTGTCTGGTATTGCAAGGCACATAACTACTACAGGTACTCTTTAACAAAATGGTTTGGATGAAAGGCTTAATCGAACCATTTTGGAAAGGGTTATATGCATGTTGGTTAGTGTGGGATTAAAGAAGGTTTTTTAGGTTGTAAGTGCAACATACTTGATAAATAGGTGTCCCTCGACTACCTTGGGAGAAGACACCTGAAAAAGTCTAGTCGGTATATCCACCTAGTCTCAACAAACTTAGAGTATTTGGTTGTTTAGCCTATGCTCATATTAGGCAAGACAAGGTCGAACCTAGAGCTCTGAGATGTATGTTCCTTGGATACCCTGAAGAAGTCAAAGCTTATAGATTGTGGTGCCTAGATCCAAGTCATAGGAGGTGTATCACAAGTCGAGTTATAGTTTTCAATGAAGCTGAGATGACCTTCAAGAAAACTGATGACGTTGGTCGATGTTCAAAAATCTCTAAAGAAGAGTTGGAATAGAAAAAGATTCATGTTGAGGTTGAGCATAATGATGTTGAATTGCATAACCTAGATGAAATCGAAGAGCAAGCACAATTTCCTGATGAAGATGAGGAAAATGATAATGACTACCTGTTGGCAAGAGACAAACCTAGAAAAGTCATCTAGCCACCTCAGAGACTTAGTTATGCAGATCTCGTAGCTTATACATTAATCTCTGCAAGTGAGGTTCTGGATGAAGAACATAGAGACTATTAGGAAGTTATGAAGAGTCGAGACAACACTGAATAGTTGAAATCCATGGATGATAAGATGAAATATCTTCATGATAATAACACTTGGGAGCTGATTGAGAAACCTGCAAGGGCCAGGTTAGTCAACTGTAAGTGGATTTTCAAGGTTAAGGAAGGAATCGAATGAGTGATGTTGAAGTGGATTTTCAAGGTTAAGGAAGGAATGGAATGAGTGATGTTGAAGCAATTTAAGGAAAGGTTGTTTTCTAGTGGGTTCATTTAAAAAAAAGGTGTCGACTTCAATGATGTGTTCTCACCTGTTGTAAAGCATAGATCCACAAGAATTTTATTAACCATAATGGAAAAGTTCAACCTAGAACTTGAACAGATGGATATGAAGATAGCCTTTCTGTATGGTGATCTAGATGAAACAATCTTGATGAGGAAACCTGAGGGGTATACAGAAATAGGAAAGGAATATTATGCGTGGAAGTTGAATAGGTCTTTGTATGGCCTGAAATAATTTCCTCGACCATGGAATAGAAGATTCGACAAGTTCATGGCACACATAGGTTTCACTATGATCCAGTTTGACCACCATATTTACTTCAGATTTTGATTTGGAAATTCACTTGTTAATTTGTTGCTTTATGTGGATGACATCCTCACAACAGGCAATAGTTTTGAGGATGTTATGAAGGTGAAGGCTGAACTCAATAAAGAGTTAGACATGAAGGATTTTGCAGCTGCCTCCAAAATTCTTGGGATTAACATCTAAAAGATAGAAAGATTTCGAGATTATTCTTATCTCAAGAGACATAATTGAAGAAGATTCTAGACAAGTTTGGCGTGTCGAATTCAAAACTTGTTCTAACACTTATTAATCCTCAGTACAAGCTGAGTACGACTCGAAGTCCTAGTACTGAAGTCGAAAGAGCCTATATGAATATCATTCCATATGCTAGCATAGTAGAATCTTTGATGTATAATATGGTTTGTACGAGGCCAGACATATCGTATGGGGTGAGCCTTGAAAGCAGGTATATGGCCAATCCTGTGAAGGCGCATTGGCAAGCATTAAAGTTGATTCTAAGGTACATCAATGGGCCTCTGAGCAGAGTCCTGATTTATGGTGGAGCCTATGGTGATGATAGGAAAGTCGAAATCGAAGGATTTTTCGACTCTGATTATGCAGGTTGTATAGATTATATAAAATCTATTTATGGATATGTGTTCACTATGTTTGGCACGACAATTAGTTGTAAAAAAAACTTCAAAATGTTTTTTCCTTATCTACCACTGAATTAGAGTATATTGCCCTCACTGAAGGTGTGAAAGAAGCATTGTGGCTTGAAGGTTTTACTAAGTAGCTAAAACTTCAAGGTCGAGTTATCACTATTAAATGTGATAGTCAAAGTGAAAAACAGTTATTGAATAATTCAGCCTATCATGAGAAAACCAAGCACATCAATGTGAAGTTACACTTCTTTAGAGAGATAATCGAGCTCGAAGAAGTCCAAGTGCTGAAGGTTTCGACTGATAACAATGCTGATAATATGATCACCAAACCATTGCCAAGTAGCAAGTTTTTCCACTATATGCAGTTGGTAAAGTTGCATGATGAATGCTAGTTTGTTCCCTTATTAGTGTAGAGTTTTTTCCAAGGTGGAGATTTGTGGTATTTAGATCAAACTCTAGTCTCGACGGGGATATCTTCCAAGTTTGACAAAGGATAGAATATAGTCAAAGTCTGTTCACATACTGATCATGTATGTTGTAGTCAAAGTATGCTGGAGCATGCAATAGTCGAAATACTAGGATTGTTAGCATGTCGAATTGGACCTTGCTTGTAAGCCCAATTTTAAAGTTAGCTTGTAGCCTAAGTTAGCTTAGTAGTCTATAAATAGACTAGTTCTCTCAGGTTGTTGAGAGAGGTTAATTATTGTTATTCACTTATAATCTTTGAACTCTTATTAAGTAAGTGAATAGTAAAACAGTTTTAACCAATTCCATTTCTTCTTCTTCCTTCTTCTATCTTTTGCAAAACCTTATAGGATTTCTTGTGTTTGTTCAAGAAACTCAATTTTTTTCTCATATTTTGGTTTGTTCTTGACGACACTGATTCATAGTAGATATAATAAACTCAACTTTATTTTCTGTCACTATAATGTCCTCTTGATATGTTTAGAGGAACAAGATGAGGGCTACACAAGGAATCATAAAAACATAATCTTAGTCGCAAACTCAAAATCAATAACAACAACTAAACCATAAACATGTAGATTGTAAAACTTTTCTAAGTATAACAACTAGACAACAACAATGATAACATCAACAAATCAAAAGCAACAATAAATAACAACACTATTAGAATTATCTCAATCTAAACAACAACTAAAAAAAATTGCAACAAAAATACAACAACATCAACAATAAACTTATAACATCAATCTCAATAAACCTGTAACGTATTTATTTTAACAAAAACAACAACATATAACATCAAACTCATTTTAACAACAACAAGATTAAACCTCTTACAAATCTCAAAAATAACAATAAGATTAAAACCTCTAAGGTTTTGGGGTTCAACAATAACAACAAACAAACAAAAAACAACTGTATTAATGTAACATGAATAGTGATATTAGACATACCTCATTTTTGAAGAAGAAGAAGAAGAAGAAGAAGAGTCTTAAAAATGTATCATATTCGTATTTCCTTACTTTTTAGGAGTTGAATGATGATGTTCCTATTGGTCTCTTGTTGTTTAGAGTTTTTCATTAGGGTTCCATAAGAATTGTTTCGTTATATGTTTTATACGTAAGTGAAACTGAATTCTACAAGCTAGTTATATGTTTTTATTATATATTTTCTGGGGAATAAGTTCACATTGTTCAATTTTGTAGGCAATTCCATAAGAAGGGTTGATTGTTTCCTGATTTCTGATAATCTTGTAAATAGTTAGGGATTAAATGGGTGGTTTGTCCGTTACCGTTAATTCTCATATCATGGCCCAATTCTCATCAAAGCGACCAATATTAACTTGGGGGCCAAAACCATTCAAATTCTTCTTGTGTTGCATTTTTCATCCTGATTTCATCTCCTTTATCAAGCAAGTGTAGAATTCTTCCAACATTCAAGGAATAAAAATGTTCATATTTAAAAAGAAGGTAAAGTTGGTAAAGTCAAGGATGCAAGCTTGGAGCTTGGATATTGAATTTACACACAAAAACAAAAAACAAAAAACAACAAAAAAAACAAAAACTCTAAAATTAAAATTTTACATTTGGCTAAAATTAATAAGAATCCCCGGCAACGGCGCCAATTTGATCCGCGGTCGCTCGTGGATCAAAAACGAGTAGTTTTTGTAAAAATGTAATATAGCGACAAATGACTCGAAATATCGTTCTCACAAGGATTCTTGTATTATTTCAACCAACTAAAGAAAATGTTTATGGGGGTTTTAAGTTTTGATTTATAAAATAAGAAGAAAAAAAAAGTGATTAAAAAAAGGGATTATCAGATAAACTAAAACGGTTAATCCTACTGATTCGGGTTCCGACTTATCATCGGTTATTATAACATTAATCTCTAAGCGGTACCAATCCTATTCGATTATGATATTAATCAGACAAGCACTTATCAACATCAAATGAATTATGTTCCTGTTTACCGAATTAAGCAAACGGTTAAGAATATGACGAATTAACGAATTAAGCAAACGATAATACGCAATTAAATTTAGGAACATGCATACAATCGAATTTAACCAATTCTATCCTATGAACAACAATTGAATTAAGCAAACAATTGTAATCAAATTAAGCAGATGACTTCATAGAAAATGATTGAAAGGAATCAGAGTAAATTGACATAATAATAACCTCAAAGTGTTGAAACCGTACACAGCAGAATTTGCCCGGAGGTATTAGTTCTCCATGAAAACTATAAAACAAAGGAAAAAATTCGGAAAAATAAACTAGGTCCATGTTTTGCATCACAACAACAACAACTTTAAATAGAAAATAACTGGGCCAGAAACCTAAACTAGGCCCGCAAGGAAAACTACATTGTCACAAGTCAGAAACTTCAACGAATTATTCGAGACTCAAGAAATCCGAATCAGCTCCTTTGTGCAACATGAAAGTTGTAGATCTCTTTCTTAGCTTTCCAACGACTGGTAGAATGCCTCAATCCGATTCCTGTAGCTCCAGTTATGAATTTTTCACTAAAAGCTATTAATGCTGAAAAATAACAAACGAAAATTAAATAAAGCTTAAAATAAAATAAATTGTAAAAACATTATAAAATTGGAAATTAAATAAACTAAATGGTAGAAATTCCTAAGTCTAAACATAGAGGAAGGTACATTAAAATGCACTGATCAGAAGGTAAAGTTGGTAAAGTCAAGGATGCAAGCTTGGAGCTTGGAATATTGAATTTTTCGCTCAGATGGATCTTGAAATTATTGAAGCAGTTTCATATTTAAACAGACTGGATCATTTGGTGGGTAGCGAAAACACTCCTTTAGACCATGATCATGATGTCTTAATATTATAGGCACAAAAGCAAGTACAACATCATCTCAAATATCAAAATGTAATTGGCTAAAAGCTAGAGATCAAAATTCCAAAAAATTTCAAGCCTTTATGAGAGCTAAGATCAGACGCAACGGAATTATGGCTCTAAAAGATGGTGATTCCCTTATAGAAGATGTAGTAAGCATCAAAGAGTTGGCTTTCAACCATTTCAAAGATAGATTCAAAGAACCTTCCATCAGGAGTGGATTTCAAATTGTTATCTTCAACTGAAAGTGCTGAACTCGGCATGACATTAAGGATGTAGTTTGGAACTCTGCTCCAGAAAAAAGCTTCAAACCAGACGGCTTAACAATGTCCTTCTACAAAGCAGCTTGGAATATTATTTGCCATTATCATCAAAACTGCATCAATGAGTTCTTATTAAAAGCTCATCTTCCAAAAGATTTTCATGCAGGTTTTATTGCTTTTATTCCCAAGAATCTGAACCCCTAATCTATTAATGAATCTCGGCTCATCACTCTCATCAGAAGCGTTTACAAGATCAGAGCCAAACTTCTGACAGGAAGATTGAAAAGTTGCATTAGAAAAATGGTCTCCTTGAACCAATCTCCATTTATCCCTAATAGAAACTTGGTAGGTGGTGTTCTTATCGTTAATGATATTGTAGACTTTACTCAGAGGAATAAGGAAGATTTATTCACCTTCAAAGTTGAGTTTGAGAAGGCCTTTGGTTCGGTCTCTTAGGAATTCTTGATGTACATCCTTAAGAGAATGAATTTTGGTGAGACTTTGATAAATAGGATTCGAACTTGTGTTTGCACTAATTCTTTATCAATTTTTATCAACGGAAGTCCAACTTCTGATTTTTAAGCAAAGCGTAGTCTTTGATAAGGTGACCTACTATCTTCATTCCTCAGTATTTTGGTGGCAGAAGGCTTGATGTGTTTACTAAAAAATCCAAGGCTTTCGTTGAGTTTCAAACTGTTCAAGTTGAAAGATAAGTTGGACTTTAACATTTTACCATTAATGAATGTGTCATACTCCAAATTTATCCTATCTTTCTCGAATTTCTCTCTATAAGATCATTTGGATGTTGGTCATGATTTTCTGAGAATTAGGTCATAGGATTTTATGTGCATGCTTATTATGACTAACCAGTTTGTGCAGATGCATTATTTCAAGTGGAGATAGTATTTACTCACTCAGTCAGGGAACTAATATTTTAGTATCTTTTTATCAAGGATCAATGTCACTTTTCTCAAAGTTTCTCAAAAGACTTAGCATATACCCTAAGGAGAATTAAGGTTCTCCTTCCATTGGTGTTGAGCATGGTCATTTGAAGAGTGGTTATGATTTTCGTGGCAAATTGCATTACAAGTTGTATTCTTATCTCCAAGAATTTCTCAGGGCATGGTTCATGTGCCGAGTTCATCATCATATAAATCTTTGACTGTGCGGGTAACAAAGATTAAGTTTAACTCAAGAAAGACTTTGTTTTTATCCATGAGGTTGGATCATTATTTATTTCCTTTTGATCTTAAGTAAAAGAGTTCGGATTTTATTATTGGTAGTTTGTGAGCAATATGCTTTGAAGTGGTAAAGTTTGGATAAAAATCTTGAATCAAGTTTAGCCAAGAAGTTCTCAAAGTGAAGTTCAAGATTCATGTTCTTTAAAAAAAATTCAAATTGATTTATTGTTTCTTACAAAAAAAAAACCATCACGAGAATTTTTTTTGTTTCCCAATAGTTCAAATTGATTCATTCTAACAAATATTAAGCGCAATTCAAGGAAGACTTTGTTCTTATCCATGAGGTTGAATCATTATTTGTTTCATTTTAATCTTAAGTGAAAGAGTTCAGATTTTTTTATTCGTAGTTTATGAGCAATGTGCTTTGAAGTGGTAAAGTTTGGATAAAAATCTTGAATCAAGTTTAGGCAAGAAGTTCTCAAAGTGAAGTTCAAGATTCATGTTCTTTACAAAAAAATTCAAATTGATTCATTGTTTTTTACAGCAACAAAAAATCCATCACAAGGAGAGTTTTAATTCAAGGAATTTTTGGCATAATCCAAGAAAATCAAGTTCCATTAAATTTAAGGTACACTAGTCCATGTTCCTCACAAAATTCAATTTGAAAATGTTAAAACTAAAACTTAAGTCATCAAGAAGGATCAAATTTTAAAGGCTTACAAGATCAAATTCAAAAGTGACTAAGATTCACAATCCATTCAAAAATTGCAAGTTCAAATTCAAAAGTGACTAAATTCTTTATCATTGTTCGATTTTATTACGTGGTGAACATTGCCTGTGTGCATTCTCATTTTTGAGAAAATCCTCTTGTTTGAGCAAATCTCTCTTATTTGAATTTGAACCGTTAATCCTTTCTTGGTTGAATCTTATGCTTGAGAAAATCCTCTTATTTGAGCAAATTTCTTTTGTTTTTATGAGGGGCATGTTTTGCTTGAGGACAAACAAAAATCTAGTTGAAGAGAGTTTGTTAAGTGTAAATTTTGACTTAAATTGAGTGATCTTTTTGGGCACTTTTCAACTCAATTCTCATGTTTTAATGATTTATTTCTTATTCTTGTGTGATTCTTCAATTATATTGAAAATACCTTCGGATGCTTTGATGTGTGTGTTATTGTGCAGGATTTAGGCATAAAACATCAATGATTAAGACACAAAGGATTTGACAAGAAAGCCAAAGAAATGAAAAAGAATCAGCATGTTCATGATGCGAACACCGGCGAGGTGAAAGCGAATGCTCATTGTGCGAGGTCCTGGCGAAGCCCCAGCGAATCATCCCATATTTGAGGTAGTATGAAAATGGTCCTAAGTTCGTTGTGCAAAGTTGTAGCAAAGCAGTTCGTTGTGCGAAGAAGTGTTCGCACTGCGAACTTAGATATTTCCTCAGGGGCGGTTTAACTGTTCAGAGACACTTCAAGTGCCTAAAAGTGGTCTTCGTTGGGCGAAGAAGGTGTTTGCTAGGCGAACATGACCGATTTTTGTTTTACTATATATGTACTTTTCTTGATTTTTAGAACATAACTTGTATTTTTTTTAGAATAGAACTTTATCTCTCTTCATTCCAAATTTATTTTAGAGAGAAAAACGCAAACCCTAAGAGGGAGAAGCACAAATCGAAGTAACTCGGAGCTTGATCTTTGAGTAAGCGCTTCGATTTCTTGTTGGGTTTGGATGTAGTATATTAATACCTTATATATTTCATCTAATTTATGTATTGTGAACTAGTTTTGATTCAATATTAATGTTATCTTTGATTTCTTATTTGTGGGTCTTGACAAAACCTTTTTCAAATTTTAGATCTTAGATATTCACCTATCAATGAGAAAACTTTTGACATAGTCTTGTAAGTTGATATTCACTAGTATCTTTGATTTTATTATGTTGATTATTAGCATGAGTAGCATGAGTAACGATCAATATGGTATTGTGAGGATGTGTGGTAATAGAGATGAGAAACTATGTTCACTTACATTTGGTAAATTAGTTAAATGCATGTAAAAAGAGTTAAGCGTATGTACATATTCTGATTATGGAGTTCTATATGAATCAATCATGAAGTTGATATGGATGTCATATTTTTTTTATCTATTTATCTTTGATTTGAACCGTTATAGAAATATACTCTTCAGATCTGGATCTAGGGTGATTATATGTTAGGTTTTAGACTCTAGACATAGATTTAGGCTTAACATTTGCTTGAGTATCAGTTCTTAATACTCTATATTGTTGAGTTGCGTGAGACATTACCAATGAGACAATACGGTTGTTCTCTCGATGTTGTGTTATACATAACATCAGTTGTGGGTGATACGTGAGGATATCAGACGAATGATTGATTTGTGTTTAATTGGTAAGAAGAATGCATGTGCTATCCATTTATGAGATCTAATCCCAACAAGACTCCATTTATATTCTAAGTATTTACTTTATATTTTTCGTCTTTATATTTTCAGCTTTCATCTATTGTATGTTTGACCTTTCAACCAAAATTTCACAACAAACTTAAAAATGCAGAGATCGTTGAACGACGTTCTTTCCCTCGCACCGGTCCCTATGGAGACGATATAAATCTCGGAGAGAATCCTACCAAATCTAAATTTTTGCTTCTTGCCGTTTTACTGCAGTTTGAACAATCATGTAATGCATTTTCATCCAAAGTGGAACATCATATCATAATTATGAGAAACTATGCATTAAAAGTTGTATTCTTATCTCCAAGGATTTCTCAGAGCATGGTTCATATTCTGTGTCCATCATCATATAAATTTTTGACTGCGCGGATAACAAAGATTAAACTTAATTCAAGAAAGACTTTGTTATTATTCACTAGGTTGGATCATTATTTGTTTCCTTTTGATCTTAAGTGAAAGAGTTCGAATTTTCTTATTGGTAGTTTTTGAGCAATGTGCTTTGAAGTGGTAAAGTTTTGAGAAAAAAATCTTGAATCAAGTTTAGGCAAGAAGTTCTCAATGCAAAGTTCAAGATTCATGTTCTTTACAAAAATTTAAATTGATTCATTATTTAAAATAAAAAATAAAAAATAAAAAATAAAATAAAAAAGAACCATCACAAGAAGAGTTTTAATTCAAGGAATTTTTGGCATAATCCAAGAAAATCAAGTTTCACTAAATTCAAGGTACACTAGTCCATGTTCCTCACAAAATTCAATTTGAAAATGTTAAAACTCAAACTTAAGTCATTAAGAAGGATCAAATTTTGAAGGCTTACAAGATCAAATTCAAAAGTGACTAATATATATAATCCATTCAAAAATTGCAAGTTCAAGTGTGGAGATTCAATTTCCAACATTTTTGCAATCTTACAAAATACATGGATTAAAAGCTCACATTACAAGATCAAGCACAAAGACCTTTTCTCTAGTTCTAATGACAATAAGACCAAATTCAAGGGTACATGGAGACTACGCAATCTCGCTGATCCATTTGAATAAAACCTTGAGAAAGACTTTCTTGAAATTTCTGATACACTTCTAGAAGTAATCTCCAAACTTCTCAAGTTTCCGGTTGTTTTGATGTTGCCGCGAGAACCTTTCTCGGTTGTTATAAAGTCTTTTGATGCTAGGAAGGAGCCCAAATTTGTGCATATTGTAGACATGGATCTGCCTAGAGCCTCTTTCTCTAGACTTTATTTCTCAACTGCAACCTAAAGATTGGCCTTGTGGAACGTGTACATGATGGAAGAGGTTTTGGCGACTTGTTGAGTATTATACAAGATTGTAAGGAAAATAGTGAAGAGGGAAAAATGGACTTAGCATCTCCTCAAAAAATTTGAACAAAATATGTGATACCAAAGAGACAAAAATTACTGTAATGGGTAGTGGGCCTTCTGGCCTATTTGCGGCTCTTGTTCTTTGAAATGTTACTTCCTCTAGCTCCTTGAATTTGTCAATCAGCCTCGCAAAACAAACTGGAAAATCACAGTAAGTTTCTGTTTTTGCAAGAAGTGAAATACGGTAATCAAAATACCAAACACAGTCAGACAACCATCATCAATAATATTCAAGACAGAAAATCACAGACATCAAGTTCCAAACAAAATCCAACACGATTCCAAAAATAAATTAACATGTTTCAGACGAAATCATCATCATCAAGTGTTTTCAAAACAATGTCACAACATGTTGATTTGAAAGAGGAAAGAAATCAGAACATGTTTCAAACAAAATCATCATCATCAATCCTCATTCATCAAGCATTCAATCGTATACTTTTTCTGTCCAAGACAGCATCCCACACATTTAATTCAGAAGTTAATCCTACATGGCCTATACAAGAGAGCTACAACAAGAGCATCAAGGAGAGACACACAAATTGAAGGTCACATGCACAACATACACGAGAAGCACATATACACACATTCGCAGAGAGGAAGTGAAGAGCAAAAAAAATCAAAGGCAGGACCACGATTTGAAGAGGAGAAATATCACATTACACACGCATTGCAACAATAACATCACATACACACATCAATACACACACACCAGAAAAAGAACAGAAGCAAAACATACACAAAGAGCAACAGGATAGCAGAGGAAAAAGACGAGTTCGAAATCGATAAAATTGAGAATTTTCGATATCAATAAAAATCAAATCAGTACCATAATTCAATTTGAGGCAAGTCCTTATTTAATTCCTCCTATTTTGTTGTGGTATTTGTGATTTTAATTCCTCCCATTTTCTCAATCGCTTTCTATGTCTGACTCATCGCGTCTTGAAGTTTTTCGAGCTGTTCTGGCGCCAATCATTATATTTGCCAATTCTTGAATTGAACATGAAGTACTCTGCCTCATCTTATTAGCAAGAATTTCAATGTTATCCAAAAGCCCTAAGCCCAAAAGCCGATTCCTTAGCATTTCAATGGTAGTAACATAAGGTGGCATTCCTTCATCAACCATCATCTCAAAGTACTTACATGCCTCCTCTAGCTTTCCCTTCTTCTTACAAAGACCATGAATCATGACAGAGTATGTTGAGACAGAGGGATAAAATTTCTTGTCCCCCATCATTTCCCAAACTTCAGTTACCTTGTCAAACCTTCCTATCCTAATCAGTAATTTCAGCACCATGTTATACGTATGGCGGTCAGGAAGACAATTATCTTTTTCCATTCTAGATATCAACTTTAGAGCTCTATTGACTTCACAATTATCACAATGGTAAGCTTGTATTGCATTATAACTCCAAGTGTCGGGTTTTATTCCACTATAAATCATTTCATCCAACAACTGATAAGCTTCTTCCAACTTCTTATTCTTACAAAGCCGCTTTATAAGACAGTTGTATGTAAACACATTGGGAAAAAGGTTACATCTTCTCATTTTGTCAAGAACCCCAAAAGCTGAATGCACATTATCTGCATCACAGTAAGAACGAATGAATATTGAATAAGTAAACGCATCTGGCTCAACATTCTTCGACAACACATCGTTAAAAAAATCCATAGCTTCATCCACACGGCCGCCTTTGCAAAGAGCATCTAACATATTATTATAAGCCAGCAAATCAACATCACATCCTTGCTCAAGCATTGCTTCAAAAAGCTCGCGGGCCTTCCCCGAATCACCAATCTTACCCCATCCAGAAATCAGAATGCTGTAAGTTTTAGCAGTTAACGAGAAACGGCTCTTATTCTGATCAAAAAATTGTTGAGCCTGCTTGACATGTCTCTTCTTGCATAAAGTGAACAAAAGCAAATCAAAATCAATAATACTAGGCTTGATTCCAAATTCGTCCATTCGAACAAAAGACCGAATAGCACCGTCAGGCAAATCAGCTCGGCTATACGCAGTGAAAATGATCCAGAAAATTTCATTACTGATTTTACAACTAGAAGACTCAGACTCCCTCATTTCTAAAAGAAAATCCCAAAGTATAGCAAATTGTTTAGACCTTCCTAAGATTTCTACCAAAATATGGAAGCTTTCGACACTGTGTTCAAAACCCGGAATTGATTTAGCCCAAAGAAAGAATCTGTGGGCTGAAAAGCCAAGGTGGTTGCACCTTTTCAAAACCTGTTCAACTAAATCAGTGGAAACGTGTGATGAAAATGGAGTGAGAGAGAGTTGTAGATCATGGTGAGGGTGACGGTGATCACTGACAATACGAGATATCTCATTGACAAGTTCAGGTAGTATTGTTGGGGTAGAAACTTGTGGGGTTGATAAAGATTGAAGGAACTTGTGTTGAACAAGAGGGAAAATGTAAGAGGCTAAGATTTTATGCTTAGAGAAGAGTGATTGGAAAGCCATTTCGGAGATTATCGATTACAGCACTGGAAGGATTCGTTCAGTACTTTGTTCAAACACCTTCAGTGCAATATTAGTCGTAGCTGAAAATGTTAATTTGGGAAGAATTGAAAGTTGAAAACGCAGAAGTAAAAATAAATTATGGTTGGTTTGAGTGATCAATTACTGTCCTTTGTTCTTAGCTGCATACATTGTCGCCGTTTGCTAGAACCTTTAGAGGAGTGAAATGTAGACTCAAATGCTTCGTTTTCCACTCAAAGTATATTGACGGTTAGACACTATATTTATGTCTGTGTAGTTAGTTTCATCTTCTCAACTATCAACTATGTTCTCTCTTCCATGTTACAATAGTACTCCGCCGAAGCGCTGCCGCCACAATCCACTACTATGCCCGTAGCACCGCCGCAACAATGTTTATGTTATTGGGTCATCTTCATATTCAATCTACTAGTTTTCAATTATCCCAATTTTTTTCATAATGAACAAATAAAAAATTCTCTGATCTTTTTCCAAAACTCATTTTCAATAGGGGAATATTTTGAAATAGTGTAAAAAAAAATTACAAAAATACCACATTGGCCGACACATTTAACTCTAAAAAATATGTAGTTGGGGTTCCGCCATCTAATAGCCGATTCTATGCTACGTGTTTTTTTTGTTTTTTTTTTTATTTTAAAAATAAATATATAATATATATTATTATTTTATATTTAAATTTTTTTTATATATTAAAATTTATTATATAATTTAAAATATTAATAAATAAATAATTTTTTTAATATTATTAAATATTTTTCACATTATGTAAATGATTTTATTAATATAAATAAATTTGTTATATTCTTAAATTGCAATGTCTAATATATAAGTTATTAATATGTTAAATTATGTAGTTCATTTTTAATATTTAAATGATAATGTCTATTATTTTATATAATTTAATTAGTTAAATAATTAATTATATAATGTAAAAAATATTTAATATTCTTAAAAAATTATTTATATTAACTAAATTATTTATTTATTAATACTTTAAATCATATAATGAATTTTAATATATAAAAAACAATTTAAAATATAAAATAATAATATATATTATATATTTATTTTTAAAATTAAAAAAAAAACACGTATCATTGGATCGGCCCAACCCCAACTACATTTTCTGGGCTTCAATGGGTCGTCCTTTGAATGGACGAGTCCATAGTAAAAATGTGGCATTTTTGCAATTTTTTTTCAGACTGTGACATTATGGTATTTTTCATTTTAAAATGTGACAGTTGTGTAAAAAACTCTCAACAGGGGTGTGCATGGATTATAAATCAAACCAAATCAAACCAATGGTTTGGTTTTGATTTTAAAACCATTAATATAAAATCGGTTTATTTTTTTAAAAACCGGTTTACAAGTGGATTGGTTCAGTTTCAAACCGGTTTTAAAAAAAACCAGTTTTTTATTTTCTTTAAAGAAATCAATTTTAAAATCAATTATTACTAACCTTTTCTTCGTATTTTTATTTGTACATTCTCTAACATTACAATTATTATTATTATCTGCGTCTTATTATCACTTGTATATTATCACCACCTTCATTGTGTATCAATTTTCCCTACTTATCCTTTTATCTACCATAATTTCAACTTCTGAAGGATTAGGTCTAACCGTTTGACCGCCGTGTCAATAGTCTTTACCTTCAACCCTTGACCGTTTCCAAAACCCTAATAGCCCAGGCGTCCCGCCGCGGACGAAAACGCCCTTTACCTAGATTTAGGTCAAAGAGTCGTCGCACTCTGTTTAGGGTTTCCCGCCGTGGAATCCCTAATTTAACCCTGATTTTCATTCAACATTTCAACGTAGAAATAGGAGTCGTCGCACTCCATGTAAGCGTTTCCTTAAGAAGTGCTTATTCCCCCCTGAAACCTTGACCACACAGTCAAGAAGTTTCTAACCTCCCTTGCGAGGGGAACTACGATTACTCTGATTCCATTCTTTATCCAGGATACGTAGGCACAAGATGCGACGTCTTTTCGAGTAAACTTAGAATTAACCCCTAAGGTCTTTTCTTTAACTTCTAACCCTTTGTATATACCTTAAATCAAATAATAAAACAAGTAGTAAAAATAAACAAAAGGTTCCTGTATAGTACTACAGAAGTTTAGGATGCTAGTACCTTCCCTAAGCTTAACCAACCCCTTACCTAGGTCTCCCTACATTGTGTTTACGATGCAAAAATAATTTTTCCTTCTTTTGACCTTTTCCTTCGATTAAATCAAAGTCGGTTGTGAATATAAAGAATTATGATTCAAGCTAATTAATAGTTTGATATCCTATTTCCACCGTAACACATTGCATTTTAGCATCTTGCATTTGCATAGCATAATCCTCACAGGGGATCAAGTGTTGTTCGTGTATCATCCAAGAGGAGAGTTTTTATTGGCTTTCAAGCTCAAGCAAAGGCATTGGTACAAGCCATCAAGTGGGTGTTGTCATCATGAAGTTATCAGAGCTCTTAGAGAGGAGAGGTGTGTCATAGCTCAAAGAACCATCAGAGGGTTGTCAAGGAGTCCATGAAGATTTATCATTGGTGTAATCATGAGGTAGAGGCTTGTTGAGTACCTCAGAGGTCATTGTGGAGTGGGAATGGTCACTCATTTCATCTGCACAATGCTTAGGCAAAAAGGGTGAAATTAGGGTTTCACTTCAATCAGGATAAATTTGTTTTTTGGAGCAAAAATTTCTTTCAGGGTCTTCCATATGTCCTAAGGTGTTTGGGGATGGGAGATTGACCATCAATTTTAATCAGAAGAGCTTCAATTGATCAGTTGATTGAAAATCAAGAGATTTGGAGAAAAAGTCAACTATGCAGTGAAAAAGTCAACTCCTAACTTTTTGAGGTCAAGATCATGATCCTCAAGTTCAATATGACCAACGAATGAAATTTGATCAAGCAAAGTCAAGGGAATCATGAAAAATCAAGAATTGTTGAAAGTTGCCATTTTGGTGCATTAGGGTTTTAGAAACCTTCTATTTTTGGAAAGTTTCATGGTTGAAGCAGCCATCTTCAAGGCCATTTTTCTTTATGGTCAAGGTTTCAAATGGACTTGGCTTAAACATCAAAGTTGTTCCTTGTATTTAAAGCTTTCTTTTGAGTACCAATTCATAATCATATGATACTTGGAGCTCAAGTTATGATCCCTCAAAGTTGGGGATTTCAATGACTTCAAAACTGTCAAGTTTGGACAGATTTTTGCACTCACTTTCTTGATGTCAAATGAAACTTTGTCCCAAATGAAAGTTGTAGAGCATGTTACGAGTTTTCCAAAAAGTTCAAGAAGTCCTCAATATGATTTGTGGAGCTCAAGTTACGGATGTGCAAAGTTGAGGAAAAATAAGGCAAAATTAATAACTTAGAATTTTTTTTCTAAGTTATTTGTAGGCAGCTTGCATGACATGCTTTTCAACCTCATTTTTTATGCTCTTCTAATGATCAAATGGAACTTCCACCAACATGCAAATTTTTCTACTTCATGCCCTCTTTTATTTGAGCACAAGATCAAAGCAAAGGGAGTTTTGTGCACAAAGTTATCATTGCTCATAGTTGGTGTTTTGAACACTTTTTCAAGGGATGAAATATATGACATTTTGACTTGCTTTTGTTTATCATCCATTTGACCATGTCTTGATCTAATAATTAGAGAGCTTGATGAGTGAAAATGCAGGAGTTGAAGGCTTGAAAGGCTTTGCAAGTTGGCAAGCAAGTTGCCATTATTATATTCAAAGAAAACAAAAAGGAAAGAGAAACTTTTCAATGAAGTAACTTGCAGCTGCAGCCTCCCTACTGTATAGCCTCATTTCAGTCACCTCATGCCCTTCATTTCACTTGAGTTTTGCCCTGCATTGAGCCAAGGAGCTGATATGCACAGCTGCCATATAATCTTGGATAGATTTTCTTCCAAAATCTCCCTCCAAAGGAAAAAAACCAGATCTGCCCCAATCCTTCCCTTAGCCTATAAATATAGGCTTCACGCCATTGTAAACAACACACCAGAGCTATCAAAAACATCACAAATACATAGCTCTCTTTCTTTCTCCCTTTGCTTGAAAGTGAAGAAATCTCACAAAATCACCAAAAATGGCCACTTTGCATTTTTCACACCAGCATCATTTCCAGCCATGAAACCATCATAAAAACCATATACACACCCTTAAAATCATCATTTGAAGCTATTCCAATAGTTAGTTTCATAAAAAAAATCGGGATCAAAAAGTCAATTGTCCACACACCATAGTTTGACTTTTATGCACATTTCAAGCCAAATCACTACACAAACCATTTTCTATCACCATGACACTTGGAGCACCTCACATCCATGATATGTTAGTTGTCTAAAGTCTCAAATCACAACTGGAGGTGCACCTACTCAAACTTTCCACAAAGGTGCATTCTTTCTTCAAAAGGAAGCAATTTCACAAGCTTGTTCAAAGGGAAGGAATTCTTGATTTTTGCAGCTAGACTACAAGAGGTATGGTATTTTAGACTCATTCACTAATATACATCATCATGTGTTGATTGTTTGTGAGTTTAGTTTATATATTACCATGTTGAAATAGTTTGTTAGTTATACTGTCGAAATGTATGATGAGGCTAGACTTGTTAGGGTTGTATTGAGTTGATGTTCATTACTGCCAAGAACCTGTTCTCCTTTTTTAGTAACTGTCATTAGGGTTTGATTGGTGTTCCCTTTAAAGTCTTGTTTAAGGCTGCTGCTAGGTGTGTGTAAGTGAATCTGAGTATCCATGTGATCTTATCATTGATTTCTGTTTGAGGCGGCATCAGTACCTTGTTTAAGGTTGCTGCTTGATGTAGAGTAGAATCCTAACTTGCTTACATTTTTGAACTAGATTAGCTTGTTGTCTTATGTGCATAGTTGAACTTATGATGAGACTTAACTTCAAACATCATGATCTAGTGGAACACACTTGGCTCTGTGCTTGTTGTCCATTTAGTGTCTCTTCATTTTGGGGTTCTAATTATCCTTGATGCAATATACTAACTGGTGTTTGTATTGTGATGCCAACTTTGCTTTATTCAGTTTTAAACCAAAACTGTTTTCATTTTGTGAGAAGGATTGTTGATTATGGCTTGACACTCCAACTTGTAAGACATAATCTCAATTAGTTTGAGAGCCTTGCAAATTAACCAACTGATACCTTAGAGTTGTAGTCAGTAGGTTTTAGTGTGAGATCACCACTTGTGAGTGTCTTGAATCCATGGCCTGTTGAGGTGATCCATTTTGCTGTTGGATACATGCCTTTGAGGCATTGGTTTTTTGTGTGATTTAACTTGTTTGAAGTCTCATGCTGTCCAGCCTCTGTTGAGGATTCTTATTAACCGCTTTTTCATAGATCAAATCAGTTTACATGATTAAACTTTGAGAACTTTGGATTGTCTTGCACTTTGCAATGACAAAGTTTATCTTTCTTGAAACTATTTGTCTTTGATCTGAGCTTTAATTTTGCTTTCTTAAATCTGTATGTGTATTGCTTCTGTCAAAAACACTTTTGTTGTTTGGTTTTTATCCTGCTCACTATAAGAGCTATGATGGGGATTCCTCAATGGTACTGATTGAAATACTTGGAGCTGGCAGTCAACTGTTGCTTTAGAGTTGTAGTCAGCAGGTTTTAGTTTGGACCATAACCATTCAAGGATGTTCATAGCCTGCTGTTTTGAGTTCAGAAGTATAGTTGTTTCTTTTTTCAACCAAAATCTCATTAATTATGTTTCTATACTAAAAGAATTTCAAGTCTTGGCTGTTACTTTTGGAACTATAATTGGAATCTATCAATGACTAGAATACCAAGCACTTGCTGTTATGTTCCCTGTTGGTCTAAGTGTTGTCAAAATCTTTACCATGGATGTTCAATTAATATCAGAACCTGCTTGCATTAATAACTGACACTTGAAAGAGTTTAGGCTGGTTTTCCTGATTGTGAACTTTGTCATTGCTTGATGTCTTGGTAACTGTCATGAAGAATTTGGTGTTTGATGTCTAGTATGGTAATGATCAAACTTTCACTTTCATTTGAGGAATTTGTAATTGTCCTACTTGAATTTTTATCTAACTAACCTTCCAAATGTGTGCATTGGTGGCTGTCTTATTTTGGAAGAAATGCAAGCTCTGTCAAGAGGGTTAACCTCTGATACTATCAAAATTCCCTTTTGATCATTGTTAGGACCATGGCTTGCTTGCAACTTGAACTAAATAAGTTGTTGTCATAAACCATGGTGTTGGCTGTAATTAGACACAAGGCTCATTCTAAACCATTTCCATAATTTCAATTAGTCACTTCATGATCCAGTGAGGATCTGAGATCATATCATTGAACATAACCATAGGTTGCATATTTGAATTTGTTCATTGTCTTTGTACATCTGCTCTGGTATTTGGAACTCCAAGTGTATCTCAAAATACCAATTTCACCATTTGCAGCTCACCTACCCTTTTTTGTTCTCTAGTGTTGTTTTGACTAAACTTGTTGTTGAAACTCATTAAATATCATGTTTACAACATGCTCAGGCCATCACTTGCTCTAAATACATCTGTTTTGAACTTTTGAGTTGCAAAATGCATTTCAAGCTCTTATTATGCATGTTCAATCGTGTTTTAATCTATGAGCATCATTTGAAAATATGGTTGATACCATTGCAATCCTCGTGAAAAATCAAGCGGGATAGACTTTTATTTCATCAGATTTGAATAAGATTTGGAAGAGTTATGAAGAAATCGTTTTGGAGTTCTTTCACTTGATTTTGCTTTGAAGTTGCCTAGCATGCGCATTTGATTTGGTACATATTCAAATTGGGTGACATGATACAATGGATGTATCGCCACCTCAATGGTTGTAACCTTGCCTTGCCATGCCCTGAAGCTGAGTTCGACCCCCAGCGGGGGCATTTTTGCTTCTTTCTTTATTACTTTTCATGTTTTATTATTTTTCTTTCCTTTTCCATTTCTTTACCAAACGTGCGTGTTGGTTGAGGTGGTAAAATTTTGACTTGTGAACCATGAGGTCGTTGGTTCTACCCATGGTGGAGCCTATTTCTATTTTTTTAGCACTTGTTTATTTTATTTTAGTTATCTTCTCTTGTTTTATTTTATTTATTTAAAATTAGTTTTAAATATTATAAAATAAAATAAAAAATCATTTCTTAATATGTTGTTGTGTTAATTATTTTTCTTCTTCTTATTTTTAATTTTCATTTTATTTTGTCATTTTATTTTGAATTAACAATTAATGTGCTTTGTGGTTTATCATTTATTCCAATCAATTTCATTTCTTTCTTATTTCATTTGTGAGTGGATTATTTAGTGTTTACTTGGCCTTGTGCCATGATCCCCCTAGGATTCCTAGTCCCTCCGTTCAGGATGGGAGTAGGAGAGACATTAGGTGTTCAATCCTATGTATGACAACATTAGGGTAGTCCTTCCCTTTCATCCCAACTTTAGGAGCATTGTGCATGACAACATTAGGGTCCAGTTTCCCTTTAGTTTGTGTCTTTCTCTTCTCACCTCCTAAACAATCCAAAACACTTAATAAAGAATAATTTGTATCGTACGCTACGAGTCTTAAGTACTCGATAAATGATGGTTGGGGGGCCTCCTCTCAACTGTCTAAAGTGTTTAGCGTATGCCCTTTGGGCGATATGCGACACATTCACTCTCGTGTCATAGTCTTTAGTGCGACATGAGTTTCAAACCATAACTCGATTCACTTCTTGTCTTAAAAAACACAAAACAAAAACATCAAAACTTTTTATCCTTCGGGATCTTAATATGAAAATCATTTTCAGAAAAAGTGTGTTAAGCTTTGGTTCTACCGCAAACAAACATCGTCCCTAACTGCTGGAACCACTGTTTAACCCTACTCAGTTAAAACACTTGAACCAATATGTGGTCGTGTCAGCCTGAACTACGTTTGCTCTAATTTCTCGTACCAGACGAGGATACGTAGGCACAAGACGGTGATGTCTTGGAGAGCAACGTTCCCCCCTTCACCCGTAGTTTCCCGAACTACGTTGACTCTGACTTTCCCATTGCACGAGGGAATACGTAGGTATAGGGTGTCGATGCTCTATCAAGTCTCTTTTTCCTTTCTTTGTCCCCGTGGCCTTTAGCATAGATAGTTTACACCCATAGTATAGACAACAAGCGTGGATCCCGTTGAGTACAACGGACGTGAGGGGTGCTCATACCTTCCCCTTGCGTAACCGACTCCCGAACCCGAGATTTGGTTGCGATGAGCTGTCTTATCCCTTTTCGTTAGGTTTTCTATGATTGTTTCCTTTCCCTCTTTTTGGGATAAGTAACGAACGGTGGCGACTCTTTTGTCATTGTCGGGCCCTCTTCGCAGTGATGCGACACCGATTTCTCGCGACACATCACATTGTATTCAAGAGCCGAGATTCAGTCTTCAGTTGGATTTTAGAAATGTTGTCTGACTCCTAAATCATATGGAGTTGAATGTGTTGAGATATTAGTGAATTCGGGTTAAATCGGTGCGAGATTTTGCTTTGAAGGAGTTATTTTAACAGTCGCACATTTTCCTGCTTTCTGCTAGTCAACAGTCGATTTTAAAGGAACAGTGGAGTTTCGGTGCGTGTTGAATTTATAATTAATGCATGTAGGTTGATAATGATTATTAGTCGAGCTGACTCAGATTGCCGAGTTAAGTCATCCGAGATATGACGGGAATTTTTCAATGCGGAGGATAATTCGTTTTGCTGTCTAATCGGATTTCTCTACTTATTCGTTCAAGGCCGTATTCACCAGTTTTATTATCAGATACGAATTAATTTGCAAAGGGATTTGTTCGAACTCAGCGGTTACGTCGGCTTTAAATCGTGCAAAATGATTAATTGTCGAATTCAGAGCTGGAACGTCACGTCTTAATCGAATGAATTTCATTGGATAAATTTGATTAAATGAATTTATTTGAATGAGTTTTAATAGATTGAATTTAATCAGTTGAATTTAGTCAGATAAGCTTAATTAAATGAAATTATTCGGTTGACTTTACTTGGATGAACTATTTGGAGAAGTTTGATCGGGAAATAAATTCAGGATATTAAGAAAAAAATGGAATTTATTTATTTATTTAAATTATATATTTTATTACAAGGTACAAAGGTAATTACAAAAGTGCTAAAATTCCTAATTGTCCTAAAAATGTCTTCGAGTCCGACTCTTCGAGCTTTGACTTTTCCGAACCTGCAAAGAAAAATCAACAAAAGAGCAAACAATTTTTAAATGGTTAGAAAATTGGTTTTTGGTCGATCCCGATACCCTCAGTAAAAACTCATCATCGGGTATGTCGGGAGGGCAACGACAAAGTCATTGCCAGCTCCCGACTTTAAATTCCGGCCCTAGCACAAGACCCGACAGCATCTGTTCTAAATTTTGTCCAGGAGAGAGAGAAAGTGTTTTTTTTCAAGAAAAAGTGATTTTGAAAATAAGTGCTTCTAGAATTTTATCCAAAAAATGGTTTTTGCCAAACATGTCACTAACAACAAGTCCCAAAATTTTCTGACCCAAAATGGATCAAACAAGATCCACGCAAGCAGCAAACCAATTCCTGGAAAAAGTCCAACCAACCAAGAAATTTGCAACCTACAGCAACAATAGAGCCTGAAAAATCGCAAGAAATCAGAACATGTGAGCCTCCAAATGCAACAAAATCATCACAACAAATGAACCGAGTCAGCATGCATCAAATCTGCAACCAAGATCGTAACAACAAATCAAAACGGCAAGCTCATCAAATCCGCAACCAAGATCGTAACAGTATCACGAACCCAGGCCCATAAAACATCATCAATAATAAGAACATCAGTTCATAAGAGAAAGGGGGGAAGAACAAAGGGATCCATCATCAAGATCAGAACGGACCGAACCTAGAAGGCGGCGACGGAAACCCTAAGGTTTCAACGCCAACCAAGTGCAACCGGCGACAAGCATCAACCCACGACCTCAGTCCATAACATCACCGGATGGAAAACGGACAAAAGCATCAAAAAAGGCGGCCATCTCCACAACGAAGAGAAAATCATTAAAAGGAGAAAAACCTGAAGGTTCATCATCATCACTAGTCGACCATCATCAGACGGCAACGAAAAACCCAGCCGGGACAACAAAATCGTCGCGAGATCAATCATCTCCGGCCATAAAATATTCAAAGAGCACACAGCCTCAGATTTCCATCATCATCGGCCAACAACAACCGCAAATCAGCATAAGTCACCCACGGCCGTGAACAACGACGCGACCACCACACGACCAATCATTAGAACCGCTTCAAACCCTTAAAAGGTGAGCAGTTCTTTGCATTGTTCTATTTATTTTTTGTTTTTTCTAGGATCCATGAGAAGTAGAAGGATGTTCATGAGAGTAATGGAAAAATTTGAATGGAACAAACATGGCAGTAAGAAGAAAGAAAGAGATGAAGCTTCAGAGAAGAAGCAAGAAGTCTGTGTCGCGGCTGGAGAGAGGGGTTTCTACAACCCTAAAAAAATTTGGAAACCCCTTTTATTGTCTGGACCGGGTCGGGTCTGGGTTGGTGGCCAGCCCAACCTGCTTCGTTTTATGATTTTATTTGTTTTTTATTTTATCTAATTATTATTCTATTTTATTTAAAATGTAACTAACAATTAATATAAAACTTTTCATAAATAAAACTTAAACTTTTCTATTAATTAAAAGGTTAATTAACAAAATAAATTTTTTGTGTGCAAGTAATAAAACCCCAAAATCTTTTTTTAATTAAAACATCAAAAATTAAAACCCTTTTTTTTATTAGAACATTAAAAATTAAAGTCATTCTTTCTTAATCAAAACAGATTTAAAATTAAAACCTTTTTTTAATTTACTAGAACCCTTTTAAATTTTTATTAGAAATATTCCTTTAAGATTTAGCATTTGTAAATTGAAAAACCTTTTTTTGGAAAGTAAGATTTTTGTTAATAAATTACAATTCAACTTTTAAAACTTAATTTTTCAAACTAAAACTCTTTGTGTAGATTCCTCAGTTAATCTTGAAACCTTTCATAAAAATATGGTTAACATCCCGATTTCAGTTGCGAATTAATTTTGCCCGTTTCTTTCCCCGTTAACTTTGTATAACGCTTATATCGTTCCATTCGTTGCTTCCTCAGTTGTACATTTGTTACTCTTTTATTTCCGCACTTCATTTTATGGTTGTAAGTTATGCGAGTATATCGTCGCTTTGCATTTTACTGTTTTCGCACTTTCTCATATTTTAATTATGTCATATAATCAGTTATTCATTTGCATTAGTTACCGTTAAACCCTTCCGAAGGAATAGGTCTAACTGTTTGACCGCCGTGTCAATAGTCCTTACCTTTGACCCTTTCATTTTCCAAAACCCTAATTGTCTAGGTGTCCCGTCGTGGACTAAATCACCCTTTACCCTAGCAGTAGGTTAAGGAGTCGTTATACTCCGTATTAGGTTTTCCACCGTGGAATACCTAGTTTACTCCTTTTAATGCAATTCAATTACAACGTAGAAATAAGAGTCTCCGCACTCCACGTAAGGGCTTCCTTAAGAACGCTTATTCCCCATTGAAACCTTGACCACAGTCAAGAAGTTTCTAACCTCCCTTTCAAGGGGAACTACGATTACTCTGATTCCATCCCCTACCTCGGATACGTAGGCACAAGATGCGAGTCTTGGCGAGTAAACTTAGGACTAACCCTTAGGTCTTTCTTTCACCTTCTAACCCTTTGCGTATACCCTCAAGCAAATAATTAAAGCAAAATAGTAAACTTTAAACAAGAGGTTCCTGTAGAGTACTACAGAAGTTTAGGGTGTTAATACATTCCTTAAGCTTAACCAACTCCTTACCTAGATGTCTCCCTGCATTGTTTACGATGCAAAATAGGTTTTTCCTTTCTTTGACCATTCCTTCGGATAAATTAAAGACCGGTTGTGAATCAAAAATTTGTGATTCAAATTAATTAATAATTTGATATCCTATTCTCATCGCAACAGTAGGCACAAGGGCCTCAATCCTTGCCGAGCACCCTATTCTTAAACCATCCATTTCCCCTAGCATCGAATCCTTTTATCTTATTTTTTCGCATTTATCATTGAGAAGAAAACAAATAAGCTTAGCTAACATTCATCACAATTCAAATTAAGAGGTTCCCGTTGAGTACAACGAACGTGACGGGTGCTAATACCTTCCCCTCGAGTAACCGACGCCTGAATCCAGAACATGGTTGCGACGACCATGTTCTTATCTCTCTTTAAAGGTTTTCTTGATATTTTATTTTCCCTCTTTTTTGGGATAAATAAAGTTCGGTGGCGGCTCTGTCGAACCGCATTTTGCGCCTTTCGCGTGAGGGTCGTATTCTCGATGATTTTTTGAGGTGCGACACTTCTATATATTTATTTAGGTATAATTGTTAAATCTCTCTCAATCTTTCTCTTTAGGTAGGGATAAGTATTAGTGTCTTGTCTTTTTAAACTTAGATATGTGGACCAAATCTTGATGTCCAAGCATATCTATCTTATTGGCTTGGCTAGTTCAATCCATAACTTTGTGTGCATGATCTTCTTTAACGAGTGGTTTTTCTAAATATTCATTTTGGTTGTCAGAAAGTAATTTAACCTCTTGTCATTAGGATAACAGTTCAATTTGTTTCATCTACTTCCCTTATCTTCGTTTTGTTCGGGATACTTCTCTTTGTTGTCCTTGGCTTTTATCTTTATGTTGCTCTTTTCACCTTATTTGTAACATTTTTCGTGCTTCATAACTTCTTGTATGATGATGGTCTTCTTTTGCGCCAAAAACCCATTGAAGTCCTTTACCTTTAGCCCATTTTGAAATTCTCGAACAAACATCTCTTAATTAGGGCTAGAAACCCTAATAATAGCTAAATTAAATTGGATAGGGTGGTCTTTTAGGATTTTTGAGCTACCCTGATAGACGTCGATGGGCTTCTTGTCGTTACCTTCTAATGTTTATCATCGGGTTACCTCCTATTTACCATGTTGATTACCAGGGTAGGTTCATATACCACTAAAGTTTTGTGTCCTTTAGGGTTTTCAAAAAAAGCTTACACTTCAGAGGTTTTGCTTCCCCTATAATGGTCATATGTGTATTAATCAAACATATGTGTTCATAAAATTTCTCTTTTCATTGAAAGCTTCAAAGTGAAAGGGTTTGAAGTTTTTTTGGATCGGGACTCCCATATCTCTTTGCAAAGAGGTTGAGGATCCTCTAACCCATCGTCTGGTTTGTCCTGAATAACCCGCTCTTTTTTGGATTCCTTATGCTCGTGTTTGTAAGGTCTCATCATGGCGTCTTAATTCGTCCTAATTCGTCCATTGTGTCTCGATTTGTTAGTAGGGCCTCACTTTCTTCCGTTGATGTTGATCGTGTCATATCCTCCATAGGATGAATGGTTATGTGGACGAAGAACTTTTCATACCCATAATGGGTGGGAGACTAGAGGTGGATGAGTCATATCCTCCGATCTAGTAAGACTGCTAATATGACCAATGATCACAGATAAAAATTGGTATAGCCTTGTCCCATAATGGGTGGGAGACTAGAGGTGGAGGGATCATGAATTGGAGACTCTGATCTTATTTATAGGCTCATTTGGAGATGGTGACAGCTCTTTTATCCTTATGCCAATACGACCATGTTTATGATCAGCCATGTGATGGCATGTTGTGCTTGAGTGCCGATTTAATTAAATAAATGGTCTAATGATACAACCAGACTAGTGATGAGCATAGTTTATGATTTTTATTGGTTGGACCGACTGAAACAGTCCGGATTTTAAAATTATGGGTTAGGCCGATAGAACAGAGAAAGAGAGCAGAAAATTGAAATTACAATGTGAAAGCAAAATGGAATTGTGAAATAATGAGATACATACTCTCTACAAGACTGACCCATAGCTTAGACTCCACATAGAACAAATTTTCTGTCTACAGTTTTCAAACAGAAATGCTCAACATTACCCATTATTCTCTCCACTCACTTCTTATAACCAACTCGAGATAGGCAGCACCCTTTTCTCACACCCCTCAACCCTCTTTTTCTTTCTCTTACACACTCTCTACATGGTGAGCCTATTATTCTTAGGACTAATCAACATATCATCTACTGGCTCAAATTTGGTGCCATATCACTTCTGCTCAAGATTGTTGTTTGTCATATACCAGCAGATCAGCATGCGTTTCCTTATAACGCTGACTCAAGTAGTCCTTGTAATAGATAGGAGCATATCTGAAAACAGATATAAGCAATGATGTAAGACTTATAAAGAATGCTAAAAAGAAAGATCATTGTACATGTTAAATCAGATAATAGTATTGATTTACTTGGGAGGATTTGCGTCTGATTTGCAGGTTGGCAAGCATTCCACTAGACAATCATGACCAGGCTCCAAGAAATATGCAATCTGTAAATAATCAGTATAGGAACAAGGAAATTAGCATTGACTCTTTACAAGTTTAATGTAATAAAGAATTGTAGAAAGAAGTATGTTAAAATGTAATAAAGCTTTGCAATCAAATGTAAAAGAAAAAGAAAGAGTTGGAGCTTACAGAATATCTTTCTTGACCATTTCCTATAACTCTATGCAATGTTGACCTGAGTTTAAATGTAAAAGCAAATCCTGAATTTTGCAATGAATATAATACAAATTAAAAACAATGCACTGAAAAAAGCACTAATACTTGTACAAGTGCACACAACCATGGTTTTAAATTGTGATTGCGGCTGCGGTTGCGGCCATTGCAATTGCGGGTATTGCGGCTGTTGCTATGTAAATTGAGGTTTTTGCAGCGTGAATTTTTTTTTTATGAACATAAAATATTATAATTTATTATTTATTTTATGTTTCACATGTCTTCCACTTCCTCTCTAAATTTTCATATATATCTCACTAACAACAACTAGTCATCACTTTGAATATCTCTAATCCTTTTAAAACATACCTTAAATCTATGATATAAATAGAAATGAAGGTAGACCAAGTAATTTTTGCGAGCACTACATAATCTGTTGCAGGCTGATGCGGTCCGATGCGGCCGTTGTGGTGTTATAATGCGGCTGTTGTGGCATTATGAAAGGTTTTTTAGTGTGGTTTACGATAACACCACAATTGAGGTCTGATGCGGATGCGGACACTACCACAACCGCAATGTTGCGGTCGCATCACGTGATACGGACCGCAATTTAAAACCATGCACACAACGGTTCTAAATAAAGCAGTAATATATATGTAGGGGGAAAATAGCAGTATAGCTGCATTGGAAAAGTTTCTCACTTGAAAGTACAGTTGCTCCAGCGCTCCAGCATATCTCCAAGATTAACTATAAATGCTCTGCAAAAACATCAACAATACAAAGAATGTAAACTATCAATGAAAGAAAGAGTACATTAGAAAATTTTCAGAAATTACTCAAAATTCAAATATCAGTGTTAAGAAAAAAAAGAAATGTCAATAGTAATGCATATGTTGCATTCCGTTTTAAATCATAAAAGCTATAGTACCACAAAGACTAACCCCTTTAATGGTGCCACATCCTCCCATATCTGAGGTTCAGCTTCCTTATTTTTACATATCTGCAAAACAAAAATGTTAGTCATCGTTTATCGGTGAAATTTTAGAGTTATAGCATAGACAGAAAACTGAGTTGTATTGTTACTTGAAGACCCTTGACATCATCTGTTGCTAACAAAGTAATCAGACCATAGTCAGTATGAGCTCCAGCTGCGTACAAACCTCGCGACGGATCTGAGATTTTATCTTCACGGAACAACAACATACAAACAATGAAATTATGAATACAGTACTCAAAGTTGTGTTTGTGTAGTTTGTAATTATACCAGCTATAAGGATTAAGGCACACAAAAACTGCTAATTTCAATACCTTGATAGTGTAGCAAACGCAGAATCGCAATGGGATCTCCTAGGGTTTCTTGTTTGTTGAAAAAATTAGCATCCAAATCAAGTGCAAGAGCTATTATCTTGGCAACTGCTTTCCCAACTTCTCTGAATACCTCATAAATAACCATAAACAAACAATGAATGAATAACAAGTCTCAGTGTCTAGTCAGTGTCTACACGAACACCGTTATTTTTTTCAAAAGTGTCGGTGCTACAGAGTATACAAGTTAAGCAAAACTTACAATGCCTGGCGTTGGTATTCTTCCATAGTTTCCCTCCATCCTGGGAGAACATCTAAAAGAGCATAGACATAATTGATGAGAAACCAAAATTTATTGTTGAACGAAAGAACCAGAGTCAGCTAATTATTTATGAAGCACAGACACCCCGAACACAACACCCACACGCAGATACATCTTTTTTCAGAGATGTCAGTGTTACCTGATGCCGGCCATAAGTTTGGGCCATGAAAAGGTTTGTGATGAAGTGGATCAGTAGCTTCAACTCCAATATAATAGCCTTCTTTGAAATCACCATGTAATTGGTTCTGAGGATCAAGGATTTCATCGAGAAGAGGAGTGTATCCCCTACTGTGATCGTTCCGGAGAACCTTCATCTTTTCGTCGAGTGGAAGGTTGAAAAATTTCTTGCTCTGGTCAAAAACCTGGTCCATAAACTCCTGGCTAATTCCATGATTGACAATGTAGAAAAACCCAGAATCGGTACAAGACTGAAAATTGGAGCGAAAAATACACAATAAAAAAGTTATTATGAGAGTTGGTTCTTCTATGTAAAATCAAATCGAAAGAAGAGGAATGTGTTTGTTTTAGAATTTTTTTGTTTTTACCTGTTTGAGCAAATTAACGGATTGTTGAATATTGAAGTTGGAGAGGTCAATACAATTGAGGACTGCTTCTACACTCTCTTTTTCCATATTCTATTCTGTGTATTGATTTTAGGGACAAGGTGATAATAACACTGTTTTTTTTTTTTTTTAATTTAATTGATATACATTTGACTATCAGTTAATTTCTTCTATAATCAAAATGGATTAAGGAGAGTACAGAGATACAGCTGCGGACTTGGGAGATGGAGTTAGCAACTTGCAGCCCACTATTTTTAATATTGATAGGCTCATTCGTACTAAGAAGCTTCCTTCAAAATATCAAGATCACATACTTTATTAAATGAGTATTTGTTTTATTCCTAGTTATTTCTATTTTTTGTTTCTGCTTGTTTCTAGAAGGTTATGACTCAGCCAAAGTTTGTTAGTAGTGTCTTGTTGTGGTGTAAGTTTGTTAGTAGTGTTATTCAAAACTATATAAGATGTATTTGCTCATTGAGCTAAGGGAGTAAAAATCATTGCAGAAAATTATCTCTCTTCCTCTATTCACTGCTTTAGGAGGTTTGGCTCAGTCCTTAAAACTGAGCACTATCACTTGGTGCTTTCATTGTGTTGAATTCCTCTTCCATCCATGACTTTCCGTCCTCCCCCATCTGATCCTGTAGCTGATCTCGCTCGTCAAGTTGCCATTCTCACCGCCCAACTTGAAGCTATGCACAAACGTTTTGAGGATACATCATCTCCCGATGCATCCCGTTCCAGTCCAGATTCACACCACCGCCTTCGTCTCAAGTTAGACGTTCCTCGTTTCGACGGAACAGATACACATGGTTGGATCTTCAAGATCTCACAATTCTTTACTTATCACCAGACACCTGATGAGGAACGCATCACCATTGCTTCCTTTTATCTCGACGGTCCGGCCTTGGCATGGTACCAGTGGATGTATCGGAATCGTCAGATCGCGTCGTGGGCCCAATTTTTGGAGAAATTAGAAATTCGTTTCGCTCTAACTGCGTTTGACGATCCTCGCGGTAACCTTTTTAAACTTACCCAATCTTCTTCTGTGACGACGTATCTCACTGAATTTGAAGCTCTTGCAAATCGCCTTGACGGTTTATCTAAAGCTAATCTTCTCAGTTGTTTCATTTCTGGGTTAAAAATCGATGTTCGTCGTGAGGTCTTGGCTCAACAACCAACAACCATCTCGCAGGCTGCTGGTCTTGCTCGTTTACAAGAGGATAAGTTGAAAGACATTACGCTTTCTTCGCGTCCTCAACCGTCGCCACCATGCCAATCTGCTTTAGGGCCTCGTCCTTCACCCAAGCCCTATTTTGATTCCTCTTCCATGGTGAAACCCTCCCAAGGCCTTCTTCCTACGCCACCAGCAAAGCCCTGTTTTCGGCATCTCTTCGGGGCAGAACTCGATGAACGACGTCAGAAGGGTTTGTGCTTCAATTGTGATCAACCATGGTCCAAACAACACAAATGTGGTGGTCGTGTGTTTTTAATGGTTGCTACTGATGAGGATTTTTCTTCTACGCCCGGTGAATTAGAGTCAGCGGCGGTAGAATTGATTGACGGCGTTGTTGCATCGGAGGAACTCTCTGCTCATGCAGCACAATTAAGTTTACATGCTCTTTCTGAGGACCAAGCTGCTGACACATTCCGCATCTTGGGCCGAATCTCCTCTAACCCGGTTGGTGTTTTGGTGGATGGGGGCAGTACCCATAATTTTGTCAAGGATATTATTGCTTCTACTTTGGGCCTCCCCTTGGACCCAATTGATCCATTCAGAGTTTTAGTTGGCAGTGGACAAGAATTAGTGTGCTCCCATATTTGTCATGAGGTGTCAATAGTTTTACAAGGCCATTCATTCACTATGGATCTCTTTGTCTTAGGCTTACGTGGTGCGGATGTTGTGTTAGGGGCTAAATGGTTGCGGGGGTTAGGCCCAGTTTTAATGAATTACAATCTTCTTACTATGACTTTTTTTCATAACAATTCAAATGTTGAGTTGAAGGGAGATTCACCAACTTGTCCTATAGGCTTTCACCAATTCCAACGGATCACTATAATAGACCCTGAGGCCCAATTATTTTCCCTCCATGTCATCGGTACACATGACACCCAATCTAATTTTTCTTCCCAACCAGATACACTAAACCTTAACCCTGAGTTCACCTCCCTCCTCACCAAATACTCCCACCTTTTCTTTGAACCCTCCATACTCCCCCCACCTAGACCAACTGACCACAAAATTCCCCTCCTACCCCAATCCACACCGGTCAATATTCGACCTTACCGATACCCATACTCACAGAAGCTTGAGATAGAATCTCAAGTAGCCAAATTATTGCAAACTGGGTGGATACGACCTAGCACAAGTCCTTTTTCTTCCCCTGTTCTTCTCCTAAAAAAAGGATGGATCCTGGCGTATGTGCATAGACTACCGCGCTTTGAATGTTATTACTGTCCCTGGTCGGTTCCCTTGCCTACCATCGATGAATTATTTGACGAATTAGGAAAGGTTAGGGTGTTTTCAAAATTAGATCTAACTTCTGGCTTTCATCATATATGATTATCCCCTGCAGGTATTTCGAAAACAGCTTTTCGCACACATGATGGGCACTACGAATATCATGTTATGTCGTTTGGCTTATGCAACGCTCCGGCAACTTTTCAAGCTACTATGAATGATATTTTTCCTGATCTACTTCGCAAGTCCGTTATTGTTTTTTTCAATGATATCCTAGTTTTCAGCACCACTTTGGACACCCACCTTGGTCATTTGTCACAGGTATTTGATATCTTAGATAAGCATCAGTTTCATTTAAATCCAATGAAATGTTCTTTTTTCCAAATTCATATTGCTTATTTGGGTCATATTGTGGCTGAGGGGACCGTGGCACCCGACCCTTTGAAGTTACAAGGAGTAGTTGATTGGCCAACTCCTAAATCCGTGAAGAGCTTGCGTGGTTTTCTGGGTCTGTCCGGGTTTTATCGAAGATTTGTTCACGGTTATGCTACTTTGGCTCATCCTTTAACTTGCTTATTGAAAAAGAATGCTTTTGAGTGGTCCACCTTGGCTCAACAAGCTTTTTACAATTTAAAGGTTGCTTTAGCTACGACACCAGTTCTTGCCTTGCCGGATTTTTCTCTGCCGTTCATTGTGCAGACTGATGCCTTGGGGCATGCTATGGGCGCTGTTTTATTGCAGAATGATCATTCTATTGCGTATTTCAGCAAGCTATTTTGTCCTCGTCTTTCCCAGGCTTCCACTTACATACGTGAGCTTCATGTCATCACTTGAGCTGTAAAGCGTTGGCGTCAATACTTACTGGGAAATTATTTTGTGATTCAAACTGACCATCGTAGCTTGAAGGAATTGCTGACTCAAGTGATTCAAACTCCGGAGCAACAATTTTATTTTTCTAAATTATTGGGTTACCATTATGATATTCAATACAAGCCTGGAAAGACCAATACGGTGGCTGATGCATTGTCTCGTAGTTGTGAGCCTCCTGTTGCTGAGTTGCATGTGCTCTCCACACCTCAATTTCTGTTTATTGATGATTTACGCAAAGATTTGAACTCGGATGCCAATTATCAAGCATGCTGCCAACAAGTTGAATCTGATCTTTCACTTACTCCGGGTTATTCTGTGTCGAATGGTTTATTGCTTCACAAAGGGCGCATTTGGCTTCCTTCTACATCTCGTTTCAAGATGTTACTGCTCAAGGAATATCATGAAACTCCTATAGGGGGCCGCGCCGGTATGGTCAAAACCCTCAAACGCCTCTCCGCAAATTTTTTTTGGCCTTCTATGCGCCAAGACATCAAGCAATTTATACGAGAATGTGCTACCTGTCAGCAGACTAAGTACTTCACCAGCAAGCCTGGGGGATTGCTCCAGCCACTCCCCATTCCAGTGCACATTTGGGAGGACATTTCATTAGATTTTGTCACAGGGTTTCCCACTTCTAATGGGTTCACTGTTCTACTTGTCGTTTCTCTAAATATATGCATTTGGGAGCCTTGCCCACACATTTCACAGCTTATAAAGTGGCTGATCTTTTTGTTAACATTGTTTGCCAATTGCATGGTCTACCTCGGAGCATTGTCTCCGATAGAGATCCAGTTTTTGTTAGCAAATTTTGGTCTGAATTGTTCAAGTTCAGTGGTACTTTGCTTTGCATGAGCTCATCTTACCATCCTCAAACAGATGGACAAACAGAGGTCACTAATCGCACTATTGAACAGTATTTGAGGGCCTTTGTTCATCATAAACTTTCTCTTTGGCATCGTTATCTCCCTTGGGCAGACTATCATTACAATACATCATTTCATTCGTCGGCTGGGATGACACCTTACCAGGTAGTTTATGGTAAGCCTCCTCCTTCTATCCCATCGTATGTGACTGACACATCTGAATTAGTTGCATCTGATTAATTGTTGAGTACACGAGAGGCGGTATTGGAATTACTCAAGAAGAATTTGGCTAAGGCTCATACCCGAATGAAATCCATTGCTAACACCAAACGTCGAGAGGTGAATTTTGAGGTCAATTCATGGGTTTATGCCAAGCTGCAGCCATATCGCCAAATCTCTCTCTCTCTCTCTCTGGTATTAAGTATAATAAGTTGCACAAGAGGTATTATGGTCCATTTCGTGTGTTGGCTCACGTTGGAGCCATCGCTTATAAACTAGAACTCCCTTCACATTCAAAGATTCATGATGTTTTCCATTGTTCACTTTTGAAGCCACACGTGGGTCCTCCTCCTACTGAGAGTGGACATCTTCCTGCTGATTCAATGGGTAATTATTCCTTGCTCTCTCCCTTAACAATTCTGGATTCTAGAATTTTCACAGTTGATGACTGTCCCCAGCAACAAGTCTTGGTGCAGTGGACTGGTCTTGCACCAGAGGAGGCATCATGGGAGGCATGGCAGACTATGCGAAAAGTTTACAACCTTGAGGACAAGGTTGAATTTGAAGGAGTGGGTATTGATACAGTTGCGGACCCGGGAGGTGGAGTTAGCAACTTGCAGCCCACTATTCCTAATATTGATAGGCCCATTCGTACTAAGAAGTTTCCTTCAAAATATCAAGATCACATACTTTATTAAATGAGTATTTGTTTTATTCCTAGTTATTTCTATTTCTTGTTTCTAGAAGGCTATGACTCAACCAAAGTTTTTTAGTAGTGCCTTGCTGTGGTGTAAGTTTATTAGTAGTGCTATTCAAAACTATATAAGATATATTTGCTCATTGAGCTAAGGGAGTAAAAATCATTGCAGAAAATTATCTCTCTTCCTCTCTATTCACTGCTTTAGGAGGTTTGGCTCAATCCTTAAAACTGAGCACTATCATATAGGGTACTCAATTCTTAATTTAAATAAATAAATACAATTCCAGAAACATTATCGAATACAATCAATAAGGGATTTTCACAAGCCAATCTTAAGTAAAAACACCTTTAAATCTATCGTTAATTAATATTAACCATTCATTTATTTAAAATATTTGTTAAATATGTTTATAATTGGGTGCTAGATTTAGTAGAGAGAATTATTGTTCGATCTCTGCAACTGCGATTGGAAACAGTTTAAATCACTTGAGGTCATAATTGACTCTTGAATCGTATTAGTTGGTTCAATTGACTGTGTTGGAATTCAACACGATCTATGGTGAATTTTTTCAATTTTAATCTCAAGATTATTATGTAATGGCAATGAACAAAAATAAAAACACGTTTAAAAAAGATGAGTATGAACTGCAGAGTAACTTTCTGCCCACAACTGGGAAATTTTATTATCACTTTGCAACTGCAAAACCGTGATTATCAAACTTGATGATTAGAATGCAAAGGGTTCCTCCCTATTTATAGATTTAGGTTAACTTGCATCTCAAGTTAAAACTCAAACTATAAATTCTCAAAAATATCTAATCTAAACTTTCTAAATCAAATCTGATGTTTCTTAATCAAATCTAATTTTCTAAAACAATGAATTACATATTTAACACATCGCCTAATTCATTGTGTCTAAACTATCTACATTCATCATAAACCTTAACTTCTTGAACACTTTGACTGGCCCTCCCTTCGTCATGATGTCTGCAATCTGATTCTCAGCTCAGCAGTGTTCCAAGTTCATCTTCCCTTCTGCTACCTGTTCTTGAATATAATGGAACCTTGTTTCGATGTGCTTTCTTCGACCGTGTACTATTAGATTCTTCGCCAAGTTGATAGCTGACATGTTGTCGATCTTCATGGTGATTTCTCTATGACTTTTCGTTGTGATATCTTCGACTAGGTTCACCATCCAGGTTGTTTGGCATGCACAAAGAGAAGTAGCTATATATTATGCTTCGCATGATGACAAAGCCACTATTGGCTCCTTTCTCAAACTCCAAGCAACTGGTGCACCATCTAACATAAACATATAGTCAGCTGTTGATTTTTGATCCTTAGCATCATTACACCAACTTGAGTCAGTGTATCTCACTAACTTGCATTCTTTTCCTTCATCAGCTGCAGGAAACAAAAGGTCATAGTCAATAGTCCCTTTCAGATATCTCAGTATCCTCTTCGTTGCTTCTAGATGTGATACCTTTGACTTTTGCATGAATCTACTTATCATACCCACATTGTATGCTAAGTCAGGCCTTCTGTGACAAAGGTATCGAAGTGGCCCAATAATTCTTCTGTATTGGGTTGGATTGACATCATCTTCATCTAAATCCTTCGACAGTTGCAATCTGGTCTCAGCTGGAGTCGAAGTTGGATTACAATCTTGCATCTCAAATCTCTTGAGTATTTTACCTACATATCTTCTTTGGTGCATCATCAAACCTCTACTACTCTTGTAGAATTCAATGCCAAGGAAATATGAAAGATTTCCTAAGTCTGACATTTCAAACTCCTCACTCAGGTTATGTTTGAAGTCTTCGATCTGCTTCTTGCAACTTCCTGTTATCAACAGGTCATCGACATAGAGGCATAATATAAACAATTCACTAATGCTTCTTCTTACATACACTCTATGCTCAGTCGTACACTTCACAAATTCCTTCTCCCTTAAGAAGCTGTAGATTTTATCATTCCAAGCTCTTGGAGCTTGCTTAAGTCCATACAGGGCTTTATGCAGCATGTACATTTTTCTTTCTTCGCCTCGTTTCACATGCCCAGCTAGTTCTACGACATAAACTTCTTCGTCTAAGGGGCGATTAAGGAATGCACACTTCACGTCCATCTGACATGTATGCCAATTGTTCATATTTGCTAAACCAACAACTAACCTGATTGTTTGGATCCTAGCAACAGGTGCAAACACTTTGCAAAGTCAATTCCTTTCTTTTGAAGAAATCCTTTTGCCACAAGACTCGCCTTGTGTCGAGTTACTTCTCCTTTAGGATTCACCTTCACCTTGTAAGCCCACTTCACATCAATTGCCTTCTTGCCTTAAGGCAATTTGACAAGTGACCAAGTGTTGTTGACTTCGATGGACTCTAACTCTTCATTCATAGCTTTCACCCACTTTGAATCCTTCAATGCCTCAGCTGCATTGACTGGTTCGACATCTGCATAGAAAGCATAGTGTACCAGTTCACCTTCTTCATCAACCACATCATCTAATGTAATCACAAATTCTTGCAACCTTGCAGGCATGTGTCTTGTTCACTGAGGTCGGCTTGGGCCTGTTTCACCTCTGACTTCTTCTTTTCGAACTTCTCTTTCGACTTCAATAGATGGTTCTTCACAAGAGATTCTCACTGAATCCTTCTTGACATTCTTTGTCCAATCCCATTCTTTAAGCTCATATATGATCACGTTTCTGCTGATCACTACCTACTTATTCACTAGGTTGAACAACTTGTAACCTCCAGTCGAATAATATCCTATCAAGATCATCTGATTCGACTTATCATCAAGCTTCCTTCTCAACTGATATGGCACATGTCTATATGATATAGATCCAAACACCTTCAAGTGACTGAGGCTAGGCTTAACACCAGACCAACATTCTTTTGGTGTGATTCCTTCAAGCTTCTTTGTCGTACATCTGTTTAATATGTATGTTGCTGTTGAAACTGCTTCTCCCCATAATTCTTTGGGTAAATGCTTTCAACATACTTCTCACCATGTTCATGATGGTTATGTTCTTTCTTTCTGCAATTCTATTTTGATGTTGAGAGTAGGATGGCACCATCTCATGCACGATCCCTTCTTTTTCACATAATGCATCGAACTTTTTTGACACATACTCTCCACCACCATCAGTCTTTAGAATTTTCAAATTTCGACCACTTTGTCTTTCAATCATAGATTTAAATCTAGAAAATACCTCGATCACATCACTTTTCTTTTTGATGAGGTAAGTCCACAGCTTTCGACTGTAATCATATATGAACGTGACAAAGTATATGTTGCCTGCAATCGAATCCACCTGGACTAGACCACATACATCAGAGTATATGACTTCCAGAATTGCCTTCTACTTCCTTCCTGCATCCTTGTTGAAGTTATACTTGTGTTATTTCGAATGAACACACTCTTCACAAACTTCACTTGGAATGTCGATTTCAGGTAATCTTGAAGCCATATTTCTTGTCTTGAGCTCTCTGATGTCATTGAAGTTGAGATGGCCTAGTCGAAAATGCCATAACCACTCATATGTATTAGCTGCAGTTATTAGGCATTTGTGCTCCATCAGATTGAGTTCAATATTGAAAGTCCTTATCTGAGACATTGGAGCCTTTAAGATCAACCTACCACCTACATCGAGAATTCTCATCATCTTGTCTTTGACAACTACCTTGTAGTTCTTTTCGACAAGCTGTCTTATACTGAGCAAGTTACTTTTCATGCCTGGTATGTATAACACATTGGAAATTATTGATTTCTTACCATGCTTCCTCACGATCTGAACATCACCAACACCTTCAGCTGCTAGAGTGTTGTCATTTGAAAACTTCACCATGTTCTTCAACGAGGGCTTCATGTTGACAAACCAATCTTTCCTTCCAGTCATGTGTGATGAGCATCCTGAGTCAAAGTACCACTAGTCCTAGAATCTCTCTTGGTCTCTTGTTGTGACCATCAGCAACATCTCTTCTTCTTCATGTTTCACCAGCTTTACATCAGTTTCTTGATTCTTATTATTTTCTGGACAATCACTAAAATAGTGACCATACTTCTAACAATTGAAACACTGAATGTAACTTTTGCCAGGCTTTCGACCACCACCTCTTCCTCTACCTGCAACACCACCTCTTTGGTTTCCTTGGTTCTAGGGTTTTCTCTGATTTGATTAGTTTCCTTCATGCTGATTTCGACCAGTCGTATTAGTGTAGCCTCCTCTACCTTTGTTGCCATTCCAGCTTCATTTGCCTTTCCTTTCTTTTTCTGACTGCGTCTGCAAAGCCATATCAATCTTTGACTTTCCTGCAGCTCTTTCAACCATCCTTTGTTAATGATACTCAAGCACCCCTTGAAGCTCTTCCTTCATCAATACTAACAAGTATTTTGACTCTTCTATGGTTATTACCTCGTGGTCGAATTTTAGAGTCAATGACCTCAAGATCTTTGACACAATTGATCTTGATGTCAACACTTCTCCATGTACCTTGATTTGATTCACCAGCTTTGTAACTCTGGTGAAGAAATCTGTTATACTTTCATTGTCTTCTATCTGAAGCAATTCATAAGTCCTTTTGTGAGTTTCTAACATCACCTATTTCACCTTTTCTACGCCTCCAAACGTTTTTTTAAGAATCTCTCAAGCTTCTTTTGTTGATTCTACATCACTAACCTTTTCAAAGTTATTTGGATCAATACATTGATGGATTATAAAGAGAGATTTATAGTCTTTCTTCTTCAATTCTTTATACGTTGTTTTCTTCTGATTTGTCACAGTTTCTGCAAGAGGTGATAATCTCTCCTTCACAAGATCCCAAAGATCTTGGTAACAGAAAACCACCTTAATCTGCTTACACCAATTCTCATAATTATCTTTCTTGAGAATTGGAAGATTTGCTGGAAAGTACCCTTCAGGTGATTCATCGTCGTCACAATTGTTATTACCATGAATCAAAAACGGAGCTCTAGATATCAGATGTTGGAATTCAACACGATATATGGTGAATTATTCTCAATATTGATCTCAAGATTGTTATGTAATGACAATGAACAAAAGCAAGAACACGTTTAAAGAAGATGAGTATGAACTGCAGAGTAACTCTCTGCCCACAATTGTGGAATTTTATTATCACTCTGCAACTGCAAAACCGTGATTATCAAACTTGATGATTACAATGAAAAAGGTTCCTCCCTATTTATAGATTTAGGTTAACTTGCATCTCAAGCTAAAGCTCAAACTATAAAAGCCCAAAAATATTTAATCTAATCTTTCTAAATTAAATTTGATCTTTCTAAATTAAATCTAATCTTTCTAAAATAATGAATTACATATTTAACAGACTGGACTCTAGCGGTGAAAAAAATTATATTTTAAATCCTACAAAAATTCCTTCAAAAAATAGTGTTACTAAATTTTCCTGTCTAAACTTTTTGTCTCTACCGTCTATTTAGTATAACGCAAGCTGACATGGACTTGCATTTGGCGAAATATTGCCAAAAAATTTAATAGTTGAATAATCGATAGCCATATACTAAGGTATTTGACCATTATTTAACAAGTATTTATTTATTATTAACAAATGATTAAATCTACCCATTAATTGCAGTGTTTGTGTTTTTCTTCGTAACATAGTTCTCCTTTGTCCCCTTCTATATCAGTTGCAGAATTTACTCGCCCAATATTCAAATCGAATGTATTCTCATGTCGTCTTCCAAATCAAGGGTTACAAAACTCATTTCCATGTCTTCCTCCCCTGTCAAAAGTCAACCAAGAAGAAAATGTGGTTGTGAAGCTTGTAACACCTCGATTTGCGTATGTTTATTTTAAATTGAACTAAAATTAATGTTTATTTAATTATTGGTGTGTTTTTTGGTTTTGGAGGATTTTTAGATGATATTGAGAATTAATTAGAATTTTATTTATTTTAAATGATTAAAATAATAAAGAAAAATAAGAAGTTGAAGAGTTTGGGTGGAAATTAGAAATAAGAAAAATATGTGGATATGTGGTGAGAAATTAAGGTGAGTTGGGCCTAAGTGATATAATTAAGAGTGTAAAATTAGGTTAATATAAATTGGTAGAGATTAGTGGAGGTCAAGTTTACAGTATGTGAAATTTTGGAGAAAGAGCATTTGGTGAGAAAAGAGGCAACAAGGGTTTGGGGGAGAAGAAGACTCATAGCCAAAGGGTTTGCTTATTTGCTGAAAAATAAGATGATCGGGTACAAGAGTAGATGCTTGATGGTAGAGGATGGTGTTGTGTCTCTTTAGTTATTTATCGTTCGGATCTTAGTGGAGTCGCTCAGATATGTAACAATGGGGAACGAGCTACTCTATGTTTTCTTTTGTTGCATGTCTTATTTCCCTTGAGGATTGTTGAGTCATTTTCTCAATTATTATTGTTGAGGATTGTATGTTAAAATTATTGGTTTTCCGCTGTTTATTTCTAAAAGTTTTATTTGTGGTTCTTTTATGCTATGGTGAGCATGTGTGACACTTTATTTGTTGAGTAATATTAACTTATTTAATTAAATAGTGAGTCAGAAATATGGTGTTACATAGTGGTATCAGAGCAGGTCGGTCCATCCATTCAAGTTTTGTGACGTTATTTGTTCCCTAGTATACGACAGGTATATGAACATTATCGATGCAATGTTTCTTCTAATTGTTGTTTGCTAATGTGCAGAGAAATGGCTGAAAGAAATGATCGTAAAATCATCGATGCTTTGGAGGTTATGGCTCATGTGATGGGTCGGGAGAATCAGGCATTGTAGAATCAAAATGGGATGGCACACAAGTTCATAGGGCTAGGGAAGTTATAGAGGAACAATCTGTCGACTTTAAAGGGAGGCACGACCCAGAAGGTGATCAGGTTTGGTTGCAGTAGATTGAGAAGATCTTCATAGTGATGGCTTGTTCAGACGCATAGAAGGTCTTAATTGGTACTCATATATTGGCTTAGGAAGCGGAGTACTGATGAAACAATGCTCGTCAGAGGCTTAAAGCTACAAGTACCGAGGTCACATGGGAAAATTTCAAGACTGGGTTTCTTGAGAAGTATTTTCTTGATGATGTTCGTAGCAAGAAGGAGATTGAGTTCCTTGAGCTGCAATAAGAAAACATTATTGTTATTGAGTATGCTGCTAAGTTCGATGAGGTAGTGAGATTTTGTCCACACTATAATTATGCGGCGGTTCAAAGGTCAAAGTCCATCAAGTTTGAAAGCGGGTTATATCTTGAAGATATCAGGAGATTCGTTAGTTCTCAATGCTAGTGAATAAGTACAGGATATATGATGAAGATATCATGGCTATATCTGCTCACTACAAGAGTGTTAGTGAGAAGAAAAGTGGAAATCAGTTTTGTGGGAAGTCGTATCTGACTCCAATTGATAAAGGGAAGTAGAAGTTTCAAGAGAAATTTGCATGTGGGAAAGAGATAAATGGGGGAGAAGCTCATAATCCTCTGAAGTATTTCAAGTGTGGAGAGTTGGGTCACCGTGCTAATGAATGTAAGAGTGTGGGTCTGAAATTTTTCAAATGTGGGAAGACAGGTCACCACATTATTGAATGTAGGAGTAATGTTTTGACTTGTTATAATCATGGCGAGCAGGGTCACATCAGTACACAATGTCAGAAATCAAAGAAGACACCGGCTACTGTTGCTCATACTAATAGTAGAGTACTTTCTTTGAGAATTGCAGGTATCCCAAAAGCAGATAACTTGAATCGAGGTACGTGTTTTATTCACAGTGTTGCACTGATTTATTTGATTCATACTGGTGCAACTCATTCGCTTATTTCTCTTAAATATGTTAACAAGCTGAAACTTGAAGTGTCCTCTATGAACGGAAGTATGTTCATTGTTACCCCAGCTAATGGTTCGGTAACTACATTGCTGGTGCGTTTGAATTTCACTTTGATAACTTTTGGTAAAGACTTCGAGATGGACATAGTCTGATTGTCGTTGAGTCAACTCGATATGATTTTAGGGATGAACTAGCTAGAGTTCGACCATGTGTACATCAACTGCTTCAACTAAACTATATTGTTTCTTAAACCCGAAGAGAGTTTGATCCAAGATTCATGTCCACTAGTTAAGTTGTGATGTCTTTGAGGGAGGATGATCAGGTGCTCGTGATGCTCGCTTCTCTAAGAGTGGGGAAAGATGTTGTGGCTAGTGATATGCATGTGGTGTATAAATTTCTTGATCTTTTTCCTAAAGATATTTGTGACTTGCCTCTGAAACGTGAAGTTGAGTTCACCATATATTTAACACCTAGTACTAGACCCGTGTCGATGACTCCATATAGAATGTCTGTATCAGAGTTGGTTGAGATGAAGAAACAATTAGAATATCTGCTAGAGAAGAAGTATGCTAGACCCAGTGTGTCATCATGGGTAGCATTGGTGTTGTTGGTGAAGAAAAAAGATGGTAGCATGAGGTTGTGTGTTAACTATGAAGGTGAGAAAAACACAAGAAGCAGGTTGAATTGTATTCTCTTTTCTCAAACTTTTTCTATTTTTACTTCTTATTGATCTTAATCAGAGTCTGAATCATAATCACTCAGAGTTTGAACTCTTGAATATCTTTATCAGATTCTGCAACAGAATCTGACTCAAAGGTAAACAAATGATATTAACACAATAGTTCAGAAACAGATAAATTAAATCAAGAGACACAAGCAGTTATCCTGGTTCCTCTCATAACTTGAGACTAATTCAGTCCCCTTGCACTTCCAAGGGATTTCCATTATAACCAAACTGATTATAAATTCTCAAGCACACAAGAAATAGACTTCCAATACTCAAACCTTCAAGCAAGAGACTTTTAATTCTCAAACCCTCAAGTAAGAGACTTCTATGCTTAAGCACACAAGCAAGAGACTTCCAATGCTTAAGCACACAAGCAAGAGACTTCAAATGCTCAATTACTAAAGCAAGATACTTCTAACTCTATAAAAAATTGTTAAGAGATTTGGTTAACAACTACACTTGATATACAATCAGTGGTGTAGACAGAATACAACTTAGAAATACTCTAAGACTCAAGAACTTATAAAATATACGAGTGTTAAGATGTTCTAAGTCTAGCATATTTTATAGAGTAACTTCTTTTTTATTGTCAAGGTTTAGATTCTTGAGTAGTATTGTGTTGTATTGTAGCTTGGTGTAGTCATCTTCTTCTTCAGACCTTCTACTCCTTATATATAGAGAAAGAAAATAGACGTTGAAGACTTTAACCAAAAGGTTGGGCTAGCTTTGTACATGATTAGACACATCAAAAAAGCATCTTTCTGTAAGAGTTATTATCTGTTGAAGCTCAGACAACAAAGAAGAGAGTTTTCCTTAAGTCTTCACATGATCAAAAATTCTATGAGCCTATTAGAGTTGCCTCGATTGAAGAGACTCTACTTCAGAGGTTGACTTTCTTCAGACTTCACTCATTAGAGGCTGATTACTTCTGAGTCTTCTTCTTGGATTCTGAAGCTTCAGAGTCTGGGTCACCAGAGGGTGACTTTTTCAGAGTTAGGATCTTCCATCAGAGCCAGAGTCTTCAGAAGTGGTATTTAGAGTCAGAGTCTGATCTTCAGATGTAGAATCCTCAAGCTTCTCTTTATTTATTCTTAGAGTTATAATCCTGCAGTCTTGAACAGATGTTAGAAAGTTTAATTGTTCTTTAAATACTTTATTATCATCAAACCCTAATGGATATGGTATTAACCATTTTTGTTTGAACGATCTCCTCATTTTTTATGATGACAAACATAAATATTTAAGAACACTGGTTGTTAATTTAATTAACATGTTAATTTCAAGATCTGAGGTTTGTAAGCTCCCTTGGAGTCTAATACTCTAGAGGGTGACGTTTGTAAGTTCCCCCTAATTTTTATCTAGGTTAATTAAATTCCATTAAAAGCAAAATAACATAATCTTCAAAAACTAAGTAGCACTAAAAAAATCATCAGATGTAGATGCTTAAATACTCTTTATCTTCTCCCCCCTTTTATCATCAATAAAAATATAAATAAAAAGGACAAAAAAGATATTGAAGAAAAAAATTTCATTAACCAAAAAGGACATACATAACATAAGTTCAAAAAAGATAAAACAAAAGGTGATTATTGGAGGTGAGAAAAATACACAAGAATAGGGGGTTGAATTGTGTATGCCAAAAAAATGTTTCACTTCTGATAATGGAACTTCAGAATTTAAACCATGTTTAGAGCCTGATATCAGAAATAGATACAAAAGTGGAAATAAAGTGATTAGAGGTAAAAGCAAGCAACACACAAAGATTAGCTTGGTTCCTCTCATCAACTAAGATTAGTATAGTCCTCTTGCCTCAAGAAGAGTTTTTCACTATAACTAAACAAATTACACTTTGCTCAAGAACACTTGCAAGAGACTTCAACGCTCAATCAACCTAGAAATATAATTTTGCTCGAGAAACCTTGCAAGAGACTTATGCTCAATCAACATATAAAGAGACTTCACTATACAAGTACACAGATAAGAGACTTCAATGCTCAAGCACGCAGGCAAGAGAATTCCTCTACTTTAAACAAATAGTTTAGTAGGAAAGATAACTATTATACTTAGATACACAATCATAAGTATAGAAGTTTCGTAACAACCACAAAGGTTCTTAACCTCTTAAGATTTCTAAGATATACAAAGATAAGAAATCTTAAGATCTTAGGTAATAACAGTTACAAATAAAGCTCAGAGTTATGATCAAGATATTTCAGTGTGTTGTGTTGTTGCATACCTTCCTTCAAATCTACAACTTCCTTTTATAGAGGTAGAGAAAGAGTCGTTGGAGGGATTGAACATAAGAGATAACTTAGTGAAAAAGTATACCAAGAGAGACATTGGATAGTGTATTTGGTTAGAGGCATTGTCCACTGAATAATGTCATCGTTCACAACACCTTTCGAAGTACTAGGTATCTACCAAAAGGTAGAACAAACTAAAGAGGTCACAACACCTTTTTACTCTTCTTAACTCCCCTTTTTGGCTTGTACTTTACGGGTGGTGGAAACATAGAAGGTGAGGATGGATGTGTTAGTTCCCAGACATTTTTCTTCAATGACCTATGGCCTACAATATCCAAATTACTAAAGCATGCCATCAGTTATTCACACTCTGCTTTTAAATCCAACTATGTACCACTATCTTCTTGAGTGACCTCATGTTCTTCAATGTGTAATTTCTTCCAAAATACATGAATTAATTTTAAGGGAATATATTCACCTTGTATTTAGAAACCAACAAGTTGGCACGCACATGGTAACCCATGTGATGTTCTAATGAAGCAACCACATGCATCTAGGTTGATACCAACAAATTGTATCCTTTCTACCTCATTTACAATGTGTTCTATACATTATCTTGAAATGAAACTGTACAATCTGGCGTAGAATGGAGCGTTATACTGATCCTTAATATTGACAATACTTTTTTGAAATGACACTCTGATTGAACCTAGCTGAAAATTTAACATGGTGTTCACAACATCCTAGCTTCAGCATAAATCTCTCTGGCTCATAGTAAACATGTTTTTATTCTCCAATGAGCAGACTCCAGCCTAAAAACAATAAATAGAAATATATGTTAAATTATATTTAGTAATGTAATAACCTCAAACTCATATCAATGTACCTATTCGTTGTTGTGTTCCTTAAATGAGTGGCTCTATTAGTCAAAGCAGCAACAAATCTTTATTTATAATATGTCAACCATGTTTCACTCACATACTTAACAAATTAAGGGATATCAACATAAACAACCTCGAAATGCTTCAAGTGTTCCACAAACTCAGTCTCTTTATTTGATTACATGATGTTGTTTCATAAATCCATCACATGTTATTGTCTTTCTGCTTTAACATACTCCTTACACTTTATAATAACGTTTTTTGAAATATGGAACGAACACAACGTATGAGTTGAATTTGAAAACACGACTTTCATGGCATTCACCAGCGCAAGTTCCTAGTCTATCACCACAACCTTTGGTAGAAAATTCTTGAAAGAGAATAACTTTTTGAGCTTCTTCGGTGCCCATGTGAAGTTCTCCTCCCTTTCATGTTTCAAATAGGCAAAGGCAACCTAAATTGTCAACTTCATTGACATAACACCAACAATCTCAAGTAGTGGTAGTCGGTACCTGTAGGATGGCGATGCACATGCAATAATCAACAACTGGAAACAATCAAATAAATCAAATTTTACATTTTTAAAGTAGTGGTAGCCATTACCAATTTATTGTGTATGTGCAATCAAAAACCAACACCAAATGAAACATATTCAACAACTTCATTGAATTAGGATGTGTCCAAAAGATATTTGTATATGAGTGATGGGTCATCATGAGGGGGGAGCATTCATATTTGGTTAAATACTCCCCTAAAGATCAAAGACTCACCCAAACAAGTGAGAGAGACACCACATATTCACCCAAAACCTTAAGATGATAAGTGTATGGGTCCTCTTACTTAGAAAGTGTTCAACCTCTACTATTCTAAGCAATGTTGGATTTAGAAGTCACACTTGTTTCTCAACATAATCACACTTGTTTCTTAATAATATCCCCCTCAAGTGTGAGCTCATCCACAATGTTCCCCCTCAAGCGGAAACTTTTTTCACCCACGTGTTTGTACCACCGTTGACAGATACCCTTACTTGTCATGGCACTACAACAGGATATGTCGCCTAACCATCATGTCATGAAGATTTTCGACACAAGGAATCATTCTCTTACTCGAACCACGACTCTGATACCATTGATGTACCATTATGAGGGGGAAGCATACACATCAGGTCAAACACTCACCTAAAGGTCAAAGACTCACCCAAACAAGTGAGAGAGACACCACATATTCACCTAAAATCTTAAGGTGGTAGGTGTATGGGTCATCTTACTTATAAAGTGTTCAACCTCTATTATTCTAAGCAAAGTGGGATTTAGAACTCACACTTATTTCTTAACACAACTCACATTTGTTTCTCAACAATGAGCTTTTTGGTTCTAGACCGCACAAGTAAATCATTATTCGTACTACCGAAAGTTTCAAATGGAGAAATTTCTAGTATATCGGATTTATGGAAATATTCAATAATTTTAGAAGTTTATCGTAAATTTTCAAAATTTTCGATAAATTTTTTTCCAAATAGTTACCGGAATTTTCAAAATTTCCAGTATTTCTTCGCTGGAAATTTTAAAATATTCGATAAAATTGCATGTTTTTTCCTATAATATACCGATTTTTCTTTAATTTTCGTTAAAAATCCACACTTTCCACAAATTGTGAAAAAATCGTACAGAAATTTTTAAAATTTACAGCTTAGTAAAACTTAAATATTTTGACTGATTATCATTTTTTGATGATAAATAGCACAAGGAGCATTATTGTCAATAAAATATGTGAAAATGTCAAATATAAAGTGGGAGGTGGGAGGTTAAATTTTCAAGATGTAACAAGGGAATTGAATCAATAGAAAAAGGATAAGACTGGGGAGTTATTGGTTTACCACAAGGAGACAAGTCAATTGGGATTAAGTTAATTTATAAAGATAGAAGATTTTGTATGACCTTCGATAAGCCAAAGAGTAAGGTATAGAAAGATATAAGGATATTTTGTTCAAGAAAACTTAAAAAACAAAGGAAAAATGTAAAATTTTAATAGTAAGTTTTTATGTTGATAATTTAATATATACACTAACAAAATGATTGTGTTGGTGATTTTGATGATCAGATGAATACCTTTGAGTCTATTTTCTTACTTGGATGTGTAATTGGGTATTTGTCCTCTAAAAACAAACTTACCTTATAGTCTTTCTAAATAGAAGATTTTCAACTACTGTAAACAAAAAACAAAAAAGATAGACAAAGTAAGACATGAAATGATGTTGCAGTCTCTACCTTTTTTATAAGGATTTTTTAATGCACCCCATAAGTTTCTTAGCCACCATACAAAAATATATAAGTGTCTCCAGATTCTAGAGATGTATCTCTAGACGCACCAAAAGGTCAGTTAATGTTAAAATATTCCGGAAATGTATCGCTGGAATATTTTGGAGGTTAAATTGTGTCATACCCTTCTCCTTCAACATTTCTCATTTTACTCAAACTCAACTTCAAATTCTCAATTTTTTTCTCTAAACCAACTCAAAACTCAATCAACAAGGCTTAACGGAACTTCAACCATCATCTCTAACATCCGAAATAATATCTGAAACATCAATTTCTTGTAAGTTTTTTGAGTTTTCGATAAATTTTTGAATTTTTGTGTAAATGAATAGAAATCAACTATTAGAGTTAGAAATGAGTAGAAATAACATTTAAGATAGTTTAGACATACTGTATTAGACGTTTATTGGCTGAGATGATGATCAAAACATGTTTTTTTAGATTGAGTAGGGTACATTGATGCCATTGACGCAACTTCTGAGTTACATAAAATTTTGGAGATGCATCTCAGGAATTTTTCAACGTTTTAGTTTCCCATATTTTGGAAATGCACCTCTGAAATTTTCTGCAGTATTTGTTTTTTATTTTCTTAATTGTGTGTTGTTTATCTGCACTAATTGTCTATTTTATTTTGACTTACATGCATAATGACTGATAGACATGATAGATAGAGGTACATGAGGGTTGCTCGGCACACACTAGTGCGGTGGAAGAAGAGTTAGTAGGTTCTGGAGGCTCCTGGTTCCTCTGATCAGGTAGAGCCCTCTACTTTTGAAGCTCGTGCTTCTCCTCATGTCACTACATCTTCTTCTTCTCGTAGAAAACAGGATTCACTATCTGACGCATCACTCCCTCCATCCTTCCGCGAGCATCAAGTTTCACCAATGTCACCTCCTACTGTAGATGATGTTGATCCAGTCCCATCTCTTACTGCCGATGTTGCTAATCCAGTGCCACCTCTGGAGGGTGATGTTGTTACGGATGCTAAGGAAGAGGCGTAGGAGGCTCAGTTGATTTGTCATTACTGCCTATAGATCTAGACCATACTACCAGACATATCTGGGACAGAGAGGTAGCATTAGTTGGATTAATTATTATTTTTTTACATTAATTTTATTTGATAAATTCTTGACATTGATTTTTTTCATGAGTGTGATCCGCAAAAGTTTATTAATAACGGGCGGAAGATTGTTGGCTTGCCTCAGACGAATGAAGATTAGTTTCAGGCAGTTTTGTCCTTATCTGGCTTGAAGGACATGTGCACGATCGGTTATACTACAGTTAGCCACAAGATGTTTAATGCATTCGTTGAGAGATGGCACTCAGAGACCTCGTTATTTCATCTCCCGCATGGTGAGATGTCTATCACACTCGACGATGTCTCGTGTTTACTACATCTTCCGATTAGGGGGAGATTCCTATATCATAGGAAGATTACCAAAGACGAGACACTCAAGATGATGGTAGACTATCTGAGGGCTAATCTATGGGAGGCGAATGAGGTGTAGGATAAGACTAGTGATGCTCATGCTAGATTTGAATACCTGAAGAAGATATATGAGGCTGAGATCCTGAGAGCACAATAGGCTGAAGGTGATGATGAACAGGTGGCGCTCTATATATCGCATGTTATGAGAGCATACCTATTTTAATTGGTTCGCAATATGATTTTTATGGACAAGAGTGTCACTTATACAGACGTCATCTACCTACGGTACTTTGTGGACTTCAAGCGGATCCATGAGTACAACTAGGGGTCGCTTGTTTGGTCTACCTTTACTCGAAGTTGAGAGAGGGTTGTATGTAGAAGATAAAGCAGGTCACAGACAGCATCACACTATTGACGGTAATGATTATTGGTCTTTGCAAGTTTCTTTGTCATTTTCATTTCATCTTTGCCAAGTAATTACTAATGATCTGTGTGTTTTAAACTTTTCATTTTAAACTTGGATCCTTCAGCACTTCATGTGCATCTCTGGTTTGGCGAGTGTACCATCTTACATTGAGAATATGTCGTGAACTACTGCTTTTTCACCCTCTTAGAGGAAACCATGCGACCGAGCCTTACAGAGTCTGTCTTGACTGTTTGGTTGTTGAGGACATGAACTTCAATAGGTATGTTGATCACCGCGAGATGAGTTCATTTAACGAGATAATGTTGTACTCTGGATGGTTGGCCTACGGATTGCGTCTCACTGCTTCTCATATGCCCGAGCGCATCATGCGGCAGTTCAGCTACGCTCAAACCATTTTCAGACACTCTGTTGTCTCTGTTCCTCCTGCCTTAACTCGTAGACAGATAGATGACATGTTTGATGATTATGAGAGTCATCTGTTACTAGAGGAGACACGGACTACCATAACTGAGATCGATTGGAGCTACGTCAAAGGGTACATCAGATGGTTCTTCAGGGTGTCACATTCATGCATGGTGCATGCTGCTCTAGGAGATCCGCTGAGGCCAGTGTTGCGATTAGAATAGGATATCAAATTATTAATTTATTTGAATCGTAAATCTTTGATTCACAACCGATCTTTGATTTATCCGAATGAAAAGGTAAAAAGAAGGAAAACCTAATTATTTCATTGTAAACAATGCGGGGAGAGATCTAGGTAAGGGATTGGTTAAGCTTAGGGAAGGTACTAGCATCCTAAACCGCTGTAGTACTCTACAGGAACCTTTTATTTATTATTTACTATTTGATTTTTTTTATCCGCTTTAAGGTATATTGCTAAGGGTTAAAGTGACAGAAAAGACCTAAGAGTTAGTCCTAAGTTTACTCGCTAAGATTCGCATCTTGTGCCTACGTATCCTAGGTAGGGGATGGAATCAGAGTAATCATAGTTCCCCTTGAAAGGGAGGTTAGAAACTTCTTGACTGTGCTCAAGGTTTCAACGGGGAATAAGCGTTCTTAAGGAAGCCCTTACGTGGAGTGCAGAGACTCCTATTTCTACATTGAAAAGTTGAACTTTAAGACTAGAGTAAACTAAATGTTCCACGGCGGAAAACCCTAAAATGGAGTACAGCGACTCCTTGACCTAATGCTAGGGTAAAGGGTATTTTCGTCCACGGCGGGACACCTAGGCAATTAGGGTTTTGAATTGAATGTGTCAAAGGAGAGGACTATTGACTCGGCGGTCAAACTGTTAGACCTAATCCTTCAGAGGGTTAACGGTAAATGATACAGATGATGAGTTATTATATGGCAGAATCGAAATATGAGAAAGCGTAAAAAGGTGTGGAATTGAAAGCAAATTGTGACGATAGCCTCGCATAAATTACAAACCGAAAATAAAAAGCAAGAACAATAACCGCGACGATGGCCTCGCATAAGTACAACCGAAAACTGAAAATGCTAAAAGTACGGGCAAAACGGAAAGTTAGTAATCACGTGCAACAAGAGATACGAATGTCAGAGGACCATTAACTGGAATGTTAACCACTTTTTGTTTTAGCATTCTTTATGTTAGCAATTAAGTTTTAAGAAGGACAAAAAAAATTTAAGATTAAAGGAAAATCAATTTTAATTTTTATGTTTTAAAATGGCTAGTAAAACTTTTAATTTGTTTAAAAATATTTTTAATTTTGGGAGGAAATAAAATCATTTGGTTAATATGTTTTTAAAAAAAGTTAGAATGTGAAATTTTAATTAGGAAATTAATTAAGTTTTTCTTTATTTCCTTAAATGGGTTAACAATTAGGTTTTTAATTATATGAAAAAAAATACTTTTAAGTTTTAATTATAAAAAAGAGTTTTTTAGTTTTTTTTTTTTATGAAAAATGAGTTTTAAGTTTTTTTTAAAAAAGGTCTACAATTTGGGTTTTATTAAAAGAAAGGTTAAATCTAAAAAATATTATTTTTTGAACTAATTACACTTATTAAACAATAAAATAAAATAATAAATGAAAAAAATGAAGAAAAAGGAGCAATAAGAGAGGCGAGAGGGGTGGAAGTCCTTGCTGAGACATCTTTTAGGGTTTTTTCAAACCCTTCCCCTTCTCCTTCATTAGCCGGCGGCGCCTCCATTGATGAGGTTTCCTGAGCTTCGAGCTTTCCGACTTCTTCTTGGCTTGCATGTCCTCTTCTTCTTCTTAATCTCCTTTTCCGGCCCTATCATCTTCCTGGAAAAAAACAACAAACACAAACAAAAGTCCGGTGAGGCTTACGTTTCGATGCCGGTAACGATCCCTGAGGTTGCTCACTTCCGCGGTTGAGTTTCAAGGATGACGATGATGATGGACTTCTGTCCGTCTGAGTTCGGTTGGGTTCCGTTTGAATCGATCTCGTATCTCCTTCTGATGGCGGCGCGTTCGTCCTATCTTTTTCCACTTTAATCGGCCAATGATGGAAGTTGAGGCTCGAGATGGGTTACCCGCAAACGGCGATTAGTGACGCTTCTCGTCCGTTTATGGACGATGACGGTGTTGCCTCCGGTTTTCGCGGTTGTTTTCTAGACGTCGATGATGTTCTTGATCTTCTAGGTTTCGTTACTTTTGTGATGAATCCCTTTTTTCTGGCCGCCGCGAAAGCTTCTTTCTGAACTTTCTTTGTGCGGATGATGATGATGAATCTTCAAGATTCTCTATCCCTTTTTCTCCTCTTGAAAAATCCCCTATTTTCTTCAACTGATGGTGATGATTTATATCGTTCGAACTTTTCATTTCCTTTGGGCCTGGGCATTTAGTTGTTATGATGTTCATGTTGCTGATTTTCCTACTTTTTCTGTTTTGATGGTTCGGAAACAGCTGGATTTTAGGATGATTTTCTAGGGATTTGGTTGCTGCTGCGACATTGTTGCCTTGATTGTTTGCGATTTTCATGCCTGGAAAATTGTTGCTGGAACTTGCTGGTTTCCAGGAAATGAGTTTAATCTGTTTTAGTTCAGACTTCGTTAAGAAACTTGTTTGTGGGTTGTTTGGCTAAAAAGCATTTTTGGATAAGCTGCTTTTCAAAAGTGCTTATTCTAAAAATCACTTTTCTGGAAAATCACTTTTCTCTCTCTCTCTCTCTCTCTCTCTCTCTCTCTCTCTCTCTCTCTCTCTCTCTCTCTCTCTCTCTCTCTCTCTCTCTCTCTCTCTCTCGAAAAAGAACAGATATTACCAAATTTACCGAGGTCGAGAAAAATAAGTCGGGAGCTGGCTTCGACTTCGTCGTTGCCCTCCCGACACATCCGATGATGAGAATTTTCTGAGGGTGTCGGAGCCCGAAAAAACCAAATTGCTAACCTTAATGTTTTCACTGTTTGTTGATTTTTCTTGCAGATTCGGAGGAACAAAGTCGGAACGCAGAAAATCAGACTCGAAGGATAGTTTAGTAATTTAGGAACTTAAGAAATAAAATGTAATTTAATTCCTTTTGTAATTTCATTCGAAATAAATAAATAAAAATAGAATTCAATATATGAATTCAATCTCTTTTTATTTTCCCGATCGCATTCCACCACTTGAACTAAACCGACTAATTCAACCGATTAAACTTACTAATCACATTTAACTAATTAAATTTCTCCGATTAAACTCGTCCAATTGACATCATCCGCTTAATTCACTTGTACCGACTAAATTACTCCAAATAAACTTAAGCAATTAAATTCTTTTAATTAGATTTAATTATCAATCTTCTCCAGATAAATTCGTTCGAATAAGCTTGCCCGACTACATCCGTGCCAACAATTCACCTGACTTCATTTCCCCGACTACGTTCAACTGGTCGACCTCATTCATATAGATCAACCTGGCTAACTTCCAACGATCCAAACTTGTTTGATTAAAAATCCACCTGACCCAATTCCTCACAATGTTTGACCATTAACCACTGAGCTCAACCAACCTTTTGCAAGTCGATTTGCATCTGATATTAAAAGTGAATATGGCCTCGACCAGATAAGCAGAGAAACCCAGTTTAAACGGTAAAACGAAACTGCCTCCCGTGTTGAACTTTCATATCTAGTTTCAACTAAATAAATCACAGGACTCGGAGATGGAAACCCTAATCACTTGAGAAATGCCTGAAGACGACTCAGCTTCATAATTTGTCGACAGACTGTCATTAATAACCATTTTTCCCTTCATAAGTTAAATAGCGCCCAACGTGATTTTTCCTTGAAGAATCAACAGACTACACAAACCTGTTAGTGGTTAGTTAAATGCAATGCAAAATGAGATGGAATGAGAAATGAGCCGACCAATCTAAGGGTCAAAATTTGGGGTATTACAGTTGCCTATATTTAAATAGCTTCACCGGATGATTTGAGCGACGTAGGCTCGAGAAATCATGGTGGAGGGATTTAAATACAGATAGCCGAAATTTTTTCCCTTAGATGCAGTGATATGCAATGCTATGGACAAAACGAAATGAACTGTAATGTTAGCAATGTTATGATTCTGGTATGATGCGTATGATGGAAATGATAATGCAAGAATGCAGACGACACGATGACACAAGGGACATACGGGACGAACGAACCACACTGGGGAATGCGACACACTGAGGAAACAGTACGACACTGGGGAATTCTGAAGTGATGGTCAACTGGTACGAGCGCGACCAATTGTCACTTTAGAAAAGAATGGTGAGACGGAGATCCTCAATGGAGATGGCACCGGGGAGACGGCCTCCACTGGCGAATATCTAAGAGTAATTGTTCAACAGGTTCAGGCGTGACCGGCTTATACTCTAGGATAAAATGTAAAACTGGATCTGCACGGCTGTAGGATTAAGTAAACAGAATGCTGGAGCATTAAGCAAAGAATAACATCCGAGCTTTCTAGAACTTTCCTCGTGACAGGATCGAACAAAATATTCGGGAATCCGTAGAAAATATACAGGGTAAAACCGACTGTATGCCAAAATAAATGGACTTTAATGGAAATGCCCTGATAAGCTTCTCGGAAGAGAACTGTCACTTATCGTTGGAAGGGACTTAGATGTCAAACTGGATAAGCTCTTAAATAAAGAGATTGTTGCCTATCTGGGGATAATAGATGAAATATTGATTGATAAGCTCCAATGGAGGGACTGTCGCTCATCTGATAAAAAATAAGCTTCCATGAACAAAACATGATTCAACTTCTTCTTTTACCAAAGGATAAACTAAACTTCTTCATACTTCAAGGTCGGCGCCCTGAACATGATTCAGTTTCTTCTTTTACTAAAGGATAAAATGAACTTCTTCATGCTTCAAGGTGTGTGCTCCCCTGAATACAATTCAGTTCAAACCTTCCCACACTTCAAGATGACAAGGAAATGGAAACCAGCTTCTCGATGGAGGTGGCCGCTTGCTGCTCCATATGATGAAGATAAGATAAGCTTCTCAGGCGAAAAATACTGCTTATTTTCAAGAGCAACAAGGATACGTTTCTCGGATGAGCATTGCTTGTAGAGGTGGTAACATGTAATGTAAATTGTAATGAAGGTTGTAATGAAATAATGAGCTTCTTGTACAAGATGATCAATTGTAGAGTGCAATGAAAATTTATAAAGGTGATATAATGATAGGCTTCTTGGTTGAGAATAGTCGCATACCGCTGCTAAAAGATGTAATGATAGGTTTCTCAGACGAGAACTGTCGCGTATCGACGTGGCAAAATGTAGTAATATCAAGATCATAGAGTGTAATGATGATAAGCTTCTCGGCTGAGAACTGTTGCTTATCTGCTGTGCAATGTAGTGATAAGCTTCACAGACCAGAATTTTCGTATATCTGCAAAGAATTACAAAGGCTATTCTTGAAAGATAGTGCAAAATAAATGCAAATCCAGGTAGGTTCGACGACCGACGGGACCGAAGCTCGATCTAGAATCGGGCTAGAAAGAACTGTCAAACAAGACTTCAGTGAGGAAATGAGCTCACATGGGGATTATCTTATCTTATCATGGAAAGATAACTGAAATAACCATCGTCCACGAGGGTTGAACACTGTGGGAAAACTGGAAACAAATAGGTATTTTATGCTTAGGGCTGACGATCTACTGGGAGAGAGCGGACAAACCCAGTTACTCAGCGGTAACGACAAAGGATGACGAAAAATAGCAAACAGACAAATGCTAATGCGTATGTTAATGTATATGTAAATGAAAATTTAATGAGCATGCAATGCTTATGCTCATGCCTAGGCATATGTTGACAAAACAGACGAGAGGAGGAAACATGAGATGAAATAAACATCTCGACGGGAATACTCGGCGACCTCTGCCATAGTACATCCATCAAGGGATAGGAAAAGTTGATGGTAGAACCGAATCTGGCTTCAAAGTTCTAACTTCCTTGGGGAGAAAATAATCCACTTGGGGATATGGTATCATGACTTCCTCATGGGGATACGATACCACGACCTTGCTGGAGAGTACGATATCATAACTTCACTAGAGGGATTGCTATCATGAATCATAATCAACCAAATAGAATCTTAGAACTAGAGACTCCCGGGGATAAAATAAATATCCGCTGCATGGGGAATATGCGGAGCTGGGCGGATTTATGGAGAAAAGCGTAGCCACTTTCTAGGAATAGTACCTCGGCTTCCTGGGAGAAAGGTACATCCAACTGGGGGATAAAGTATATCAAACTTCCTTGAGGAGAGTTCGTCAGACTTACTGGGGAGAGATCAACAAGACATCCTGGGGAAAGTATCCTGACTTCTTGGGGAGAACCTGGAAATCTCCTGGGGAGTACTTCCTGAGGAAAATAAGGCAATTCCACTGAGGAACAGATGATCCCCTGAGAGTGGGTCTTCAAGAACATATATCACTTGGAGGATATCGGGGATATATCTGCAGTCTTGAGAGTCACTGGGGATAACCATATTCGTCCAGAAGTGTGGTCAGCTTAAAGTCTCGCTGGGGACTATTTTTTGAGGAAAGCATGGCAGCTTTTGTGAGGAAAAGACGATTCCACCTGAGGAGTGGTTCTCAAATAAAATGTATCACTTGGAAAATGCTGGTATGATCTCTGTAGTCTCGAAAATTACTGGAGATTACCAGCTCAGTCCAGAGCGTTGTCAGCTTATAGTATCGCTGGGGACTAATCTGAGGCAATGGTTTAGACGTTTATCTGCAATGATGAGATTTACTGGGGAACGAAGACCGCCGGGAGTAAGATTCATCGGGTGCATGAAGAATGTTGTGAAACGAAGCTAATTTTGATCTCAATGGACTTTGTAGTAGTTTCCATTTTGAAAAATATCATGCCCCAGAGTACCTGCTTTATGAGAAAGTCATCTCGAGAGGATTTTACATAGAACATGGGGTTCGATTTCCCCACTGTTTTCAAACTCTTGGAGAGATCTGTCAGATCTCGACGTAACTGGCTCAGATCGACAGTATTACGATTGAATCTTCGAGAAATAGCTCTTAAGAATGAAAGGCTTGCATCAGTACACGATTTGGAAACCACCTGCCCCTGTTTAGCAGTATCTTCAAGCTCCATTGATTATGTTTGTATGTAAGTTTCTAAGATATCAAGCAAAATCAACACGCATGAAATGCCTATTCTGAAACTGTCAATGCAACACACATATTTGTCTTGAAGTTTTTGTTTTTGTTTTGAAAAAGATATCGCAATAACTCGTGACTGAAATCACATAGTTAGGATATGAATTTAATTTATGATGTCAATATTAAATTGAGCATAGCTCATAGGAGTCAGGAAACATTATCTCGTCGAGTATGCTTTCGGAATGAACCCTACTTCAATTAGGTCTTTTAATGGTTGTATCGTGGCTTGGTTGACGGTTTAAGAAACAAAGGATAAAGGCTCAAAGTTATTTGTACCCACCCCTTCTTCGTGATGTTCTCCAATCCTAATTCAGTTAATCGGATACGAGCACTCATATCTCAATCGGGTTTGACATGGTCGAGAACTTATCAAGGCTTTAGACATGGTAGTCACTCACCTATTTTCTTTTGTGTTTGATCACACGGCTTTGTTCTTTATTTGGGATTCTTTATTGTAATTACTTGTTTTTTGCTTTGGCATTTTATTCCCTAACTTTTTCCTGGACGGCGTTTTTTGATTTGACGTTGGAGTCCAGCGGGATGCCCCAGTTTTGCCTAAGTATCCTTCACAGGTTTTGACTTAGCGGACTCTATATTTTTTATTTTTGTTGACTAATTCGTGTGACTATTTTGAAAGGCATGTGGCTGCCCCACTCTTTAGGTAGTAGAGGGATAGTCATTGACTTCTAACTTCCTAAGATGTTAGGGATAGAATGGATCCTCGAAGGTTCGCTCCTTCGTATGATGAAGGTAAACTGCTACACTACACTTTTTATGCAGATTCCAAACCAGTCAATGCAGTTGAGGCATTGAATGATTCGAAGTGGAAGAAAGCAATGGATGAAGAACTAAACCCATTGAAGTTAACAACACTTAGTAATTTATCTAATTGTCTCAAGGAAAGACGAAAATCAATGTGAAGTGGGTATACAGAGTGAAGTTGGAAACCTTTATATTTTTCCCGTATTGATAATTTGATGACTTTGAGAAAATGCGATTAATCGAGCTTCGAAAATCTAAACATTCCTGTAAAAAAAACCACAGAGGAAAAATGCTAATCTGTATGCGGGCGATGCGAATGCACATGCTTATTCACAAAGGCAAAATGGGAGGTCAAATTTATAAAGGTGATATAATGATAGGCTTCTTGGCTGAGAAAAGTCGCATACCGCTGCTGAAAGATGTAATGATAGGTTTCTCAGATGAGAACTGTCGCGTATCGACGTGGCAAAATGTAGTAATATAAAGATCATAGAGTGTAATGACGATAAGCTTCTCGGCTGAGAACTGTAGCTTATCTGCTGTGCAATGTAGTGATAAGCTTCTCAGGCGAGAATTTTCGTATATCTGCAAAGAATTGCAAAGGCTATTCTTGAAAGATAGTGCAAAATAAATGCACATCCAGGTAGGTTCGACGATCGACGGGACCGAAGTTCGATCTAGAATCGGGCTAGAAAGAACTGCCAAACAAGACTTCAGTGAGGAAATGAGCTCACTGGGGATTATCTTATCCTATCATGGAAAGATAACTGAAATAACCATCGTCCACGAGGGTTGAACACTGTGGGAAAACTAGAAACAAATAGGTATTTTATGCTTAGGGCTGACGATCTATTGGGAGAGAGCGGACAAACCCAGTTACTCAGCGGTAACGACAAAGGATGACGAAAAATAGCAAACAGACAGATGCTAATGCGTATATTAATGTATATGTAAATGAAAATTTAATGAGCATGTAATGCTTATGCTCATGCCTAGGCATATGTTGACAAAATAGACGAGAGGAGGAAACATGAGATGAAATAAACATCTCGACGGGAATACCCGACGACCTCTGCCATAGTACATCCATCAAGGGATAGGAAAAGTTGATGGTAGAACCGAATATGGCTTCAAAGTTCTAACTTCCCTGGGGAGAAAATAATCCACTTGGAGATATGGTATCATGACTTCCTCATGGGGATACGATACCACGACCTTGCTGGAGAGTACGATATCATGACTTCACTATAGGGATTGCTATCATGAATCATAATCAACCAAATAGAACCTTAGAACTAGAGACTCCCGGGGATAAAATAAATATCCGCTGCATGGGGAATATGTGGAGCTGGGCGGATTTATGGAAAAAGCGTAGCCACATTCTAGGAATAGTACCTCGACTTCCTGGGAGAAAGGTACATCCAACTGGGGGATAAAGTATATCAAACTTCCTTGAGGAGAGTTCGTCAGACTTACTGGGGAGAAATAAACAAGACATCTTGGGAAAAGTATCCTAACTTCTTGGGGAGAACCTGGCAATCTCCTGGGGAGTACTTCCTGAGGAAAATAAGGCAATTCCACTGAGGAACAGATGATCCCCTGAGAGTGGGTCTTCAAGAACATATGTCACTTGGAGGATATCGGGGATATCTCTGCAGTCTTGAGAGTCACTGGGGATAACCGTTTTCGTCCAGAAGTGTGGTAAGTTTAAAGTCTCGTTGGGGACTATTTTTTGAGGAAAGCATGGTAGCTTTGGTGAGGAAAAGACGATTCCACCTGAGGAGTGGTTCTCAAATAAAATGTATCACTTGGAAAATGCTGGTATGACCTCTGTAGTCTCGAAAATTACTGGAGAATACCGGTTCAGTCCAGAGTGTTGTCAGCTTATAGTATCACTGAGGACTGATCTGAGGCAATGGTTTAGACGTGTTTCTGCAATGATGAGATTTACTGGGGAACGAAGACCGTCGGGAGTAAGATTCATCGGGTGCATGAAGAATGTTGTGAAACGAAGCTAATTTTGATCTCAATGGACTTTGTAGTAGTTTCCATTTTGAAAAATATCATGCCCCAGAGTACCTGCTTTATGAGAAAGTCATCTCGAGAGGATTTTACAGAGAACATGGGGTTCGATTTCCCCACTGTTTTCAAACTCTTGGAGAGATCTGTCAGATATCGACGTGATTGGCTCAGATCGACAGTATTACGACTGAATCTTCGAGAAATAGCTCTTAAGAATGTAAGGCTTGCATCAGTACACGATTTGGAAACCACTTGCCCCTGTTTAGCAGTATCTTCAAGCTCCATTGATTATGTTTGTATGTAAGTTTCAAAGATATCAAGCAAAATCAACACGCATGAAATGCCTATTCTGAAACTGTCAATGCAACACACATATTTGTCTTGAAGTTTTTGTTTTTGTTTTGAAAAAGATATCGCAATAACTTGTGACTGAAATCACATAGTTAGGATATGAATTTAATTTATGATGTCAATATTAAATTGAGCATAGCTCATAGAAGTCAGGAAACATTATCTCGTCGAGTACGCTTTCGTAATGAACCCTACTTCAATTAGGTCTTTTAATGGTTGTATCGTGACTTGGTTGACGGTTTAAGAAACAAAGGATAAAGGCTCAAAGTTATTTGTACCTGTTGCACCCTAAAATTTGCCTAACCTTATTCACTTGGTTTATGTTTCAATGTCATTAGCATTTGCATATAGAGTCATGTACATAGACTAACCATCTGCATAGCATAAGCATAGCAAGTCATTCAACAGGGGACCAATCATTATTCTCATCTCTAGAGGCCTATCATGAGGTAATTATCCTAATTCCATCTCATTCAAGTCATCAGGAAAGAATTTGAAAGCAAGGAGTTCAGCAAAGCAAGCCTTGAGTCCATCTCCTAGCTGAGGGTATCTGAGGATCAACAAGAGGGTTGTGAGCTTTGAGTTGAAGGCATGGAGGGTATCTAGACATTATGAGAGACTTAGAAAGTCATTTGGAGAAGGAGACAAGTCATTGAGGAGAGCACAAGAGCTACAGTTGAAGACAGTCAATTAGGGTTTCATCTGGGTCAACCCTAGGTCAACCCTAGGTCAATTGACTGATTTAAAAAGGCATTCAAGTCTATTGGAGAGATGTGGGGTTCATAGTTTGACATGGAGAATAAGGATATGGAGATATGCCAAGGAGAATTCAAGAGAAATCAAGGAGAAGAGGAGTTACTAAATTAGGGTTTCTCTGTAAAATCCCCTAGTTTAGGTCAAATTTCCAAGCAAGATAAGTCAAAATGCTAGCTTCAAATGGCTTCTTGGCCAACATGAAACTTGTAGAGGGTCTCAAGACCTTTAATTTGAGTGGTGGAGGACCTCAAGGAGATTTGTAGAACTCAAGTTATGGTCCTTGCAAGTTACAGGTCATCTGGGGTATCTGAATTTTTGTCTGTGAAAGTGACTTGACTTCCAAGCTAGTTTTGCCACTCAAGGAGATTTCAAATGAATTCTTGGTCAACACAAGAGTTGTTCCTCATTGTCTTAGCTTTCTAGAATGGTATGGCATGCCTTCATATGATGTGTAGAACTCAACTTATGGTCTTGGCAAGCAAAGGGTATTTTGGGCATTTGTGAATTACAGGTCATTTTAACCTATACCCAAAACTCATACAAGGAGGCCTCAAATGGAAAAACTTACAACATCAAACTTGCTCCAAATGGGATTTTAAGTCTAGAAAGAAGGTCACAAATTATTGGAGAAGCTCATAGCATGATGTTGCATAATTGGTCAAAATATGAACTAAAATGGCTTATAAAGTGAATAAATTCAAAGTGAAAAATGGTTTGGGAGATTTCTAAGTCCAAATGGAGACTTCCAATATATGATTTTGAATGGAAAAACAATTCTAAGAACAATGGTTCAAACACTTTTTTGAGTTTAGAAGGAAAAAAAGAAGTTATCTTTGGTTACTTGTAATTGAAGAAACACTTCAAAAATGGATCAAAGTTGGAAAACAAGGGAATGTGCAAGATGGATCTAGAATGTACCATTGGGGTCTATATAAGCATGAAATGAGAATTTGGCAAGGGTTGGCTTCATTTGCACCAAAAATTCCACAAAATTTTCTCATCCTTTCATTGAAGTTTCATTGCAATTCTCTCAAATTCTTCACAAAATCATCATCCACATTAATTCAATCTTGCTCCATTATCATCATAGACCAGAATTGAAGCAAGGTTTTGGTGATTATCATCCATTTTCGAGTGCTTTTTTCAAGAACATCAAAACTACAAATTCAAGTGGACAGCACAATTCAGGCCAAGTCTCATCCAAATCTTGCAAACAGAATCAAGTACATCAAGGATTGATCAAGATCCACAACCTAGAAGCTTCAGATCCACGAGTTCCATAGCTGTATTCAAGATTTCACTCCAGGTATGTTTTCATTCAAATTGCTCGATTCAGTTAGTTAGGCATGTTGTTGTTAGTTTAGATGCAATCTAGGTGGTTAGGAGAACAATTAGGATGATTTTGGAATGATTTGGTGATGGTTGTTAACAGGTGCAACCAACTGTTAGTGCTTGAATCTATTAGGTTAGTGCATTAGGATGTTGTGTTGATAGCTTAGATTAATCACCTTTAGTTATAGGTTAGATTAGGATAGGTTTGAGGAAGAATTCTCATGATGCATATCAGTGCACTTCCATGGTGATCAGAAGTTGATGCTATCGGGTTGAGGGATTTATTGAGTTTCAGATTGAATTAGTGCCATAGGCGTGTAGAGGGAGAGTTATAGAGTAACTTTCATGTTCACATCGTGTGGATTGGTTGCCTGTAGAGGGAGAACAGCTTGGTGTAAACCTGCTCGTGCATGGAGGTGTAATGGTGATTGAAACCCTAATTTGCAGAACCAAGGAGGAAGAGATAATCGTGGCCTTCCATTTTGAGTAGGACTTTTGACTTAGAAGGAAATCCAAGGGCTCATATTTGATTCAGAATGTGGAGGGAAAGAGCTGGCCAAAACGCGCCGTTTCATTAATTGAAACGGGCGGGCCTCAGACTCTTGTGCTAATCCCACCCCCAGCTTTCAGGCCCAAACCAATTGCAACGTGATTTCTCTTCTTTTCTCACCCCCAGCTGGCTTTTTATTCTTTCTTTAATTCTGAGTGATGACTGGGCCTAGCATAATTCGCTATCAACACCCCCCATTATGTGGCCCATTCTGATTATAACTGGGCGAATTTCTATTCATACCCCCTCCTTCTCATTTAATTCCAATTGTGTTTTTAATTCATTTTAATTTTTCATCCACTTTGAAAATTCATAATAAATTCATAAAAAATGCATTTTAATTCATTTTTTTTACAACATTTTCATTAAAATGTCTAGAATATTATAGAAAAATAAAATTTCATTTTTATTTTTATTTCATATTTTTTCCATATTTTCTAAATAAATGTCATATTAAATAGTTTCATTTCATGCATCATTTTAATAATTTTTGTTCTCTTACATGCTTTAATATTTTTTAGCCATTCTTTTTATATTGTTTAGATGAGATACTCAACTTGTAGAAATAGTTTAGTTCCCATTTTTAGAGATTAATTTTAGGTGATTAACAAATGTTTGAATATCATGAACAAAACTAGGGTTTTAGGTGACAACTTAAGAAGTTTGATTTCATTTCCCTCAGGACTTAAGGCTTGAATAGATTAGTTATGGGACTATAAGGGCTATGGGTAGCTACTAGATCCCTTAGAAAAGTCAGGATTCCCCTACTGCTATTATTACTGTCTGTATATCTGATTGTCTGGTGTGGTGTGCCCTCTGGGGATTGTTGCCTGTTTGTTTGGGTATTGGGTTTGTCTGGGGCCCTGGGGAAGCTGAAGACTTGAGAAGATGAAGGCCACTGGAGATCCAGATGTTGAAGATCAACTTCCAGAGTTGAAGAGAAGATTCTTGCTAGCAGATGCTGAGGAACTAGGGTTTAGGAGCTAGGCAGAGCTCTAGGTTAGAAAGTTTGTTCTCAAACATGGATTGCCTTGTCTGCATCCATTCTTCTCTGTGATTCAGAGTCTCTCTAAGACACTCACCCCCTTCCTTTGGAAGGCTTGGTGATAATGTCTATGAGATAGAACTCTTGAGAGAAAATGTCTCTTGTGTTAGAAGCAGTCTGTTCACCACCCTTGGTAGTCAACTGATTGCTTAACACCCAATTCACTCTTGTGACTAATCCCTCATCCTGGAGGTTTGAGCTTGAAGAAAAGCCATTGCAGATAGAAGACTGATGACCAAAGCCCTTGCCTGAAGGTCATGAAGATGGAGATTGATGCTTGTTGAAGCCTGTAGCTGATTGGAGATTGCTTGAAGTCAGATGTTGAATCAGAGCTGCTGAAGCTGTTTGTTTTTTGCTATTTCATTTGCTGATGTATTGATTGGTTTCCTGAACTGTATTGTTTGCTGTTTACCCTGCTGGGTTGAAAGTGAAGCCTGTTCACTTTTGCCTATTGTTTTCTAGGTTCGAGGTTGAGTGGGACTCCCTTGCCTCGCTTGTGTTGCTGCATCCATGCATTTTACTGCTTTATTGTATATCTGCTATTGTTTCTGTTTCCGTTTATCCCTTAGGATCTCTGTTTCTCTTTGTGCAAGAGAGGAGCATGATAGACACTAGGTCTTAACCCATGCATGATAACATTAGGTTAGTTTGTTTCTCTTTGCAACCGTAGGTTAGAGTTCTGTCTCTTCTTCTTCAAAACAAACAGAAAAACACATAAAGATTTCAAACACAATAAAAGACACTTCTTCCGTAAAAGAATGTGAACGCATCAAGACGTCATTTTTGTCCGCTTGGACCGTTAATCAAGAAAACCTTTTTCAGAAGGAATAAAATCAATCAAGACAAGCTTGTGTCGTACGCGGCCCGAACTACGTTTGCTCTGATCTTTCATGCCGTGTGAAAGTACGTAGGCATAGGATGCGATATCCTAGCGAGCAACCTTCCCCTCCTTTCCCTTAGGTAGGCGAACTACGTTGACTCTGATTTCTCGTTCCAGGCGGGAATACGTAGGCATAAAGTGCGATACTTTGCCGAGTCATTTTTATTTTTATTTTACTTTCTTTTTAACCCTCGACCTATAGTTTAGATAGAATAACAATCCATACCCGAAAACAAGCGTGGATCCCGTCGAGTACGACGGACGTGAGGGGTGCTAATACCTTCCCCTTGCGTAACCGACTCCCGAACCCAGGTTTTGGTTGCGATGACCATACCTTTCCCGTGTTGTGCGAGGTTTACTCTGAGCGTTTCCTTTCCCTCCCGTGGGATAAATAACGCACGGTGGCGACTCTTCTGTTCAGCCGGCGCCGATTTTCGCAGTAGCGACAGCTGGCGACTCTGCTGGGGATCCAACGTCCCCTGGCTGCTAAGGACTGCGATGGTTCTTATGCATTTGGGATCCAACGTCCCTTGAGAGAGTCAATCCTAGCGCTTGTTTTCCCGTCGAGGATTTGGTATGGAGTTATTTTTATATTTCTAACCTTGTATTTTCAGCTTTATATATTGTTTATTACTGCTGTATCGGGGTGTGACGGGTGTTCTGATATTGAGAGATAAGCCGGACCTGGGCTTGAGTGCACCTAGAATTAGCGTAGAAATTAGTGGGCGCCCGCTTGCTTTGCTTGCTTTGGTGTCCCATGAAATCTACACTCAGACGAGGTTCCTCTGGTTGGCCTCCTGCCCCTTCCTTTGGTTGGCGTGGGTTGCTGGTTAGTTGGATTGTCGACTCTGGGGACCGATCATTTGGAAGTTGGCTAAGTGAGGCCTCTTCAGGAATTGACGATGCCACTCCTTCTGGGAATCGTATCATCAACCCTGAAAGTCTGTGACGCCGACGACCGCATAGGATGCCGTACCTTGTGCCAGTTATAGGGCCACCCACCTGTGAGGGGATTCAGGGTTATGCAGGTAACTAGACCTCCAGACTACCAGTTATTTCTTGATCAGAGATCCTGGTTATCTATGATGTGTTCTGAGGTCTGTCAGAGACCATTTGGAGATGTATTCTGAGGTCTGTCAGAGACCATGCGGAGATGTGTTCTGAGGTCTGTCAGAGACCATTTGGAGATGTGTTCTGAGGTCTGTCAGAGACCAGTTAGAGATGTGATTTGAGGTCTATCAGAGACCAGTCGGAGTTATGATTTGAGGTCTGTCAGAGACCAGTGTTGGAGTTTTATTTTAGGTCTATCTGAGACCAAGGTTTGATGACTTCTGGATGGTCTATCTGAGACCTTTCTTAATTGGGTTTAGGCTATTCAGCTGCAGCTTTGGTCCCTGTTGAATGTTACTTGCATTGCATTGCCTGCATATACATTATCATTTGCATTTCCCTAACGTGTGTCTGTGCTGCAGGTGCATTTGCATTTCCCTAGTTCTAGTGCCCAGACTTCTGAGTGTTTGATCATGACTAGCTTAAGGAGAACGGTTGCTTACAAGTTGCCTACGCCAGATATTGTTCCTTTACTGGGGTTGATCTCTCTTGCTGATGAGAGTGTTCGTAGGAGTTTCCGGATGAGCTATGGTAGATTATTGAGATTGGTGTGCAAACCTACAGAGGTAGAGTTAGATGGGCTGTATGCGTTGATGCAATTCTACGACCCTGCTTTGAGGTGTTTCACGTTCTCTGACTTTATTATGGGACCAACCCTGGAGGAATACGCTGAGTATGTTGAGCTGCCCGTGCAGAACCAGGTTCCATTCATTCATCATGACGCCAAACCTAAGCCGGAGGATTTGGCAAAAGCCTTGCATATTGATGCTTCTGAACTTGTGACTACTGTTTCCCGTGGAGTTCCAGGATTCTCATTTCAGTTCTTAGTTGGTAAAGCCCAAGAGTACGCCAAGAGCGGGTGCTGGGTTGCTTTCAACGCTGTGTTGGCCTTGTGCATTTATGGCATAGTACTGTTCCCCAATATACCGGATTTTGTGGACTTCGATGCTTTCTACTTGTTTGCCGCTGGTAATCCTGTACCTACCTTACTCGGAGATCTCTACCACTCACTGCATTATAAGAATGAGAAGGGCAGAGGGAAGAATGTTCATCTGTGTGTACCCTTGTTGAGTATGTGGTTTGAGAGTCACCTCCCTAAAAGAGGATCTGCTGCAGAGACTACAGTTCCAGTTGGTTGGCCGGAGCGTCTGATGAGGCTATCGTCGGAAGATATGGAGTGGTTTGATAGAGATCTGTTGGGATCTGAGCTCATCTTCAGTTGTTCTGGGTACCCTAATGTGCCGCTGATAGGAAGGAAGGGGTGTGTCAATTACAACCCCTCTTTATTCATTCGCCAGTTCGGATATGCGCTGAAGAATCCACCTCAGGAGGGAGAAGTACGGGAATCTCTGTACTTCACTGGTGACGTAAAGGGGGAGTTATTAGCCAAGTTGCAACATGCCTGGACGCGTATTAACCGCAAAGGGAAGCCGCTGTTAGGAAAGAATGACTGTCAGGCCTATGCACCTTATAGAGTTTGGATTCAGGAGAGGGCTAGTCAGTTGAGAATGCCGTTTCCAGATGCACCAATTCTTGATCCTATTCCAGTAGCAGAGCCGACTACTGTTTCTAGAGAAGCCTATGAACAAGTTGTGAAGGAGAAAGAAGCCTTAATGAAGATTAACGAAGGGTTAGAGCAAGAGTTAGCCCAAGTACGCAGCGAGAAAAACAAGGCCGTATATGCTTTCCAACAACAGATTGAGCTGGTGAACAGGTTAGGAGCTGAGTTGACTGAGGAGAAGAAAAAGCGTGAACGTCTGGGGCAAGAGTTCAGAAGTTTCCATGACATGCTGGAAGCCAAAAAGAAGGCGCTCGACGCAGCACACCGAGAGATATCTTCTTGCAATAAGACTTGGAATGCTACACTCACCAACAACAAGAAGAGGGAAGATAAGCTGAAGCAGCAAATTTCCGACCTTGAAGATAAGTTGAAGTTTAGCATCAAGAAGTGTGAGGAAGAAGTGATGAACCGGTATAGTGTCCAGCATGCACTGAACAAGGCAATCAAATCCAGAGATGAAGCAGTGTCTCAGAAGCGAAAGCTAGAAGATTGCTTCGGAGAAGCAACATGGGAAGAAACTGCTGAAGACGTACGACGAGTCCTTAAGAAGAGAAACCAGCTTGTTGAAGGGCTACTGGATCGACCCAGCCATCCGGAGACCAAGAAGCTGATAGAGGAGTACCAGACTTTTGGGAGGATTTGATCATTTCATGTAGTAGCTTGTATGCTTTATGTGCATAGTGCTGACCATCACCAGGATTGTTGGTTGAGGTCATGCCTTCTTATTGTACTCTCAGTGACATTGTACCCTGGGCTTATTGATTCTCTCTGCTATATATGAGGCTTTCTATGATTCAACTCCGATATTCTTATTGCCAGCACTGTCACTGCACCGGCACCTTCGCACTAGAACTGGGGGAATGAACTTCCCTAATGCACAGGCACATTGCATTGCATTCATATTCATATTGCATGACAGGTAATCTTTGAGTGGTGTCTTATTTCCTGATCTGTACCAGGTACTTAACAGGATTCCAGATCAACATCCGCACCGCTATTCTACACGCTCCAACTGTCGGAAAGTCATGGACCAAATTCAGAACGAGATGCAGGATGTGCGCGAGAAGCTCGCCCTCTTCATGCAAACCATGGAAGCTATAGCAAAAGGGCAAGAGAATTTGCAGGCCCTGGTCCAGCCTCTGTTGGCTCGCAACGCTGGTCATGGTAACGAAGATCATCAGTCTGTCCGGGTTGATACTGCTCATGGAGACGGCACTCCCACGCCAGTAGCTCCGCCTGTCATCAATATGCCTGCTGCTAACGTCAACAACGCTACCGCTGCTGTGAATGGTAACGTCGGAGGGGGAAATGAGACTGCTGTCCATAACGCTGGGCTGGGTGATGTCAATTTGGGAGATAATCTAGGAGGCAATGGCTTTGTCAATACTGGGTTCGGATTCAACGATCAGGGATTCGACAACACTGGCAAGTATGGCTTTAATGCTCAAGGCTTTGGGCAAGATGGTTATGGTATGGTCAATCAGGGTTACGGAGGCTTTGGAAACGGAAACGGGGCTGGATTTATGGCTTGTGGTCCTGCTGGAGGTGTTCAAGGGTACGGCAACAGAGGCCGAGGTCCCGGGATGAACCAGATCAGAGCTGGACGCAATAATGCATATGATGGCTACGGGGCTGGAAATGGTATGTGGCAAGAGGATCAGCAGGAAGACGCCTTCTCTGGAGGAGGCTTTGAAGGGCCGATGGATGATTCTCAAAAGATTAGAATGCTGGAAGAGCAAATGAAGGGAGTCTTAAATCAAAGCGCTGTGGGATTGGACATGGCAACTATGGGCTTGGTACCTGGCTTGAGGGTGCCCATTAAATTCAAGGCGCCTGCATTCGATAAGTACAAAGGAGATACATGTCCGAAAGTGCATGTACGAGCTTATTACAGAAAGATGTCTGCATACTCCACTGATGAAAGAATGCTCATGCATTTCTTTCAGGATAGTCTGTCGGGCCCTTCCCTAGAGTGGTACATGGGGTTGGAGCCAACTGATATCAAGACTTGGAAGCAATTAGCGGAGGCATTCGTAGCCCATTACAAGTATAACAGCGATCTGGCACCCAATCGGGTCCAGTTGGCCGGGCTTTCGCAGAAGAAGGGGGAGAGTTTTAAGGAGTACGCGCAAAGGTGGCGCGATATGGCTGCCAGGGTCCGTCCTCCTGTGGAAGATAAAGAAATGAACGATATGTTTGTCGGCACATTCACCGGGCTGTTTCATGATATGTTGTTTCACACGTCTCTGGCTAGTTTTTCAGACCTGATTCTGATGGGTGAAAAGATTGAGCGGAACATTAAGCAAGGAAAGTTCCAAGTCGATGAATCAACTGCATCTGGCAGTAGTAAGAAAGCTTATGGTGGGCGCCGTCAGGGCGAAGCTAGCGCAGTATTTGGAGGGCGAGGCCGAGGCCGAGGCAGGGGAAGAAATCAATACCGTCAGCCTCAGCAAGTGTCGAGTGTTACCATTCCCTATCAGCAACAACCAATTCAGCAACAACAATCGGTTCAGCAGCAACCGATGCCACAGCAGCAGCAGCCTCAGCAGGGGGCACAGCAAGCTCAGCGAAAATTCCAGGGTGGTAAGCCGAGAAGGGTGTTCGAGAAACCTCCCTCTACCTATGCTGATTTATTGCAGACATTGTTGGGATTGAATCTGGTGGAGAAAAGAACCCTGGCACCAATAACGGGAACTCCCCCGTTCGGCTATGACGCAAATAGACACTGTGAGTTTCATTCTGGGGCCCCGGGCCATGATATAGAAGGTTGTCATGCTTTTAAGCACGTTGTACAGGATCTTTTGGACAACAAGTCTATCAACTTCGGAACGGCAGCTCCGAATATAGTCCAGAAACCCATGCCTAATCATGGGGCGAACGCTGTTCTGACTGAGGAAGGGCTGAATCTGATTATGAATGTTGAGGATTTAAAGACGCCGCTGAGCGAAATAAAAAGCCGACTGTGGCAAGGAGGTGTTTACCCGGGTTGTAATGAGTACTGCTTAGATTGTTGGGCCCTGTCTGGGGGGTGTGAGGATTTGAAGAAAGGCATCCAGGCCTTGATTGATGAAGGTATATTGCAGTTTGACAGAACAGCAACTGATGAGCCGGCAGGGGCAGTAGTGGATAATCGGAGTGATGTTGCCACAGTGACAATTCCGCGGAAGACGATCACTATTGCAGCACCAGCTCAGCGACCACCGATTACCATAACTAAAGCCGGGCCAATCCCGTATGAGAACACGAGAGCGGTCCCATGGTCATATGGGCTAGAGGTGTATTGTGACGGGATTAAAATCGATGTTAACAAGCAGCCAGCGGAGATTGTGGATAATGTTGTTGGTTCAGGAGGCATGACGAGGAGCGGCAGGATCTTTATATCTCCTGAAGTGGAGGCTGAAAGACTAGCGAAAGGAAAAGGGAAAGCGGTTGAGAACGTTCCGGTACAAGCAAATGAAAAAGAAGCAGCATCTAAGGATGTAGAAGAATTCATGCGCTTGATTCGGAAAAGCGATTATAAAATTGTGGAGCATCTGCAGCAAACGCCGTCCAAAATATCTATATTGTCATTGCTGTTGTGTTCGGAAGCTCACCGAAATGCTTTGCTGAAAGTCCTGGACACTTCTTTTGTACCACAGGATGTCTCCGTAAACCAGCTAGAAGGAGTATTGGCACATGTAAATGCAGGCCACAGTCTGGGCTTTACTGATTTCGACTTGACTCCGAAAGGAAGGGATCATAATATGGCATTACATGTATCTGTTGAGTGCAGAGGGTCGACAATGTCGCACGTATTGGTTGACACCGGATCATCTTTGAACGTGCTGCCTAAGAAGGCTATGATGAAGCTGGATGTTCGAGGGATTGTGTGTACACCCAGCGATTTGGTAGTCAGAGCGTTTGACGGCACGCGGAGAACAGTCTTCGGATCGATTACCTTGCCTCTGCAAGTGGGGCCGGAAGTGTTTGCAACTGAGTTTTATATCATGGATATACAGCCTGCGTACAGCTGCTTGCTGGGAAGACCTTGGATTCACGGGGCAGGGGCAGTCACGTCTACCCTGCATCAGAAGTTAAAGTATATGGTCGGAGACAGCGTAGTTACCGTGTGCGGAGAAGAAGACATCCTGGTCAGCCATCTTTCTTCGTTTAAATATGTGGAAGTCGACGGGGAGATCCACGAGACGCCATGCCAGGCATTCGAAGGTTTGCGCATAAAGGACAAGAGTCCCGGGCCAAGCAAAGTGCCAGAGATAGCTGTCTCATCGTATAAAGAAGCTCGAGCGCTAGTGGAAGCAGGAGAAGCCAAAGGCTGGGGCAAAGTATTGGACATTCCTGTGAAAATGGACCGGTTCGGACTGGGGTACAGACCGTCGTCATCAACTCCTTCCGTGGGGGCCCCTCATTTCAGAAAGTCAATCACCATCTCTGCCAGTGGAGTATGCCATGAATCTGTCAATGCTGCTTCCGAGTCTGATGAAGGGGACAGCGACTGTGATATGGATGCCTGGATTCAGCCAAGCACGCCAGGACAAGGACTGTGCAACTGGTCTATTCAGGAGCTTGTTCCTGTGACTTTTAAACAGTAATGCTTTGCTTTATTAATTGTTGAATAATCTGATGTCTTGCCCGGGGCATCAGGATTTGCTTAGGGCTGTGTTGTTATAAACATTGCGCGTTAATCATTAAATAAATGGCGTTTTTTCATGTGCAAATACCGTAATCCCTGTTTTTCTTGTTTTGTATTTTTCAATAAAATGGCAATGTGGTTATTCGCTTTATACGCATTTTGAAGCACTTAACCCTTCCTTTTGCAGGATAACATTTTCAGATGACATCCTTGAACCACCTATGACTCGTCCCGACTTCGAGCACCCGGTATTCCAGACCGAAGAAGAGGTTGTCGAAGATAGTGACGTTCCTGAAGAACTGTCTTGGTTAGTGAAGCAAGAGGAAAGAGCCATTCTGCCTCACGACGAGGTCATCGAAATTATCAATTTGGGGTCGGAAGGGGTTGAGAACAATATTCGTATTGGAGCCGCACTGCAGAGTGATATCAAGCGAAAACTGGTTGAAATGCTCCGAGAGTATAATGATGTATTCGCTTGGTCGTATCAAGATATGCCAGGGCTCGATACAGATATGGTTGTGCATCGCCTGCCACTGAAAGAAGACTGCCCGCCTGTCAAACAAAAGCTTCGCAGAACTCGACCAGATATGGCAATGAAGATCAAAGAGGAGGTTCAGAAACAGTGGGACGCTGGTTTCCTGGCTGTGACGAAGTATCCCTCATGGGTTGCCAACATCGTACCAGTGCCAAAGAAAGATGGCAAGGTTCGAATGTGCGTGGATTATAGAGATTTGAATAAAGCAAGCCCAAAGGACGATTTTCCACTTCCTCATATTGACGTGTTAGTTGATAATACCGCTCAATATTCTGTATTCTCCTTCATGGATGGCTTTTCAGGCTATAACCAAATTAAAATGGCGCCAGAGGATATGGAGAAGACTACTTTCATAACGCCGTGGGGAACATTTTGCTACAAAGTGATGCCCTTTGGTTTGAAAAATGCTGGGGCAACATATCAGCGTGCGATGACGACTCTCTTTCATGACATGATGCACAAAGAGATCGAAGTTTATGTTGACGATATGATTGCCAAATCCCAGACGGAGGAAGAGCATCTGGTGAATCTGTTGAAGTTGTTTAAAAGACTTAGGAAGTTCAGGCTGAGGCTGAACCCTAATAAGTGCACCTTCGGGGTGAGATCGGGTAAACTGCTGGGGTTTATCGTAAGCGAAAGAGGAATAGAGGTCGATCCTGCTAAAATAAAAGCGATTCAAGAAATGCCGACGCCTAAAACAGAGAAAGAGGTGCGCGGGTTTTTAGGGAGGTTGAACTACATTGCTCGGTTCATATCTCACCTAACGGCCACGTGTGAACCATTATTCAAGCTCTTGAAGAAAGATCAAGCTGTAACGTGGAACGAAAATTGTCAAAAGGCGTTCGACAAAATAAAGAAGTATCTGCAGGAGCCTCCTATTTTGATACCCCCGGTGGCAGGGAGACCTTTGATAATGTATTTGACGGTTCTTGAGGGAAGCATGGGTTGTGTTCTCGGTCAACACGACGAGACGGGGAGAAAAGAGCATGCGATCTACTATCTGAGTAAGAAATTTACAGACTGTGAATCTCGATACTCAATGCTGGAGAAAACTTGTTGCGCGCTAGCCTGGGCCGCCAAGCGTTTGAGGCAGTACATGCTGAATCATACAACCATGCTCATCTCGAAGATGGATCCAATCAAATATATATTCGAAAAGCAGGCGTTGTCAGGTAGAATTGCCCGTTGGCAGATGATCTTGACTGAATACGATATCCAATACGTCTCGCAAAAGGCAATAAAGGGGAGTGTGTTGTCTGAGTATCTGGCGGAGCAGCCTATTGAAGAGTACCAATCAATGAGATTTGATTTTCCTGACGAGGATATCATGTACCTCAAGATGAAAGATTGTGAAGAGCCGTTACCAGACGAAGGACCAGAGCCGGGGTCCCAATGGAAGATGATATTTGACGGAGCTGTGAATGCTTACGGCAGCGGAATAGGGGCAATTATCACTACGCCTCACGGGTCGCACATCCCGTTTACTGCCCGATTGACCTTTGCCGTTACCAACAATGAGGCCGAATACGAAGCTTGTATAATGGGGCTTGAAGAAGCCATTGATTTGCGAATCAAACATCTAGACGTATACGGAGACTCAGCTCTGGTGGTGAATCAGATCAAAGGGGAATGGGAGACACGGCAGCCTAATTTGATACATTATATGAATTATGCAAGGAGATTGTTGCCTTTCTTCGACAAGGTTGAATTGCATCACGTGCCGCGGGCAGAAAATCAAATGGCTGACGCGCTCGCCACTTTGTCTTCCATGTACAAGGTCAACTTCTGGAACGAAGCTCCCCAAATTACTATCTCTCGGTTGGACAGGCCAGCTTATGTATTTGCTATTGACGAAGCGTCTGATGACAAACCGTGGTATTTTGATATCCTTAATTTCCTGAAGAATAAAGAGTATCCGGCTGGGGCATCCAGTCAAGATCAGAAGACTCTCAGGAGATTAGCGGGTAATTTCTACTTGAACCCGGATGGCGTCTTATACAGAAGGAACCACGATTTGGTGTTGTTGCGTTGTGTAGACGAGAAAGAGGCGAAGCTTCTCATGGAGGAAATTCACGAAGGGGCCTTTGGCACGCATGCTGGCGGGCATGCTATGACGAGAAAGCTGCTGCGGGCAGGTTATTTTTGGCTGACAATGGAAACTGATTGTTTCAAGTTCGCGAGAAAGTGCCACAAGTGCCAAATTTACGCTGACAAGATACACGTGCCTCCAAGTCCTCTGAATGTGATGTCATCTCCATGGCCATTCTCGATGTGGGGAATCGATATGATCGGAAAGATCGAGCCGACGGCTTCTAACGGGCATCGGTTCATCCTAGTAGCAATCGATTATTTCACCAAGTGGGTGGAAGCGGCGTCTTACGCAAATGTAACGAGGCAAGTGGTGGCTAGATTCATCAAGAGAGATATCATTTGCCGATATGGGATCCCCGAGCGGATAATCACGGATAACGGTTCTAATCTGAACAACAAAATGATGAAGGAGCTCTGTCAGAATTTCAGGATCGAACATCACAACTCCTCCCCTTACCGACCCAAGATGAATGGCGCTGTCAAAGCGGCCAATAAGAATATCAAGAAGATCGTTCAGAAAATGGTGGTGACGTATAAAGATTGGCATGAAATGCTACCTTTCGCTTTGCACGGTTATCGTACGACGGTACGCACATCAACCGGGGCAACTCCGTTCTCGTTGGTATACGGAATGGAAGCGGTACTACCATTGGAAGTTGAGATCCCTTCTCTGAGGGTATTGCGAGACGTTCAGCTGGACGAGGCAGAATGGGTAACGAATAGATTGAACCAACTGAGTTTGATGGATGAGAAGAGGCTAGCTTCTCTGGCATACGGTCGTTTGTACCAAAGACGAATGAAGAAAGCGTACGACAAGAAGATACTTCCGCGAAGCTTTCAGACGGGCGACCTTGTGCTGAAAAGGATTCTCCCGCCGCAAGCAGATCACAGGGGCAAGTGGACCCCCAACTACGAAGGGCCATATGTTGTCAGCAAGGTCTTTTCAGGAGGAGCGTTGTTGTTGTCCACCATGGACGGGGAAGACTTTGCGTCACCTGTGAATTCGGACGTAGTTAAAAAATACTTTGCTTAAAATAGACCCGCTGGACAGAAAAAAGAGAGTCCAGGCAAAAACGGGGCATCCTGGCGAACCAAAAACAGAATGAAAGGTTCGGGCAAAAGTTAGGGATAAAATTGAAAAATGTACACCCGCGAAGTTGAAAACCTACACTGGGCGGCTTCGGCAAAAAAGGGTATCCCGGTGAACTGAAAACCCGTAAAGGGCGGTTCACGCAAAAGTTAGGGATGTGAAAAGCAAATGACTGCGGTCCGAATTTGATATTCAATGAGCATCAGTGCGGGAGAATATGTTTGAGGAGTCAGTTATCGGATACAACCTCTTCAGAAGTGGGGATACCGGGAAAGTATAAGAGTCGGACGAGTCATCGGAGGATCAGTTCGTGGTGTTCATCTGCATCCAGTTGCCGACATGTGTACAAAATTTAATTTGTCATTATTTATGCTTCTTGTGAATATTTGACTACTTGTATATTTGCTTTGCGTAGCTTCCTCTTTTCAGGAGTTACCTCCCGTGTACAAAAACTCCGCCCATTCAGGGGCCCAATCAATGAAAATGTGTTATTCAGTACTTGATGCCTGTTCTTTACTGTTTTGCGCATGAGAAAACGCCTAAGTTTAATGAAACTAACATGAGTATAACATCATTGGCCCTTGCCAACAATTGCTAAAGCTTTGAATTAACTGAGTGTAACGTCACTAACCTGAATTGATTTGATTGCACAAGCTTGTCGTGCCTTGTTTGTGTTGTTGCAGGTTCCTTAACCATACGAGGAAGATGATTAAAAGGTTGCGATAACGAAAGACTTGGTCCCCATGCAAGTCAAACATGTTTTTCCTGAAGAAGAATGGAATTCCCCAGCTAGACGTAGCTTACCCAAAGGACGTGCTCCAGAAAAGTTGTTCGTTCTCAGCAGAGTTTGGCGATTCTAAGATCGTGAGGCTGTATTCAGACAAGTTCGTCGTTCCCCGCAGGGTCAGGCACTCTCCCCCAGCAGGGTCAGTTAATTTTCCCCAAGAGAATCCAGCCATCCCCAGAGGAATTATCTTTGCAAGTGTTTTCATTCCTTCCAGTGGAACTCGAAGATTAAGACTCTCCAAAGCAAAGCTGATGGTGGGTCCTGTCCTTTATTTTGTCAGGGATACTGTGTAATATCAGTTCACTCTCCAGCAGAAAGTCCGATCATACTGTGCACATCTGCTATTCCCCAGCAAAGTTATATTCCCCAGCAGGGGGTTACTTCAACAAGGTGTTTGGAGAGTTCCCAATTTCCCAGCAGGGGTTGATATTACCCTTCCAGCATTTATTTTGCTGGAATAATTCTGTAGCATCTGGCTATCCCCGGCGGAGTCGGCATCACCTCCCAGCATTTATTTTGCTGAAGCAGTTTCTGTACTCTAATAGTTCAGGTAAAGAGAGCTCTTGCTCAAATAAACAACCAAGCATTCAAGATCTCGGCAGGAGACATTCAATGATAATGTCAGTTTCGGCAGTATTCCCCACAAAGTCTGCAGGATAAGTTTCTCTTTGTCCCCAAGCAGAGTTACTTATGGCCCCACCAGAGTTTTTTGTTGAAGTTCCTCTAGTCCGATCAGCGGATTGTTTCCTTCAAAGTTGTTGTTACGTCAACATTCAAAGGATTTTCATGAATCAGAATTTTAGAGGCCACCGCCGGTTATCAGAGCAGGCGTCCGATAGTTGGTTTTCAGACATCCCCAGTAGAGTCCGTCTCAAAGTCGCTGTCACGTCAGTGCTAAGAAGTTTGTGGGTGAGGATCATTGAAGAACCAAGTCCTGACGTGGACAATTTATTCCTAGATTGACGGGATTTCTTCAGAAGTGGGCGTCCTAACGTGGACAGGTTTGTTTTACCAGATTGGTAAGGTGTGTTAGTCCTGACGTGGATAGATTCGGTTTCTCGAAATTTGGGGAAGGGGAGGTTATGACATTGACAAAAGTGATTACTCTTTATGTTGGTGTCCTGACGTGGACAAGTCTTATTTCCTCAGCAAGTCGAAGACGCCTGAGTCCTAACGTGGACGAATCAAGACGAGATCAGTGTCCTGACGTGGACGAATCAGAGAAATTATTATTCCTAATAAGGAGAAATGGGTCCTAACGTGGACGAGGTAGTCCTTACGCGGACGTATCAAAAGATAGTTTCCTTACGTGGAAATGACAGTATTCCTGACGCGGAAAGATTGGAGTCCTTACGTGGACAGATTAAGATGGCATTCCTTACGTGGAAAAATGAGTCCTGACGCGGACAAATCGAGAAAGAATTGGTATTCCTTACGTGGAAAGATCAGAGTCCTTACGTGGGCATATCAAGAGCATTCCTTACGTGGAAGAAAAATGGTTTCCTTACGTGGAAAGACGAGTTATTCCTTACGTGGAAAGATTGAGTCCTCTCGCGGACATATCAAAGCTGATTCCTGACGTGGAAGAGGACTATTCCTGACGTGGAAGAAATTGAGGTCCTTACGTGGACAGACTCAAGAAAGGATGGTTCCTAACGTGGAAGAGTGATAGATTCCTTACGTGGAAAAATTGGGGTCCTTACGTGGACAGATTCAGAACCAAAATTGTATTCCTAACATGGAAAGATTGGAGTCCTGACGCGGACATGTCAAGTGGTATTAGAGTCCTTACATGGACAGATTGATATAGTTCGCCCTATGTGGAAAGAAGTTTGCTTTCTAACGTGGAAAGATGAAAGGGTTAGTCCTGATGTGGACAGATACAGAAGAAATGATTCCTAACGTGGACAGGTGTTACTCCTAACGTGGAAGAGTGTTATTCCTAACGTGGGCGATTCAGTTTATGGAAATACAGACGAGTTATCCCCAGCGGAGTTGCCGAGATTTTTCTGGGTTAACAGTAAGTGGAGTCCTAACGTGGACAGGTTTTAGTTGAGATTTCTTCATAGTGATGACAGACAGAGTCCTAACGTGGACAAGCAAGCAATCTGTTATGACAGAATCCTCTTCAGAACGATGAAGACAATCCCCAGCACAGTCGCGCGAGATCAGTGGATTGCTGTAACAGTCAGATTCAGCTGATGAATGTCGTTCCCCAGGCAGGAGCGCAATTTAGTTTTGCGGTTGGCAGATTTCTGGTTTCACTAGTATTCAACCGTCTCGTACCGCGAATGTCTGAAGGCTCCGGGCTCTTCATCCAATCGGGTCCAAGTCGCTTGAATAGGGGCAGCTGTTGCACCCTAAAATTTGCCTAACCTTATTCACTTGGTTTATGTTTCAATGTCATTAGCATTTGCATATAGAGTCATGTACATAGACTAACCATCTGCATAGCATAAGCATAGCAAGTCATTCAACAGGGGACCAATCATTATTCTCATCTCTAGAGGCCTATCATGAGGTAATTATCCTAATTCCATCTCATTCAAGTCATCAGGAAAGAATTTGAAAGCAAGGAGTTCAGCAAAGCAAGCCTTGAGTCCATCTCCTAGCTGAGGGTATCTGAGGATCAACAAGAGGGTTGTGAGCTTTGAGTTGAAGGCATGGAGGGTATCTAGACATTATGAGAGACTTAGAAAGTCATTTGGAGAAGGAGACAAGTCATTGAGGAGAGCACAAGAGCTACAGTTGAAGAAAGTCAATTAGGGTTTCATCTGGGTCAACCCTAGGTCAACCCTAGGTCAATTGACTGATTTAAAAAGGCATTCAAGTCTATTGGAGAGATGTGGGGTTCATAGTTTGACATGGAGAATAAGGATATGGAGATATGCCAAGGAGAATTCAAGAGAAATCAAGGAGAAGAGGAGTTACTAAATTAGGGTTTCTCTGTAAAATCCCCTAGTTTAGGTCAAATTTCCAAGCAAGATAAGTCAAAATGCTAGCTTCAAATGGCTTCTTGGCCAACATGAAACTTGTAGAGGGTCTCAAGACCTTTAATTTGAGTGGTGGAGGACCTCAAGGAGATTTGTAGAACTCAAGTTATGGTCCTTGCAAGTTACAGGTCATCTGGGGTATCTGAATTTTTGTCTGTGAAAGTGACTTGACTTCCAAGCTAGTTTTGCCCCTCAAGGAGATTTCAAATGAATTCTTGGTCAACACAAGAGTTGTTCCTCATTGTCTTAGCTTTCTATAATGGTATGGCATGCCTTCATATGATGTGTAGAACTCAACTTATGGTCTTGGCAAGCAAAGGGTATTTTGGGCATTTGTGAATTACAGGTCATTTTAACCTATACCCAAAACTCATACAAGGAGGCATCAAATGGAAAAACTTACAACATCAAACTTGCTCCAAATGGGATTTTAAGTCTAGAAAGAAGGTCACAAATTATTGGAGAAGCTCATAGCATGATGTTGCATAATTGGTCAAAATATGAACTAAAATGGCTTATAAAGTGAATAAATTCAAAGTGAAAAATGGTTTGGGAGATTTCTAAGTCCAAATGGAGACTTCCAATATATGATTTTGAATGGAAAAACAATTCTAAGAACAATGGTTCAAACACTTTTTTGAGTTTAGAAGGAAAAAAAGAAGTTATCTTTGGTTACTTGTAATTGAAGAAACACTTCAAAAATGGATCAAAGTTGGAAAACAAGGGAATGTGCAAGATGGATCTAGAATGTACCATTGGGGTCTATATAAGCATGAAATGAGAATTTGGCAAGGGTTGGCTTCATTTGCACCAAAAATTCCACAAAATTTTCTCATCCTTTCATTGAAGTTTCATTGCAATTCTCTCAAATTCTTCACAAAATCATCATCCACATTAATTCAATCTTGCTCCATTATCATCATAGACCAGAATTGAAGCAAGGTTTTGGTGATTATCATCCATTTTCGAGTGCTTTTTTCAAGAACATCAAAACTACAAATTCAAGTGGACAGCACAATTCAGGCCAAGTCTCATCCAAATCTTGCAAACAGAATCAAGTGCATCAAGGATTGATCAAGATCCACAACCTAGAAGCTTCAGATCCACGAGTTCCATAGCTGTATTCAAGATTTCACTCCAGGTATGTTTTCATTCAAATTGCTCGATTCAGTTAGTTAGGCATGTTGTTGTTAGTTTAGATGCAATCTAGGTGGTTAGGAGAACAATTAGGATGATTTTGGAATGATTTGGTGATGGTTGTTAACAGGTGCAACCAACTGTTAGTGCTTGAATCTATTAGGTTAGTGCATTAGGATGTTGTGTTGATAGCTTAGATTAATCACCTTTAGTTATAGGTTAGATTAGGATAGGTTTGAGGAAGAATTCTCATGATGCATATCAGTGCACTTCCATGGTGATCAGAAGTTGATGCTATCGGGTTGAGGGATTTATTGAGTTTCAGATTGAATTAGTGCCATAGGCGTGTAGAGGGAGAGTTATAGAGTAACTTTCATGTTCACATCGTGTGGATTGGTTGCCTGTAGAGGGAGAACAGCTTGGTGTAAACCTGCTCGTGCATGGAGGTGTAATGGTGATTGAAACCCTAATTTGCAGAACCAAGGAGGAAGAGATAATCGTGGCCTTCCATTTTGAGTAGGACTTTTGACTTAGAAGGAAATCCAAGGGCTCATATTTGATTCAGAATGTGGAGGGAAAGAGCTGGCCAAAACGCGCCGTTTCATTAATTGAAACGGGCGGGCCTCAGACTCTTGTGCTAATCCCACCCCCAGCTTTCAGGCCCAAACCAATTGCAACGTGATTTCTCTTCTTTTCTCACCCCCAGCTGGCTTTTTATTCTTTCTTTAATTCTGAGTGATGACTGGGCCTAGCATAATTCGCTATCAACACCCCCCATTATGTGGCCCATTCTGATTATAACTGGGCGAATTTCTATTCATACCCCCTCCTTCTCATTTAATTCCAATTGTGTTTTTAATTCATTTTAATTTTTCATCCACTTTGAAAATTCATAATAAATTCATAAAAAATGCATTTTAATTCATTTTTTTTACAACATTTTCATTAAAATGTCTAGAATATTATAGAAAAATAAAATTTCATTTTTATTTTTATTTCATATTTTTTCCATATTTTCTAAATAAATGTCATATTAAATAGTTTCATTTCATGCATCATTTTAATAATTTTTGTTCTCTTACATGCTTTAATATTTTTTAGCCATTCTTTTTATATTGTTTAGATGAGATACTCAACTTGTAGAAATAGTTTAGTTCCCATTTTTAGAGATTAATTTTAGGTGATTAACAAATGTTTGAATATCATGAACAAAACTAGGGTTTTAGGTGACAACTTAAGAAGTTTGATTTCATTTCCCTCAGGACTTAAGGCTTGAATAGATTAGTTATGGGACTATAAGGGCTATGGGTAGCTACTAGATCCCTTAGAAAAGTCAGGATTCCCCTACTGCTATTATTACTGTCTGTATATCTGATTGTCTGGTGTGGTGTGCCCTCTGGGGATTGTTGCCTGTTTGTTTGGGTATTGGGTTTGTCTGGGGCCCTGGGGAAGCTGAAGACTTGAGAAGATGAAGGCCACTGGAGATCCAGATGTTGAAGATCAACTTCCAGAGTTGAAGAGAAGATTCTTGCTAGCAGATGCTGAGGAACTAGGGTTTAGGAGCTAGGCAGAGCTCTAGGTTAGAAAGTTTGTTCTCAAACATGGATTGCCTTGTCTGCATCCATTCTTCTCTGTGATTCAGAGTCTCTCTAAGACACTCACCCCCTTCCTTTGGAAGGCTTGGTGATAATGTCTATGAGATAGAACTCTTGAGAGAAAATGTCTCTTGTGTTAGAAGCAGTCTGTTCACCACCCTTGGTAGTCAACTGATTGCTTAACACCCAATTCACTCTTGTGACTAATCCCTCATCCTGGAGGTTTGAGCTTGAAGAAAAGCCATTGCAGATAGAAGACTGATGACCAAAGCCCTTGCCTGAAGGTCATGAAGATGGAGATTGATGCTTGTTGAAGCCTGTAGCTGATTGGAGATTGCTTGAAGTCAGATGTTGAATCAGAGCTGCTGAAGCTGTTTGTTTTTTGCTATTTCATTTGCTGATGTATTGATTGGTTTCCTGAACTGTATTGTTTGCTGTTTACCCTGCTGGGTTGAAAGTGAAGCCTGTTCACTTTTGCCTATTGTTTTCTAGGTTCGAGGTTGAGTGGGACTCCCTTGCCTCGCTTGTGTTGCTGCATCCATGCATTTTACTGCTTTATTGTATATCTGCTATTGTTTCTGTTTCCGTTTATCCCTTAGGATCTCTGTTTCTCTCTGTGCAAGAGAGGAGCATGATAGACACTAGGTCTTAACCCATGCATGATAACATTAGGTTAGTTTGTTTCTCTTTGCAACCGTAGGTTAGAGTTCTGTCTCTTCTTCTTCAAAACAAACAGAAAAACACATAAAGATTTCAAACACAATAAAAGACACTTCTTCCGTAAAAGAATGTGAACGCATCAAGACGTCATTTTTGTCCGCTTGGACCGTTAATCAAGAAAACCTTTTTCAGAAGGAATAAAATCAATCAAGACAAGCTTGTGTCGTACGCGGCCCGAACTACGTTTGCTCTGATCTTTCATGCCGTGTGAAAGTACGTAGGCATAGGATGCGATATCCTAGCGAGCAACCTTCCCCTCCTTTCCCTTAGGTAGGCGAACTACGTTGACTCTGATTTCTCGTTCCAGGCGGGAATACGTAGGCATAAAGTGCGATACTTTGCCGAGTCATTTTTATTTTTATTTTACTTTCTTTTTAACCCTCGACCTATAGTTTAGATAGAATAACAATCCATACCCGAAAACAAGCGTGGATCCCGTCGAGTACGACGGACGTGAGGGGTGCTAATACCTTCCCCTTGCGTAACCGACTCCCGAACCCAGGTTTTGGTTGCGATGACCATACCTTTCCCGTGTTGTGCGAGGTTTACTCTGAGCGTTTCCTTTCCCTCCCGTGGGATAAATAACGCACGGTGGCGACTCTTCTGTTCAGCCGGCGCCGATTTTCGCAGTAGCGACAGCTGGCGACTCTGCTGGGGATCCAACGTCCCCTGGCTGCTAAGGACTGCGATGGTTCTTATGCATTTGGGATCCAACGTCCCTTGAGAGAGTCAATCCTAGCGCTTGTTTTCCCGTCGAGGATTTGGTATGGAGTTATTTTTATATTTCTAACCTTGTATTTTCAGCTTTATATATTGTTTATTACTGCTGTATCGGGGTGTGACGGGTGTTCTGATATTGAGAGATAAGCCGGACCTGGGCTTGAGTGCACCTAGAATTAGCGTAGAAATTAGTGGGCGCCCGCTTGCTTTGCTTGCTTTGGTGTCCCATGAAATCTACACTCAGACGAGGTTCCTCTGGTTGGCCTCCTGCCCCTTCCTTTGGTTGGCGTGGGTTGCTGGTTAGTTGGATTGTCGACTCTGGGGACCGATCATTTGGAAGTTGGCTAAGTGAGGCCTCTTCAGGAATTGACGATGCCACTCCTTCTGGGAATCGTATCATCAACCCTGAAAGTCTGTGACGCCGACGACCGCATAGGATGCCGTACCTTGTGCCAGTTATAGGGCCACCCACCTGTGAGGGGATTCAGGGTTATGCAGGTAACTAGACCTCCAGACTACCAGTTATTTCTTGATCAGAGATCCTGGTTATCTATGATGTGTTCTGAGGTCTGTCAGAGACCATTTGGAGATGTATTCTGAGGTCTGTCAGAGACCATGCGGAGATGTGTTCTGAGGTCTGTCAGAGACCATTTGGAGATGTGTTCTGAGGTCTGTCAGAGACCAGTTAGAGATGTGATTTGAGGTCTATCAGAGACCAGTCGGAGTTATGATTTGAGGTCTGTCAGAGACCAGTGTTGGAGTTTTATTTTAGGTCTATCTGAGACCAAGGTTTGATGACTTCTGGATGGTCTATCTGAGACCTTTCTTAATTGGGTTTAGGCTATTCAGCTGCAGCTTTGGTCCCTGTTGAATGTTACTTGCATTGCATTGCCTGCATATACATTATCATTTGCATTTCCCTAACGTGTGTCTGTGCTGCAGGTGCATTTGCATTTCCCTAGTTCTAGTGCCCAGACTTCTGAGTGTTTGATCATGACTAGCTTAAGGAGAACGGTTGCTTACAAGTTGCCTACGCCAGATATTGTTCCTTTACTGGGGTTGATCTCTCTTGCTGATGAGAGTGTTCGTAGGAGTTTCCGGATGAGCTATGGTAGATTATTGAGATTGGTGTGCAAACCTACAGAGGTAGAGTTAGATGGGCTGTATGCGTTGATGCAATTCTACGACCCTGCTTTGAGGTGTTTCACGTTCTCTGACTTTATTATGGGACCAACCCTGGAGGAATACGCTGAGTATGTTGAGCTGCCCGTGCAGAACCAGGTTCCATTCATTCATCATGACGCCAAACCTAAGCCGGAGGATTTGGCAAAAGCCTTGCATATTGATGCTTCTGAACTTGTGACTACTGTTTCCCGTGGAGTTCCAGGATTCTCATTTCAGTTCTTAGTTGGTAAAGCCCAAGAGTACGCCAAGAGCGGGTGCTGGGTTGCTTTCAACGCTGTGTTGGCCTTGTGCATTTATGGCATAGTACTGTTCCCCAATATACCGGATTTTGTGGACTTCGATGCTTTCTACTTGTTTGCCGCTGGTAATCCTGTACCTACCTTACTCGGAGATCTCTACCACTCACTGCATTATAAGAATGAGAAGGGCAGAGGGAAGAATGTTCATCTGTGTGTACCCTTGTTGAGTATGTGGTTTGAGAGTCACCTCCCTAAAAGAGGATCTGCTGCAGAGACTACAGTTCCAGTTGGTTGGCCGGAGCGTCTGATGAGGCTATCGTCGGAAGATATGGAGTGGTTTGATAGAGATCTGTTGGGATCTGAGCTCATCTTCAGTTGTTCTGGGTACCCTAATGTGCCGCTGATAGGAAGGAAGGGGTGTGTCAATTACAACCCCTCTTTATTCATTCGCCAGTTCGGATATGCGCTGAAGAATCCACCTCAGGAGGGAGAAGTACGGGAATCTCTGTACTTCACTGGTGACGTAAAGGGGGAGTTATTAGCCAAGTTGCAACATGCCTGGACGCGTATTAACCGCAAAGGGAAGCCGCTGTTAGGAAAGAATGACTGTCAGGCCTATGCACCTTATAGAGTTTGGATTCAGGAGAGGGCTAGTCAGTTGAGAATGCCGTTTCCAGATGCACCAATTCTTGATCCTATTCCAGTAGCAGAGCCGACTACTGTTTCTAGAGAAGCCTATGAACAAGTTGTGAAGGAGAAAGAAGCCTTAATGAAGATTAACGAAGGGTTAGAGCAAGAGTTAGCCCAAGTACGCAGCGAGAAAAACAAGGCCGTATATGCTTTCCAACAACAGATTGAGCTGGTGAACAGGTTAGGAGCTGAGTTGACTGAGGAGAAGAAAAAGCGTGAACGTCTGGGGCAAGAGTTCAGAAGTTCCCATGACATGCTGGAAGCCAAAAAGAAGGCGCTCGACGCAGCACACCGAGAGATATCTTCTTGCAATAAGACTTGGAATGCTACACTCACCAACAACAAGAAGAGGGAAGATAAGCTGAAGCAGCAAATTTCCGACCTTGAAGATAAGTTGAAGTTTAGCATCAAGAAGTGTGAGGAAGAAGTGATGAACCGGTATAGTGTCCAGCATGCACTGAACAAGGCAATCAAATCCAGAGATGAAGCAGTGTCTCAGAAGCGAAAGCTAGAAGATTGCTTCGGAGAAGCAACATGGGAAGAAACTGCTGAAGACGTACGACGAGTCCTTAAGAAGAGAAACCAGCTTGTTGAAGGGCTACTGGATCGACCCAGCCATCCGGAGACCAAGAAGCTGATAGAGGAGTACCAGACTTTTGGGAGGATTTGATCATTTCATGTAGTAGCTTGTATGCTTTATGTGCATAGTGCTGACCATCACCAGGATTGTTGGTTGAGGTCATGCCTTCTTATTGTACTCTCAGTGACATTGTACCCTGGGCTTATTGATTCTCTCTGCTATATATGAGGCTTTCTATGATTCAACTCCGATATTCTTATTGCCAGCACTGTCACTGCACCGGCACCTTCGCACTAGAACTGGGGGAATGAACTTCCCTAATGCACAGGCACATTGCATTGCATTCATATTCATATTGCATGACAGGTAATCTTTGAGTGGTGTCTTATTTCCTGATCTGTACCAGGTACTTAACAGGATTCCAGATCAACATCCGCACCGCTATTCTACACGCTCCAACTGTCGGAAAGTCATGGACCAAATTCAGAACGAGATGCAGGATGTGCGCGAGAAGCTCGCCCTCTTCATGCAAACCATGGAAGCTATAGCAAAAGGGCAAGAGAATTTGCAGGCCCTGGTCCAGCCTCTGTTGGCTCGCAACGCTGGTCATGGTAACGAAGATCATCAGTCTGTCCGGGTTGATACTGCTCATGGAGACGGCACTCCCACGCCAGTAGCTCCGCCTGTCATCAATATGCCTGCTGCTAACGTCAACAACGCTACCGCTGCTGTGAATGGTAACGTCGGAGGGGGAAATGAGACTGCTGTCCATAACGCTGGGCTGGGTGATGTCAATTTGGGAGATAATCTAGGAGGCAATGGCTTTGTCAATACTGGGTTCGGATTCAACGATCAGGGATTCGACAACACTGGCAAGTATGGCTTTAATGCTCAAGGCTTTGGGCAAGATGGTTATGGTATGGTCAATCAGGGTTACGGAGGCTTTGGAAACGGAAACGGGGCAAGATGGTTATGACATGGTCGAGAACTTATCAAGGCTTTAGACATGGTAGTCACTCACCTATTTTCTTTGTGTTTGATCACACTGCTTTGTTCTTTATTTGGGATTCTTTATTGTAATCCCTTGTTTTTTGCTTTGGCATTTTATTCCCTAACTTTTTCCTGGACGGCGTTTTTTGATTTAACGTTGGAGTCCAGCGGGATGCCCCAGTTTTGCCTAAGTCTCCTTCACAAGTTTTGACTTAGCGGACTCTATATTTTTTATTTTTGTTGACTAAGTCGTGTGACTATTTTGAAAGGCTTGTGTCTGCCCCACTCTTTAGGTAGTAGAGGGATACTCATTGACTTCTAACTTCCTAAGATGTTAGGGATAGAATGGATCCTCGAAGGTTCGCTCCTTCGTATGATGAAGGTAAACTGCTACACTACACTTTTTATGCAGATTTCAAACCAGTCAATGCAGTTGAGGCATTGAATGATTCGAAGTGGAAGAAAGCAATGGATGAAGAACTAAACCCATTGAAGTTAACAACACTTAGTAATTTATCTAATTGTCTCAAGGAAAGACGAAAATCGATGTGAAGTGGGTATACAGAGTGAAGTCGGAAACCTTGATATTTTTCCCGTATTGATAATGTGATGACTTTGTGAAAATGCGATTAATCGAGATTTGAAAATCTAAACATTCCTGTAAAAAAAAACACAGAGAAAAAATGCTAATCTGTATGCGGGCGATGCGAATGCACATGCTTATCCACAAAGGCAAAATGGGAGGTCAAATTTATAAAGGTGATATAATGATAGGCTTCTTGGCTGAGAACAGTTGCATACCGCTGCTGAAAGATGTAATGATAGGTTTCTCAGACGAGAACTGTCGCGTATCGACGTGGCAAAATGTAGTAATATCAAGATCATAGAGTGTAATGACGATAAGCTTCTCGGCTGAGAACTGTTGTTTATCTGCTGTGCAATGTAGTGATAAGCTTCTCAGGCGAGAATTTTTGGATATCTGCAAAGAATTGCAAAGGCTATTCTTGAAAGATAGTGCAAAATAAATGCACATCCAGGTAGGTTCGACGATCGACGGGACCGAAGTTCGATCTAGAATCGGGCTAGAAAGAACTGCCAAACAAGACTTCAGTGAGGAAATGAGCTCACTGGGGATTATCTTATCCTATCATGGAAAGATAAATGAAATAACCATTGTCCACGAGGGTTGAACACTGTGGGAAAACTAGAAACAAATAGGTATTTTATGCTTAGGGCTGACGATCTATTGGGAGAGAGCGGACAAACCCAGTTACTCAGCGGTAACGACAAAGGATGACGAAAAATAGCAAACAGACAGATGCTAATGCGTATGTTAATGTATATGTAAATGAAAATTTAATGAGCATGTAATGCTTATTCTCATGCCTAGGCATATGTTGACAAAATAGACGAGAGGAGGAAACATGAGATGAAATAAACATCTTGACGGGAATACCCGGCGACCTCTGCCATAGTACATCCATCAAGGGATAGGAAAAGTTGATGGTAGAACCGAATATGGCTTCAAAGTTCTAACTTCCCTGGGGAGAAAATAATCCACTTGGAGATATGGTATCATGACTTCCTCATGGGGATACGATACCACGACCTTGCTGGAGAGTACGATATCATGACTTCACTATAGGGATTGCTATCATGAATCATAATCAACCAAATAGAACCTTAGAACTAGAGACTCCCGGGGATAAAATAAATATCCGCTGCATGGGGAATATGTGGAGTTGGGCGGCTTTATGGAAAAAGCGTAGCCACATTCTAGGAATAGTACCTCGACTTCCTGGGAGAAAGGTACATCCAACTGGGGGATAAAGTATATCAAACTTCCTTGAGGAGAGTTCGTCATACTTACTGGGGAGAAATCAACAAGACATCCTGGGGAAAGTATCCTAACTTCTTGGAGAGAACCTGGCAATCTCCTGGGGAGTACTTCCTGAGGAAAATAAGGCAATTCCACTGAGTAACAGATGATCCCTTGAGAGTGGGTCTTCAAGAACATATGTCACTTGGAGGATATCGGGGATATCTCTGCAGTCTTGAGAGTCACTGGGGATAACCGTATTCGTCCAGAAGTGTGGTCAGCTTAAAGTCTCGTTGGGGACTATTTTTTGAGGAAAGCATGGCAGCTTTGGTGAGGAAAAGACGATTCCACCTGAGGAGTGGTTCTCAAATAAAATGTATCACTTGGAAAATGCTGGTATGATCTCTGTAGTCTCGAAAATTACTGGAGATTACCAGCTCAGTCCAGAGTGTTGTCATCTTATAGTATCGCTGGGGACTGATCTGAGGCAATGGTTTAGACGTGTTTCTGCAATGATGAGATTTACTGGGGAACGAAGACCGCCGGGAGTAAGATTCATCGGGTGCATGAAGAATGTTGTGAAACGAAGCTAATTTTGATCTCAATGGACTTTGTAGTAGTTTCCATTTTGAAAAATATCATGCCCCAGAGTACCTGCTTTATGAGAAATTCATCTCGAGAGGATTTTACAGAGAACATGGGGTTCGATTTCCCCACTGTTTTCAAAACTCTTGGAGAGATCTGTCAGATCTCGACGTAACTGGCTCAGATCGACAGTATTACGACTGGATCTTCGAAAAATATCTCTTAAGAATGTAAGGCTTGCATCAGTACACGATTTGGAAACCACTTGCCCCTGTTTAGCAGTATCTTCAAGCTCCATTGATTATGTTTGTATGTAAGTTTCTAAGATATCAAGCAAAATCAACATGCATGAAATGCCTATTCTCAAACTGTCAATGCAACACACATATTTGTCTTGAAGTTTTTGTTTTTGTTTTGAAAAAGATATCGCAATAACTCGTGACTGAAATCACATAGTTAGGATATGAATTTAATTTATGATGTCAATATTAAATTGAGCATAGCTCATAGGAGTCAAGAAACATTATCTCGTCGAGTATGCTTTCGGAATGAACCCTACTTCAATTAGGTCTTTTAATGGTTGTATCGTGGCTTGGTTGACGGTTTAAGAAACAAAGGATAAAGGCTCAAAGTTATTTGTACCCACCCCTACTTCGTGATGTTCTCCAATCCTAATTCAGTTAATCGGATACGAGCACTCATATCTCAATCGGGTTTGACATGGTCGAGAACTTATCAAGGCTTTAGACATGGTAGTCACTCACCTATTTTCTTTGTGTTTGATCACACTGCTTTGTTCTTTATTTGGGATTCTTTATTGTAATCCCTTGTTTTTTGCTTTGGCATTTTATTCCCTAACTTTTTCCTGGACGGCGTTTTTTGATTTGACGTTGGAGTCCAGCGGGATGCCCCAGTTTTGCCTAAGTCTCCTTCACAAGTTTTGACTTAGCGGACTCTATATTTTTTATTTTTGTTGACTAAGTCGTGTGACTATTTTGAAAGGCTTGTGTCTGCCCCACTCTTTAGGTAGTAGAGGGATACTCATTGACTTCTAACTTCCTAAGATGTTAGGGATAGAATGGATCCTCGAAGGTTCGCTCCTTCGTATGATGAAGGTAAACTGCTACACTACACTTTTTATGCAGATTTCAAACCAGTCAATGCAGTTGAGGCATTGAATGATTCGAAGTGGAAGAAAGCAATGGATGAAGAACTAAACCCATTGAAGTTAACAACACTTAGTAATTTATCTAATTGTCTCAAGGAAAGACGAAAATCGATGTGAAGTGGGTATACAGAGTGAAGTCGGAAACTTTTATATTTTTTCCGTATTGATAATGTGATGACTTTGTGAAAATGCGATTAATCGAGATTTGAAAATCTAAACATTCCTGTAAAAAAAACCACAGAGAAAAAATGCTAATCTGTATGCGGGCGATGCGAATGCACATGTGTCGCTACTGCGAAAATCGGCGCCGGCTGAACAGAAGAGTCGCCACCGTGCGTTATTTATCCCAACGGAGGGAAAGGAAACGCTCGAAGTAAACCTCGCGAAAAAGGGAAAGGTATGGTCATCGCAACCAAAACCTGGGTTCGGGAGTCGGTTACGCAAGGGGAAGGTATTAGCACCCCTCACGTCCATCGTACTCGATGGGATCCACGCTTGCTTGGTTTGTACGGATTACACTTCTATCTAAACTAAAGGATGAGGTCTGAAAAGAAAAGAAAACATGACTCGGCAAAGCATCGCACTTTATGCCTACGTATTCTCGTCTGGAACGAGAAATCAGAGTCAACGTAGTTCGCCTAACTACGGGTGAAGGTGGGTGAAGGTTGCTCGCTAGGATATCGCATCCTATGCCTACGTACTTTCATACAGCATGAAAGATCAGAGCAAACGTAGTTCGGGCTACGCCCGACACAAGCTATTCAAGTGTTTTTTATGAAAAATCTCACCTTAAACAAGGGTTTTCTTATTGCAAAAAGGTTGATGTCTGTTCAAATCTTTTGACGGAAGAAATGAATTAATCTCTGTTATAACCTTTATTAATGTTTTTCTGTTGTTTTGAAGGAAGAAGAGATGACACTCTACAAATCCTAGGGTTAAAAGGGAATAAAATCTACCCTAATGTTATCATGCATGGGTTAACTCCTAATGTCTATCACATCCTCCCTTGAACAAGGAAGAATGGAAGTCCTACGGGAAAGGAAACGAAAGGAAGAAACGGAAATACAAGTAATAACCGCATACAAGTGAACATGAATATAGCAATGGTAAATGCAATGCAAAGGAGGGAGGAAGGTTCATCTCAACCTCAAGCCCATTCATGGATGGAATAAGAAAATATCAAGTGATCATATGCAAAGAATCGAGTGAAAACTCCGAATGAAACGCGTAATCCACTATTTGGAATCGCAACGTGCTATCATGCAAACAAGTCGATAATCGGGCAAGCTACACATACAAATAACAGCAACCTAAGGGTCTTCCAATACCTCTAACCTATCTACAATAAGAAATATAAACCACAACGTTCATCACGCGAACACAAAGCGGCCGTTGGAGCCTTAACAAAAATAAAGTCCGTTCGGAAGTCCAAATTACAAGTTTGAATACAAAACATAAGAAAAATAGCAAAAGGTGCTAAAAAATTCAAATAAAAATCTCCAATGCCCTATATCAAGCCACAAACCAGGGGTGAGAGATACCACAAAAATATCCAAAGATAAATGGTCAAACAAGATGAAAACATTGCAAGATATCTCATGTATACCAAAGGAAAGATTAAAGTGGAGCATGTTAAAGAAAGCATCCAAAACCAATTAAAATGGTACAATAAAATTCCCACAAAAATATATCACAATACCTCAACGTGTGTATGAGATCCCTGCAAAAGGATTGACATTTAAATTGTGTTTTGATAGGTTAAAGAAATTCAACAAAATGATAGCACCAGCATTGGCCTTTTTATGACGACCCAAATGTAAAAAATCCAAAGAAAATGTAAAAAAATGGTAAAATTATAATTCCAGTTTTATTAAATCCTAGACATCTTAAAGATTCAGCACAAAAAAATGGGGATCAAAAAGACTAATTTTCCTATTTTTTATGATTATTTGAAGTCATCATATAAAACAGAAAAAATAAAAGAAACATGGCAATAGGAAAATAAAAGAAAATAACATGAATAAATAAAAGTGGCATGAGGCTTATGTGGCCGATTACGTGGCGCAGTGAGAGGCGTTGGATGAATGGAAGAAACCTTGACTTGGAAATGCATCCGACGGTGTTAACACCTTCTTCTCCAAATCAAAATTTTCAACTTTGTGAATAGTAACCCGCAGCCCCATGAACATGAGTTTTTTGCTACTTTGAAGCACCATAACTCCATCAATAATTATCCGTTTCGCACAATAGAACTATAGAACTCCTCTTTGTCCACCATATTCCAGCCTATTCATGGTTTGGCATTGGTTGTTGAGTAATATTGGGACCTTCCTTCCCAAAATTGATGGTTGTGCTATCAAGCAGATCTTGCACCTTGTGCTTGAAAGCTAAACAGTTCTCGATATTGTGCCAGGGTGCACCAGAGTGAAAATCACAGTGCTCGTTGATGTCGTACCCTACTGGTGGCGTGCCAGTCGGCGGCGCCAAGGTTCTCTTTTCAACTAGCTGTAACTTCAATAGATTCTGAAGGAGCTCTGCGTAAGATACTGGCGGTACCTCAAATACCCTTCGTGGTCTTGGAGCCTGAAACCTCCGCTGATTCTGATTAGGCTGCTGCTGAGCCTGCTGTTGTTGTTGTCTCTGTTGCTGAGGTGGTTCTGGAATAGTCACACTCGCAACTTGAGGCTGTGGACGCCGATTCTGATTCCTATTTCTCCGCTGAACGTTATACACCGCATTAGCGTCACCTTGCCTTTTACCACCGAAGGCTTTTTTGTTGCTTCCAGCTGAAGCAGATTCTCCCGGTTGAATCTTACCAATTTTTATCCCGTTCTCTATACGCTCCCCCATCAGGATCAGCTCGGAGAAGGTACTCATTGAGAAGTTGAGCATCCGGTCATAGTACATCCCTGAGAATGTCCCTACGAACAAGTCCATCATTTCCCGCTCGACCATAGGGGGTTGTACTCTAGCAGCCAAGTCACGCCATCTATGGGCGTACTCTTTGAAGCTTTCCCTTGGCTTCTGGGACATGCTTTGCAACTGAACTCTGTTAGGAGCGAGATCGCTGTTGTATTGGTAATGCTTCACGAAAGCTTCCGCCAATTCTTTCCAAGTTCTGATTTGTGTTGGCTCCAGGCTCATGTACCACTCCAATGACGGCCCTGACAAGCTGTCTTGGAAAAAGTGCATAAGCATCTTTTCTTCGTCTGAATACGCGGACATCCTTCTGTAAAATGAACGGACATGCACCCTCGGGCACGTGTCGCCTCTATACTTATCAAAAGATGGCGCTTTGAATTTCAGAGGTACCCTTAGCCCTGGTACCAATCCCATGTTGGACATATCCAGTCCCACAGTGTTCTGATTAGCCAGACCATTTACCTTTTCTTCCAACAATCTCATGCGGAGGCTGTCCCCTGTAGGCCTCCCGTAGCCTTCATTATGACCGGAGAAAACGTCTTCCTGATGATCTTCCCAACGAGGTATGTCTTCATATGCAGCATGTCCAGTGTTACGACCCAGACCTGCTTGGAAGTACCTGGGGTTGCCTCTCAGGTTGCCCATATCCTGGCCGTTGTTCATACCCATTCCATATCCTGCGTTACCATAACCACGGTCTCCGTATCCAGTTTTGACGCCAGCCACATTGTCATATCCCACATTCATACCCTGAAAGCCCTGATTACCATTGCCGCCATTCAGCCCGACGTTCTCCGCACCCATGTTGAAACCCTGGTTGACGTTCCCTACGAACACTCCTGCAATGTCTCCGTTAGTGTTACCAGTATTTCCGTTACCACCAGCAGGACCAGCTTCTCCGTTGTTCAGCCCAGCGACTGGAATGTGATCAGCACTTTGATGATTTTCAACCCTGGGAGAGTTAGCCACATTTTCACCATGCGGGGTACCATTGTTCTCAGCACGAGCAACCAACGGCTGCACCAGACTCTGCAATTGTTCCTGCCCTTTGCCGATAGTCTCCATGGTTTGCATGAACAGGGCCATCCTGTCACGCATCTCTTGCATTTCAAGCTGCATGGCGTCCATGATCTTCTTCTGGTTGATTCTTGTAAAGTAACGGTGGACCCGCTTTTCTTCAATCCTGAAAATACCTAAAAAAAGCAGGAGATAAGATACACGGATCACAAACCTGTAATGCGAATATGAGTATGTATGCAAAATGCAATGTGTGCCTGTGCATTGGAGCATATTACTCCCCCCGTTCTAGTGCTAATACGTTTGATACAGGGCAGCACCGTGACAGTGCGGTGACAAACATTTGCAAGAAGTTGAAATTCAATCACAGAAGGGAAAACAACTCATGTATTGAACAGGCCTTCAAAGGCAAAAGTATAACACCAATGTATCACAAGACGAACAAAAGCATGACCTCAACCCACAAACCGGGTGATGGTCAGCGTACAATAAAGCATGAACAAATCAGGTATGCCCATAATCCCTATAATCCCCTAACAACTTCTTTGTCTTGGGATGATCAGGATGGACAAGCAATCCCTCTATGAGTAGACTCCTCTGCTTAAGAACTCGCTGCAAGCCGTCGATGGACTCTGCCCATGCGCCTTCACCAAAGCACTCCTCTAGCTTTCTCTTCTGGGACCGAGCTTCCTTTCTACGGGCCTCAACTTGCTTCAGTGCATCTTGAAGGGCATATCTAGTCATGACTTCTTCTTCGTGCTGCCTCCTAGTGGCCTTCAATTGGTTCTGAAGATCGGCGATCTGTTGCTTCAACTTATCCTCCCGTTCCTTGTTGTTAGTAAGGGTGGCATTCCATGTCTTATTGAATGAAGCGATCTCTCGATGAGCGATGTCCAACGACTTCTTCTTAGCTTCCATCATGTCATGAGAGCTCTTAAAGTCTTGTCCCAGGCGTTCCCGCTTCTCCTTTTCTTTGACCAACTTAGTCTTCAACAAAGTTACCATCTCAGTTTGTTGCTGAAGGGAGTACGCAGCTTCGTTCTTCTCACTTCGAACCCGGGCCAATTCTCTTTCTAGATCTTCATTAACCACCAACAGAGCTTCCTTTTCCTTCACCACTTGCTCATAGACCTCCCTGGAAACAGTAGTCGGCTCTTCTACCGGAATAGGAACTAGGACTGGTGCAGCTGGAAATGGCATCAATATTTGTCTGGCTCTCTCTTGAATCCAAACTTTGTAGGGTGCATACGCCTGGAAATCACTCTTCCCCAACAGCGGTTTCCCTTTTCGGTTGATACGCGTCCAGGCATGCCGAAGCTTGGCTAGTAGCTCTCCACTCACATCACCGGTGAAGTACAGAGATTCCTGTACTTCTTCCTCCTGAGGCGGGTTCTTCAGCGCATATCCAAACTGACGGACGAACAAAGATGGGTTGTGGTTGATGCACCCTTTTCTCCCTATCAACGGAACATTAGGATACCCAGCACAAATGCAAATAAGCTCGGACCCCAACAGATCTCGATCAAACCACTTAATGTCTGCAGAAGTTAGCCTCATCATACGCTCTGGCCAGTCAGATGTGGTTGCACTATCCACAAAAGGTCCCTTCAGTGGAAGATGGTTCTTAAACCACATGGACAGCAGAGGCACGCAACAAGAGACATTCTTGCCTCTCCTGTTCTCATTCCTGTAGTGCATCGAATGGTAAAAGTCCCCGATCAGTGTAGGTACTGGGTTACCAGCAGCAAACAGATGAAACGCATCCATGTCCACGAAGTTTGGGAAGTTAGGAAACAACACTATCCCGTAAATGCATAGAGCCAAAATAGCGTTAAAGACCACCCAACACCCATTCTTGGCGTGCTCTTGAGCCTTACCAACCAGAAACTGGAGAGAAAAACCCGGAACTCCTCGCCAAGAAGTCATCAACAACTCAGAAGCATCCATATGCAAGGCTTTGGCTAGATCCTCCAACTTAGGTTCAGCGGCAGAGTGAATAAAGGGAACTGCGTTCTGCACCGGAAGCTCAGTAAACTCTACATACTCCTCCATGGTGGGTCCCAAGATAAAGTCAGCGAAAGTGAAACATCTCAAAGCCGGGTCATAGAATTGCATCAGCGTGTACAGCCCATTCAACTCATCATCAGTGGATCTGCGAACCAAACTCAACAGCCGTCCGTAACTCTGCCTGAAGCTTCTACGGACATCCTCACCTGCCAGAGAAATCAGACCCAGGAGTGGAGTAATATCAGGAATAGGTAGCTTGTAGGCAACTGTCATCCTCAAACCCGCCATAATCAATACTCAGAAGTCCAGACACTAGAACTCGGGGATATGCAAATGCACCTGCAGCACAAACACACGTTAATGGGATGCAATGATAATGATCATGCAAACAATGCAATGCAAGCAACATGCAACAGGGACCAAGTGCTGTAGCCGAGAAGCCTGAATCATATCGAAGGTCTCAAATCATGGTCTCGGATAAACCCAATATAAAGCTCCACACTGGTCTCTGATAGACCCATAATATAACTCCAACTGGTCTCTGACAGACCTCAAACCATAACCATGATTGGTCTCTGATAGACCTCAAATCAAAACTCAGACTGGTCTCGGGTAGACCTCAAATCAAAACTCAGACTGGTCTCTGATAGACCTCACAAATATCCATAAATACCCAGGATCTCTGATCGAGAAATAACCGGTTATCTGAAGGTCTAGTTACCTGCATAACCCCAAACTCTCTCACAGGTGGATGTCCTAGTAACTGACAAAGTATGGCATCCTATGCGGTCGTCGGCGTCACAGACTTTCAGGAGTGACGATACGATTCCCAGAAGGAGTGGCATCATCACATCCTGAAGAGGCCTCACTTAGCCAACTTTCAAATGATCGGTCCCCAGAGTCGACAATCCAACTAACCAGCAACCCGAGCCACCCAAAGGGCAGGACAGGAGGCCAACCAGAAGAACCTCGTCTGAGCGTAGATTTCGCGGGACACTAGGACATGCAAAGCACGTGCGCGCCCACTAATCTCTACTCTAAGTCTAGGTGCACTCAAGCCCAGGTCCGGCTTATCTCTCCATCATGGAACACCCGTCACAACCCCACAATACAGCAATAATAATGATAATATAATGCTGAAAGGTAAATACAGAAACGTAAATCCATACAAATTCCTCGACGGGCAAACAAGCGCTAGGATTGACTCTCTTAAGGGACGTTGGATCCCAAATGCATAAGAACTATCGCAGTCCTTAGCAGCCAGGGGACGTTGGTTCCCCAGCAGAGTCGCCAGCTGTCGCTACTGCGAAAATCGACGCCGGCTGAACAGAAGAGTCGCCCCCTTGCGTTATTTATCCCAACGGAGGGAAAGGAAACGCTCGAAGTAAACCTCGCGAAAAAGGGAAAGGTATGGTCATCGCAACCAAAACCTGGGTTCGGGAGTCGGTTACGCAAGGGGAAGGTATTAGCACCCCTCACGTCCATCGTACTCGATGGGATCCACGCTTGCTTGGTTTGTACGGATTACACTTCTATCTAAACTAAAGGATGAGGTCTGAAAAGAAAAGAAAACATGACTCGGCAAAGCATCGCACTTTATGCCTACGTATTCTCGTCTGGAACGAGAAATCAGAGTCAACGTAGTTCGCCTAACTACGGGTGAAGGTGGGTGAAGGTTGCTCGCTAGGATATCGCATCCTATGCCTACGTACTTTCATACAGCATGAAAGATCAGAGCAAACGTAGTTCGGGCTACGCCCGACACAAGTTGTTCAAGTGTTTTTTATGAAAAATCTCACCTTAAACAAGGGTTTTCTTATTGCAAAAAGGTTGATGTCTGTTCAAATCTTTTGACGGAAGAAATGAATTAATCTCTGTTATAACCTTTATTAATGTTTTTCTGTTGTTTTGAAGGAAGAAGAGATGACACTCTACAAATCCTAGGGTTAAAAGGGAATAAAATCTACCCTAATGTTATCATGCATGGGTTAACTCCTAATGTCTATCACATCCTCCCTTGAACAAGGAAGAATGGAAGTCCTACGGGAAAGGAAACGAAAGGAAGAAACGGAAATACAAGTAATAACCGCATACAAGTGAACATGAATATAGCAATGGTAAATGCAATGCAAAGGAGGGAGGAAGGTTCATCTCAACCTCAAGCCCATTCATGGATGGAATAAGAAAATATCAAGTGATCATATGCAAAGAATCGAGTGAAAACTCCGAATGAAACGCGTAATCCACTATTTGGAATCGCAACGTGCTATCATGCAAACAAGTCGATAATCGGGCAAGCTACACATACAAATAACAGCAACCTAAGGGTCTTCCAATACCTCTAACCTATCTACAATAAGAAATATAAACCACGACGTTCATCACGCGAACACAAAGCGGCCGTTGGAGCCTTAACAAAAATAAAGTCCGTTCGGAAGTCCAAATTACAAGTTTGAATACAAAACATAAGAAAAATAGCAAAAGGTGCTAAAAATTTCAAATAAAAATCTCCAATGCCCTACATCAAGCCACAAACCAGGGGTGAGAGATACCACAAAAATATCCAAAGATAAATGGTCAAACAAGATGAAAACATTGCAAGATATCTCATGTATACCAAAGGAAAGATTAAAGTGGAGCATGTTAAAGAAAGCATCCAAAACCAATTAAAATGGTACAATAAAATTCCCACAAAAATATATCACAATACCTCAACGTGTGTATGAGATCCCTGCAAAAGGATTGACATTTAAATTGTGTTTTGATAGGTTAAAGAAATTCAACAAAATGATAGCACCAGCATTGGCCTTTTTATGACGACCCAAATGTAAAAAATCCAAAGAAAATGTAAAAAAATGGTAAAATTATAATTCCAGTTTTATTAAATCCTAGACATCTTAAAGATTCAGCACAAAAAAATGGGGATCAAAAAGACTAATTTTCCTATTTTTTATGATTATTTGAAGTTAGCATATAAAACAGAAAAAATAAAAGAAACATGGCAATAGGAAAATAAAAGAAAATAACATGAATAAATAAAAGTGGCATGAGGCTTATGTGGCCGATTACGTGGCGCAGTGAGAGGCGTTGGATGAATGGAAGAAACCTTGACTTGGAAATGCATCCGACGGTGTTAACACCTTCTTCTCCAAATCAAATTTTTCAACTTTGTGAATAGTAACCCGCAGCCCCATGAACATGAGTTTTTTGCTACTTTGAAGCACCATAACTCCATCAATAATTATCCGTTTCGCACAAAATTTTGGTCAAACTTGAAGGAAAAAAATCAAGGAATCCAAATATGGTCTTAGATTTTCTTGAAACTCTCTCTAACTCCCAAAACGTGGCACCTCAAGAAAAACTCAAGAACCAAAAATTGTCATAAAACCCATCTTTTTTGTACTAGAATCCATGTAGACCTTTATGGCAATGGAATGCAATAAAAATAATGCAAGAAAGACTCCTAAATAATGAGTTATGTCGAATTCTTTATAACTCCGAAAAATGGCTTATGGAGCTTCACTCGATCACCAATTCTTTGAGAAAATGATGTAGAATCACTCAACAATACTTGGTGAATATGTTTGAAGCCTTGACAAGTCTTGAATTGATGAAAAAGTGAAAATTGGAATTTGAGTTTTCACCACTTTTTCATGTTACTACAAGGTTCCTCTTGCTCCAATTCCCTCAAAAAAATGATGAACCATCTCTATAATTGTTGTGTAATTGATTGGTGAAGAGAAAAAATATGGAAAGTGAGAGGAAAAAAAAAGATTGAAAAAAATGGAAATTCCAAAATGTGATGGGAAAAATGGAAAAAATGGTGAAGAGAAAAAAATTCAATATGATTTGCAAATGGAGAAAAATGGATTCAACATCAACTATCACCAACCTTTACTCTTAATGATCTCAATCCAATATATAGATGATGATTAACAAACTTAGAGGTTTCTAGAATAATCTTGGAGGATTCTAGAAAGTTGTGGAAATTTCATGAACTTCTCATGCCATGATACTTTGAATATCTCTTATCTCATGCTTGCACCTTTCCAAACTTATGTCAAAATCTCCTTACATGAGATATGGGAAGTGTATGTAAGCTTCTTGCCTTGAAAATTCATCTTGTGCCAAGTTTTCTATACTTGCCTTATTATGCAAGTAACAAAAATACAAAGCAAGTCCAATTTTTAAACCCTAACTCAAAAAAGTGGCTGAACCAATGTCTTTAAAATGATGTTTGGAATCAATTTGGTATATTGGATGACCCATATTGGATTTGTAGATCTCCCAAACCAATTTTTCATTTCAACTTTTTCAACTTATAAGCCATTTTCAAGTCATTTGCACCAATTTTAAAATTCCATGCTCTAAGCTTTTCCAAACTTTCACACCTTCTTTTCTAGGCTTAAAATGCCATTTTGAACAACTTTGATGTTGTGAAGTTTTTCATTTGAAGCTTCCTTGTATGAGTTTTAGGCATATACTAAGAATGACCTGTAATCCTCAAATGACCAAAATACCCTTTGCTTGCCAAGACCATAAGTAGAGTTCCATAAATCATATGAAGGCATACCATACCATTATAGAAATCTAAGACAATAAGGAACAATTCTCATGTTGGCCAGAAATCCATTTGAAGTACCCTTGAAAGTCAAAAGTTGCTCGGAATACAGACAATTTTCACATACAAATTTCAGTGCCCTCAGATGGCCTGTAACTTGCAAGAGCCATAACTTGAGTTCTACAAATCATCTTGATGACTTCCACCACTCAAATTAAAGCTATGAAGATATTCTACAAGTTTCATATGGACCAAGAATCCATATGAAGCTTTCATCTTGAGTTACACTGCTTTGAAGTTTGACCTAAATCAGGGGATTTTACAATAAAACCCTAATTTAGTAACTCCAGTTCTCCTTGACTCCTCTCGATTTTTCTTTATCATAACATCATATCCATATCCACCTAGCAAATAATGAATCCCCCATTCTTCAAATGATCCTTGATGCCCTTCAAAACACTTCTTTGACCTAGAATTGACCCAGTGTTGACCCTAGTTGACTGACTTCAACTGAGGCTCCTGCAATCATTCAAATGACTTGGTTCTCATCAAAAATGATTCTTTAGACTCTTCATAACATCCATACACACCTCATGCTCTTGGCTCATAGCTCACATTTCCTCTGATGATCCCCCACTAGCCTCACGATAGGAGAGAATTCACTGATCAACCTGGCAGCTCTTCAAAGCTCAAATTCTTCCCTGATGACCTGAGTAGTCTTGAATATGAATGAAACCCTTGGATATACCTCTTGAAATAAGAACAGCACTTGATCCCCTGATTAAGATATCTTGCCTATGCAGATGAATACACTATGTACATGATGACAATGCAAATGACTATGCAATTGAAACATAAACCTAGGTTAGAAAAGGTTGGGCAAATTTTGGGGTGCAACAGCTGCCCCTATTCAAGCGACTTGGACCCGACTGGATGAAGAGCGCGCAGCCTTCAGACAATCGAGGTACGAGACGGTTGAATACGAAAGAACCCGAAAATTTGCCAACCGCAAAAATAAATTGCGAAAACGACTACTGCTTGAGAAAACCCTTCAGGGAAATGACTTTTGTTGTCACAGCAACAACTAGCCGTCCATTTGTCAAATAAACTGATGTTGTCCGCAGACCACTCCATTCCGAAGAAATGAGCATACACCACATAACGAGAAATTGTTGATATCACTTATCAACCTTTGTTGATCTCACTTATCAACCTCTGTTGATCTCACTTATCAACCTCTGTTGATCTCACTTATCAACTGAGCACACGCTAACCAGCGGGAGAATATTGACTTCACTTGTCATGTTGACTTCACTGATCAACTTTTCGTATCCTGAAGACACGAGCGAATGCTTAAACAAGCGGGGCAATGTTCGAAGACATGAACAACCGACTCTGCGGGGAAGAGAGAAACTTAACTAAGCAACTCTGAGGGGACAAATTCTGACGACTGCCGCCAAACACCTGTTGGGGGATTGGGAACTTAACCAAGCGCCCTTGTTGCAAAATACGAGGAATTTAACCAAACAACTCCTGTGGCAAGCTCCCTGCTGGGGACAATGAGGGACTTAACCAAGCAACTCACTAACATAACACCCTGCTGGAGCACCTAACTCTGTTGGGGAATTGCGGGTAACCACCCGAAAATCTGTATTACCGTCTCATAATACTGACTCCACAGCATCCTAAGAAAGACTTAGATGGGGAATACAAGTAACTTAACCAAGCGACTTGTCAAAGAATACTCTGACGGGGAACACGAGGAACTTAACCAAGTATCTCGTTGAAGATCACCCCGCTGGGGATTATATCTCTATTGGGGAAACTGTGAGTAACCACCCAACAATCTGCCCCCTGCTATTTCTTCAGCACTCCGAGAAAGGACTCGGCTGGGGAGAAAGAGAATTGCTTGACCAAGCAACTCTGCTAGGAGGAACATGACATGACGAACACGATCACTGCATGTCCGGCGCAATCCTCTGTAACAAGGTGAACACGATCACTGCGTATTCTACACCGAAACTCTCTTGACAGGAGAAAGCACGATCACTGCGTATTCTACACCAAAATCCTCTTAACAGGAGAAAACATGATCACTGCGCGTCCTGGCGTTGCAAACAAGACCACGTATAGGACGAATACGTTTACTGCGTACTCTACCACAAATCCTCACAACCTGACGATGACCACGATCACTGCGTGCCCTGCGCCGCAACTCTCTCGACAGGAGAAAACACGATCACTGCGCGTCCTGGCGTTGCAAACAAAACCGCATAATGGGACAAACACGATCACTGCGTGTTGCATTATGTAATACCCCAAATTTTACCCTTACATTTAGTCAGGCATTTCGTATATCATCTCCTATGAACATTTGCTAACCACTAACAAGCCATGGAGGTGTCTGTTTTGCAGATTTGGTCCTAGGGGTATTTTGGTCGTTTCACGCAAATTCTGCTAATTTCTTGAAAACGGGCTGTTATTACGTTCTGAGGCATTTATTTGCCATTTGGGGTCAAGGTCCCAATATGTTTTGTCAGAAATATGATTGGACTCGGGGCCGTGCTTTGTTTGATTCTGAAACATTTCCAAACAGTTTTGCTCCCTTTTATAAAGTTGGGTTGAAAAGGAAGTGGATACTGTTAAGGTTATTTTGAGAAGTGGTGTGATCAACGAGGTTTTAATGAGAATTTGTTTGGATATAATCATATGGCGGGATATCATTTATAAAAGGCAAAGGAGAGGTCAAGTTTTAATAGTTGTGAGCTTTTATTCATGAATGTTCATAAGCTACAAATCAAAGTTGAATTTAAATAATTTATGGATGATTATTCACGGATATTTAAATTCATAATTGAAAATAGAAGTGAATATTTACGGGATTTTATTTCATAAACATCTAGAATTACAAGTTGAAATGGAAGTAATCTTTGGATTTTATTCATGATGATCTTTCATTTACAAAAGGATTATACATTTACAATAAGTATCTATTCTAGGTCCTAAAGTCCTAAAAAGAGAAAAAACTACAAGTTTTCTTCATTGGTCCTCCCTTGAGTTCTTCACGCAACTCTTGATCACCTGAAAAAAATAGAAAAACAAACAATATAAAAAAAAAAAGGGTTAGAAGGTTCTTGACACTCTCAGAACAATGTCATCATCGAGTGCCGGGAGTGGCACAACCGAAGCTGCGTCCTACCCCCGTTACCGATCCGCGCCGTGGGCGTCAGATCAAGTAATGCTTGTTCTTATCGATACGGGACATCCGAGAGATAGAAAAAATAAAAGAAGTGGGGCTGATTCGTTTTGCCGCGATTGGATTTCCAGACTGATGCGAGAATAAGGCAACACAGGCAAGTTTTGACTCAAACCCGGATGCCGGCAGGTCTGAGTCACCCTGGTTTCAAAACTTCCAATACCTGAAAAGCCACAAGCGTCATCAGCATAAACAAAACCAGGAAGGGGCTCGCGCCAATACAGGTTTGAATAGCCACCAAAGGAAACAAATCTGTACCAAACAGAATGAAGACCCAGGGTCCTGCAGAATAAAAATCAATTTCGAAATAGAACAAGAGAAGCCAAACTATGGCATCAAGTTGCACAAAAAGAAAATAAACCATCAAACATCCTACCAATCTGTCATAACACTCAGCAGGCTCCGAAGAAACACAACAAAATCAAACATGGCTTAGCAACATGTTCAAAAATCAGACCGTCACGAAAACCGAATCAGTTTTAACGGCACGCAACACATAAGCCCTGTTATCAGACAACAAAAGCTAACAACAATAATCTGAATGTCAGGCCATCAAACTTGGTTCAAGATCAAAGCAGATAAGTTACAATGTTAGCAGTATCTAAAATCAAAGCAGCCCAATATCTCGTCACAAAGAAATCAGTGACAGCGGCATCAGCCCCAAACAACTTCAAGCTGCAACAAACTAACAGGTTCAAGGCTACAATTGACCTCCAACAGGCAGAACCAACATCAGCCACAACAAGCAAAGAGAAGCAACACGAGTTTCTACCTGCAATAACAAAGTAGCATCTGCTGTAAACATCACAGTGCAACGACAACAGGTTTTCACATCAACAATATCAGCTACGAGCAAGCATCATTCGCAAGCACCAACATTGCATCAATAGCCTCTAACAAACGGTTCAGATTCACGAACCATCATCACCGTTTCAAGTTCCCCCGACAATAGCAATTTCTGAGCTACAAACAATAGCAGCAACAGGTATCAGTTGCAAACAACGCCGACTGCAACACAGCGAGCAACACCAGTTCAACATCTGCAGGCATCAAATGCAAGCAAAACAAGTCGACTAGCATCTGCAAACAATTTCAAGAGCAGCCATTAACACCACAACATCAACATCTGCATCAACAAGTATGGCAAACTTAGAACACGGCGACAATGGTCAGTGCATTTTAACGATAGCAAGACGACAATAGCAGTTCAAAAGCACATCAAAAGGATCCAACACTATAGCCGTATCAGTCTACGCCAGATTCGAAACTCAGTGGTATCAAATTAGGACTAAAACCAATAAACCCACAGCGACTTTGACAATTGGGTAACCAAAGTTAGTCTGCTGAAAATCTGCATCAAAAGAATCACATCAGTAAAAACGATGCCCATAGTATCAAAACGGTCCCTATCAGAAGAATTGAGTTAGAGTAAATCAGAGAAGAATGATTCAGTTCATCACGAAGCAGTTCAAATGGAATCAGAAATAAATAATCCAGTTAACCAAAACGAAACAGATATCCAACAAAACCAAATTTGAATATGGATACAAGCAATTTCCAAATCAGTATTCGATCAAATACTGGGAATTGGAGTCCGTAAGTCTGAAAGGGAAAGAAAAGATCTAGTCAGAAAAGTAATCAAGCAAATCAAAGCAAACCCAACGAAATCCAAATCAGAGTACAATCGTTCAAAGTCCAAAAGGAGGATATAGGCAAATCGAAAATGGACAGAATCCCAATCAAATCGAAATAGTATCAGGTTCACAAATCCACAAAAATCAAATCATGTCCCAAAATCATATCTCAGAAAAAAGAGCAGCAAATCAGATCAAAGGCCCAAAAGAATGATTGAAAAAAGTATATAAAAAGGGATGATTTCACCTCAGAGAAAAGAGAAGAACGAATAAGAGAAAACCCTAACGGACAATCGCATGTCAAACCTTAGTAACCGCGAGAGGGAGAGAGATTAAAGCTAATCAACCGTGAGCAAGACCGCCTTCACCATTCATCAAACGGCGGGCAATCGAAGCTCCAAGCCTCAGCTCACTTCATCATCGGCCGTTGTCACCGTAACTCCGTCGTAAATGTAAGCCATGAAATGTTTTCCTCAAGTGTTTATGTTTGGTTTCAGGTTACCGAAAGATGAGCAAAGCGAAAGGATGAGGACGATGGGAGAATCGCAGCAAACTGAATACAAGAGACAGAAGCAATCGAGAGAGATGAAGAAGAAAGCCAAGACGGCGCAGCGAACGTATTTTTGGGTTATGAAACCCTAGAAATATTCTGGTCCCATTTACTTCCCCCAGGTTGGGTCCGGGGTGATGACCGGCCCAACCCCTTATGTTTATTTTTTTATTTTATTTATTTTGTTTTTAAATTATGTTTTTTTGTTTTATATTTGTTTTAAAAAAAATTTTTTTGTGTAAATATTATAAATAAACAAAATCTTTTCATAATAAAATAAAAAAGCCTCTTTTTTAAAAATAAAAGTTAAAACTTTTTTTATATAAAACTAAAACTTTTATGTAAATATTAAAAATAAATAAAACTCCTTTTTTAAAAATAAATAAGAAAAACTTTTCTTAAAAATATAAAAAAATAAAACCTTTTTAAAGAGTAAAATATTTTTAAATCAAATCCTTTTTTTTTTGCAAGCTAATATTAAAAACTGTAATAAATTTGCATCTTTTTCTTTATTGTTCGTAATTAATTTGATCGCCGCTTAACTCTGCCCACTAACATCGTTTGTTCATTTTGCAGCTCATTACGTTTCCCATTATTTATGTCATTTTATTTTCTCACTCAATGTTCATTATCATATTGTAACTGTTTCTCATATGTAACCTCGCGAATCTAATAATCGCGCTTTAAATTTCTGCCTTTAAACTTCTGTTTGCATGACTTTAACTTCTGTTTTATTCCCTGTTTACAATTCATTTATCTCACACATTTATCAATATTCCAATCACACTACACACCTCCGAAGGAATTAGGTCTAGCCGTTTGACCGCCGTGTCAATAGTCCTCAATTTCAAACCCTTTCACCTTTTCAAACCCTAATTTTCACAAATGTCTCGCCGCAGGCAAAATTACAACTTTACCCCTAGCTTTAGGTCAAAGAGTCGCCGCACTCATTTTAGGGTTTCCCGCCGCAGAATCCCTAACCTAATTTAAATTACGACTTAACAATTCAACGTAGAGATTTGGAGTTTCTACACTCCGCGTAAGCGTGTCCTTAAGACATGTTTATTCCCCTTGAGACCTTGACCACAGTCAAGAAGTCTCTAACCTCCCTTTTGAGGGGAACTACGATTACTCTGATTCCACTCCCGTAAGGATACGTAGGCACAAGATGCGATGTCTTGCCGAGTAAACTTAGAATTAACCCCTTAGGTCTCCTTTCTCACTTTTAATCCCTTTGTATATATACCTTAAGAATAATAAAGCAAATAGTAAACATTTGAACAAAAGGTTCCTGTAGAGTACTACAGAAGTTTAGGGTGCTAATACCTTCCCTAAATTTAACCAACCCCCGAACCCTAGATCTTTCCCCGCATTGTGTTTACGATGCAAAATAGGTTTTCCCTCTTTTTGACCTTTTCCTTCGGATAAATCAAAGAGCGGTTGTGAATTGAATTGCGATTCAAACTCATTAATAGTTTGTGATCCTATTTCCACCGCAACAGAAAATGGCGACTTCACTGGGGACTAACTTTAACTTTTGAGGGTTATCCCTAACTTGTTCATATTTATTACTATCTGTGATATTTGCATGTATATATTTGTGCTTTGATTATGGGACTGTTCCTTGTGCTGTGAGATAGGTCCTAACCCGGATCTAGTGTACCTTAGGTAAATGGCAATAGACCAAGGAAACTGTACGACGTATATCGATACGGTTGATCTGGTGGCCATAGTTAGTGCGACTTCTTGGTTGGTGCTTATATTCCTTAAGTCAAGTTGAGGATAATATTGAGGCTGCCATATGTTGTCAATGCACTAACTGACTTTTAGAACCCTAGTTAACTCATCTTGGCCTTTAGAAAGTAGTGAGGTAGCCGGCTTTGGTGCAGACTGAAGTTGGTTGACACTCGATACTACACTCATTGAGATCTTAAACTTGGAGGGTTTTGGTTGGCAAGTAAGTTGCCTTCTGAACAACCACCCTTGTGAAGGATCAATGATATTGAGATCCCTTAGAACCTGGTTACTTTTGTAGGACAGGATGAACCATCTAACTTCAGGGGAGGGTACTTGCCTTTGAACCTCATGCAAGCCTTTAACCTAGGACTTTGTGTGTTTTCATGCATTGCATCCATAAAGCATCTCATCGCATTGTATTTCATGGAGTTCAAACATCATTTATGGATATCGCGGGATACCATAAATAAATAAAAAAAAAAAAATGAAAAAACAAGAGAAAGATTTCTTTTGTCCCCCACGACATTCGTAAATTGTTTGAATTCCATGAAATCTTCATGTGCATTCACATTTTAGCATCATACTTTTGCATTACATGTGTCTCCCGATTTCTCACACTCGGTTCTCTCACCTTCCAGTTTGTCACCCTGAGTTCTCGGCACCAATACAACACCAGAGCTCAAACTCGGAAAAGAATGGAGGATCAGGCAAAAGAGATTGATCGCCTTAGCAATGAACTTGAAGATCTTCGAGGGGGTATGGGGCGTATGATGGAATTGTTACATGTCATGAATGCTAAAATGGATACCCAGCCCACTGTTGTTTCTGAGATTACCGGCGTTACTGTGGACCCTTCACCAAGTGTGACCGTAGCAAGGGACCCACCTTATGGTCTTGCTCCCGGTTTTGTGCCTCCTCAAGCCACTGTTCCGATTAATCAACCTGTTCAGCAAGCCGTGCCCTTGTTTTCTGAAGTTTCTAGGGGGGCTCCTATCTTTGCACCACCTGTTGTACACACTCGTGCGCAACCGTACTTCAATGAGACAACTTTTGATGATCTTGATGAGAATGTTGAGGGTTATGAGAAACATGATAAGCTTCGTGAAGAAGTAAACACTATCGTCCAGAGATTGAAAAAGGTAGAGGGTGATCAAATTTTTGGGACTGCTGCAAGGGATGTTTGTTTGGTCTCAGGTTTGGTTATTCCCCCGAAGTTCAAAACTCCGAACTTCGATCGTTACGAAGGTGCCACCTGTCCTAAGAGTCATTTGATCATGTATTATCGCAAAATGGCTGCCCATGTTGAGAATGATAAACTGATGATTCATTGCTTCCAAGACAGTTTGAAGGGTGCTTCTTCCAAGTGGTACTTAACTTTGGACCAGTCTCGCGTTAAGAGTTTCCAGGATTTATCTGACGCTTTCATCAAACACTACAAGTACAATATGGATCTGGCTCCTGACAGAAGACAGTTGTTGAGTATGTCACAAAAGAATTCTGAGTCATTCAAAGAGTATGCTCAAAGGTGGAGAGAGATTGCTTCGCAGGTAGAACCTCCTTTGACCGAGAAAGAGTTAGCTGATTGGTTTGTCGACACAGTCCGTCCAGAATTTTACGAGAGAATGGTGGGTAGTGTGACTTCAAATTTCTCCGACATCGTTGCTGTGGGTGTCAAGATTGAATTGGGTATGAAAAGTGGTAAAATGACAAATAATCATGGTACTTCTAAGGATCAGCCGAAGAAGCCTCCGTATAGCTCCCAGAAAAAGAAGGAGAGTGAGACTAATGCTATATCCTCTGGTAGACCAAGGGAACGTTTTTATCGGCATCCGCAAGGTTATGCTCAACCTCAAGGGTACCCAGTCCAATATGCTCAACAACCCTATGTGGCAGCTATTACACCTTCTTTCAATCAACAGGTTCCCATGTATCAACCTATGCAACAACCTCCTGTTTATCCACCTCCTGTCAACTACCTACAGGCACCCAACGCTCCTGCTCCTCCACAGCCAAAGAGTCCGGCTCCTCGCCAGAATGTGCCGAACAGAAGAACGTATAAACCTTGTCCGCCGATTCCAATGACTTTTACCGAGTTGTATCCCTCTTTGGTCAAGCAGGGTCTCATCACTACTCGGGCTTTGGGTCCGCCTCCTAATCCTCTACCCGCCAATTACAACGCCGCTGCTCATTGTTTATTTCATGAGGGCGCGCCTGGCCATGATCTGGAGAATTGTTATGCTCTCAAAAATATTGTCAGGGATCTATTGGAAAAGAAGATTTTGTCATTTGAAGATCCTCAACCAAATGTTAAGAAGAACCCTTTTCCTAACCATGAGAGTGTCAATGCCGTTAGTATTGATTCGGGCGATGGTTATGCCCTTGATGTTGAACAGATTAAGACTCCTCTCAAGATGTTCCATTCGAAACTGTTTGAAGCCGGTTTAGTAGATACTTCCCACGTTGCATGCGTAAGCTGTGAAGCTAGTGTTAAGGGTTGCATGTTGGTTCAGAATGATGTTCAGAGGTTAATTAACGAGGGTGTTTTACAAGTGACAAGCCAAGCCAAGAAAGATGAGGTCGCTGTGGTTGAGCCTGTCTTCCATCAGCCAGAATCAAAGAGTAAGGTACCAGTGTTTAATTTATCAGGGGCAGGCTCCGCCAACCTCGTGTTCGATATACCAAGGTCGTATATCCCTGAAGTGAATCAGCCTAAGCCTATAGTTATTCGAAGACCGAGTCCGTTTCCTTTCAGTGATCCTAAAGCTGTGCCTTGGAAATACGACGTGACGATGATTGACAAGGAGTCCGGGAAAGTTATTCCCAAGGAAGAGGTTAAGGGCACGGTGACCAATATCGCAGAGATAAGCAGGATGACTCGCAGTGGCCGTGTGTATACCCCCCATTCTAATAAGGATCCACCTAAGGAGACCACTAATATCCCTGTGACTGCCAAAGACAAAGGTAAGGGGGCCGTCACGAATGACGAAGATGCTGAGTTTTTGAGGATCATCAAGAAAAGTGACTATAAAGTTATTGACCAACTTCATCAGACTCCTTCCAAGATCTCAATTCTATCTCTGTTAATGAATTCACCCGCTCATAGGATGGCCTTGCAGAGGGTTTTGACTCAAGCGCATGTGGATCAAGATATTAGCACCAGTCGATTTGATAGTGTGATTGCCAATTTAACCGCTTGTAACACCCTCAGTTTCAGCAATGAAGAGTTACCGAAGGAGGGTCCGAACCATAATCGTGCTCTACATATATCGGTAAAATGTCAAGAGGACAATTTAGCGAGAGTGCTAGTGGACACCGGCTCTTCTCTGAATGTTCTACCCAAGAGGATTCTCGATAAGTTGGCTTGTAAAGAGACTGTGTTGAAACCTACTCCTTTGGTTGTCAAGGCTTTCGATGGCTCTCGCCGATCGGTAATGGGGGAGGTTGAGCTTCCCATCCTGATTGGTCCGCAAATTTTTAATATCACATTTCAAGTCATGGACATTAATCCCAATTACAGTTGTTTACTCGGAAGGCCGTGGATCCATGCCGCTGGGGCGGTAACCTCAACGTTACATCAGAGGATGAAATTCGTGATCGATGGAAAGTTGGTTATTATACACGGTGAGGAAGATCTGATGGTCAGTAACCTGTCTTCTTTCCGTTACATCGAGGCCGATGAGAATGCTTTAGACATTTCCTTTCAAGCACTTGAGATCGCCAATGCTGTTCTGCTGGAAGTCGAAGAGACAGTGGGTCAGGGTAATCCATCTTTTGCATCTCTGAAGAGTACCAAAGCAACAATTGACAGGGGCATTCCTGAAGGTTGGGGAGAGGTAATTGATGTCAGGACCAAGACTGATCGCTCTGGGTTGGGTTACAAACCAACTCAGAATGGAGCTGCCACAACCGTCGAAGGGCGTCCGAAGGTTATCCAAGAGGTATTTGTCAGCGGAGGCTTCCAAGTCAATGCCATCAGTGAATGTGAGAAAAATGAAGAGCTGAGCAACCTGGTGTTTAAGGGTGATGCAGTTTTGAACAACTGGGAGGCCATAGAGATCCCTGTTATTTTTCCCTTGTCAAAGTAATTGTTTTTTTAAGTTTCATTTATATTTTCAAATAAAAATCTGTAGCTCTGCCCAAGGCTATAGGGTTGTTTTGTCGGGCCACCTTTCATTTCTAAAAAGATATTAATAAAAGCATTTTTGTTCAATCCCACTTTGGTTCATTTGCGTTTTTCGTTTTCACCTTTAAAATGAAATTGGCAACCTTTCTTCCATAAAATAATAAAAAAAAACAGCATTTCATTCCTACATATCTTCGAGCATTTTAAATAAATAAGCTTTCCATCATGCAGAGACATTGTAAACCTTGTCGGATCCAATGACTTTACCGACACTCCTGACTGGGATGCACCCATCAATCAAGCTGAGGACGAGGGTGAAGAAGATTTTGAAGTACCCGCTGAACTGACAAGATTGATTGAGTACGAGTACACAGAGCTTCAACCGCATAAAGAGCAGGTGGACCTAATTAACCTCGGTACAGAGGAGAACAAGAAAGAGGTCAAGATTGGTGCAACGCTTGGGACAGAGGTTAGGCCGAGGTTGATTGAGTTGTTAAAAGGGTATGTTGATGTGTTTGCGTGGTCGTATCAAGATATGCCGGGCCTAGACACGGATATTGTTGTTCACAAGTTGCCACTTAAGCCAGATTGTCCACCTATCAAGCAGAAACTCCGAAGAACGAGACCCGACATGGCTTTGAAGATTCGAGATGAAGTTAGAAAGCAGTTGGATGCAGGTTTCTTGGCAGTCGCAAAATATCCAGATTGGGTTGCCAACATTGTGTCAGTGCCTAAGAAGGACGGTAAAGTTAGGATGTGTGTGGATTACAGGGACCTGAACAAAGCAAGTCCGAAAGACGACTTCCCACTGCCACATATTGACACACTGGTAGACAATACGGCCAGTTTTGTGTTGTTCTCATTTATGGATGGGTTCTCCGGCTATAATCAGATCAAGATGGATCCCGATGATCGAGAGAAGACTACTTTCATTACTCCTTGGGGAACCTTCTGCTACAAAGTCATGCCCTTTGGTTTAAAGAATGCAGGGGCAACTTACCAACGTGCTATGACCACTCTTTTTCATGATATGATGCACAAAGAAATTGAGGTGTATGTGGACGATATGATAGCCAAATCTCAGAGTGAAGAGGAGCATTTAGACCATTTGGCGAAGCTGTTTGAACGACTCAGGAAATATCAGTTGAAATTGAACCCTGCAAAATGTACCTTCGGTGTCAGATCCGGAAAATTGCTTGGTTTCATTGTTAGCCAGCGTGGGATTGAGGTAGATCCTGACAAAGTCCGAGCCATTCAAGATATGCCGGCTCCGCAAACCGAGACGCAAGTTAGGGGTTTTCTGGGACGTCTGAACTACATTTCCAGGTTTATCTTTAATATGACCGCTACTTGTGAGCCGATATTCAAGTTGCTTTGCAAGGGGCAGACAGTTGAGTGGAACCCTGATTGTCAGAAAGCGTTCGAGAAGATTAAGGGTTATTTGCAAGATCCCCCTATTCTGATCCCGCCCGTACCTGGAAGACCGTTGTTTATGTACCTTACTGTTCTCGAGAAGTCTATGGGTTGTGTGCTTGGACAACATGATGAGACTGGGAAAAAGGAACATGCAATTTATTACCTGAGCAAGAAGTTTACCGATTGCGAAAACAGATACTCACCATTAGAGAAAACTTGTTGTGCATTGGCATGGGCCGCTAAGCGCCTTCGGCAGTATATGGTCTGTCATACCACGTTATTGATTTCTAAAATGGATCCGATCAAATATATTTTTGAAAAACCTGCTCAAACCGGGAGGCTATCCCGTTGGCACATGTTGTTATCCGAATATGACATCCAGTATGTACCCCAGAAAGCGATTAAGGGTAGTATTTTATCCGATTATCTTGCAGACCAGCCAGTTGAAGATTATGAACCTCTTAAGCTCGATTTTCCTGATGAGGATATTTTGTTGATTAAAAGAGATTGCGAAGAGCCAGATCCGAGCGAAGGTCCAGAACCAGGTCTTTGGTGGAAGATGATGTTTGATGGTTCCTCAAATTTCAATGGGCATGGTATAGGCGCCGTTTTGATGAACCCAAAGGGTGGATTTACCCCATTTACAGCAAGATTGGACTTTGAATGCACTAATAACGTCGCAGAATATGAAGCCTGTATTCTTGGCCTCGAAGCAGCGATTCACCTCCGAATCAAACTTCTTAAAGTAAGTGGTGACTCAGCCTTGGTTATTTACCAGGTACAAGGCAAATGGGAGACGAAGAATGAGAAGTTAATCCCTTATAAGGACTACATTATTGAGCTGATCAAGTATTTCGACGAGATAGAGTTCGAGCATGTTCCTAGATCCGAGAATCACGTAGCTGATGCATTAGCCATGTTAGCATCCATGTGGAAGGTTAAATTCGTTAATGAAGCACCTCTTATCCATATTGAGCGCAAGGTTGAGCCCGCTTATTGTCAGATGGTCGAAGAAGTTGAGGTGGATGAAAAGCCTTGGTTTCACGATATCAAGAACTATCTCGTCAAGCAAGAGTATCCCGAGGGTGCTACTGGTCTGGACAAAAAGACATTGAGAAGACTGGCGTCCAAATTCTTTATCAGTAATGGTGTGTTGTACAAGAGAAATCACGACATGGTCCTGCTCAGATGTGTTGATAAACGGGAAGCGGACATGTTACTACAGGAAATTCATGAGGGGACCTTCGGAACCCATGCCAATGGTTATGCTATGTCCAAGAAGATGTTAAGAGCTGGGTATTACTGGTTAACCATGGAAGCCGACTGCATCCAATACGCTAGGAAATGCCATAAGTGCCAAATTTATGCTGATAAAATGCATGTACCTCCGTCACCGTTGAATGTGTTGTCTTCACCATGGCCGTTCTCTATGTGGGGCATTGACATGATTGGGGCAATTGAGCCGAAAGCTTCTAATGGACATCGTTTTATCCTCGTTGCTATAGATTATTTCACCAAGTGGGTAGAGGCTGCCTCCTACGCCAACGTGACCAAGCAAGTGGTTGCCCGATTCATCAGGAAAGAGATCATCTGCCGCTATGGGGTCCCAAGCCGGATAATAACTGACAATGGCACCAATCTGAATAATAAGACTATGAAAGAGCTGTGTGACAATTTCAAGATCACTCACCACAATTCTTCTCCGTACCGTCCTAAGATGAATGGGGCCGTTGAAGCTGCGAATAAGAATATCAAGAAGATCCTGCAAAAGATGGTTGTGACTTACAAAGATTGGCATGAGATGTTACCGTTTGCTTTGCATGGATACAGAACCTCAGTGAGAACTTCGACAGGGACAACACCTTTCTCGCTGGTATATGGAATGGACGCCGTGCTCCCCATCGAGGTAGAGATACCTTCGCTAAGAGTGTTAATGGAGGCTGAACTTGAGGAAGCTGAGTGGGTTCAGGACAGATTGGATCAGTTGAATCTCATTGACGAGAAGCGTTTAACAGCCATGTGCCATGGGCAATTATATCAGAGACGGATGAAAAGAGCGTTTGATAAGAAGATCTGTATCCGTGAGTTCCGTCAAGGAGAGCTCGTACTTAAAAAGATCTTACCAGTACATAAAGATATGCGTGGAAAGTGGATGCCCAATTATGAGGGCCCATTCGTTGTAAAGACTGTCTTCTCCGGAGGGTCTCTAATACTTACGACCATGGACGGTGAAGAACTAGCACATCCCGTGAATTCTGATGCAGTCCGAAAATATTATGCCTAAAAACCCGCTAAGTCGAAAACCTGCAAAAGGCGACTTAGGCAAAAGTAAGGGTGAAAAAGAAAAAAAAGAAATAATAACAAAAGCTCGCTAAGTTGAAAACCCGAAAGGGCGGCTTAGGCAAAAAAGAGCGTCCCGGTGGATTGAAAACCCGAAAGGGCGGTCCAGGCAAAAGTTAGGGACAAAGGCATTTCATTGCATCAGAAGACACTGATTATCTCGAACACACTTTCCGCATGAGAGCCATGCTCCAGTCTCTTTCATCCTTGCCCAAAGCAGGATTCTGGATTAGTCTTAGTTAGTAGTGTCAGTAGGTGTCGTTGGATTCGATGTAACCTTTTTTTTCCATGTTGCCAATTTCAAAATGTAATCATCTGTGGGGCTATGCCTTCAGCAAGCAGCCACCCTTTAATAAAAGATACCATCTCGTTACTTACATTCCTTGGTGCATTGCTCTTTATTTTCTATTTGTTATGCAAAATGCGTTTATTCTTGAAATTTGAAGATGAAAGGTGCATTGTAGATTTTTCAAAACTGTTTTTCAAAAAAAAAAAAAAAAAAAAACAAATTTGAAATGTAATAAATTACTTTGACTAGTGGAAATTCCGACAGGATCTCTTCATTCCCCGGAAATATCATTATTGCAGAAACACTTTCAAACCATTGCCCAGTGATAGTCCCCAGAGAGACTATAAGCTGACAACTTTTTCTTGAGAAACTCGAAAGTGTTCCTCAGGTTTTCTTCTCCCCATGTGAAGACGTGATACTGTACATCACAAGCAGATTACTTTCTCCCCGGAGAATTCAGAACTTTAAAACCAGATTTGGTTCCACCATGGAGCCTTCCCACCCATGATTGACGTATTGGTTGCAGAGAACGCAGGGTGTCTCCGTCGAGATGTTTATTTCGTCTCATCCTGTCTTTAGTCTGTTTCGTCAGCATACGCAGAGGCATAAGCATCACGTGCCTATTTCATTACATATTCATTGCATATTCATTACATACTCATTACATACTCATTTCATAACATATTGCATATTTAACTACATAGACATTAACATACATTCGCATTAACATATGCAGTAACACATACGTTAGCATTCACAGGTTCATTGTGTTTCACCATCATTGGTCGTTGCCGCCAAGTAATGGGGTTTGTCCATTCTCTCTAAAATAGATTGTCAGCCCTAAGCATAAAATACATATGTGTGTCCAGCTTCCCCACGGAGCTCGATCCTCGTGGATGACGGTTACTTCAGCTATCTTTCCTCACCAGGATAAGATATTTACTCTTCGAGTTCATTCCCTCGACGGAGTCTTGATTTCCAGTCTTCTTTCTAGCTCGATCCTAGATTGAATCTCAGTCTTGTCGGTCGTCAATCCCAACTGGACGTGCATTTAGTTTGCACCATCTAAAGGTTTTCACCATACCATGACAGATACGCGACTATCTCGCTTGAGAGGTTTATCACTGTACCCGGACGTGCATTTATTTTGCACTATCTTCAACTACAATCGTTTACAGATACACGCCAGTTCACGCCTGGAAAATCTATCGGTACAACACTTTACATCTTACAACATCGGTATACAACATTTCTCACCTAAGAAACCGATCCTATCTTCGTTATGACTCGCAGCAAATGGCCATCTCCATGGAGCAGTTGGGCTTCCATTTACCTGTCGTCTTGAAGTATGGGAGGTTTGAACCAAATCGTATTCAGGAGAGCACGATTCTGAAATATGAGTATATTCAGTCATCCAGTTTCATATTCAGGAGAGCACGATTCTGAAATATGAGTATAGTCAGTCATCCAGTTTCATATTCAGGAGAGCACGATTCTGAAATATGAGTATATTCAGTCATCCAGTTTCATATTCAGGAGAGCACGATTCTGAAATATGAGTATATTCAGTCATCCAGTTTCATATTCAGGAGAGCACGATTCTGAAATATGAGTATATTCAGTCATCCAGTTTCATATTCAGGAGAGCACGATTCTGAAATATGAGTATATTCAGTCATCCAGTTTCATATTCAGGAGAGCACGATTCTGAAGTATGAGGAAGTTCAGTTTACCCTTTTTATGTTCAGGAAAACACGATCTTGAAGCATGAAAAAGTTTATCCTTCAGTAAGAGAAGACTCAGAATCGCATTCCAGGCGCCGACCTTAAATGCGAGAAGATTTATTTATCAGATAAGCAGCAGCCTCTTTTATTTGAGTGCTTATCCATTTTGGCATATAAGTCCCTTCCAACGATGAGTGACAGTTCTCCCTCGAGAAGCTTATCAGGGCATTTCCCATTAAAGTCCATTTATTTTGGCATACAACCGGTCTTTACCCTGTATATTTGATACGGATTTCCGAGAAGTTCGTTTGATCTTGTCACGAGGGATAGTTTACAGAAGCTTGGATGTTATTCTTTGCTCGATGCTCCAGCATTCTGTAATCAACCTTACAATCGTACGTGATCCAGTTTTATTTTTAGATTCCCCAGTGGAGGCCGTCTCATAGGTACCATCTCTATTGGAGGATCTCATTCCTTTTCTAAAGGTGACAATTGGTCATTCGCACCAGTTGACTATCATTTTTAGATCTCCCCAGTATTGTACTGTTGTCTCAGCACGTCATTGTCCCCAGTGCGTTCTTCTCGTGGCGTCTGTCTCGGTGTCGTCATGTTTCGTCAGCATTTTCGCATTCATTATTCCAGCATACGCATCATATCATATTCATGACATCGTCTGCATTAAGTCGTTCCAGTTTTGTCCATAGTATTGCATATCATCGCATATAAGGGCAAAATTTTCGGTTATCTATATTTAAATCTCTCCACCACGATTCCTCGAGTCTCTGTCACTCAAATCGTCCGGTGTAGCTATTTAAATAGGGGCAACTGTAATACCCCAAATTTTACCCTTACATTTAGTCAGGCATTTCGTATATCATCTCCTATGAACATTTGCTAACCACTAACAAGCCATGGAGGTGTCTGTTTTGCAGATTTGGTCCTAGGGGTATTTTGGTCGTTTCACGCAAATTCTGCTAATTTCTTGAAAACGGGCTGTTATTACGTTCTGAGGCATTTATTTGCCATTTGGGGTCAAGGTCCCAATATGTTTTGTCAGAAATATGATTGGACTCGGGGCCGTGCTTTGTTTGATTCTGAAACATTTCCAAACAGTTTTGTTCCCTTTTATAAAGTTGGGTTGAAAAGGAAGTGGATACTGTTAAGGTTATTTTGAGAAGTGGTGTGATCAACGAGGTTTTAATGAGAATTTGTTTGGATATAATCATATGGCGGGATATCATTTATAAAAGGCAAAGGAGAGGTCAAGTTTTAATAGTTGTGAGCTTTTATTCATGAATGTTCATAAGCTACAAATCAAAGTTGAATTTAAATAATTTATGGATGATTATTCACGGATATTTAAATTCATAATTGAAAATAGAAGTGAATATTTACGGGATTTTATTTCATAAACATCTAGAATTACAAGTTGAAATGGAAGTAATCTTTGGATTTTATTCATGATGATCTTTCATTTACAAAAGGATTATACATTTACAATAAGTATCTATTCTAGGTCCTAAAGTCCTAAAAAGAGAAAAAACTACAAGTTTTCTTCATTGGTCCTCCCTTGAGTTCTTCACGCAACTCTTGATCACCTGAAAAAAATAGAAAAACAAACAATATAAAAAAAAAGGGTTAGAAGGTTCTTGACACTCTCAGAACAATGTCATCATCGAGTGCCGGGAGTGGCACAACCGAAGCTGCGTCCTACCCCCGTTACCGATCCGCGCCGTGGGCGTCAGATTAAGTAATGCTTGTTCTTATCGATACGGGACATCCGAGAGATAGAAAAAATAAAAGAAGTGGGGCTGATTCGTTTTGCCGCGATTGGATTTCCAGACTGATGCGAGAATAAGGCAACACAGGCAAGTTTTGACTCAAACCCGGATGCCGGCAGGTCTGAGTCACCCTGGTTTCAAAACTTCCAATACCTGAAAAGCCACAAGCGTCATCAGCATAAACAAAACCAGGAAGGGGCTCGCGCCAATACAGGTATGAATAGCCACCAAAGGAAACAAATCTGTACCAAACAGAATGAAGACCCAGGGTCCAGCAGAATAAAAATCAATTTCGAAATAGAACAAGAGAAGCCAAACTATGGCATCAAGTTGCACAAAAAGAAAATAAACCATCAAACATCCTACCAATCTGTCATAACACTCAGCAGGCTCCGAAGAAACACAACAAAATCAAACATGGCTTAGCAACATGTTCAAAAATCAGACCGTCACGAAAACCGAATCAGTTTTAACGGCACGCAACACATAAGCCCTGTTATCAGACAACAAAAGCTAACAACAATAATCTGAATGTCAGGCCATCAAACTTGGTTCAAGATCAAAGCAGATAAGTTACAATGTTAGCAGTATCTAAAATCAAAGCAGCCCAATATCTCGTCACAAAGAAATCAGTGACAGCGGCATCAGCCCCAAACAACTTCAAGCTGCAACAAACTAACAGGTTCAAGGCTACAATTGACCTCCAACAGGCAGAACCAACATCAGCCACAACAAGCAAAGAGAAGCAACACGAGTTTCTACCTGCAATAACAAAGTAGCATCTGCTGTAAACATCACAGTGCAACGACAACAGGTTTTCACATCAACAATATCAGCTACGAGCAAGCATCATTCGCAAGCACCAACATTGCATCAATAGCCTCTAACAAACGGTTCAGATTCACGAACCATCATCACCGTTTCAAGTTCCCCCGACAATAGCAATTTCTGAGCTACAAACAATAGCAGCAACAGGTATCAGTTGCAAACAACGCCGACTGCAACACAGCGAGCAACACCAGTTCAACATCTGCAGGCATCAAATGCAAGCAAAACAAGTCGACTAGCATCTGCAAACAATTTCAAGAGCAGCCATTAACACCACAACATCAACATCTGCATCAACAAGTATGGCAAACTTAGAACACGGCGACAATGGTCAGTGCATTTTAACGATAGCAAGACGACAATAGCAGTTCAAAAGCACATCAAAAGGATCCAACACTATAGCCGTATCAGTCTACGCCAGATTCGAAACTCAGTGGTATCAAATTAGGACTAAAACCAATAAACCCACAGCGACTTTGACAATTGGGTAACCAAAGTTAGTCTGCTGAAAATCTGCATCAAAAGAATCACATCAGTAAAAACGATGCCCATAGTATCAAAACGGTCCCTATCAGAAGAATTGAGTTAGAGTAAATCAGAGAAGAATGATTCAGTTCATCACGAAGCAGTTCAAATGGAATCAGAAATAAATAATCCAGTTAACCAAAACGAAACAGATATCCAACAAAACCAAATTTGAATATGGATACAAGCAATTTCCAAATCAGTATTCGATCAAATACTGGGAATTGGAGTCCGTAAGTCTGAAAGGGAAAGAAAAGATCTAGTCAGAAAAGTAATCAAGCAAATCAAAGCAAACCCAACGAAATCCAAATCAGAGTACAATCGTTCAAAGTCCAAAAGGAGGATATAGGCAAATCGAAAATGGACAGAATCCCAATCAAATCGAAATAGTATCAGGTTCACAAATCCACAAAAATCAAATCATGTCCCAAAATCATATCTCAGAAAAAAGAGCAGCAAATCAGATCAAAGGCCCAAAAGAATGATTGAAAAAAGTATATAAAAAGGGATGATTTCACCTCAGAGAAAAGAGAAGAACGAATAAGAGAAAACCCTAACGGACAATCGCATGTCAAACCTTAGTAACCGCGAGAGGGAGAGAGATTAAAGCTAATCAACCGCGAGCAAGACCGCCTTCACCATTCATCAAACGGCGGGCAATCGAAGCTCCAAGCCTCAGCTCACTTCATCATCGGCCGTTGTCACCGTAACTCCGTCGTAAATGTAAGCCATGAAATGTTTTCCTCAAGTGTTTATGTTTGGTTTCAGGTTACCGAAAGATGAGCAAAGCGAAAGGATGAGGACGATGGGAGAATCGCAGCAAACTGAATACAAGAGACAGAAGCAATCGAGAGAGATGAAGAAGAAAGCCAAGACGGCGCAGCGAACGTATTTTTGGGTTATGAAACCCTAGAAATATTCTGGTCCCATTTACTTCCCCCAGGTTGGGTCCGGGGTGATGACCGGCCCAACCCCTTATGTTTATTTTTTTATTTTATTTATTTTGTTTTTAAATTATGTTTTTTTGTTTTATATTTGTTTTAAAAAAAATTTTTTTGTGTAAATATTATAAATAAACAAAATCTTTTCATAATAAAATAAAAAAGCCTCTTTTTTAAAAATAAAAGTTAAAACTTTTTTTATATAAAACTAAAACTTTTATGTAAATATTAAAAATAAATAAAACTCCTATTTTAAAAATAAATAAGAAAAACTTTTCTTAAAAATATAAAAAAATAAAACCTTTTTAAAGAGTAAAATATTTTTAAATCAAATCCTTTTTTTTTGCAAGCTAATATTAAAAACTGTAATAAATTTGCATCTTTTTCTTTATTGTTCGTAATTAATTTGATCGCCGCTTAACTCTGCCCACTAACATCGTTTGTTCATTTTGCAGCTCATTACGTTTCCCATTATTTATGTCATTTTATTTTCTCACTCAATGTTCATTATCATATTGTAACTGTTTCTCATATGTAACCTCGCGAATCTAATAATCGCGCTTTAAATTTCTGCCTTTAAACTTCTGTTTGCATGACTTTAACTTCTGTTTTATTCCCTGTTTACAATTCATTTATCTCACACATTTATCAATATTCCAATCACACTACACACCTCCGAAGGAATTAGGTCTAGCCGTTTGACCGCCGTGTCAATAGTCCTCAATTTCAAACCCTTTCACCTTTTCAAACCCTAATTTTCACAAATGTCTCGCCGCAGGCAAAATTACAACTTTACCCCTAGCTTTAGGTCAAAGAGTCGCCGCACTCATTTTAGGGTTTCCCGCCGCAGAATCCCTAACCTAATTTAAATTACGACTTAACAATTCAACGTAGAGATTTGGAGTTTCTACACTCCGCGTAAGCGTGTCCTTAAGACATGTTTATTCCCCTTGAGACCTTGACCACAGTCAAGAAGTCTCTAACCTCCCTTTTGAGGGGAACTACGATTACTCTGATTCCACTCCCGTAAGGATACGTAGGCACAAGATGCGATGTCTTGCCGAGTAAACTTAGAATTAACCCCTTAGGTCTCCTTTCTCACTTTTAATCCCTTTGTATATATACCTTAAGAATAATAAAGCAAATAGTAAACATTTGAACAAAAGGTTCCTGTAGAGTACTACAGAAGTTTAGGGTGCTAATACCTTCCCTAAATTTAACCAACCCCCGAACCCTAGATCTTTCCCCGCATTGTGTTTACGATGCAAAATAGGTTTTCCCTCTTTTTGACCTTTTCCTTCGGATAAATCAAAGAGCGGTTGTGAATTGAATTGCGATTCAAACTCATTAATAGTTTGTGATCCTATTTCCACCGCAACACATTACCACCAAAATCACATCGACCACAAATCCAACCGGATAAGGTAAACACGATAGATCCACATAGAAAAGGAGAACACGTTCACTGCGTACTTCAACCACCCATATGATGAACACGACCACTGCGTGCGCTGTAATGGAACAAACACGATCACTGCGTGTATTGGCCATAGATACCGACAAGATGAACACGATCACTGCGTGTACTAACCAATGTAATAGGACGAATACGATTACTGCGTATACCGGCCAACAAAACCAACTGATACGATAGTCACGATCACTGCGCGCCCCGCATCACAAGTTCCCATGGTATTATCAGCACGATCACTGCATGCTATACGAATACGATCACTGCGTATCTTGAACACGATCACTACGTGTTTGAACACGATCTCTGCGCGTTCTGAGCCACGATCCTCTTGACTGGGGAAAACACGATCACCGCGTGTTGTGTGTCTCAACTAACCCACATAACTGGACGAATACGATCACTGCATATTCCAATCATACCTAGGGTGAACGCGATCACTGCGCGCTTCATGTCACGGCCCTCTTGACTGGAGGAAAAACACGATCACTGCGCGCTTTGTGACACCACTTCAAACATGGGACAAATACGATCCCGGCGTACTTCGGCCACAACCAACCAGACGAAACACGATCACTGCGTGCCTCACCCCATAACCAAATTGTATAACGGACGAATACGATCACTGCGTACACGGACCAACAAATCTGGATGAACACGATCACTGCGCGTCAATCTATAACCACTGTATAACGGACGAATACGATCACTGCGTACTGACCAACAACCATCACATGACATGGCAAACACGATCACTGCGTGTCTTGCCCAATAATAAAGTGAACACGATCACTGCGCGTCCTGCTCGATGAAACCCCTGGATGATACCAACACGATCACTGCGTGCCTTACAAAACAATCTGCTTAGATCGGGACGAATACGATCACTGCGCCATTCGACCATAGATACACATACCAATATCAACACGATCACTGCGTGTCCTACGACATGAATCCCACACCTGGCACAAATACGATCACTGCATACTTGGGCCACAAATCCACATCTCAAAATCAACACGATTACTGCGTGTCTTACAATATGAACCCCGTGGATGGTACAAATACGATCACTGCGTACTCTGACCACAAATCAACACACCAAGATCAACACGGTCACTGCGTGCCTTACAACATGAACCCCCAAAATGATACAAAATAGCATCCTCCTGAATCCCGATTTCTCTTATCGGCAGGGAACCACATATCTGAAACTGAAGAGATAACCACCTGGCTTATGTTTCAACAATACATGTTTGATAATGACATAATGCTTCCATACTGCGTGGAAATGCTACTGGCTCGTGTAGAATGCAAAGTATGATGATGCATGCTTATGCAAAGAGTTGCTTTAGCAAAATAAATGCTGAAGACAAGCTGGATCCGTCGTGGATGGCCGGAATACCACCGATACGCCTCCAACAAAATAAATGTTGGAAAGATGAACTAACTCCGCTGGGGGTAACCATCCTGCTAGGAAAGTAGCTCACGAACTCAAAACTCCAAAATATGCTGAGAAAAGATCCTCCTGACGAGGAAGAGCGACTTGCTGGGAAAAGAAAGGACAATCCTGCTTGGGGAAACTCCTTTCAGCAGCTCCAACCATCTGATCACACTCTGTGGGAACCTCTCCTGCTATCACTGAGCTGGGGAAATCATCCCGCTATCACTGAGCTGGGGATTGAACTACACATTCTGATTTGCACTGCACAAAAACTTTCTGGGAAGTTACACACATTTGTCTTGACCTTCACTGGGGAAGACTCTGCTCCGCTTGATGAGCTAATTCTGAATTGCTGAAGATACATTAATCTTTTCCTTTGACACAATCTCCGCTCTTCTGGGGAGACAACATTCAATTTTGTCTGGACTGACTCCTTTTGGGGAAGGATACAACGTTCATCCTCTGGAGAGGGTACCATCCTGCCATGGACTCTGGCGGGGAACTTTGCGAGCTTTTGAATAACTTGCCCCAGTGCACCCAACTTGCCCCTATCTAACTCCTGGGAATACTTGCGCTGAACCGCTTGCTATGAGACGACCTCGAGATTACTTGCCCCAGCATCTATACGACAACAGATTCAATCTCCATTAGCCCCGATCACCCAGTTGTTTTCAACGTTCTCTGCGGCGACTCGCCCCCTGAATGAGTGTTCTAGCGACCTATCCTGATCTGATTTTCCACCTGAAGTATCTGCTTTCAAATCCCCACGTTCTGCATGACTGCCCCTGATGGGATCTCGAGAAGACTCTCTTCCGATTAGTTGCCTCTCAAGCATACTGCCCCTTAATCAACTGAAGCTTCGGGACTTGTCCTCAGACTAACCGATTCCGAACTCACTGGAAGTCAATGCCCCTGATTCCTATGACTTTGCCCCCGATTAGCTGGTCCAGAACAGTACCTCCAACTATGAGAGATTTACTGAATCTCGACCTGATTGCCCCAGAGTAGCTGACTTCTCATGGCTGACCTGACTGGGAATCACGATAATAGCTTGCCCCTGCTCTCGGAACATTCGGGCGCTCTGTATTCTATCCTGACCATACTTTCCATTGCAGAAAACTTTCCTGCTGTCAAGCGCTTACTCGCAAGTAAAACAAGTTGTTCTGCGTAAAAGACATATTAATGCAACACATACGACAGTTTTGACATCCAATATGTTCACTGGGGAAAGGGAAAAACAGTTTATAGCATACACTGCACAAAACATTTATCAACATCAATACCAACATGGTAAGAGGAACCCTTTCGGGAGTCAGAATCGACGCGGCCTTTACCGAAGTATGCTTTCGAAACAACCTGCTTCAATTAGGACTTTTGAAGGTTATAACGTGGTCAGGTTCACGGTTTTGAAGGAAAGGATAAAGGCTCAAAGTTTATTTTAACCCACCCATTCTCCTTGATGTTCTCCGATCCTATGTTCAGCTAATTCGACCTTAGCGCTCACCTCTCAGAGGCTGAAAGATAGGAGTGATAGTTCGAGAACCCATGAACTTTTGGAGTGACAGCCACTCACTTTTCGTCTTTGACACTTAGGGTCACACGACTCGTATTTGATTTGAGGATTTTTCTTTTTGTCCTCCTTTCATCTTTTTTCTTATCCCTAACTTTTGCCTGGATTGACTCTTTTTGAGTTTCTTTTGATTTTTTAAGTCCAGCGGGATGCCCTCATTTTTGCCTAAGTCATTTGTCTTGAAGTTGTGACTTAGCGGGCTTTTGATTCTTCTCACTTTTCGTTTTCTCCGAATAAGTCGTGTGACACTGGTTGTCTGACTCTTTGGGGAATGATGTGACTGTCTCACTCTTGATTTAACCATTGTGGTTTTTTAGGCACGACCTCTAGAGGTGTGACTGATCCTCGAACGGACACTCCTTTTGCAACTTGAACGCTTGGTCAAATTAGCTAACACCTACCCTGCCCCAGGTTAAGATTGAGGGTTTTTCATGCACAGAAAGAAACTCCTACTACAAGGCTCAAAGGGGTTGACAAGGGATTATCTTCCTTATAACTCCGGTGTTTAGGGATTTGAAACAATGCCTGTACATCGTCAACAGGTTTCATTTCAAAAGCATACAATCGGAATTTTGCATGTCGTTCATTTTCGTCATCCTCCCCGGATTCCTCTTAACCAGGCGTTGGATATTTGTAAAAACAATTAGTGAACACGAATGGATTTAATCAAAACATGCATATTTATTTCATTATCATCAATTGAAATGAAAACAACAAGTTTTACAAACAAGATTGCATTTTAAACAGGAAAGAAACTACAAACGTAAAGAAATGACAAGATAAAACAAAGAAAAATGCCAGCTTCCGAGAACCGGGCTTTCACGTCTGTCCTGCTGCTGAACCAGCTATCTTCACAATCAGTTATGAGAGGCAGCCTGCCGCTGTTCTGATCTACTTTTAACGGCCCACACGAACTATAGAACTCCTCTTTGTCCACCATATTCCAGCCTATTCATGGTTTGGCATTGGTTGTTGAGTAATATTGGGACCTTCCTTTCCAAAATTGATGGTTGTGCTATCAAGCAGATCTTGCACCTTGTGCTTGAAAGCTAAACAGTTCTCGATATTGTGCCCGGGTGCACCAGAGTGAAAATCACAGTGCTCGTTGATGTCGTACCCTATTGGTGGTGTGCCAGTCGGCGGCGCCAAGGTTCTCTTTTCAACTAGCTGTAACTTCAATAGATTTTGAAGGAGCTCTGCGTAAGATACTGGCGGTACCTCAAATACCCTTCGTGGTCTTGGAGCCTGAAACCTCCGCTGATTCTGATTAGGCTGCTGTTGAGCCTGCTGTTGTTGTTGTCTCTGTTGCTGAGGTGGTTCTGGAATAGTCACACTCGCAACTTGAGGCTGTGGACGCCGATTCTGATTCCTATTTCTCCGCTGAACGTTATACACCGCATTAGCGTCACCTTGCCTTTTACCACCGAAGGCTTTCTTGTTGCTTCCAGCTGAAGCAGATTCTCCCGGTTGAATCTTACCAATTTTTATCCCGTTCTCTATACGCTCCCCCATCAGGATCAGCTCGGAGAAGGTACTCATTGAGAAGTTGAGTAGCCGGTCATAGTACATCCCTGAGAATGTCCCTACGAACAAGTCCATCATTTCCTGCTCGACCATAGGGGGTTGTACTCTAGCAGCCAAGTCACGCCATCTCTGGGCGTACTCTTTGAAGCTTTCCCTTGGCTTCTGGGACATGCTTTGCAACTGAACTCTGTTAGGAGCGAGATCGTTGTTGTATTGGTAATGCTTCACGAAAGCTTCCGCCAATTCTTTCCAAGTTTTGATCTGTGTTAGCTCCAGGCTCATGTACCACTCCAATGACGGCCCTGACAAGCTGTCTTGGAAAAAGTGCATAAGCATCTTTTCGTCGTCTGAATACGCGGACATCCTTTTGTAAAATGAACGGACATGCACCCTCGGGCACGTGTCGCCTCTATACTTATCAAAAGATGGCGCTTTGAATTTCAGAGGTACCCTCAGCCCTGGTACCAATCCCATGTTGGACATATCCAGTCCCACAGCGTTCTGATTAGCCAGACCATTTACCTTTTCTTCCAACAATCTCATGCGGAGGCTGTCCCCTATAGGCCTCCCGTAGCCTTCATTATGACCGGAGAAAACGTCTTCCTGATGATCTTCCCAACGAGGTATCTCTTCATATGCAGCATGTCCAGCGTTACGACCCAGAACTGCTTGGAAGTACCTAGGGTTGCCTCTCAGGTTGCCCATATCCTGGCCGTTGTTCATACCCATTCCATATCCTGCGTTACCATAACCACGGTCTCCGTATCCAGTTTTGACGCCAGCCACATTTCCATATCCCACATTCATACCCTGAAAGCCTTGATTACCATTGCCGCCATTCAGCCCGACGTTCTCCGCACCCATGTTGAAACCCTGGTTGACGTTCCCTACGAACACTCCTGCAATGTCTCTGTTAATGTTACCAGTATTTCCGTTACCACCAGCAGGACCAGCTTCTCCGTTGTTCAGCCCAGCGACTGGAATGTGATCAGCACTTTGATGATTTTCAACCCTGGGAGAGTTAGCCACGTTTTCACCATGCAGGGTACCATTATTCTCAGCACGAGCAACCAACGGCTGCACCAGACTCTGCAACTGTTCCTGCCCTTTGGCGATAGTCTCCATGGTTTGCATGAACAGGGTCATCCTGTCACGCATCTCTTGCATTTCAAGCTGCATGGCGTCCATGATCTTCTTCAGATTGATTCTTGTAAAGTAACGGTGGACCCGCTTTTCTTCAATCCTGAAAATACCTAAAAAAAGCAGGAGATAAGATACACGGATCACAAACCTGTAATGCGAATATGAGTATGTATGCAAAATGCAATGTGTGCCTGTGCATTGGAGCATATTACTCCCCCCGTTCTAGTGCTAATACGTTTGATACAGGGCAGCACCGTGACAGTGCGGTGACAAACATTTGCAAGAAGTTGAAATTCAATCACAGAAGGGAAAACAACTCATGTATTGAACAGGCCTTCAAAGGCAAAAGTATAACACTAATGTATCACAAGACGAACAAAAGCATGACCTCAACCCACAAACCGGGTGATGGTCAACGTACAATAAAGCATGAGCAAATCAGGTATGCCCATAATCCCTATAATCCCCTAACAGCTTCTTTGTCTTGGGATGATCAGGCTGGACAAGCAATCCCTCTATGAGTAGACTCCTCTGCTTAAGAAATCGCCGCAAGCCGTCGATGGACTCTTCCCATGCGCCTTCACCAAAGCACTCCTCTAGCTTTCTCTTCTGGGACCGAGCTTCCTTTCTACGGGCCTCAACTTGCTTTAGTGCATCTTGAAGGGCATATCTAGTCATGACTTCTTCTTCGTGCTGCCTCCTAGTGGCCTTCAATTGGTTCTGAAGATCGGCGATCTGTTGCTTCAACTTATCCTCCCGTTCCTTGTTGTTAGTAAGGGTGGCATTCCATGTCTTATTGAATGAAGCGATCTCTCGATGAGCGATGTCCAACGACTTCTTCTTAGCTTCCATCATGTCATGAGAGCTCTTAAAGTCTTGTCCCAGGCGTTCCCGCTTCTCCTTTTCTTTGACCAACTTAGTCTTCAACAAAGTTACCATCTCAGTTTGTTGCTGAAGGGAGTACGCAGCTTCGTTCTTCTCACTTCGAACCCAGGCCAATTCTATTTCTAGATCTTCATTAACCACCAACAGAGCTTCCTTTTCCTTCACCACTTGCTCATAGACCTCCCTGGAAACAGTAGTCGGCTCTTCTACCGGAATAGGAACTAGGACTGGTGCAGCTGGAAATGGCATCAATATATGTCTGGCTCTCTCCTGAATCCAAACTTTGTAGGGTGCATACGCCTGGCAATCACTCTTCCCCAACAGCGGTTTCCCTTTTCGGTTGATACGCGTCCAGGCATGCCGAAGCTTGGCTAGTAGCTCTCCACTCACATCACCGGTGAAGTACAGAGATTCCTGTACTTCTTCCTCCTGAGGCGGGTTCTTCAACGCATATCCAAACTGACGGACGAAAAAAAATGGGTTGTGGTTGATGCACCCTTTTCTCCCTATCAACGGAACATTAGGATACCCAGCACAACTGCAAATAAGCTCGGACCCCAACAGATCTCGATCAAACCACTTAATGTCTGCAGAAGTTAGCCTCATCATACGCTCTGGCCAGTCAGATGTGGTTGCACTATCCACAAAAGGTCCCTTCAGTGGAAGATGGTTCTTAAACCACATGGACAGCAGAGGCACGCAACAAGAGACATTCTTGCCTCTCCTGTTCTCATTCCTGTAGTGCATCGAATGGTAAAAGTCCCCGATCAGTGTAGGTACTGGGTTACCAGCAGCAAACAGATGAAACGCATCCATGTCCACGAAGTTTGGGAAGTTAGGAAACAACACTATCCCGTAAATGCATAGAGCCAAAATAGCGTTAAAGACCACCCAACACCCATTCTTGGCGTGCTCTTGAGCCTTACCAACCAGAAACTGGAGAGAAAAACCCGGAACTCCTCGCCAAGAAGTCATCAACAACTCAGAAGCATCCATATGCAAGGCTTTGGCTAGATCCTCCAACTTAGGTTCAGCGGCAGAGTGAATAAAGGGAACTGCGTTCTGCACCGGCAGCTCAGTAAACTCTACATACTCCTCCATGGTGGGTCCCAAGATAAAGTCAGTGAAAGTGAAACATCTCAAAGCCGGGTCATAGAATTGCATCAGCGTGTACAGCCCATTCAACTCATCATCAGTGGATCTGCGAACCAAACTCAACAGTCGTCCGTAACTCTGCCTGAAGCTTCTACGGACATCCTCACCTGCCAGAGAAATCAGACCCAGGAGTGGAGTAATATCAGGAATAGGTAGCTTGTAGGCAATTGTCATCCTCAAACCCGCCATAATCAATACTCAGAAGTCCAGACACTAGAACTCGGGGATATGCAAATGCACCTGCAGCATAGACACACGTTAATGGGATGCAATGATAATGATCATGCAAACAATGCAATGCAAGCAACATGCAACAGGGACCAAGTGCTGTAGCCGAGAAGCCTGAATCATATCGAAGGTCTCAAATCATGGTCTCGGATAAACCCAATATAAAGCTCCACACTGGTCTCTGATAGACCCATAATATAACTCCAACTGGTCTCTGACAGACCTCAAACCATAACCCTGATTGGTCTCTGATAGACCTCAAATCAAAACTCAGACTGGTCTCGGATAGACCTCAAATCAAAACTCAGACTGGTCTCTGATAGACCTCACAAATATCCATAAATACCCAGGATCTCTGATCGAGAAATAACCGGTTATCTGAAGGTCTAGTTACCTGCATAACCCCAAACCCTCTCACAGGTGGATGTCCTAGTAACTGACAAAGTATGACATCCTATACGGTCGTCGGCGTCACAGACTTTCAGGAGTGACGATACGATTCCCAGAAGGAGTGGCATCATCACATCCTGAAGAGGCCTCACTTAGCCAACTTCCAAATGATCGGTCCCCAGAGTCGACAATCCAACTAACCAGCAACCCGAGCCACCCAAAGGGCAGGACAGGAGGCCAACCAGAAGAACCTCGTCTGAGCGTAGATTTCGCGGGACACTAGGACATGCAAAGCACGTGCGCGCCCACTAATCTCTACTCTAAGTCTAGGTGCACTCAAGCCCAGGTCCGGCTTATCTCTCCATCATGGAACACCCGTCACAACCCCACAATACAGCAATAATAATGATAATATAATGTTGAAAGGTAAATACAGAAACGTAAATCCATACAAATTCCTCGACGGGCAAACAAGCGCTAGGATTGACTCTCTTAAGGGATGTTGGATCCCAAATGCATAAGAACTATCGCAGTCCTTAGCAGCCAGGGGACGTTGGTTCCCCAACAGAGTCGCCAGCTGTCGCTACTGCGAAAATCGGCGCCGGCTGAACAGAAGAGTCGCCACCGTGCGTTATTTATCCCAACGGAGAGAAAGGAAACGCTCGAAGTAAACCTCGCGAAAAAGGGAAAGGTATGGTCATCGCAACCAAAACCTGGGTTCGGGAGTCGGTTACGCAAGGGGAAGGTATTAGCACCCCTCACGTCCATCGTACTCGATGGGATCCACGCTTGCTTGGTTTGTACGGATTACACTTCTATCTAAACTAAAGGATGAGGTCTGAAAAGAAAAGAAAACATGACTCGGCAAAGCATCGCACTTTATGCCTATGTATTCTCGTCTGAAACGAGAAATCAGAGTCAACGTAGTTCGCCTAACTACGGGTGAAGGTGGGTGAAGGTTGCTCGCTAGGATATCGCATCCTATGCCTACGTACTTTCATACAGCATGAAAGATCAGAGCAAACGTAGTTCGGGCTACGCCCGACACAAGTTGTTCAAGTGTTTTTTATGAAAAATCTCACCTTAAACAAGGGTTTTCTTATTGCAAAAAGGTTGATGTCTGTTCAAATCTTTTGACGGAAGAAATGAATTAATCTCTATTATAACCTTTATTAATGTTTTTCTGTTGTTTTGAAGGAAGAAGAGATGACACTCTACAAATCCTAGGGTTAAAAGGGAATAAAATCTACCCTAATGTTATCATGCATGGGTTAACTCCTAATGTCTATCACATCCTCCCTTGAACAAGGAAGAATGGAAGTCCTACGGGAAAGGAAACGAAAGGAAGAAACGGAAATACAAGTAATAACCGCATACAAGTGAACATGAATATAGCAATGGTAAATGCAATGCAAAGGAGGGAGGAAGGTTCATCTCAACCTCAAGCCCATTCATGGATGGAATAAGAAAATATCAAGTGATCATATGCAAAGAATCGAGTGAAAACTCCGAATGAAACGCGTAATCCACTATTTGGAATCGCAACGTGCTATCATGCAAACAAGTCGATAATCGGGCAAGCTACACATACAAATAACAGCAACCTAAGGGTCTTCCAATACCTCTAACCTATCTACAATAAGAAATATAAACCACGAAGTTCATCACGCGAACACAAAGCGGCCGTTGGAGCCTTAACAAAAATAAAGTCCGTTCGGAAGTCCAAATTACAAGTTCGAATACAAAACATAAGAAAAATAGCAAAAGGTGCTAAAAAATTCAAATAAAAATCTCCAATGCCCTACATCAAGCCACAAACCAGGGGTGAGAGATACCACAAAAATATCCAAAGATAAATGGTCAAACAAGATGAAAACATTGCAAGATATCTCATGTATACCAAAGGAAAGATTAAAGTGGAGCATGTTAAAGAAAGCATCCAAAACCAATTAAAATGGTACAATAAAATTCCCACAAAAATATATCACAATACCTCAACGTGTGTATGAGATCCCTGAAAAAGGATTGACATTTAAATTGTGTTTTGATAGGTTAAAGAAATTCAACAAAATGATAGCACCAGCATTGGCCTTTTTATGACGACCCAAATGTAAAAAATCCAAAGAAAATGTCAAAAAATGGTAAAATTATAATTCCAGTTTTATTAAATCCTAGACATCTTAAAGATTCAGCACAAAAAAATGGGGATCAAAAAGACTAATTTTACTATTTTTTATGATTATTTGAAGTCAGCATATAAAACAGAAAAAATAAAAGAAACATGGCAATAGGAAAATAAAAGAAAATAACATGAATAAATAAAAGTGGCATGAGGCTTATGTGGCCGATTACGTGGCGCAGTGAGAGGCGTTGGATGAATGGAAGAAACCTTGACTTGGAAATGCATCCGACGGTGTTAACACTTTCTTCTCCAAATCAAATTTTTCAACTTTGTGAATAGTAACCCGCAGCCCCATGAACATGAGTTTTTTGCTACTTTGAAGCACCATAACTCCATCAATAATTATCCGTTTCGCACAAAATTTTGGTCAAACTTGAAGGAAAAAAATCAAGGAATCCAAATATGGTCTTAGATTTTCTTGAAACTCTCTCTAACTCCCAAAACGTGGCACCTCAAGAAAAACTCAAGAACCAAAAATTGTCATAAAACCCATCTTTTTTGTACTAGAATCCATGTAGACCTTTATGGCAATGGAATGCAATAAAAATAATGCAAGAAAGACTCCTAAATAATGAGTTATGTCGAATTCTTTATAACTCCGAAAAATGGCTTATGGAGCTTCACTCGATCACCAATTCTTTGAGAAAATGATGTAGAATCACTCAACAATACTTGGTGAATATGTTTGAAGCCTTGACAAGTCTTGAATTGATGAAAAAGTGAAAATTGGAATTTGAGTTTTCACCACTTTTTCATGTTACTACAAGGTTCCTCTTGCTCCAATTCCCTCAAAAAAAATGATGAACCATCTCTATAATTGTTGTGTAATTGATTGGTGAAGAGAAAAAGTATGGAAAGTGAGAGAAAAAAAAAAGATTGAAAAAAATGGAAATTCCAAAATGTGAAAGTGTGGGAAAAATGGAAAAAATGGTGAAGAGAAAAAAATTCAATATGATTTGCAAATGGAGAAAAATGGATTCAACATCAACTATCACCAACCTTTACTCTTAATGATCTCAATCCAATATATATATGATTGTTGCACCCCAAAATTTGACCAACAATTATTTATTCACTGAGTGTTTGAAAGTTGACACCTTCATCAGAAAGTTCAAGAGATCCTCAGAGGAATTGGTTGAAATCGGAGTTGTGTGCTTCATAGCTTGAGGGTTGTGGGAGCCCCTCAGATGATTTTGAGACTTTGAGAATAGAATTGAAGCTTTGAGAAAGTATATGAGATGTCTTGAAAGCCATCATGAAGCCCAGAGAGGTCATTGTGCAAGAATTCAGAAGATTCAGCCATGAGTGGTGAAATTAGGGTTTTGACTGGGTCAACCCTAGGACAACTGAAAGTTTGGGGAAGGTTGAGATCTAATCCAAGGGCCATGATATCATGGAATGATGCATAGAGATGTTATAAAGGTTATTCCTAGTCCAACTCATCATGATTGAGGAGTTTGAGAAGTTTTTAGTTAGGGTTTCTGAGGATTGGCAGTGAAAAAAACCCTAGTTTGATCCCTATCTTCCAGGCAGTTTTAGCTCTAGATGTGATGGATATCTCATCTTCCCCACAACATGAATGTTGTAGAACTTGTTCTTAGCTTTAATTTGAGTCGTGGAAGTCCTTGATAGGAGTTGCAGAGCTCAAGTTATGGTTTTGACAAACTACAGGTCAGCAGAGGTGTGTGAATCTGGGTCCTTGAAAGTCACCCAACTTGCAGACAACTTTTACCCTAGTAGGATGATTCCTATGATTTCTTGGTCAACATGAATGTTTAAGGGAATCTTCTTAGCTTTCTAGAGAGTACTAGAAGTCCTTGATAGGATTTGTGGAACTCAACTTATGGTTTGAACAAGACAGGGGTATTTTGGTCATTTGTCAGTTATAGGTCATTTTAAGCAAAGGCCATATCTCCTATTTCCAAGCCTCAAATGGAAAAACTCAAAACATGAAAGTTGTTCAAAATGTGATTTTAAGTCTAGAAAGAAGGTCATGAATTGTTGGAAAAGCTCATAGCATGGATTTGCATGATTGGTCAAATTTGAACTAAAAATGGCTTATAAGTTTAAAAAGTTGAAATTGGAAATTGGTTTGGAAGATCTAGGAATCCAAAATAGGTCATCCAATATATCATTTTGATTGGAAAAATCATTTTGAGAACATTGGTTTAAATACAATTTTCATTTGAGGCTTTAAAATGGGACATGCTTTGTAATTCTCATTCTTGCATAATAAGGCACCTAAACAAAACCTCACAAAAAGCAAAGTTTAGCTTGTTTTTCACTCACTCTTTCTCAATATCTCTTGTAAGGAGATTTTAAAGTCCATTTGGCAAGGCTAAGGCATGAGATAATGGATGTTCAATGTATCATTCCATGAGAGGTTCTAAAACTTTCTAACACTTTCCACAAGCTTCTAGGTGTATCTAGATCATTCCATGGATTGCTATAAGAAAGGTGAAACTCAATGTGGCCAGGGTTGGTGATCATTGTTGATAAGAGGTGAGATTAGAGTGTGAAAAGTGAAGATTCTTCCATTTGCAATTTCACATCAAACCTTCATTCTCTTCAATCTCCATTCATTTCTCCTCCACAAACCTATTCTTCTGATCATTGTGATTGATTACATGCTGAGGTAGAAGAAGATCCATGGAAGTTTGAAGCTGTTTTGAGGAAATTGCAAGAAGTGCATTTTGATATCAAACACAAGATTCAAGCCTTGTTCAGCCATCTTGTTGCATACAGAATCCATATTGGCCCCTGAGGATCAAACAAGGAAGGTTTCAGGCACTGAATTGTAGGAAAACCATAGCCACCATTAAAGATTGACAGGTTGGTAATCTTGCTCGAATCTCCTAATTTATGTGCATTCTACCATAGTTATAGGTTTAGACTGGTTAAGCTAGGATAAAGGACTTTATTCTGAGAATTAGGGGGAGGATCATGAGGTTCCGAGGCAGGGTACAATTTCTTGCAGAATGAATAACAAGCAATTTTGTGTGCATCAATGGATATGAGGTGGTGTAGAATGGTTAGGGAAACGTGTAGAATAATCCTGGATCATTAGTTTGAAGTTCCATTAAGTTTGATGGCAGAGGAAAGAAATGGAACCTTGATGATGAAGCTTTCTGTTAGGATGATTCAAGAGGTTTCAGGGAAAACTATGGATAGTATCGTGTTCAGGGTGATTGATAGTGCAACTTTGCTTTTGGAAGCTCATGAATTCATGGAGAAATCAGTGAGAACGATCAGGTTGAAGATCCTTGCATGGGGTTAGGGTTTCTGCAAACCCTAGGGTTCAGTTGGGGACGATGAAGGTCCACCGTTGGATTGCCTCAGACCCTTGACCAATTCCATCCATCGCACGGCCCATATTTGATTTCAAAATGGAGGGAAGACTGAAGCACAAAACGCAGCGTATCATTTAGCCAAACGCACCGTTTTAATTGAATAAGGGAACTGGGCTCAACAACTTATTTCTATCCACACCCCCAGACTTGGCCCAATGATCAGAATCAACTGTGGCGCCTTGCTTTTCTCACCCCCCTCCCATTTATTTCTTATTCTTTTATTTTTTAATTTCTTTTAATTCTTGGCATCTTATAAAATTCATAAAAAATATAAAAAATATTTTTCATTTCTTCTTTTTTTCACATAATCATGATTTTGTCTAGAAAATTAATAAAAAATAAAATTCCATTTTATTTTTAGTTTAATATTTTTTAGCATATTTTCTTGTAAATAGTACATTTAATGGATTTTGGTTAACCTTTGATTTTGTACAATTTGTTTTAGGACTTTCCCTTAGGGTTTTTGAGCCATTCTTTTTGGCATAATTAGGTATTGAACCCTAGTTTCATGTAGGATTTAATCCTCAATTTTTAGATTAAAATTTGATGTAGTTTGATTGTTAGACATTTAGGTGCTCTAATTAGGGTTTTAGGTTGTATAGATAGACTTGAACAAATTTGTTTTGGGGTTTATAGGCCAAATTAGTGTACGGGGAATATATGGGTTAAGGGTAAGTATGTATAGAGTCCCCTAGAATTTTGCTAGAATATTGTATGGTGTTTTAGTATTTTTCATTGATTTTTGAATGTATGGATAGTATGTGTGTTGCTTAAAGGCATAAGTTGTATTGTTGTGTTTTCTTTCCTTCTCTTTGGAGTGTGTGAGCTTTGAAGATTGAGTTGAAGACCTTGTGGATCATCATGGAAGCTTTGAAGACCTTGCAGAGGAGTTTAGCATAGCTTTTGTTGTTTTGTTTATAGGTTTATAGGTGCATAGGCAGAGCCCTAGATAGAATACTTTGTTCAATAAACAAGGAGTGTCTTGTTCACCTCCTTTCTTCTCTATGACACAGAGTCCCTTAAGGGTATTCACCTCTCTCCTTTGGAGGGATTAGTGACCTTGCCCTATAAGGTAGAACTTTGAGAGAGCCTTTCCTTTGATGTTAAGTCCTCAATGGCATCCTTTGGAAGTCAGTGAGTACTGTAACATCCTCACCTCATCTTATTGACTGAATCTTGTTTGCTGGAGCATTTGAGCCATTGAAGATAGAAGCTGCAGCTTTGAAGAGGATGATTCCTTGAAGATTATTGAGGTCTGAAGACTTTGTGAAGATCAAGTTGATGCCTGAAGATCCCTGGAGATAGTGAAGCCTGAAGGTGGAGCTGATCAAAGGAGCTGAAGCTCAGGGGAGAAGATGAGTTGATACTCATGTTGTAGGGTTGATGCCTGGGAAGCAAGTGATCTCTGAAGTCTGAAGACTGGGTTGCTGCTGGAGGAGCTGAGGCTTTCTTCTGTTTTCTTTGATGTATTGTGTGTTTTGTCTGATTTGTTGCTGCATTAGACTAAATTCATCTAGAGTAGGTTCAGTCTAAGAGCATGAGTACATTTGATTGTATTGTTACTGCTTGGCTTTGCTTGCGGGTATTCGGTAGAGCCCAGCTCCCTTGCCCATGTGTTTATTTTGCTTGATAGCATGATTTCATTTCCTATCTGTATGATTGCATTTTACTGTTTTGCTTGATAGCATGTTGTTTATATTTCAGTATGATTACTGTTATTTCATGACTGGCTTGAGGTCGAGACGAGCTTGTGGAGGCTGAAACCCCACACACATTTCCTCCCTCACTTGCATTGCATGCATTTTACTGTTAAAGCTGATGCTTTTTGTCTGTTTTGGCGTATCATTGACATGATCCCTTAGGACTCTCATTTCCTTTGATAAGGATTTGATGATAGAATTTTAGGTTGAAACCTATGCATGACAACATCTAGGAGTTCCCTGTTCAAACCTCAACCATAGGATGAATCCGTGGCATGACAACAGTAGGACTTGATAGTCTCCCTCCTAGTTGGGCCTGTTCTCTTCTCATCTCAAAGCAGTTTAAGATACAGTAATCATGAATGATTTCTTCTGTGCGTTACGAGCCTTAAGCTATCTGAGAGAGGACGTATTCCCTCTCAGGTCATAGTCTCTAGTGCGGTTGAGATCGCAAATACAATAAAAAACACTTCTTTCAGGAGATAACCCGTAGTTTCCCGAACTACGTTTGCTCTGATCTTTCATACCAGATGAAAGTACGTAGGCATAGGATGCGACATCCTAGCGAGCAACCTTTCCCCCATAATCCTTCGTAGGCCGAACTACGTTGACTCTGATTTCTCATTCTCTGATGAGAATACGTAGGCATAAAGTGCGATGCTTTGCCGAGTCATTTTTCTTTTCTTTTTCAGCCAACCTTGATAGGTAGATAGAATACAACCAACCCGTCCAAGTAAACAAACAAGCGAGGATCCCGTCGAGTACGACGGACGTGAGGGGTGCTAATACCTTCCCCTTGCGTAACCGACTCCCGAACCCAGACAATGGTTGCGATGACCTTGTCTTACCCTTATTCGTCAGGTTTTTCCGATCGTTTCCTTTCCCGCTCTGAGGGATAAATAACGAAAGGTGGCGACTCTTCTGTCATGCCGGCACCTTATTTTCGCGCAAGCGACAATGATGATTAACAAACTTAGAGGTTTCTAGAATAATCTTGGAGGATTCTAGAAAGTTGTGGAAATTTCATGAACTTCTCATGCCATGATACTTTGAATATCTCTTATCTCATGCTTGCACCTTTCCAAACTTATGTCAAAATCTCCTTACATGAGATATGGGAAGTGTATGTAAGCTCCTTGCCTTGAAAATTCATCTTGTGCCAAGTTTTCTATACTTGCCTTATTATGCAAGTAACAAAAATACAAACCAAGTCCAATTTTTAAACCCTAACTCAAAAAAGTGGCTGAACAAATGTCTTTAAAATGATGTTTGGAATCAATTTGGTATATTGGATGACCCATATTGGATTTGTAGATCTCCCAAACCAATTTTTCATTTCAACTTTTTCAACTTATAAGCCATTTTCAAGTCATTTGCACCAATTTTAAAATTCCATGCTCTAAGCTTTTCCAAACTTTCACACCTTCTTTTCTAGGCTTAAAATGCCATTTTGAACAACTTTGATGTTGTGAAGTTTTTCATTTGAAGCTTCCTTGTATGAGTTTTAGGCATATACTAAGAATGACCTGTAATCCTCAAATGACCAAAATACCCTTTGCTTGCCAAGACCATAAGTAGAGTTCCATAAATCATATGAAGGCATACCATACCATTATAGAAATCTAAGACAATAAGGAACAATTCTCATGTTGGCCAGAAATCCATTTGAAGTACCCTTGAAAGTCAAAAGTTGCTCGGAATACAGACAATTTTCACAGACAAATTTCAGTGCCCTCAGATGGCCTGTAACTTGCAAGAGCCATAACTTGAGTTCTACAAATCATCTTTATGACTTCCACCGTTCAAATTAAAGCTATGAAGATATTCTACAAGTTTCATGTGGACCAAGAATCCATATGAAGCTTGCATCTTGAGTTACAATGCTTTGAAGTTTGACCTAAATTAGGGGATTTTACAATAAAACCCTAATTTAGTAACTCCAGTTCTCCTTGACTCCTCTCGATTTTTCTTTATCATAACATCATATCCATATCCACCTAGCAAATAATGAATCCCCCATTCTTCAAATGATCCTTGATGCCCTTCAAAACACTTCTTTGACCTAGAATTGACCCAGTGTTAACCCTAGTTGACTGACTTCAACTGAGGCTCCTGCAATCATTCAAATGACTTGGTTCTCCTCAAAAATGATTCTCTAGACTCTTCATAACATCCATGCACACCTCATGCTCTTGGCTCATAGCTCACATTTCCTCTGATGATCCCCCACTAGCCTCACGATAGGAGAGAATTCACTGATCAACCTGGCAGCTCTTCAAAGCTCAAATTCTTCCCTGATGACCTGAGTAGTCTTGAATATGAATGAAACCCTTGGATATACCTCTTGAAATAAGAACAACACTTGATCCCCTGATTAAGATAGCTTGCCTATGCAGATGAATACACTATGTATATGATGACAATGCAAATGACTATGCAATTGAAACATAAACCTAGGTTAGAAAAGGTTGGGCAAATTTTGGGGTGCAACAACATGCTTATCCACAAAGGCAAAATGGGAGGTCAAATTTATAAAGGTGATATAATGATAGGCTTATTGGCTGAGAACAGTTGCATACCGCTGCTGAAAGATGTAATGATAGGTTTCTCAGACGAGAACTGTCGCGTATCGACGTGGCAAAATGTAGTAATATCAAGATCATAGAGTGTAATGACGATAAGCTTCTCGGCTGAGAACTGTTGTTTATCTGCTGTGCAATGTAGTGATAAGCTTCTCAGGCGAGAATTTTTGGATATCTGCAAAGAATTGCAAAGGCTATTCTTGAAAGATAGTGCAAAATAAATGCACATCCAGGTAGGTTCGACGATAGACGGGACCGAAGTTCGATCTAGAATCAGGCTAGAAAGAACTGCCAAACAAGACTTCAGTGAGGAAATGAGCTCACATGGGGATTATCTTATCCTATCATGGAAAGATAACTGAAATAACCATTGTCCACGAGGGTTGAACACTGTGGGAAAACTGGAAACAAATAGGTATTTTATGCTTAGGGCTAACGATCTATTGGGAGAGAGCGGACAAACCCAGTTACTCAGCGGTAACGACAAAGGATGACGACAAATAGCAAACAGACAGATTTTAATGTGTATGTTAATGTATATGTAAATGAAAATTTAATGAGCATGCAATGCTTATGCTCATGCCTAGGCATATGTTGACAAAACAAACGAGAGGAGGAAACATGAGATGAAATAAACATCTCGACGGGAATACCCAGCGACCTCTGCCATAGTACATCCATCAAGGGATAGGAAAAGTTGATGGTAGAACCGAATCTGGCTTGAAAGTTCTAACTTCCTTGGGGAGAAAATAATCCACTTGGGGATATGGTATCATGACTTTCTCATGGGGATACGATACCACGATCTTGCTGGAGAGTACGATATCATGACTTCACTATAGGGATTGCTATCATGAAACATAATCAACCAAATAGAATCTTAGAACTAGAGACTCCCGGGGAAAAAATAAATATCCGCTGCATGGGGAATATGTGGAGCTGGGCGGCTTTATGGAGAAAAGCGTAGCCACATTCTAGGAATAGTACCTCGACATCCTGGGAGAAAGGTACATCCAACTTGGGGATAAAGTATATCAAACTTCCTTGAGGAGAGTTCGTCAGACTTACTGGGGAGAAATCAACAAGACATCCTGGGGAAAGTATCCTAACTTCTTGGGGAGAACCTGGCAATCTCCTGGGGAGTACTTCCTAAGGAAAATAAGGCAATTCCACTGAGGAACAGATGATCCCCTGAGAGTGGGTCTTCAAGAACATGTCACTTGGAGGATATCGGGGATGTCTCTACAGTCTTGAGAGTCATTGGGGATAACCGTATTCGTCCAGAAGTGTGGTCAGCTTAAAGTCTCGCTGGGGACTATTTTTTGAGGAAAGCATGGCAGCTTTGGTGAGGAAAAGACGATTCCACCTGAGGAGTGGTTCTCAAATAAAATGTATCACTTGGAAAATGATGGTATGATCTCTGTAGTCTCGAAAATTACTGGAGATTACCGGCTCAGTCCAGAGTGTTGTCAGCTTATAGTATCGTTGGGGACTGATCTGAGGCAATGGTTTAGACGTGTTTCTGCAATGATGAGATTTACTGGGGAACAAAGACCGCCGGGAGTAAGATTCATCGGGTGCATGAAGAATGTTGTGAAACGAAGCTAATTTTGATCTCAATGGACTTTGTAGTAGTTTCCATTTTGAAAAATATCATGCCCCAGAGTACCTGCTTTATGAGAAAGTCATCTCGAGAGGATTTTACAGAGAACATGGAGTTCGATTTCCCCAATATTTTCAAACTCTTGGAGAGATCTGTCAGATCTCGATCTAACTGGCTCAGATCGACAGTATTACAACTGAATCTTCAAGAAATAGCTCTTAAGAATGTAAGGCTTGCATCAGTACACGATTTGGAAACCACCTGCCCCTGTTTAGCAGTATCTTCATGCTCCATTGATTATGTTTGTATGTAAGTTTCTAAGATATCAAGCAAAATCAACACGCATGAAATGCCTATTCTGAAACTGTCAATGCAACACACATATTTGTCTTGAAGTTTTTGTTTTTGTTTTGAAAAAGATATCGCAATAACTCGTGACTGAAATCACATAGTTAGGATATGAATTTAATTTATGATGTCAATATTAAATTGAGCATAGCTCATAGGAGTCAGGAAACATTATCTCGTCGAGTACGCTTTCGGAACGAACCCTACTTCAATTAGGTCTTTTAATGGTTATCGTGGCTTAGTTGACGGTTTAAGAAACAAAGGATAAAGGCTCAAAGTTATTTGTACCCACCCCTTCTTCGTGATGTTCTCCAATCCTAATTCAGTTAATAGGATACGAGCACTCATATCTCAATCGGGTTTGACATGGTCGAGAACTTATCAAGGCTTTAGACATGGTAGTCACTCACCTATTTTCTTTTGTGTTTGATCACACGGCTTTGTTCTTTATTTGGGATTCTTTATTTTAATCCCTTGTTTTTTGCTTTGGCATTTTATTCCCTAACTTTTTCCTGGACGGCGTTTTTTGATTTGACGTTGGAGTCCAGCGGGATGCCCCAGTTTTGCCTAAGTCTCCTTCACAGGTTTTGACTTAGCGGACTCTATATTTTTTATTTTTGTTGACTAAGTCGTGTGACTATTTTGAAAGGCTTGTGTCTTCCCCACTCTTTAGGTAGTAGAGGGATATTCATTGACTTCTAACTTCCTAAGATGTTAGGGATAGAATGGATCCTCGAAGGTTCGCTCCTTCTTTTGAGATTCTGAGCGCTCGATCAATTTAACTGAAAACTACCTTGCCCAAGGTTAAATTCAAGGGTTTTTTATTGTTTGGAAAAGAACTCCTACTTCAAGGCTCAAAGGGGTTAAAGTGGGGTTATCTTCTTTATATCTCCAGTGTCTGGGATTTGAAACAATGCCTTACATCATCAGCAGGTTTCAATCGAAAGCATACGACAAGATCTGGCGTTTTTGTTCATCGTCCTCCCCCCAATTCTCTATCAAAGCAAGAGATTGGGTAAAGTTGGCATTATAGATTATGAAAAAATATTTTTGTGAGTGAAACAAATGGGTTTATTCAAGACAAACATATGCATCACATTAATGAATCAAAATAACAAGTTCGTACATGCTAATTATGCTCAATCAAAGAAACAGAATACATATAAGTAAATAAAATGAAATGTATGACAAGTCCTCCAACAAGTGTTTATGAAGTCTTTGTATTCGGGATCGGCACAGTAGTAGTGGTTTCCTCTGACGGAGCCTCAATGACATGGGGAGTAGGATCACTGCGAGTCATCTTGCTTGCCCAGTTATATTTTTCACTGCTTCATTATTAGTCTTCAAAGCTTCCCTCGGAATAACCTTCCCAGATTCTTGGTTGATCATGGTCGCATCATCTTGAGGATTACTGAAATGAAATGGACCAGGCATTTGAAGAAATATCGGCTTCGGCTGATTCACTGTAGAAGTAACTGGCTTAGATATGTTGAACATTGGCTTGGCAGAATTTAATCTTGGCAAATGGAAAACTCTGAGAGGAGTCCTGATCTTCGGCTGAAGATCATCAAAAGACAAAATCTTATCTTCTAACAAATCTCTGACAATGTACTTGAGAGCATAACAACCTTTCAAATCATGGTCGGGCGTACCCTCATGAAATAAACAATGAGCAGCAGCGTTGTGGCTGGCAGGCAAAGGATTGGGAGGTGGACCCAAAGCTCGGGTAGTAATCAGACCTTGTTGCACCAAGAAAGGATACAACTCTGTGAAAGTCATCGAAATCGGAGGACAGGGCTTGTATTGTCTCTTTTTCGGACCCTTCTGACGAGGCGCCTGATTCTTAGGCTGTTGATAAGCAGGAGCGTTGGGCGCTCGTTGACAGTTGACAGGAATTCGTGCAAGCTGGTAACTTGGAGGTTGTTGATAAACCGGAGCTTGATAGACCGGAGCCGGTTACACAGGCTGATAGGTAGGAAACGGCTGATTGAAGGTAGGCGTACCAGCAGCCACATAGGGTTGTTGAGCATATTGAACCGGATAACCTTGAACATACCTAGGCTGATGTTGCCACGGTTGATGAACAACCATTTTACGATTATGCCTGCTCGAGGGACTCCTCCGGCGGGTAGCTTTTTTAGGATGGTCGAAACTCAGAGTTTTTCACTTTGGAGGACCATCTTGCTGAACTGGTTGAGCAATAGGAGGAGGCACCAGACCGGGTTGAAGACCATAAGGAGGTATGTTCTTAACGGTAACAGCTGGTTGAGGACCCACAACAGTATCGGTAATCTCAGAGACAACAATAGGCTGAGTATCCATCTTTGTATTAAGAGCTTGTAGCATCTCCATAATCTACCCCACACTTCCTCTAAGATCTTCGAGTTCATGGCTGACACGGTCGATCTCTTGAATATGCTTTTCCATCCTTTTCCGAGCTTGGGCTCTAGTGTTGTATTAATGCGGAGGACCCAGGGTGATGAAACTGGAAGGCGAGAGAACCGATAATGAGAAACCGGGAGACACATGCAATGCAAAAGTATGATGCTAAGATGCAAAATGCAGATGAAATAGTCTCATGGAATTCAAATATTTACAACTATTGCAGAATACTAAAGAAATTTTATTTTATTTTTTGAAAATGGATTACAAACAAATATTCTTGAAAGAAAGTCTTAATGAAAATAGTTAAATAAAAGCTAATAAAGCCCTAAGGAAGCATTACCCACAACTTCAAGGAGTACGCGGACATTTGGAGGAAAATAAATCCTCGTAGATTCTTCTCTTCTTGTAGAAGAGTACCTCTTCATTCTTCAACTGAAGCTGCTTTTGAAGTTCAGCATTCTCACTGACGATAACCTGATATTTTTTCTTCCATGCTTCTGCCTCATGTTGTGCTTTTTTCAAAGCGATCTTCAACTTTTTAGCCTCGGACATGAAAACCAGAATAGGTTCCCTTCTGGGAGGCAAAGGATCTTGACGAGGATAGGGCATCTTCAGCTTGATGGCTCTTTCTCGGACCCAATAAAGGTATGGTTCCATAGACACACAATTAGGTTTTCCCAGACTTTCTCGTCCTTTCCTATGCAAGTGACGTCAAGCGAATACAATTTGATCTTGAAGTTCTTTGTCATCCTTAAAAAATATTTTCTCCACATGAACACTTTTAGGTGGTTCCTTCAATGGATATCCTAACTGTCGGCGAGCTAGAACTGGATTGTAGTTGATCCCTCCGTTAAAACCAAGTAAGGGGACGTTGGTGAAGTCTCCACAACCTTCAATGATTAATATTTCATAATACACATGGTTATATCAATCAATATCCGAGTGAGTTAGAGCCATAACCCTTTGTGACCAGCGTCCTTTAGTGATATCCCAAAAAGGACCAGACTTAGGCAAGTGTGAAATAAACCACTTGTACAATAAAGGCACACAACAGGTGATCATCCCTCCCCCATGAAAGTTTCGGAGATATATGGAATGGTAAGTGTTACCCAATAAAGTCGTTACTGGATTACTCATCATGAAGATTTTAATGGCATTAAGGTCAATGAATCCTTCAAAACTAGGGAAAAGCAACACTCCATAAATAAGCAAGGCGAGGATTGCCTCAAACATAGGCGTGCTCAAATGATCAGCATAGTACTGGGCTTTCTCGATTAAGAACTTTGTAGGTAACCCAAAAGTACCACCTTTGGAAATCATGTTGCCTTTGATGTCGGATGATTTCAGATAGATGATGACGAGAAAACGCATCGGTTATATCGCTAGATTTCATTGACTTTTACCGCGCATTCACCGTTTTAACGCTCGATTCCTCGAGTTTTTCTTACTATTTTGCAGGTACATCGATATGTGAGGCCAAATCATGAATTAAGAAGAAAAGAACAAAGAAACCACAAGAAATGAAGCAAGACAGAAGCCTGCATAAACTCTGCATAATTTGTTACGACCACGGTCGTTACAAGGGTGTCACGACCGTGACACCTTACTTTGGGCCATCACGACCGTGAGGAAGTAGTCACGACCGTGACACTTGAAAACATCAAACAACGAGCGTGAAGACCTTGTCACGCCCGTGACAAGGATATAACTTGATTTTTTTGACTCAGACTACGTCAAGCCACCAGTGAAGCCCACTCCTCCTAGTAATTCTCCTCAAGGCAGCACGTGAGGGAGACTTCTCCCATTTTCTGTTGCCACTTTCCAACATTTTCTCAACCACTTCAGCAAAGCCCAAGAAGCAAAAGACCAAGGACCAGCCCATTGGAAGCTCTATAAATAGGACCAGCTCAGGAGGATTCAGGACAGACTTCAGTATCCAAATTTCCTGCGGAAGCTCTGCCGAATTACCTTACCATCAGAATTATTATTCCAGCATTTTATTTCCTGTCTTATTTTATTTGTATCCAAACCAACCGTGTAACAATTTCCAACATTAGGGAATTGTTATACTTTTATTTGTTTCCAGCCTTCAGCATTCGTTTTAATTTTTATTTCCGCCTACTCCAAGCCTTCCGGTCTGTGGAAGAAGGAGTCGACTCAGATATTTGTTAATCAGGTTTTTCAATTATTGCAATTTAATTTATTTATAATGTCTATTTATTTTTCTGCCATTAGTAAGTCAATAATTAACTCTGAGTCTGATTTAACCTCGATGAGTAGCTAAATACCTTAGGGCGGTATGTAGTTATAACTAACTTAACCGGTAAAATATAACCATGGGCTAAAATAATTAATCGCTTAACATTCTGGCTGATGCTTTTTTATTGAATTCGACCTTTTCGTTACGAGAGTAAGAAAAGGGTATTAGGTTGGGTCAAGACCACGAGAGTGTGAGATTTTAACCAGATAGCTAAAGTTAGGCATTTAAATTAAATACAGCGAGAGCGCTTTAAGATAAATTAGAATTATTTAGTTTCCAAAAATTACCTCTAAACACTTATGGGCTAGCGAGAGCAGGCATAGGGCTTTAGGGATAAGATCTGATTCAAGACCACGAGAGTGTGAGTTGAGGGTATTCAAACTAGTAATCTCTACCGAATAGATTAAGTGAACATCTTTATAAGCCTAGGTTAGATTGACCCACCTAAGTTAGTATAATTACATACCGACCGTCTTAGTATTATTTTATTAAAAACTTGAATTTAATTCCGCCTTCAATAGTCTTAGAAAACCAACAACAATCGTGACAACTATTCGCCTTAGCTAAACTAGAAGTTCATCTAGCACTAAGTAACGATAGAATCCCTGTGGATCGATAATCTTAAATATTACTTCGATAGGTTGTGCACTTGCAGTAAGATACCGCTAGACGCATAAGTAGACACGTCTTTAGCCCATCAAGTTTTTGGCGCCGTTGCCGGGGATTCCTTAATTTAGTTACTAGTGCACTTAGGTAGCATTGTCTAGACTAAGGTATCAACTATTTAATTTAATCTAATCTCCGAGTGTATGCCACGTACTCGCTCCAAAAGCGAAGACTTGCAACCTCTAATCCCTGAATCGGAACGCTTCTTACACGTAAGAAGACGTATACTCGATTTCGAAAATAATTCCAACATTCCAGATCTTCAATTAGATCCGCCTGAACCAGTCATAAAATCAGAAAACGCAGGAATGGCTGAAGAACAAACTCATCCACTCAAGTATTACGCTAATCCTTCGCAAGGTGAACCGCATTCAAGCATTGCAGCACCGGCTATCAACCGAAACGATTTCGAACTAAAACCATCATTGATATCAGCCGTGCAACAAAATCAATTCGCCGGAAATCCTACCGAGGATCCGAATCTTCATCTTTCGATCTTTGTGCAATATGCAGATACCGTAAAAGCCAATGGAGTTACCCAAGAAGCTATTAGACTACGTTTATTTCCTTTTTCGCTTCGAGACAGAGCAAGAGCATGGCTTCAATCTCTGCCTTGAAACTCAGTAACTACATGGGAACAACTTAAGAAAGTTTTCTTGAACAGGTATTTTCCACCTAGCAAGACAGCTATGCTGAGAGCTCAGATCAACGGATTTAAGCAAAGAGAAAGTGAATCATTATTCGAAGCTTGGGAACGCTATAAGGATCTACTTAGGCTTTGTCCACATCACGGATTAGTAGAATGGATGGTCATCCATACCTTCTATAATGGACTCTTGTACAATACAAGAATGACAATTGACGCTGCCGCGGGTAGTGCATTGATGGACAAAGAATATAGTGATGCCTATGCACTTATCGAAAGTATGGCTCAGAATCATTACCTTTGGGGAAGCGAGAGAGTCGCAACTGAGAAACCAACAAAGGGAGGTATGTACGAAGTAAGTAGTATGGACCAAGTCAATGCGAAGTTTGACCAACTAAGCCAAAAGATCGACAACTTGGCCATAACACCTGCAGCCACCGTGGCTGCCGTAACACCTAACTGTGAGTTATGTGGAGTCCCAGGACACGAAGTCTCTGATTGTCAACTATTGGCAGGAACTCCCACTGATCAAGTGAATTATGCTCAAGGAAACACTTACTCAAACACATACAACCCAGGTTGGAAGAATCATCTGAATTTCTCCTATAAGAGTAACAATGCTTATTACGCACCAGGTCAAGCACCAGCTACATCACCAGGATATCAAAAGACTGCTCCTAATATCCCTAGAAAATCGAACCTTGAATTGATGATGGAGAGCTTTATAGCTAGCCAATCTCAGACAAACAAGGACTTCCTAAACCAAAACATTCACACTAGCGAGCAGATTAAACAATTAGTGAGCAAAGTAGATGCATTAGCTACCCATAACAAAATGCTTGAAACTCAGATTTCACAAGTAGCTCAACAACAAGCGCCTACTGCTGCACCAGCTGGAGTATTCCCTGGACAACCTCAACCTAATCCGAAAGGACATGCTAACGCTGTAATATTAAGAAGTGGCAAGGAACTTGACGGACCTACCGATCCAAGACTTGACAATCCAGCCATGTACCAAAAACCGGATAAACCGACTGAAGTGGTGAATGATCCAGAAGAAAAGGAAGATGAAAGTCAAGAGGTAGTGGAGAAAGAACAACCTTATGTGCCTCCACCACCCTATAAACCACCAATTTCGTACCCTCAAAGACTAATAAGTTCCAAGACGACGGGTCAATTTAAGAAATTTGTCGAACTTCTGAAACAGTTGAATATTACTATTCCGTTTACAGAAGCAATTACCCAAATACCCTCGTATGCCAAATTTTTAAAAGAAATCTTATCCAATAAGAAGAAGATAGAGGATAACGGAACAGTTACACTCACTGCCGAGTGTAGCGCCATAATCCAGAACAACATGCCTCCTAAGCTAAAAGATCCAGGAAGTTTCTCTATACCCTGTGTAATAGGAAAATTCGTCATTGACAAGGCTCTATGCGATTTAGGAGCCAGTATCAGTGTTATGCCCTTAACGATTTGCAAAAGGCTAGACATGGGAGACCTAAGACCAACTAAAATGTCCGTTCAACTAGCCGATCGCTCTGTTAAATATCCTGTAGGCATACTAGAAAACGTCCCAGTACGTATAGGACAATTCTACATTCCTACTGATTTTATAATCATGGACATCTCTGAAGACTCCACTACACCTATCATACTAGGAAGACCATTCTTAGCTACCGCCGGAGCCATAATAGACGTAAAAAGAGGAAAGCTAACCTTTGAAGTAGGTGAAGAGAAAGTTGAATTTGTTTTAACACAATTCTTACAATCACCAGCTATAGAGGATACATGCTATCTAATGGACGTAATTGACGAATGCGTAAGAGAAATGGAACTGGAAGAGATCACTTATTCTGAAATAATGAAAATTCAAATCCCTCCAATTCTCGAAGATGATAATTGGCAAAAACCGTATCAGGATAATAGTCTGAGCGAAAGCTTAGCACTTACACCGGATCCCATGCCAAGTAAAGATAAACCTACATTAGGATTAAAAACTTTACCTAAAAACCTAAGGTACGAATTCTTAGACGTTGAATGTAAAAGACCAGTTATAGTGAATTCCAGTTTAGGAACTATAGAGACAAAGAAACTTTTAGATGTCTTGAAGAAATATCCAACTGCATTAGGATATAACATATCTGATCTCAAAGGAATATGTCCTTCAGTTTGCACGCATCGCATTCTGCTTGAAGAAGATTGCAGAACCTCCAGAGAATCTCAGAGAAGAATTAACCCAACCCTTAGCACTGTAGTAAAGGAAGAAGTCAAGAAATTATTAGATGTCGGGATAATATATCCAATCTCTGATAGTGAATGGGTTAGTCCAATACATGTAGTGCCAAAGAAAGGAGGTATCACTGTTGTGAAAAACGCTCAAGGCGAATCGATATCGCAAAGAGTAGTGACGGGATATAGAGTGTGCATAGATTATCGTAAACTAAACAAAGCCACTCGAAAAGATCATTTCCCACTACCTTTCATAGATCAAATGTTAGAACGATTAGCCAAGCATTCTTACTTCTGTTACCTTGATGGTTACTCAGGATTTTTCCAAATCCCTATCCATCCTGATGATCAAGAGAAGACTACATTCACATGTCCTTATGGAACGTTCGCTTATAGGCGAATGCCCTTTGGATTGTGCAACGCCCCTGCAACCTTTCAAAGATGTATGATGTCAATCTTCGCAGATTTTATAGACAACATCATGGAAGTGTTCATGGACGACTTCTCTGTATGCGGGCAAAGCTTTGAAGGATGTCTATCAAACTTAGAAATGGTGTTAGAAAGATGTGTGAAAGTGAATCTCGTGCTTAACTGGGAGAAATGTCATTTTATGGTCAACGAAGGAATAGTATTAGGGCATGTGATATCAGATAAGGGAATTGAAGTCGATAAAGCCAAGATTGAAGTAATAAAAGATCTTCAACCTCCTAAAACCGTTCGAGAAATACGAAGCTTTTTAGGACACGCCGGTTTTTACCGACGATTCATCAAAGATTTCTCGAAAATTACTAAACCTCTTACTGGTTTATTGATGAAAGACGCTGAGTTCATATTCAATGAAGATTGTCTTAAGGCATTCGAAACTCTAAAAACAGCCCTCATCACCGCACCAATCATGCAACCCCCTGACTGGAGATTACCTTTTGAAATCATGTGCGATGTGAGTGACTATGCTGTGGGCGCAGTCCTGGGTCAGAGAAAAGAAAAGAAACTCCATGCGATTTACTATGCGAGTAGAACCTTGGATTCTGCCCAGATGAACTACGCCACTACAGAAAAAGAATTGCTAGCAGTTGTCTTTGCGCTTGACAAATTCCGCTCTTACCTAGTTGGAGCGAAAATAATCATTTACACAGACCACGCTGCTATCCGATATCTATTAACTAAGAAGGATGCTAAGCCAAGACTATTAAGATGGATTTTACTCTTACAAGAGTTTGATCTAGAAATAAAAGACAAAAAAGGTACTGAAAACGTCGTAGCGGACCATTTATCTAGAATAGAAGGTATTAAACCCGAACAACTGCCGATTAACGATGACTTTCCGTATGAACAGCTGATAGCACAAATAGGAAGCGACCTAGCGCAGTTAGATATAAGTGAACCAGAACCCGTGGAAATAATACAGACAACTGTAGGACTGCCATGGTACGCTGACATTGTCAATTACCTAGCCGCAGGAGCCCTTCCACCCGATCTAACCTATCAGCAGAAAAAGAAGTTCTTTCATAACCTAAAACAGTACTATTGGGATGAACCATTATTGTTCAAACGAGGACCAGATGGAATCTTTCGCCGATGTATTCCCGAAGAAGAAATAGAAGATGTCATTGCCCAATGTCATTCATCTCCTTATGGTGGACATGCGAGCACTTCCAAGACCTGTGCAAAAATCTTGCAAGCCGGCTTATACTGGCCTAATCTATGGAAGGATGTCCACATCGCTGTTATAAGTTGCGATCGGTGTCAACGCACCGGCAATATTTCAAGAAGAGATGAAATGCCCCAAAAGGGAATTTTGGAAGTAGAAATCTTCGACGTCTGGGGAATAGATTTCATGGGACCATTCCCATCATCTTTCGGTAATAATTACATACTCGTAGCTGTTGATTATGTCTCGAAATGGATTGAAGCCATAGCTTCTCCTACAAACGATGCACGAGTAGTAATAAAGCTTTTCAAAAACATAATCTTTCCCAGATTTGGTGTACCTCGACTCGTCATAAGCGACGGTGGCTCACACTTCATTTCAAAATTTTTTGACAAATTACTATCTAAGTATGGAGTGAGGCACCGTGTGGCTACACCATATCACCCACAAACAAGTGGACAGGTCGAAGTCTCAAACCGAGAGATTAAACAAATCCTAGAAAAGACTGTCGCCATATCTCGGAAAGATTGGTCATCTAAACTTAATGAAGCTCTATGGGCTTATAGGACCGCTTACAAGACTCCCATAGGTACTACACCTTTCAAACTAGTTTATGGAAAATCTTGTCACCTCCCAGTAGAACTAGAACACAAGGCTTATTGGGCGATCAGAACTCTCAATATGAACTATAACGCTGCAGGAGAAAAGCGAATCCTAGACATTAACGAATTAGAAGAATTAAGGTTAGATGCATATGAAAATGCTAAGCTATATAAGGAAAGAACCAAGCGATGGCATGATAAACGCCTATCTAAGAAAGAATTCAGTGTGGGAGACGTTGTACTCCTCTTTAATTCAAGACTTAGGCTCTTTCCTGGAAAATTAAAGTCTAGATGGTCAGGACCCTTTGATATAACTAGAGTATTCCCAAGTGGAGCAATAGAAATCAAGGGTAGGAACAATGAACCATTCATAGTAAACGGACAGCGCCTAAAACATTATCATAAAGTTGAAAATAGAGACTATACGAATGATCTAAAACTTTTGAAATTGTCCGCTAATTCCCCTGATTAGTCTAAACCTCAGCGTTACGTCAGGCTTTTGACAATAAAAACAGCGCTTAGTGGGAGGCAACCCATTCACTTATTTACCTATTTTAAACTATTCTTTTCTTTTTGAGCATTTCTTAATTATCGTTACTACTATTTGTTTAAATTGTTTTGTTAGTTTTATTTTACATTACTATTATAGCCATTACATTTTAGCATTTCATTTTCTTATTTTTATCCTAAATCACTTTTTACAGATTTTCTAAAGTCTTTTCCACTGAATTGTTTCCACCGTATTTTCACTGACTATGGTTAACCAACCTATTAACTATATGGAAACCCAATTTAGAGGTAGGAACCAAAGAATAAAGTTCGAAGAGTTATCACAGAGGCAAATGGATTTGACCCTGTACCCAAATGAAAAGACTATGGAAACCTTAGGTATACATGAGAGCATGATATACCTGTTCAACCGACTCGGATGGGAGAATGCAATGATCCAACACAAGTTTGCGACTTACCGAGATCTCACCCTTGAGTTCCTTAGTTCCCTACTTTACCTACCTGAGCGCGGTTTTGGTTCTAGGAAAGGATTCATTAGTTTCCGCCTATTCGGAATAGAATACGACTTTAACCATAAAGAACTAGCTGACCTGTTAGGATTCCCTAGTGGACCTTTTGCCTTTACTACCACACAGGTAGAATTGATGGATGTGGAGCTAGACTTCTTTTGGGGAACTCTGACCGGAAACTACCACCCTGAACCAACTGACATGAACAATGATGAGATCCATAACCCTGCTCTACGTTACTTCCACAAATTCCTCGCCCATACCTTCTTTGGAAAAGAAGAAAACATTACCGGAGTCTCTAAGGATGAATTATTTATTATGTCATGTTTCAATACTGGACAGTGTGTTAATGGTGTCCCTTTCATGATGCAAACCTTCACCCGCATCCAAGATGAACCTGAATCACCTATAGTGGTAGGAGGTCTTGTAACCATGATTGCTGATGCCTTAGGACTTAGGTACCAACTGGACAGGTGCACCCGTCTGGGAACCGTACGCCTGATGAATCTTAAATTCTGCTTCAATAGACATATTATAAGGAATTTAGGACGCCCACCTTTTGAGTACCTGATCCGGAACACAGTAGTCACCCTGTTCACATTGCCCAATCATGCAAAAGTAAGTGTTCATAATAAGGATAATTGGCTTTATGAGTTAAACCCACCTGATTATCCAGCCACTCCTGAAACACCTCAGTCTCACAGGATAACAGATGATATAATGACCGCTGTTGAAACTGACCCCGAGACACCTCCTGGATACCATGACATTGACCCAACTGACAAAGTTCATGAAACCCCTGGAGCGAATCACGGAGAGTACGCTAACAACTTGCAGAACATCATGCACACTCTCAATGCCTATCAAGCTGACATTAATCTATTCAGAGAAGACATTAAGAGTATGCGATTGGACATCGTGGGATTGACTGACATGGCCTGCGAACAATTCTATCATCTGGACTCCGCCATCGAAGACCTGAAGAAACGCCTTTGAACCGGCTATCAGTGATTTAGTTTATTAATTCTTTTCTCATTATTTTTTATCATTATTTTCATTTCCAGTTAAATTTATCTTTCGCAACGATTTCATAACATAATTTGAGTTTATGTAATTTCAGTTTTTCTTTATGCCGTGCACTTTTTATTTCAATTGATTCTTCATTTTAGCAGCTTAAATAATTTTTCTATTTCTTTTCTATACACTGTGTGACCATATACTGTATGACTGCACTATTTTGTCTTAAGTTCGTATACTACTGTGTCGCAAATGCTATATACTATGGTGTGTGTTCATATAAGTGCTACTAAATAAAATGAACTATTATTAATTTAAAAATAACGTGAGACAATGTGCTTTTCTGGGAATTATTCAGCACCACACAGCCTCACGGTCGTCACGCCCCACTTACGATCGTGACATGCTCATTTAGCGCGTCACGACCGTCACGATCATGTCACGACCGTGACGACCTCTATTACAGAGATCGTGAGAAACAGAACTGTTTCTCATCGTGTCCACTCTTCTTCTCCCTCCATAACCTATCTAAAACACTCCCCACTCATTCCCAAACCGCCAAAACCTCTCCACTACCCCATTAATCCACCATTACCATTAACCATTTCAATTCCAATGTCCCGTATTTAACCCGAACACCAACCCCCCTCATTCTACCACTCTTCCTCCAAAACCTCACAAAAATCCTTCCACCCTCACTCTTCACATTTGCATGTTATGGATTCCATCATTTTCAGAGAAGGAGAAGCCGGAGAAACCCAGCGAGACCGTTTCGTCCGCTTCCAGAACCGCGGTCTGCAACCCACCCGGTACATTTCCACCGACTGTCTGCAAGAACTCGGTATGCTGTCCAGCGTCCAAATCTTACTGCAGAAGGTCGGCCTGTGGGACCTCTGTCGTCAGCCACAGCCTACTTTCGAACTTCTGACGCTGGAGTTCCTCAGCTCTTACAGCTACATCACCTCTCATGGTTCTCAGAGTCAACTTACCGGCATCGTAACATTCAGACTGCTTGGCCGGGAGTTCAACCTCACACAAACCAGGATTGCCGAGCTGTTAGGTTTCGAGCACGGTACCGAAGCCCACCGTCGCGTGCCCGACAACTTCAGTGAACAAGCATTCGCACTGTGGCACGACCTTACCAACACCCGTGCGACCACCTTCCAGAGCCTCAACGCCACACACATCCACAACCCGGCTATCCGCTACTTCCACCGGGTCCTCTGCAACATAATCTTTGCTAGAGAGAGCAACCACAAGCTCAACTCAAAGGAGCTTCTGTTTTTATACTGCGCCCTTCATGACGAGCCAATCAACGCTGCCCCCTTTATGCTCTACCACATCCAGGCCATCGCGCACCGAGGCTCATCCCCGTTCTTCATTGGCGGCATTGTCACCACCCTCGCCATTCAGCTGGGGCTTGGTGACGCGCTCGCTGATCTGCCGCACCTCGCCGCCGATTTCCTGACCATGAGCTACTGCCGGTCCGCCCACCTGATCGCGCAGCGGGAGGATGGCAGGTACAGTCCTGTCGTCAATGGCACCGTTTTCCACCACATCACTCTGCCGTCCCGCACACGCATCGACCCAGAAAACCGAGCCAACTGGCTCTTTGCCTTACCAGCTGCTGCAGATCACGCCCCGGTACATGATGATCAGTCAAACGCCCCAGTGGACGAGATGCAGGACGCCATGGATGCAGCTGAGCATGCCCAGGACATCCCCGAGACTTCCACCAGACAGCAGGCGGCTCCCGCTGCCACACTTGAGGACGTCCTACTTGCGATCCACCAGCAGAACCTGATGAACGCAGCACTAGAGCGTCAACAGAAGGCACAGTACGACGCTCTGCTCGGCACCATTGCTGCCAACCACGCGGCCACCAATGAACGGTTTGGAGAACTTTTCGGCGAGCTCGAGGCGCTCCGCATCAGCATTACTGCTACCTCCGGCACCGGCTCTGATCCCGACGCGACTCCCTCCAGACGCCGCTCTCGCACCAGAGGCCGAGCCCGCGATCACCAGCAGCAGTAGTTTACTTTTATGTTGTTTTTCAGTTTTAGTCTTGTACTGTATTTGTCCCGCTATTATATCACAACATTGAGGACAATGTCTGATATAGTGTGGGAGCGGTACTTTTCATTTCAATGTACTTTCAATTCTTTTGTATTCCTTTTAGAAAATCAATGAAATGAGCAAATCTGTGCGTTATTTTCTTTAATATCGAGTTTTCCCCGATTATTAAGCCATACTAGAAAAATCCTTAAATTACTCGCATTACCCGACTTACCACCGAATGGTTCGTAATTACGAAGCCGGGAACGATTAAACAAGACCAATACAATCTTGACATCTTCGACCCCCTGCTTAAGAAATTCCATCCCGATCACTATTGCGAGTGCACCTTTAGTTTCAGTTCAAAAGTAACCCCCAGTAGTTTATACTAGCAGTCAGCACCGTCTGAACACAAACAACGTGGGGAGCCGATGAATATAAGCGCTTGATACCTAATCAATAATGATCCTTCGTATCTCAATGCAAAATGAAAAGAGATTGCACCAAAGTACACGGTCGCAGATAAGAAACGAGAAATATGAGAAGGACTCCGTTTCGGGTTGGTTCAGAGGTACTGGTTCTGAACTCAGTAGGGCGTGCTACGGCTCGATCCCCCACAACCTCCGCATCGGATAAAACATGAAGGGGTTACCACACTCGTGTACCAGACCCCGTGCTAAAAAAAAAAGGATCAAAATCGCTAACCGGCTACTCCACTACGTGCGTGCGAAGGCAAAGGGCTTAATGTGACTGCGCTAGAACGAACCGGGTGAAATAAGATCGAAAAACTCTAGGTGAAATCGCAATGTGATTGCCGATTGTTTCGCTTGACGGGAAGTCGACGACATAGCCTGTTGCTTATGTCATTAGTGTATCGGTAGTGTTCTATCAAAGTACCGGACTATCCGACAGAACGATCCACCAGACGGTTTGTTATGAGTATGCGCGAATAAAATCTTGTCCGCCGATTTTCAACCAACTATTTGCTTGAGGACAAGCAAAGGTTTAAGTTTGGGGAAGTTTGATGACGAGAAAACGCATCGGTTATATCGCTAGATTTCATTGACTTTTACCGCGCATTCACCGTTTTAACGCTCGATTCCTCGAGTTTTTCTTACTATTTTGCAGGTACATCGATATGTGAGGCCAAATCATGAATTAAGAAGAAAAGAACAAAGAAACCACAAGAAATGAAGCAAGACAGAAGCCTGCATAAACTCTGCATAATTTGTTACGACCACGGTCGTTACAAGGGTGTCACGACCGTGACACCTTACTTTGGGCCATCACGACCGTGAGGAAGTAGTCACGACCGTGACACTTGAAAACATCAAACAACGAGCGTGAAGACCTTGTCACGCCCGTGACAAGGATATAACTTGATTTTTTTGACTCAGACTACGTCAAGCCACCAGTGAAGCCCACTCCTCCTAGTAATTCTCCTCAAGGCAGCACGTGAGGGAGACTTCTCCCATTTTCTGCTGCCACTTTCCAACATTTTCTCAACCACTTCAGCAAAGCCCAAGAAGCAAAAGACCAAGGACCAGCCCATTGGAAGCTCTATAAATAGGACCAGCTCAGGAGGATTCAGGACAGACTTCAGTATCCAAATTTCCTGCGGAAGCTCTGCCGAATTACCTTACCATCAGAATTATTATTCCAGCATTTTATTTCCTGTCTTATTTTATTTGTATCCAAACCAACCGTGTAACAATTTCCAACATTAGGGAATTGTTATACTTTTATTTGTTTCCAGCCTTCAGCATTCGTTTTAATTTTTATTTCCGCCTACTCCAAGCCTTCCGGTCTGTGGAAGAAGGAGTCGACTCAGATATTTGTTAATCAGGTTTTTCAATTATTGCAATTTAATTTATTTATAATGTCTATTTATTTTTCTGCCATTAGTAAGTCAATAATTAACTCTGAGTCTGATTTAACCTCGATGAGTAGCTAAATACCTTAGGGCGGTATGTAGTTATAACTAACTTAACCGGTAAAATATAACCATGGGCTAAAATAATTAATCGCTTAACATTCTGGCTGATGCTTTTTTATTGAATTCGACCTTTTCGTTACGAGAGTAAGAAAAGGGTATTAGGTTGGGTCAAGACCACGAGAGTGTGAGATTTTAACCAGATAGCTAAAGTTAGGCATTTAAATTAAATACAGTGAGAGCGCTTTAAGATAAATTAGAATTATTTAGTTTCCAAAAATTACCTCTAAACACTTATGGGCTAGCGAGAGCAGGCATAGGGCTTTAGGGATAAGATCTGATTCAAGACCACGAGAGTGTGAGTTGAGGGTATTCAAACTAGTAATCTCTACCGAATAGATTAAGTGAACATCTTTATAAGCCTAGGTTAGATTGACCCACCTAAGTTAGTATAATTACATACCGACCGTCTTAGTATTATTTTATTAAAAACTTGAATTTAATTCCGCCTTCAATAGTCTTAGAAAACCAACAACAATCGTGACAACTATTCGCCTTAGCTAAACTAGAAGTTCATCTAGCACTAAGTAACGATAGAATCCCTGTGGATCGATAATCTTAAATATTACTTCGATAGGCTGTGCACTTGCAGTAAGATACCGCTAGACGCATAAGTAGACACGTCTTTAGCCCATCAATAGATAGCTCGAGCAATGTCTTGTTCTTTAAGGTTTCCTTCCAAGAAAGGGAAAGGAGATCCATCCAACATAGGTAACCCCACCAACTGAGACTAAGGTAGGCAACAGCTGATAATCTGGGAAAGTAAAGCAACGATAATCCGGATCATAGAACTGTAACAAGGTAGAAAGAAGTCCTTCATCTACTTGAAATCCTAACAGAGGTAACAACCTTCCATATTTTTTTTTGAATCCTTCTTGATCTTGGACTAAAGCTCCTAACTTCCTTAGGTCATCCAACTTAAGACTCTTAAAATAATATTTCAAAGTATGTTTTCTATGGTGATCCATGGTATTCTGCAATATTCATAAGTAGCGTTTGAATTCCATGAAATGTAATGTCATGTGATGCTTTATGGATGCAATGCACAAATGTACACAAGTCCTAGGTTAAGGTATATGAGCAGATTCAAGGTCTACCCATCCCTATAAGGTATGTACTAAGGTTAGTTGTACCTGCAGAACAAGGATTCTAAAGCGGTGCCCAAAGTCATCAGTCCATCTTTCGGATATTATCAATTTCTCAACTGACTTGGTGGTTAATAATATTCAAAAGAGAACCTCTTTTGAGTGTAGTATCGCGTAGAAACTATTTTGGGAATACTTCCTTATAGTCCCCGCACTACGTCCTAGATAAGGCCAAGGTGGTGTTAAGGTAACTACGGTCCCGAGTATCACAGGCTCCCATCGAAGATGGTAAGTGTTTTCATGAATACTCGTTCAACAGAACTACCTTTCAAAAAGGCCTCAACTGAGCGGTGATTCTCAAGTCAACTTGGTCGGGAATCACTCCCTATAAGCCTCGTCGAATATATCACCTCCTATAATAAGTTCACTCAAGTCCGGGTGTAGGACTTATCTCACAACAAAGTAGATACCCCAAGCAAGGTACAATATGAATATATATACAAGCAAGCAAATAATGAAGTAAATAGTAAAAATAATAAACAAGGTAGGGGTAACCCTTAAAAATTATGGCGTCCCCAGTGAAATCGCCATTTTCTGTTGCGGTTAGAATAGGATATCAAATTATTAATTAATTTGAATCGTAAATCTTTGATTCACAACCGATCTTTGATTTATCCGAAGGAAATGGTCAAAAGAAGGAAAACCTAATTTCTGCATCGTAAACAATGCGGGAGAGATCTAGGTAAGAGGTTGGTTAAGCTTAGGGAAAGTACTAGCACCATAAACCTCTGTAGTACTCTACATGAACTTTTTGTTTATTATTTACTATTTGCTTTTTTTATCTGCTTTAAGGTATATTGCTAAGGGTTAAAGTGACAGAAAAGACCTAAGGGTTAGTCCTAAGTTTACTCGCCAAGATTCGCATCTTGTGCCTACCTATCCTGGATAGGGGATTGAATCAGAGTAATCGTAGTGCCCCTTGAAAGGGAGGTTAGAAACTTCTTGACTGTGGTCAAGGATTCAATGGGGAGTAAGCGTTCTTAAGGAAGCGCTTACGTGGAGTGCGGCGACTCCTATTTTTACGTTGAAAAGTTGAACTTTAAGACTAGGGTAAACTAAATGTTCCACGGCGGGAAACCCTAAACCGGAGTACGGCGACTCCTTGACCTAATGCTAGGGTAAAGGGTATTTTCGTCCACGACGGGACACCTAGGCAATTAGGGTTTGAATTGAATGTGTCAAAGGAGAGGACTATTGACTCGGCGGTCAAACTGTTAGACCTAATCCTTCGGAGGGTTAACTGTAAATGATACAGATGATAAGTTATTATATGGCATAATCGAAATATGAGAAAGCGTAAAAAGGTGCGAAATTGAAAGCAAATTGCAACGATAGCCTCGCATAAATTACAAACCGAAAATAAAAAGCAAGAACAATAACCGCGACGATGGTCTCGCATAAGTACAATCGAAAACTAAAAATGCTAAAAAGTACAGGCAAAACGGAAAGTTAGTAATCATGTGCCACAAGAGATACGAATGTCAAAGGACCATTAACGGAAACGTTAACCACTTTTTGTTTTAGCATTCTTTATGTTAGCAATTAAGTTTTAAGAAGGACAAAAAAACTTTAAGATTAAAGGAAAATCAGTTTTAATTTTTATGTTTTAAAATGGCTAGTAAAACTTTTAATTTGCTTTAAAATATTTTTAATTTTGGGAGGAAAAAAATCATTTAGTTAATATGTTTTTAAGAAAAGTTAGAATTTGAAATTTTAATTAGGAAATTAACTAAGTTTTTCTTTATTTCCTTAAATGGGTTAACAGTTAGGTTTGTAATTATATGAAAAAAATAATTTTAAGTTTTAATTATAAAAAAGAGTTTTTTTAGTTTTTTTTTTTATGAAAAAAGAGTTTTATGTTTTTTTAAAAAAAGGTCTACAATTGGGATTTTATTAAAAGAAAGGTTAAATCTAAAAAATATTATTTTTTGAACTAATTACACTTATTAAACAATAAAATAAAATAATAAATGAAAAAAATGAAGAAAAAGGAGCAATAAGAGAGGGGAGAGGGGCGGAAGTCCTTACTGAGACATCTTTTAGGGTTTTTTCAAACCCTTCACCTTCTCCTTCAGTAGTCGGCGGCGCCTCCATTGATGAGGTTTCCTGAGCTTCGAGCTTTCTGGCTTCTTCTTGGCTTGCATGTCCTCTTCTTCTTCTTAATCTCCTTTTCTGGCCCTATCATCTTCTTGGAAAAAAACAAACACGAACAAAAGTCCGGTGAGGCTTATGTTTTGATGCCGGTAACGATCCCTGAGGTTGTTCACTTCCGCGGTTGAGTTTCAAGGATGACGATGGTGATGGACTTTTGTCCGTCTGAGTCCGGTTGGGTTCCGTTTGAATCGATCTCGTATCTCCTTCTGATGGCGGCGCATTCGTCCGATCTTTTTCCAGTTTAATCAGACGATGATGGAAGCTGAGGCTAGCGATGGGTTACCCGCGGACGGTGATTAGTGACGCTTCTCGTCCGTTTATGGACGATGACGGTGTTGCCGCCGGTTTTCGCGGTTATTTTCCTGACGCCGATGATGTTCTTGATCTTCTAGGTTTCGTTACTTTTGTGATGAATCCTTTTTTCTGGCCGCCGCGAAAGCTTCTTTTTGAACCTTCTTTCTGCGGATGATGATGATGAATCTTCAAGATTCTCTGAATCCCCTTTTCTCCTCCTGAGAAATCCCCCATTTTCTTCAACTGATGGTGATGATTTATATCGTTCGAACTTTTCATTTCCTTTGGGTCTGGGCGTTCAGTTGTTGCGATGTTCATGTTGCTAATTTTCCTGCTTTTTCTATTTTGATGGTTCAGAAACAGCTGGAATTTCGGATGATTTTCTGGGGATTTGGTTGCTGCTGCGACATTGTTGCCTTGATTGTTTGCGATTTTCTTGCCTGGAAAATTGTTGCTGGAACTTGCTGGTTTCCAGGAAATGAGTTTGATCTGTTTTAGTTCAGACTTCGTTTGGAAACTTGTTTGTGGGATGTTTGGCTAAAAAGCAATTTTGGATAAGTTGCTTTTTAAAAGTGCTTATTCTAAAAATCACTTTTCTGGAAAATCACTTTTCTCTCTCTCTCTCTCTCTCTCTCTCTCTCTCTCTCTCTCTCTCTCTCTCTCTCTCTCTCTCTCTCTCTCTCTCTCTCTCTCTCTCTCTCTCTCTCTCTCTCTCTCTCTCTCTCTCTCTCTCTCTCTCTCTCTCTCTCTCTCTCTCTCGAAAAAGAACAGATATTATCGGATTTACCGAGGTCGAGAAAAACAAGTCAGGAGCTGGCTTCGACTTCGTCGTTGCCCTCCCGACACACCCGATGATGAGAATTTTCTGAGGGTGTCGGAGCCCGAAAAAACCAAATTGTTAACCTTAACGTTTTCACTGTTTGTTGATTTTTCTTGCAGATTCGAAGGAATAAAGTCGGGACGTGGAAAATCGGACTCGAAGGATAGTTTAGTAATTTAGGAACTTAGGAAAAAAATGTAATTTAATTCCTTTGTAATTTCATTCAAAATAAATAAATAAAAATAGAATTCAATATATAAATTCAATCTCTTTTTATTTTCTGATCGCATTCACCACTTGAACTAAATCGACTAATTCAACCGATTAAACTTACTAATCACATTTAACTAATTAAATTTAACCGATTAAATTTCTCCGATTAAACTCGTCCAATTGACATCATCCGCTTAATTCACTTGACCCGACTAAATTACTCCAAATAAACTTAAGCAATTAAATTCTTTTAATTAGATTTAATTAATCAATCTTCTCCAGATAAATTCGTTTGAATAAGCTTGCCCGACTACATCCGTGCCAACAATTCACCTGACTTCATTTTCCCGACTATGTTCAACTGGTCGACCTCATTCAAATAGATCAACCTGGCTAACTTCCAACGATCCAAACTTGTCTGATTAAAAATCCACCTGACCCAATTCCTCACAATGTTTGACCATTAACCACCGAGCTCAACCAACCTTTCGCAAGTCGATTTGCATCTGATATTAAAAGTGAATATGGCCTCGACCAGATAAGCAGAGAAACCCAATTTAAACGGTAAAATGAAACGGCCTCCCGTGTTGAACTTTCAGATCGAGTTTCAACTAAATAAATCACAGGACTCGGAGATGGAAACCCTAATCACTTGAGAAATGCCTGAAGACGACTCAGCTTCATAATTTGTCGACAGACTGTCATTAATGACCATTTTGCCCTTCATAAGTTAAAGAGCGCCCAGCGTGATTTTTCTCTGCAGAATCAACAGACTACACAAACTTGTTAGTGGTTAGTTAAATGCAATGCAAAATGAGATGGAATGCGAAATGAGTCGACCAATCTAAGGGTCAAAATTTAGGGTATTACAGCCAGCTCATTAAAAGATACTAGAGGAGGAGCAGACACGGTTAGGTCATGCTGAGGATGTCTTGCCTAGATGTCGTCGGAGATTGCGCAGGTAGACATTAACAAAGTTATATTCCCTGATGGGTCTAATGTGAGGTAGGCCCTAGATGCCATCATAACAGAGGCACATGGGACATTGTTGTATCGGAGACATCACCGGAAGACAAGGAGATTGATAGACGAGGAGGTAGACAAGGTAGAAGAGAGGTAGTCAGACGTACACAGTAATGTCTTAGTATATAGTATTACTATGTTTTGTACTTTATTTTGATATCATACTACTGTATTGATCTCGATTGTATGGTATTTTTGACATTTATTGATATTGTGTGTGTGTGTGTGTGTGTGCGTGCGTGCGTGCGTTCTTCATCTTAGTACTAGTAAATAAAATATAACATAAAAGGTCAAATTCGGATACGTTATGGAGATGTATTCTCCAAAATATTCACAGAAATGCATCTCGAATCCGATTCAAGTGTATAAGGGCTTTTGAATATAATTTATTGTATATTTCAAATTGTTACAAGAGATACATTTCTAAAAATATTCATTCAAAATTTAATGCGTCTAAAAATATATCTCAAAAAATTATAATCATTTAAATTAGTTTGAGTGGTGGGTAAGATACATAAAGGTGCATTAAAAAAAAATTGAAAACAGCAATATCATTTTTCTGTAATCAAGAAATATATGTGACGTCCACATATAGCTCGTCTGATATTGGTTCATTTGAAGAGAAAAAAAAGGATGAAAATCAACACTGACTATTGAATGTCATTTACAAATGTGTAATTCATTTATACAAATTTGCACCAGTTCTAGAAAACATTTTGTACTACTGCCTATCTAGCATTGAAAAAAACAATAGTTCAATCCTCGAATACTAGGATGTTTCATGTTAGCCAAAAACTAAAGTATATCTGTTTTGCATTTAGTTTTCAAGAAAGCCTTAGTATGTGTTCGGTTTCGTATTAGAAAACCAAATCACGTTAAAAAACCACATCCCAATGCAACAGCTTTTGAGTTGATATGGTTTTTTATCGTGATTTTGATCAAGTTGATGGACATCCAAACACACATAACAAAACATCCTTTAATCAAAATCCATTGCTTCGCTCTCTACTTCTGCATCGTCAATATGTTCCTCCAAGTTCACCACAATCTTGCCACCGGCAACTTTCCTCTCCTTCTTTGGAGGATCCAAATCATTCTCGTTAATCTCCTTCAAGACTTTTTCACCTGAATCACAGGGCTTTGAAAACTCCATCTCCTCATCCGGCATGAGATTTTCATCACTCTTAGCACTTAACTCTTCAGAACTCTCCTCCATCTGCTGCTCAGTCTGTCGCTGGAGTGATTCTATGACACCCATCATTTCTCTGTTTACCTGACAAAAAACAAAAATAAACAAAACCAAGACTTTTTTTATGTAGAGCAAAACAACACTTCAAATAGAATAAAATGCAATTACAGCTATTTCACTAAATATTTGCAACAAAACTTCAAAGATTATCAAATGCATAGACACTACACTGTCAATAATATTTTAAGAGTGCCTAGTGATTTGAAACAAAACTTTGATCATTATCAAATCCAGACACTGTCAATATTAAGCACCTAAAGACATCATAGTATACAATAAATTCCATAATGAATTACATGTTTTAAAAGTGGTTTTCCGGTTTTATGGTAAATTATGAATACTAGTCATTTCATAGTAAATTAGGAATACAATTAAAAGAAATTCAATAAGGGTTCAATTTGGAGAATAATAATCCAATGTAATCCAAAAGTTGAAAAAAGGCTGATAACAATATAATTATTGATCACATTACAAATAAGCAAAGTAATCCAAATGTTGAAAAAAGGCTGATAACACTCACTTCAAAGTTCGGTCACAAAACAAAACTCACTTCACAGTGAAATCAAGCAGTTTTTTTTCACAAACAACTATTTTAACAAATGTGCAGCAGTACCTGTGAATTCTGAAGATAATCAGCTATATCAGCTAATCACTTCACAGTTCACAATGAAATCAAGATGTTTGTTTATTAACATATATTTTAACACATGTGCAGTAGTAGTACCTGCGGATTCTGAAGATAATCAGCTATATCAGTTGAACAAGTAGGGCATTTCATAATGTTCTTCCGTGTCCGCAAAGAGCGTCCACTTTGAGATGACCTCTGTCTGATATAGCTTTGGCCAGAAAAGGCATCCTCCAGGCAGGCTTTGCAGAAGTTGTGAGCACAAGGAGTAGTAAGAGGTGAAGACAACACTTTGTGACATATATTGCAACCAAAATCTGCAAAAATATTGAGCATGGAGGCAACACTATATTAACTTAACAAGTCCACTTACTTCTATATAGTGTTTATAACAACAACAGCTTCAAATAACAATGATCATAAAAAAAAGGGGAAACAAGGTTAATTGTTATCACCAAGGATTATATACCTTTCAACAGCGTATTCTTGCTTTTGGAGGACACCCTTTTTCCCGTTTTCTTACTTAGTGGTGGGGGCTTCTTCCACAACCAGCAGCCCTTTTTCTCCTGAAATTTAGATAAATGCACACACTGAGAGACCTTACAAAATCTATAGAACAGCAAAGTTGGAAGGGAGAAAAACATTAGCCTACCAAATAATTATCCCAAAATCTAGAATCAATTATTGTGATCATATCTTACTATGTACAACAATAATGTCTAGAAAACAATGAAAAATTGTAACAAACAAAAGTGAAAGAAACACCAACACATCAAGAAATCTAAGAAAAACGGATCAGCTGGCATGGCAGACACCACTTACATCAAAGTCCCAGGATGGATCACTCTTTCTTTCAGTAATGTCAATTGCATCCTTAAACTCCTTAATTATAGGCAGTGAACGGGGACGGTCTCCGGATAAATCACTGCAGATCAACAAAATGAATAAAAGTGATCAAGTTCTATACTTCCACCTATATATTAGTATACACACACAAAAGGAAATATAAAAATCGAGGAACTAAAACCAACCTAGTCCATGGAGCTGGCTCATTGTCACACCTCACAAACAAATACCTGCAAACCTTATGACCCTATCACAGAAAGATTCCCGGTCAATACTAAAGTTTAAACAAATGATAATCGATGACTAAGGTTTAAACAAATGATAATCAATTAGGTCTATCTCAATGTACTTAGTTGAATAAATGCAATGATTGGTTATTAAAACCAATAATGATACTTACTTGTATTCCCATTTTGCGCCAGCATTTCTCAATTCTATAAACGCCGTCATATCTCACTCCTCCTTCTGGTGCATAAGAGGAACGTTTCTCTTTGTGGGACCTGAATCCAATAAACAGATCCATAAACAAAATGCATGAAGAATCATCACATTGAAATTTGAAACTAAATAAATAAGGAATCAATCAATCAATAAAAACAGACCTAACAACACGAACAGGATAACCTTTTCGACAACTGACTCTCAAAGCCTCATTCGAACTCTCAAACTTCTGATCAAAAGACTGATCTTTATTGGTCCGTTTGTTACCACTGAGATCTCTTCCACCACTTCCAGTATAAAGAAACCACTCACCATGATCCTCATCATCAACATAACCACCAGAAAGAGCAACAGACTGAGCACCATGAGTACTCTGACCAGCAATCCCAGCAACATGTGGAAAATGAGCCCCCCATTGCCTACATTCCATCCTATCCTCCCACGAATCACCAACAAGAACCCCTCGGTTCCTCGTTGGATCATTCTCAGCAACAATCGGTCCAAAATGATCTTTAGGAATCGTCACAAATATCTTCCCACTACACGCATTCGCCTTCCCTGTTTTCTTGGCTCTCTCCGTAGTAAAAGCAGTATCAGGAAGCTCATCATTATGAACAGTGTGATAAACTTTCGAACCGCCGCTCCCTCCAACACCACTTTCCGATCTCGCTAGCTTCACATTACGAATTGCCATCGCCAACTGAGAATTAATTCGCGGATTACTCACCATCTTCGCCGGAATCGGAGTTCTACAATTCGAACAAGTGGTCTTTCCTTGCCTAATACATTTCTCAAAACACTTCAAACAAAAATTGTGCCCGCACGGAGTCTTAACCAACAACAGCAACAACCACAACAACAACAAATAGAAACTCAATTTCAAATAATAATATCACAAAATTGAGAATAAGTAATTAATAATTTCAATCACAATCAGCGAATAGAAAGAAAACAAATCATAAAACGAAAGAAACTAACCGTAACAGGTCTCTCCAGTAACTGCATGCAAACGGAGCAATTGAGGCTCCCATCGAAGATATCAAGATAATCATTGCAGCCTTTATTGATGGTTTCACTTTCAGTAGAAGATCCACCAACGAGTTCTTGGCGTTTTTTCGCTTTTTCCTCATCGGTAAGCGACGGATCGTTCTCAATGGCGCGAATTGAGGAAACCAGATCACCGGCGATGGACGGAGCAAGCGAATCGGCGGCGAGGTTTGGTTGAGAACAATCAGGGCATTCCCAATCGACAATAGAGGTGGGAGCGAGGGGTAAACATGTAAAATGCCACGGAGTTATGCATGTTATGCAATGGAGAGTTTCGGTTTCTAGAGGCTTCTGTTTGCATACCATGCAAACGCCATTGGAGTCGCAGGGAAACTGCGCCATTTTTTTTTCTCTGTATTTTTATTTTTTTGAGATGAAAATGATTTAATTTAAAGGTTTTTTTTTCCTCCTTTTTATAGTGATATTTTTAATCCAATTTTCACTAGAGAGGGAAGGGGGGTTTGAATTTCTACTCATTTTTAAGATGTTTTTTTTTTCTCGATCTCTTCGTCTTCTTCGGTTTCTCCATATTAGTTTAACTTTTAGTTTATTTTAGCATTTATAATTGAATGAGTTAGTCAAATTATTTAAAGCCAATTTAGGTGAAACAAATCTTGATCATGATTTATTTACCTTTAAACTAAATTCTAAATTATAAAAATACTTTATGACCTTCCATTTCAATAGCCGACTGTTGTTTCTCTAATTAATTTTTTACATGTTCACGAAGAGGCGCAAAAGAAATTTATTATTCTCAAAATATAAATGTATTAAGAAGAGAAAATAAATATTGCTAAAAAAATTTAAATGGAAAAATTAAAATATTGTTGAATTGTAATTTTTTTTGTGTTAAATTGTGAGTGTGAAAATGTCAAAGGAGTGTATCTTGATAGAAATTTTGACTTAGATCAAATTTTATAGTGTTTATATAATTAAGTATTTTGGGTCTTGCTTAAGGAGCGATCAAGCTCAAATCTATAAATAGGGAGTAATTATATTATGTATTGTAACAAAAACAGAAACGCAGTTGCACAATTGAATAATATTTCTCAGTTTGAGAAGCAGTAGAAAATCTTTTCTTCTTTTCCTAATTTGCCTAAACTTTAATTTCTTTCTTCTCCAAAATTTCAACTTTTCTTTCTTCTTCCATTAAAATTGTGCAGCAAGAATAATCTTTCAATCAAGGTTGGTTGATTCACTCGAGTAAAGAGTGTGGAACAAGAGGAATTCGATCGGTGTGATTGAATCTTGTTCATCAAGATTGTAGCGGAATTCTCCATGTGTTTTGGTGAATTTCTAACATCTGGTATCTAAGCACTGGCTAAGCAATTTGTGGGAAGCAAAACACGATGGCAATGACGACGAATCATCCGAATGGACATTTTTCGGCGAATCGCCCAATTCTGAAGAGGCATGATTATGAGAATTTGTGTAAACAGATGAAGGTTGTTTTTTGTTGTCAAGATCTTTGGGATCTTATGAAGAAATGAGTAATACTACTTGCAGAAAATGCGTCGGATCAAGAAAACGTTGTCTACAAAGAATTGAAGAAAAAAGATCATAAAGCTCTCTTTATAATTCATATAATTTCGAAAATGGCAGTGATGTAGAATCAGCGAAAGAAGCATGGGAAATCTTGGAGAAATCGTTTGGAAGCGCAGAGAATGTGAAAGAGGTGAGGTTACAAACTCACAAAATAACATATGAATTACTTCATATGGAAGACAATGAAAGCATAACAAATTTGTTCACTAGGGTTACAAAACTGATGAATCAAATCAAGGTATGTGGAGGAGTGTTGACCTCAAGATCAATTGCTACAAATATCTTAAGGTCATTGGGTCTAAAGTTTGACCACGTGATAGTAGCCATAGAAGAGTCGAAAGATCTGTCAACATTAACAAAGAAAGAGCTTTAAGGGACGCTTGAGCCTCAAAAACAAAGAATGACTGAAAGAGCTGCAAGTAAGTCGAAAAAGGATATGACTTTGCAGGCGCAATCAACAAGAGAAAAGAAAGGCGAAGGGAAATGGTTCGATAATAAAGGAAGAGGATGTCGCAATAAATCGACTGGTCGAAATCAGCAAGAAGGAGGTTGGTCGAATCAGAGAAGAACCTCATACCAAAGTAACCAAATAGGTGGTGTTGCTGGTAGAGCTAGAGGCGATGGTCGAAAACCTGACAAAAGTCACGTTCAATGTTTCAATTGTCAGAAGTATGGTCACTACTCTAGTGATTGTCCTGAAAAGCAAAAGAATCAAGACAATGATGCAAAGTTTGCAAAATATGAAGAAAAAGAAGATATGTTGTTGATGGTCACAACAAAAGGTGAAGAAAGATTCAAGGACTAATGGTATTTGGACTCAGGGTGCTCATCACACATGATTGGTAGGAAATATTGGTTTGTCAACATAAAATCCTCAAAATATGGTGAAATTTGCAAATGACAATACTCTACCAGTTGAAGGTATTGGTGATGTTTTGATTATGAGGAACGATAGAAAAAGATCAGTAATTTCCATTGTGTTTTACACACCAGTCTTGAAGAGTAATTTGTTCAGCATAGAGAAGTTAGTCAAAAATAACTACAAAATGTCAGTTGAAGAAAGATGATGAGATTTTTCGACTCAGGAGGAAGGTTAATCTTGAAGACTCTCATGTCTCAAAATAGAACCTTCGGGATTGAACTTAATATGATGGAGCACAAGTATCTTGCAACTACAACTAGTAGGGATGAATGGTTATGGTACTATAGACTTGGTCATCTCAACTTCAAAGACATCAGAGATCTGAAGAGAAGAAATATGGTTTCAAGATTACCAGAAACCGACATTCCAAATGAAGTGTGTGAAGAATGTGTGTAGGCGAAACAACACAAGAACAATTTCAACAAGGATACAGGAAACAAGTCAAAGGCAGTCCTTGAAGTCATATACTCTGATGTATGTGGTCCTATCCAGGTGGATTCAATTGGAGGTAAGAGATACCTTATCATATTCATAGATGGTTTTAGTTGAAAACTGTGGACTTATCTGATCAAGAAGAAAAGTGAAGTGCCGAAGTATTTGCCAAGTTTAAATCTATGGTCGAAAGACAAAGTGGTCGAAAGCTCAAGACTTTAAGGAGTGATGGTGGTGGAGAGTATGTATCAAAAGACTTCAACACATTATGAGAGAAAGAAGGGATTGTGCATGAGGTGGTGCCACCATACACTCCACAACAAAATGGGACTGCAGAAAGGAAGAATAAAATCATCATGAATATGGTGAGAGGTGTGTTGAAAGGCAAGCATCTATCCAAAGAATTATGGGGAGAAGTTGTGTCGACTGCAACATATATTTTGAACAGATGTAAGATGAAAACACTAGAAGGAATCATGCTAGAATAATGTTAGTCTGGTGTCAATCCTAGCATGAGTCATTTGAAGGTATTTAGATTTATAGCACATAGATATGTGCCAAATCAGTTGAGAATAATCTTGATGATAAGTCAGGTCAAATGATCCTAATAGGATATCATTCGATTGGAGGATACAAGTTGTTCAACTCAGTGAACAAGCAAGTAGTGATCAGCAAGGAAGGAATCATATATGAGTTTAAGGAATGAGATTGAACTGAAAATGCAAATAAGGCTTCAATGAGAATCTTATGTGAAGAAGAAAGTAAAGTCAAAAGAGAAGTTTGACAAGAAGAAGTCGGAGGCCAAGCAAGCATAAGCAGACCTCAAAGAACAAGACATATGCATGCAAGGTTGCAAGAATGTGTGATTACGTCAGATGATGTGGTCGATGATGAAGGTAAACTGCTACACTACACTTTTTATGCAGATTTCGAACCAGTTAATGCAATTGAGGCATTGAATGATTCTAAGTGGAAGAAAGCAATGGATGAAGAACTAAAGCCCATCGAAGTTAACAATAATTAGTAATTTATCTAATTGTCTCAAGGAAAGACGAAAATCGATGTGAAGTGGGTATACAGAATGAAGTTGGAAACCTTTGTATTTTTTCCGTATTGATAATGTGATGACTTTGTGAAAATGCGATTAATCGAGCTTCAAAAATCTAAACATTCCTGTAAAAAAAACCACAGAGAAAAAATGCTAATCTGTATGCGGGCGATGCGAATGCACATGTTTATCCATAAAGGCAAAAGGGGAGGTCAAATTTCAGGTTACGACACTTAGTGTTTAAGAATTTGAAGTATTTTTCTTGTGTACTTGAGCATAAAAGTCTCTTGCGTGTGTGCTTGAGAATTGGAAGTCTCTTGCTTGTGTGCTTGAGCATATAAGCTTCCTACTTTGTGTTTGAGCATTGGGAGTCTATTGCTTGTGTTCTTGAGCAACTTGTAGAACCTAAAACATTGGGAGTCTATTGCTTGTATTTCTTCTAAGTACATAGGGACTATACTACTCTCGGTTTGTGAGAGAAACCAAGATAACTTTGTATGTCTCATTCTTTCTTTCATTTTTTATTTATTGCTCATCACTCACCTCTGATCAATTCAGATTATATACTTTGTGTTTAGAATCTGACCAAAGCTTTAAAAATAAAGAAAAGTCTAACACAATTCAAACCCCCTTCTTGTGTTTTTCTCACCTTCAGCGAGAGGTTTTCTGCAAAAACCAAGTATTGATTTTGACGAAGTCTACTTACCTGTTGCAATGCTGGAGACAATTAGAATTGTTATGTCGACAACATCATACAGAGGGTGAAATATACATCAATTGGATGTTAAATCAACATTTTTGAATATACCTCTGGAAGAAAAAGTTTATGTCTGTCAACCACCAGGATTCAAAATCAAAGGGCATGAGTTGAAGGTGTACAAATTGAGGAAGGCTCTGTATGGTTTGAAGTAAGGCCCAAGAGCTTGGAATAATAAAATATATAACTTCCCGATCAAAGCAAGTTTCATTAAGTGTGTCTTTGAACATTGAGTGTATGTCAATGATGCAAACAATGTCAGTTAAATCATCTTATGCATGTATTTGTACGACTTGTTGATTATAGGTGCAGATGAAGTAAAGATAAGAAAAGTCAACTCGAAGATGATGCATGAGTTTGAAATGTACGACTTATGGAATTTGTCATATTTATTAGGGACAAATTTCAAAGACATGAGTAAATGAGTGTTCCTGCACCAAAAGAAGTATGTCCAAGATATCTTGAAGAGGTTCATGATGAGAAACTGCAATGCAGCTGCGACGCCATTAGAAACTAAAGCAAAGTTGAAGAAGGAGACAACTGATGAATTTGTAAGATTGTATAAATAAATAATTGGATCCTTGAGGTATCTTTGCAATACCAGGCTAGATATACGTTAAAGTGTCAGACTGTTGAGCAAATTCATAGAGAAAAACCAAGAATGTCATCTCACTGCAATTAAAAGGGTGTTGAGATACATAAAAGGTACAATTGATCATGGTGTGCTGATGACAAGGTAGAAGAAGACCAACACAGTTGCAGATGTATATGGCTACACTGATTCAAATTTTAGTGGATACCAAGACGAGAGGAATAGTACTTCAGACTATATATTCATGATCGAAGACGTTCCAATGTGTTGCACCCCAAAATTTGACCAACATTTATTCACCCATCAAGTGTTTGAAAGTTGATACCTTCATCAGAAAGTTCAAGAGATCCTCAGGGAAATTGGTTGAAACCAGAGTTGTGTGCTTCATAGCTTGAGAGTTGTGGGAGCTCCTCAGATGATTCTCAGACTTTGAGAAGGAACTTGAAGCTTTGAGAAATTTTATGAGATGTCTTGAAAGCCATCATGAAGCCCAGAGAGGTCATTATGCAAGAATTCAGAAGATTCAACCATGAATGGTAGAATTAGGGTTTGACTGGGTCAACCCTAGGTCAACTGATGATTTGGAGAGGGTTGAGACCTAATCCAAGGGCCATGAGATCATGGAATGATGTATGGAGATATTATAAAGATGATTCCTAGACTAACTCATCATGATTGAGGAGTTTGAGAAGTTTTAAGTTACGGTTTCCAAGGATTGACAGTGAAAAAACCCTAGTTTGATCCCTATCTTCCAGGAAGTTTTAGCTCAAGATGTGATTGCTATCTCATCTCCCCCACAACATGAATGTTGTAGAGCTTGTTCTTAGATTTAATTTGAGTGGTAGAAGTCCTTGATAGGATTTGCAGAGCTCAAGTTATGGTTTTGACAAATTATAGGTCATCTGAGGTGTGTGAATCTGGGTCCTTGAAAGTCACCCAACTTGCAGACAACTTTTTCCCTAGTAGGATGATTCCTATGATCTCTTGGTCAACATGAATGTTGAAGATCATCTTCTTAGATTTCTAGAGAGTACTAGAAGTCCTTGATAGGATTTGTATAACTCAACTTATGGTTTGAACAAGATAGGGGTATTTTGGTCATTTGGAAGTTATAGGTCATTTTAAGCAAAGGCCATATCTCCTATTTCCAAGCCTCAAATGAAAAAACTCAAAACATCAAATTTGTTCAAAATGGCATTTTAAGCCTATAAAAGTGGTCATGAGTTGTTGGAAAAGCTTGTAGCAAGGATTGACAAGAATGGGTGAAAATGACCTAAAAATGACTTATAACTTAAATGGATCCAAGTTGGAAATTGGTTTGGGAGATCTATGAATCCAAAATAGGTCATCCAATATGTCATTTTGAATCCAAACATCATTTTAAAAACAATGGTTTAAATACATTTTGGATTTGAGGTCTTAAAATGGGGGTTACTTTGTAAAGTTCTTTCTTGCATATTAAGGAACCTTTGAGAAACTTCACCAAAGGCAAGGCTGAGCTTGTTTTTTGCACATACACTCCCAATATCTCTTGTAAGGAGATTTTGACACAAAATTAAAGGCCTTAATGCATGAGATGAGATAATACCACATGTCATTAAAAGAGAAATTCCATGACTTTCCATTACTTTCTAGATGATTTTAGAAGCTTCTAGATTCTTCCATTAATGGTTATATATTGAGAGAATCACCATGAGATTGAGGGTTGGTGAATCCATTGGTGAAGAGTGAGGGAGAAAGGGGTATTCAAAGTTTCCTTCAAGATCAAGCAAGAATCGTGTGGACCTCTACAGGCTTCAATCATCAAAGATAGTGCAAACAGAAACCTCCACACCATTAGAGGAGTGTTTGGAAGAGGTAGCAGGCTCTGAATCCATCTGTTCACACCTCCACCATTACAACTTGATAGGTTGGTGATTCTCCTCATACCACCTTATTTATGTACATTCGATCAAGTTTCTAGGTGTAGAATTAGCATGCTAGGTTAGTTGATTAATTTCTGAGGATTAGAGGAAGATCTATGGAGTTTCATGGCAGGGTGATGGTTCTTTAATTTCCAAGACCAAGTTGTTTAGTAGGTTTTAATTGACATGTGATAGCATAGAATGATTAGGGCAACGCCATGAACAAGTTTATACCATTAGATTGAAGCTCTAGCAAGATTGATACCAGAGAAAAATGGTGAAACCCTAGCCTTCGTGCCCTCTGTTTGGGATCTATAGGGAGTGTTAGTAAAAACTATACGCATGGTTATATTCCTGGTGATTAGTAGAGCATTTTTGGTTTTAGAATTTTTAATTTTCATTGAGTATCAAGAGAGCACGAAGGAGGAGAAGTAGTGTGCATGGATTCTGCAAAGCCTGAAAACCCTAGGTGTGTTGGGGACGATGACCCTCAACCGTCCGATCGTATTGGACATTTGACTTTGTAACATCATCGTGCGGCTAGAGTTTAAAATGAAAACGGATGGAAAACTCCCAGCTGCAACGCAGCATTTTAATTAAAACTGAACCATGGGCCTCAGCAAAGCTTGCTACCCACACCCCCGCGCGGAGCCCAATCCAACTTTCAACTGAAAACCAATGCTATTTACACCGCAGCTTTAATCTTTTTCTTTTATTTTTCATTTCAATTTCTGATAGCATCTGGGCTTAGGCGTAGTTGATATCCGAACCCCCCCCTCTTGGGCCCATCTGGGAATTCAACTAGGCGCCTCTTCTAAGCGCACCCCCCTCCCCATTTATTTTAATTCTTTGATTTTCATTTCTTTTAATTTTTCTTGCATACTATAAAATTCATATAAAATCCAAAAATTGATATTTTTTAATTCTTGTTTTTTCTATAGGTTTATAATTTTGTCTAGAAAATTAATAAAAATAGAAATTCCATTTTATTTTTAGTTTTATATTTTTAGAATATTATTCTTTTAAATAGCTTTTAAATAGGTTTAGTTTGATACTCAATTTTGTAGAATTTAGTTTAGGACTTTCCCTTAATCTTTTGGAGCCATTCTTTTTGGTGTGATTAGATATTGAATCATAGTTTCCCATAGGATTTATTTCAAGATTTTTAGATTAAAAGTTGATTAGTTTAATTAGGTGAGATTAGAGTAATCATAATTAGGGTTTAAGAATGCATAGGTGAAATAATTCATTTTCTTTTGAGAGTTTTGACTTGATTTTTGGGTATGGGCATATAGGGATGTTATGGGTAGGTGTTATAGACCCTTGTAAATGATTGTTAGAATTTTCCCCTTGATCTTTATATTTTTAGATATTTTCTGAATAGGACTGATTGTATTGACTGTCTGTGTGATATTTGTCTATCTCTGGGGTTTATCTTTGGGAAATTGTTGTGGGCTTGGTTTGTTTTGAAGATCTTGTTGAAGGAGCATGATGAAGGAGAAGATTGAAGATCAAGACCCAGAGGTTGGAGCTTGTTCTCTGTTTGGGAGGTTTGAGATCCTGAAGTTTGAGGGAAATTCATGGAACTTTCCTGAGGAAGGCACTATGGAGGTCTTTCATTCTTTCTTCTCACCTCTTTCTTAAGTATCCAATGATGTTGGAGCCTTCATGTGAGTTTAATTTCTCCTGAGGAGGAATGTAAACTAATCACAGTTGTTGAGCCACATGGGATACGATTCCTAAGTGGAAGCCCCCTAGTACTTTCCTGAGGAAGGTCCTATGGGTCTGGTCACTTAGTTCCCTTAGTTCATCTAGGACTTCTTAAGTATCCAATGATGTTGGAGCCTTCATGTGAGTTTAATTTCTCCTGAGGAGGAATGTAAACTGATCACAGTTGTTGAGTCACATGGGATACGATTCCTAAGTGGAAGCCCCCTAGTATTTTCCTGAGGAAGGTCCTATGGGTCTATTCACTTAGTTCCCTTAGTTCATCTAGGATTTCTTAAGTATCCAATGATGTTGGAGCCTTCATGTGAGTTTAGTTTCTCCTGAGGAGGAACGTAAACTGATCACAGTTGTTGAGCCACATAGGATATGACTCCTGAGTATAAGCCTCCTAGTGCTTTCCTGAGGAGGGCACTATGAGTCTGCCTACTTAGCTCCCTTTCTTTGGTAAGCTTGTTTTGAAGCTTGAAGACTGGGATTGATTTCTCTTGTATAGGGTTTTTCTTTAGGGCTTTGCTTAGATCCGATTAGGGTTTTGTTTTAGGGTTAGGATTAGAGTTTAGATGTAGATAATTTCTTTCTCAAGCATGTGGTTTGTTTGCCTGATGGCACTTCATTTCTTTTATCTGTATATTGCTTGATAGCATGTTGTTTATTTTCAGTATGATTACTGTTATTTCATGACTGGCTTGAGGTTGAGATGAGCTTGTGGAGGCTGAAGCCCCACACACATTTCCTCCCTCACTTGCATTGCATGCATTTTACTGTTAAGCTGATGCTTTGTCTGTTTTGGTGTATCATTGACATGATCCCTTAGGACTCTCATTTCCTTTGATAAGGATTTGATGATAGACTTTTAGGTTGAAACCTATGCATGACAACTTCTAGGAGTTCCCTGTTCAAACCTCAACCATAGGATGAATCCATGGCATGATAACAGTAGGACTTGATAGTCTCCCTCCTAGTTGGGCCTGTTCTCTTCTCATCTCAAAGCAGCTTAAGATACAGTAATCATGAATGATTTCCTTCGTACGTTACGAGCCTTAAGCTATCGGAGAAAGGATTGTGGGAAAGCTCCTTTTCCACGGTCTGGATGTTTAGTATGGTACTCTTTGGGTGACATGCGACGCATTCACTCTCAGGTCATAGTCTCTAGTGCGGTTGAAATCGCAAACACAATAAAAAACACTTCTTTCAAAGCAGGAAATAACCCGTAGTTTCCCGAACTACGTTTGCTCTGATCTTCCATGCAGTGTGGAAGTACGTAGGCATAGGATGCGATGTCCTAGCGAGCAACCTTCCCCCGTAATCCTTCGTAGGCCGAACTACGTTGACTCTGATTTCTCATTCTCTGATGAGAATACGTAGGCATAAAGTGCGACGCTTTGCCGAGTCATTTTTCTTTTCTTTTTCAGCCAACCTTGATAGGTAGATAGAATAAAACCAACCCATCCAAGTAAACAAACAAGCGTGGATCCCGTCGAGTACGACGGACGTGAGGGGTGCTAATACCTTCCCCTTGCGTAACCGACTCCCGAACCCAGACAATGGTTGCGATGACCTTGTCTTACCCTTATTCGTCAGGTTTTTCCGATCGTTTCCTTTCCCGCTCTGAGGGATAAATAACGAAAGGTGGCGACTCTTCTGTCATGCCGGCACCTTATTTTCGCGCAAGCGACAGCTGGCGACTCTGCTGGGGATTTATAGCATCTAGGGACTTTTCCCATTCCTTATGCTGGGACCGTTTCCCATCCCCTACGCGAGTCAATCCTAGCGCTTGTATGTTTACTTGTTGGGTTGCGTTTATTTATCGCATTTTTACTTCTCGCATTTTATTTCCCGCATTTTATTTCTAGTTTGATATGATTATCTGTGCTGCTGTGGGAGAGGGATGTTACTATGAGTGAGAAGCCGAACCTGGGCTTGAGTACACACCTAGATATAGTTGCGGAGAGTAGTAGACGAACCTGTCTGCTGAGCAGGCACAGTTCCCTACGAAATCTGCGCTCAGACGAGGTTCTTGCAGAGATGCTCCTTTCCGGTCCTGATGATCTGAGGGGAGTCCAGACGTGAGGATTGTCGACTCTGGGGACCGATCATTTGGAAGTCAGCTAAGTGAGGCCTCTTCATGACTTGATGATGCCACTCCTTCTGGGAATCGTATCGTCACCCATGAAAGTCTGTGACGCTGATGACCGCATAGGATGCCGTACCTTTGTCCGTGGATTAGGTCCATACCTGTGAGTGGGATTGGGTTTATTGCAGGAAACTTTGACCTCCAGACTACCTGGTTTTCTTGACAGTGAATCAGTTATGTTGGTACCAGGGTTCTCAGTTGCAGATTTGTCTGTTCTTGATAGAGCAGGTTTTGATCAGAGGATCTTGTCATCAGGTGTATGTCTGTTCTTGATAGAGCAGGTTTTGATCAGAGTATTATCATCACTGGTTTGTTCCGGATAGAGCAGATTTTGAGTGGGGTCTGAAGATCTCATCAGCAGATGTTGTTTGTTCTTGATAGGGCAGATTTTGAGTGGGGTTTGAAGATCTCATCAGCAGTTGTATGTTTGTTCTTGATAGGGCAGATTTTTGATTTGGGGTCTGAAGACTTCAGCAGCAGATATTTCTTGATCATACATCCGGGGTCCTTATTATCAGACATTTGTTCTTAACAGAGCAGAATTTTGATCCTATGTATATGGTCCCATCAGAAGGTCGTTCTTAGCAGATCACATCTGTGGTCCTCCACCGGGGTTTTCTTCTCATCAGTGATTATGGACACAGAATCTCCACAGCAGTTACCTGGATATATTATTGCATGACTGCATTTTGCATTAGCTCGCATATTCATGTTTGCATTCCATTAGCATGTGTCTGTGCCGCAGGCGCGTTTCGTACCCTGATTCTGGTGTCCAGAGCAATATGAGATATTTTCTTCCATGAATGAATCCAGTCTTATCATTGCATTGACACTATGTTGGCACGTTGACACCAGAATTAGGGGTGATCTCCTGAACGTACATACACCCATGGCATTAGCATAATTCATCTTGCATGACAGACGCCAGGGCGTGTCTTCTAACCCTTGTGTTTGCAGGTTTGACTCAGAATCGAGCAACTCAGACTAATGGAGCAGGTACAAGCTGAACTGGGGAAAATCCAAAGCCAGTTGGGGCAGGTCATGAATGACATACAGGAAGTGTGCCTGGACCAGCAAGTACTCAGAGAAGAGAATCAGCAGCTACAGAATCAGTTGAGCTTCCTCGTGGGAGTGGTGAGAAGTATGCTAAAAAAGGAGAGTGGTCAAGCACCCAAGGTGGAGCCCAAAGTGCTTCCTCCGTTACCGTCAGTGCCACCTGTGCTGAAGCCAAATGGACCTCATAGATCCTCTACACAGCATGAAGCTCAAGACCTGTCTCGTCAGCAGCCGCGTCGGGTATCTCAGAATAACCCTGAAGGTCATAATCAAAAGAAGAAGTTACTTGATAGAGTTGTGGACCCAATACCTGTGAGTTATGCCCAGTTGTTGCCACTGTTGGTTCAGAAAACCGTGTTCTCAAGCTTCGGACCTCGGATCCACCAGATGACGTGTCACCAGACTTTGATCTCAGCACACGTTGTGATTTCCACTCAGGAGCACCGGGGCACCATGTTGAAACATGTAAGGCTCTCAAGAATAAGATTCAAGACCTTATTGACTCAAGGACAATTAGGCTTGTGCCGGGCGGCATGAGAGCATCGGGAAAGTTCATCCCGTACCCTGCAGAAGAGGTGAATGATTCCACTTCTTTGCCTGAAGCTGAGAAAGATCTTGAATATGTCCCGCGACCTTTGGTGACTGGGTCGCCTCGCTCGCAGTTTCTACCGGGATCAAGCTCAAGGACGCAAGCGCCTAAACAAGGGACCATTGCCACTCAGAAACGACGACCTCTTGCTCCTGGGCGGAAAGAATACCAGCACCAGGATCAAAAGAGGCCTCGCAACCACTTAGAACGAAGGAACGCTTCTTTCCATCCAGTGCCTGTGCCGTATAGCCAGATTCTTCCACAGTTGATTCAGAATTCTTTGGTGGAACCGAAAGCTCTCAAGCCCGTGCCAGAGCCTTATCCTCCAGGGTACAATCATCATGCTCAGTGTGGTTACCATGGTGGATCTCCGGGGCATTCAACTGAAGATTGCAAGGCTTTCCAGGCGAAAGTGCAACAATTGATCGACCAAGGGTGTATTTCCTTTCCAGACGGAGTTTTGGTTGTACATGACAACCTCTCAGCTGTTTGAGCTCGCAGATTCAGAGGGTTATTTCCAGAAGCCAGTGATCCAGGCAAGCAGACGTCCTCAGCATTGGCAGTCCTCGGACTTTTTACCATTTGCATTTGTAGTTTCTTTTCTGTTAGTTACTACTTGCTGTTAAACATTGTATGTTTCGAATGGCAATATTAATAAAGTAACTATGCATTTTTCTGAATTAGTTATATCGTTGTCACTCATTTACTGCATTGCACTGACACTTGCATTTTATTTACTCCACTTTCTTACTATGATTAGCAATGAGTGGAGGGAGGATGATGAAGCTGAATACTCATAACCAATGATCGTATTGCTTTCAGATAAAACTTTACCGATGACGTACAAGGCATTGTTTCAAATCCCCTAAACACCGGAGAGATAAGGAAGAGAATCCCTTGTTAACCACTTCGAGCCGAGGAGTAGGAGTTTCTTTCGGACTTTTTAACCCTCACATCTTAACCCGGGGCAGGGTAGTTGTCAGTCAGCTTGATCGAGCGTTCAAGTCTTATAGAGGAGTGTTGTCCTTCGAGGACCAATCACATCATATTCCTCTCCAGAGGTCGTACCTCATCAACCACAATGGTTAAACCTCACCAATCAGGAGTGAGACAGTTACAAGCCTCTCGGATAAATCCAGACAGCCAGTGTCGCACGACTTGTTCCAAAAGAAAAAAAAAGGAATAAGAAAGCCCGCTAAGTAAAAAAGAAAAGCTAGAAAGCAAATACTTAGGCAAAAAATCAGGGCATCCCGCTGGAATTCAAAAGAAAAAATCGAAAAGAACTCAAAAGGAGTCAGTCCAGGCAAAATTAGGGAATCAAAAAAAAAAGAATGAAAAAGAAAGGATATAAAAGAGAAAAATCCTCAAACAAGGACGAAGTCGTGTAGACACAGACACCGAAAACGAAAAAGGAGTAACTGTCACTCCGAAACACCTTGTGAATTCTTTAACCAGTTGTTCCCAATGTTCAACATACCTCTCGAAGAGGCGAGCGCTCGAGCTAAGTTAACTGAACTTTAGGATCGGAGGTCATCACGTAGAAGGGGTGGGTACAAATCATAATTTGAGCCAAATGTCCTTTGTTTCACGAACCGTGAACCCGATCATGATACAACCCTTAAAAGACCTAATTGAGGCAGGGTTTATTCTGAAAGCGCATTACGATAAGGTTGAGTAACCTGATTCCTTCATGATTTACTAATCATATCCCCATTGTATTTTTCACCGATCACATCAGCACTACGTTTGAACTCTTTGGTTCATTCGTCACTCACTAGCATGACACGTAAATGAGTGACAGTACAACATTTTTTCGAAATATGCATGAACACTGCATTAAAATTACCATTCGTGAATAAACAATTTTAATTGCAGGTTGGTAGCTGATATGAAGGAACTTCAACAGGGAATAGTCAATCGAGACTGAATCGTCAGAAGTCTGGATCAGAACGGCATGCTGCGAAGCCCTGTGAATTTGGGGCAATGAGTTCCTGTGAGTTTGGAATCAGTTTGTCTGAGGACAAGTCCCGGAGCATCAGTTGATTATGGGGCAGTTTATGCAAGAAGCGGTTGGTCGGAAGTGAATCTTCTCGAGACCCAATCAGGGGCAGTTATCCAGAATTCTTGCGATTTGAGGGCAGATCCCTCCAGTGTTCGATCAGAGCATGTTGAGTCGCTCATCGCTTGTTCAGGGGCAAACTGCTTCAGAGATATTGAAGCCGACCATGCTGAGAGTTGATTAGTTGAGGATAAATCGTCCCGTTGTGCAGATGTTGGGACAAACCATTTAAAGGTTGTCTGGTTGCCAGCTGTTTTTTGTTCAAATTGGATTATTCCCAAAAGTCAAATTGGGGCAAGAGGAATTGTACTGGGGCAAGTTGCTCAAATGAGTTTGTTCGCCCTAGCAAGAATTGAGTGTCGGGGAATCGCGCCATTACCCTTCCAAAACCTGGGTCTTCTGAAGAAGCCTTGTTGTCATTGGATTGTTATCCTACGGCCTAACCTGTTACTCGGTTCCATGATTGGTAGTCTGTATTCCCTGTGTTGACGTTGTTGAACCAGGATCGTTTCTCAGCAGAGATGTACGGTTTGAGGTGGTTCCCCCTGTACAGTTTGAGACTGCAGCAGATTGAGATGGCGTTTATCCCTTATCAGATTAGGGTCAAGATTACCCTCAGCAGACCAGGATTGATGTTCCCGAAGCAGGGCGAGTCCTCCTTCTCCAACAGAGTTCAGTAGTCTCTCCTTCATAGAATCTGAACGCAAGATAGTGAGCATTGTCTCCCCAGGCAAAGATGATTCTTTTCCCCAAGCAGACGCATCCTGAAGGAACGTCACCTCATCAGCTGAGTCGCACGCCGAGGCTCGTATTCGTCCCCAGCACCGGGTCACAAGTGCAGGTTTCATAGAAATGTTCGGGTGCCGAAGCTCGTGTTTTCCCCAGTAAAGTCACCGCAGCAGGTGTTCCCCCGGCACCGGGTCACAAGTGCAGGATTCGTAGGAAATTGTTCGTACGCCGAAGTATGCAGTAACTGATGGTGCCAGACTGAAGTCTCCAGCGGAATTGAGATTCCCCACCAGAGTTGTATTCTCTCCTGAAGTCGGACGATTCCCTCTTCCCCAGTAGAGTGTTGGAACAGCTGATGTTGAGATTCCCCACCAGAGTCATACTCTCTCCTGAAGCCGGATGATTCCCTCTTCCCCCAGTAGAGTGTTGGAATAGCTGATGTTGTATTCCCCTGCAGAGTTGCACTCTCCCCCGAAGTCAGATGATTCTTTCTTCCCTAGCAAAATTGAAATTCCTCATCAGAGTCGTACTCTTCAGTGAAGTAGAATGATTTCTCTCTCCCCGGCTGAGTCCGCAAAAAAGTCGAATCCTTGGAAGCAGTTGGGACCATGAGTGGATTTTCCCTAGCAGAGTATTAAACAGTTGGTGCTGTATTTTCCCCAGAGTCGTACTCTCTCCAGCGAAGCAGAATGACTTCTCCTTCCTCAGCCGAGTTTGCAGATATCCAAGAGAGCCGAATCCTTGGAAGGTGATCAGATCATGATTGGTTTTCCCCAGTGGAGTGTTGAGCAGCTGAAGTTGTTTCCCCACAGAGTTATCATCCCCAGAAGAGTAGCCGAGACGACCACGCAGTCTATTCTCACGATTGATATCACTTTCTCTCAGCAGGTCCAGGTTCTCGTAGAGCTTCGTTCCCCTGCAGCAGTCAACTGAAGTTGTTTCCCCTGCAGCAGTCAACTGAAGTTGTTTTCCCTGCCGCAGTCAAAGGAAGATCATTTCCCCAAACAGAGTCCAATTGATATTGGCGTGTCCACGTTCTCCTCAGCAGGATGATTCCTCCATCTGAGCAGTCCTTTCTCCTTGATAGGAGGATCTCCCCCCGACATTTATTTTGCTGACGGGATCACATCATTGTGCATGATTGCATAGCATTTAGCATAAACGCATAACATTTCCACCGTGTGGGGCATGGCGCCGAAGCATATGCATCATAAACATGATCTAGGTTATCATCATTCTTGTTTTACAGGTGTTCCGCTGAAGGATCAGTTGCTCAGGATGATTCCTGGCATTCTCCCCAACGAAATCGTTTGCTTAAGATGATTCTTAAGACCCCAGCGCAGTTTCCCGAGTTGTTTGCTTAAGATGATTCTTGAGCTCCCCAGTAGTGTCCCCAGCGAAGATCGCCCAAGACAATGCCTGAAACTCCAAGAGAGCCGAGTCCTTGGAAGCTGCTCAAGCCGTGATTGGTTTGTACCCGGTGTTGCACCCCAAAATTTGCCCACCGGTTTTCCGACTTTGACTGGCTTTTGCTTCGTTTTTCATCTGCATATCATTTTCGCATTTTGCCCGTATTATCAGCCGGATTGAATTTGTCAGGATTTTAGCCGCTTTGCTCGCGTTTCAGGCGAATCAAATTAATTCAAACGAGAAGTTCAGTGTCAAAATCGAGCGAAAGTCGTTTTCCTCGTGATAATTCAATCCATGTCGATAATATAGGCGCATTTCGGTGCTCGCCCGTTTTTCCATTGCATTTTGCATTTATTTATTATTTTTGCTTTATTTAATTATTTAGAATAGCTATTTATTTCTTTCTTTAGAATAGATTTTATTTTAATAGTTTTTATATAGAAGTTTAATTTATTTGAATTTTTATTAGAAATAGTTTTTATTTAGAATAGAAATAGATTATTTTTATAAGCATAGAATTAATTTGTTTTTAGAGACATTTTAGGATTTTAGAATTAAATTAGTATTGTTAGAGATATTTTAGGATTTAAATTTTTTTTTTAGATTTAGATTTTTTATTCTAGAGTTTTAACAGTTTTATTTTTTAGAAATAGTTTATTTTTAGAATATAGATTTTTGTTTAGAAAATAAGTTTTAGAATATTAAATAGTTTTGAATAGATTTTTTTTATTTTCATATAGAAATTATTTTATTTTGTTTTAATAGTTTTTAAATAGTTTTGTTTATAAGTTGTTTAGAGTTATGTATTAAATAGGTTTTTATTAATATTAGGATTTATTTGTATTCAATTTTATTTAATAGTTTTTGTTAGATTTTTTTTTTCTTTTTTTAAAAAAAGTTATTATCATTCTATTATTTATTATATTATAATTAATTTTAGCATAGAATATTTATTAGCTTTTATTATTGTTTAATTATTAATTAATTTAAATTAGTTTTTATTCAAATCAGCTTGTCATGTAAGATATATTTATTTGTTTAAGTTTGTTAATGTAAATGTATTTGTCCCAGCGGTTAGGCTTGTGTGTTGTTTACCTGAAGGTTGGGGGTTCGAATCCTTGCTCCAGCCTTTTTGTTTGTTTTTTCCGTTTTATTATTTTTTTTGTGTACATATATTTATTCATGCAGTTTTATTAATAAGTAGATATTTGTCCCAACGGTTAGGCTTGTGTGTCCTTTACTTGAAGGATGGGGGTTCAAATCCTACCCCAGTCCTTTTAGTTTTTCTATTAGTTTGTTTCAACTTCTAAATTTTTTAGGATTATTTTATTTTTTTTAATTAGATTATTATTATTATCTGATTTATTTTCTTTTATTTAGATTAGTTTAATTATTAGTTTTGTTTTGTTTTTTTTTATGATTATTTTGTTTCTGTTATTTTTAATTATTATTATTATTATTATTAGATTAGGAGTTAGATAAATTGTAGTCATTGTTAATATATATATATATATATATATATATATATATATATATATATATATATATATATATATATATATATATATATATTTTTTTTTTTTTTTTTCTCTTTCACCATCCTTGTCCACATGTCAAATTATCAGCATATAAAAGACCTGTTCATCATCCCTTCAAAGATATACCTAACCCTAGCAGCCAAGAGACAACCCTAAAAAACTGTAGCCTCCAAACCCTGATCTTTGGGGACCCCAACCCTAGCAGCCACCCTCATCCGCCCTCATCCAAACTTCAAACTTCAACCGTAAACTCTTCTTCTCCATTTCAACCCAGAAAATTTCCTTTTCAATAGAACAAACAACTCTATTACCGTCCATCATCATCATTAACAGACCAAAAAAGCCATTAAACTTCACTCTCGTACACCATTTCCTTCAAAATAAAAAGGACTGCAAAAGCTGTTAAAGAGAAAGATATATGGAGGCAACCTGATGAAACTTGTGAAAAGAAAAAGAAACCGCAATGTGTACAGAAAGAGAAAAACACTCCAATCGAACTCATTCATCATCATCACTACCATCAACCTCTCAACAAACATGTTCTTCACCGTATTTTTTCGACACCTTCCTCCGACCTCCATGTTCTTCAACGAGCATCAACCCTTCAACACTACCCAGATTTGCCCTTCAACCACAACCTGCCGAATCTTCTTTCCTCCATTTTCGCTCAAACTCTTCAATCTAACCCCCCTCTCATCAACTCGTCGCCACTCCTCCACCATTGATGAGCTTCAACCGTATACCCACTGAAAAACCACTGCATCTCAACCTTCAAATCAAACTCACAACCTCGCATGATTCTGCTTCCCCTTCGCATTTCTCTCGGATAGACACTCCAACAACCCAGAAATGACGCCCAAAAAACAACCTTCAGTTGCAAAAACCCCAAATCAGAGAAAGTGAGAAGGAAAAGATGAATTAAAACGAATAGAAACCAAATTGTGACTTGAGGCGAGAAACCGAATCCGAAATGACAAGAGGTTTGAACCGTTGATCCACGTCTCAGCTTCTCGCATTGGTTGGTGTTTACGTTTTATTCTGGTGGTGAACAGAGGGTTTTGAAGGAGAGAGAGTTTTGAGAGAGCTTTTATGTTTTACTGTTTTTAATTATTTTTTTTAATTATTTATTCAGTTTGGCTGTGTCGTTGAACCGTGCTTGCTAAGCCCATGAAACATTTGGGTCTGCACTCCCCCACCTCATTAACACATCCCCTCTGTTTTATCTTATTTAATTTTGTAACTACTCTTCTAACCGATTGTATATATACATGTTTTTCCTTTTACTTATTTTTGGAATTTTGTAAATTATTTATATTATATATAGTTTATATTATTATTTTTTTTAACAGTTTTTTTAGCATATGTGAATATATTATATTTTGTTAATTTGTATATATTTTATATTTTCTTTAAAAATTTTATAAATTTTCTTTTGATAATTTTTGTATATATTTTATTTAGAAGTTTGTCATTATTATTTATATATGTATATGTTATTTTCTAGCATTTATTTTATATTCATTTTCTATTTCTATTCTATTTATATTAGAGTTTATTCTTTTATTATTAGAAGTTGGATTTCCCTTCGCATTTGTTATTGGGCATTTTTCGCCGTTTTGGTCGATGACGACATTTCCATCGTTTAACCGTCAAATTATTGACGTGAAACAAAGGATCTGAGACCACCTCTTTTCTTTCTTTTTTTTTTTATTCCGATTCGATTTTATTTTTGACTTATGGATCGATGAAGTCTTTTATCCGCAAGCGTCAGATTTTCGAAGTTGATAACCTTCCCGATTTCAAATCTATGGGGGATGACCATTGGGGTCATCTTCCTTACTTTGGGATCGCGATAGGCTACCTTCGATTAATCGACATTTTGTTTGTGGTTAAGACGAGATCCCATTCTTTCGAGTCCCGATTCAATCCACTAACCAATTAACGACTAACTAACCACTAACCTTTACTTTCTGTCAAATATACAATTGCTTTAATTTTCTGTCAAATATCAACTGCTTTATTTTTCAGTCATTTATATTCTTGTACATATTATATATTCTGTATATTATTATCTTATATATATCAAATACTTGTACATTCTCTCAAAATACTTAATAAAATATCGAAACCTTAAAATCCTAATCCTAATTGGTGGACTGTTGATTATATATCTTGTATATTATCCATATCCTGTGTATATTTTCCATCTCTTTGGCAGGTTCTCGAATCATCATCAATAAGGAATCAACTTTCCTTTGTATTGGATTAAAAAGAGAGGGTTAAGTGTAGACTTCTCCCTCTCCGAGTGTCGAGATGTTCACTGTAGTGTGGGTGGTTTCAATACTCGTCTTTCAATACGAAGACGACATTCTCTCTCCTCCTAAAAACCTCGGTCCCGCACCGAGTGACTTTTCAAACCTTCCCTCCTAAAAAACCTCGGTCTCGTACCGAGTCCATTTTCAAACCATAATAAATTGATTTCTCTTTGTATCGAATTAAAGAGAGAAGATTGGGTGTAGACCTCTTATTCTCCGAGTGATAGGATGCCCACTGTAGTGAGGGTGGTCTCGACACTCGTCTTTCGATACGAGGACGCAACTTTACTCACCATCTCGCTTTCACAACTTCATCCCGCAACCCTTGTCACCTAAAACCTCGGTCCTGTACCGAGTGCATTTTCAAATTATTTTTACAACAAAAACTTGAATGGTCGTGGAGTGGTTAGGCGTAGGACTTCTCCTATCCCGAGTGCTGACGTTTACCGTAGGGTTCTCTGTCGCAAAGCACTTACCATTCAAAACCAAAAACATCTTTAATAAGAGAACGAAGTTCTCTTTGCATTGAATTAAAGAGAGAGGATTGGGTGTAGACCTCTTCTTCTCCGAGCGTAGGGATGCTCACTGTAGTGAGGGTGGTTTCGACGCTCGTCTTTCAATACGAAGACGTCTCGTTCGCCACACCCTTTTATAACAAAAAATTTGAGATAACGAATTGGGTACTACCCGTAGGGGTTACTATCCGAGGACCTGTCTCACCCCCCTAAAAAACGATCCAATCAATCAAACGTGACTTCTTGCCTCGCGTGGCGAAAACTAATCAATCTTTCAAAAAGGATGTGTTACGTCCGTTCTACCGCAAACAGGTAACGCCTAAGTCTCCAACGAGCGAGCAGCGAAACACCTAACTGCTAGAATGCGCACGATAGCATCATCCATAAAAAACATCAACAAACCGTAGGCCGAACTACGGCTGCTCTGATTCTTTACTTCTTTCAAGTAAAGATACGTAGGCACAAGGGCCACAATCCTTGCCGAGCACATTCCCCCCATATCTGTAGTTCCCCGAACTACGTCGACTCTGACTTTCTCACATCTATTGAGAATACGTAGGCATAGGACTGCGAAGTCCTACCGAGTCTGTTCTTTCTCTTTTCTTCCCCGTTCTCTCTTTCCTCCTAACTTTCCTGTTTCTAACCCTTCTTTTACCCCATGGAACACTTCTTATAGCATAATGTTTAAGCAAATAAATTCACACATCGACAAACAAAAGGTTCCCATCGAGTACGATGGATGCGAGGGGTGCTAATACCTTCCCCTCGTATAACCGGCTTCCGAACCCGTTCTTGGTTACGAGACCATCTTATCCATTTCTTTCTTAAGGTTTTCTCGATATTTTCCTTTCCCCTCATGGGATAAATAAAGTTCGGTGGCGACTCTTCTGTCTATCTTTTTCGCCTCCCCGTCGTTGCACGATGCATTTTTTCGAGTAGCGACAGCTGGCGACTCTGCTGGGGAATCCTAGCAAGCCAAGCCTATTTTGTTTATCGTGTTTGTGTCTTTACTTGTTTTATTTATTTATGCTTTATTTTCTAACTGTTGGGTTTATTTGATTTGGTTTGTGAGGATGAAGCTTTCGAGCATACACACTAAGTTAGGAGGTGGATTCTTTCTGATTTGCGAGACTTAGGACTCGTTGAGTTGGATTGAATTTCACCACTCAGATGAGACTCCGTTGGAATAATTATGTCTTACGTGTAGTCGTAATGGTGTTCTTATCTTCAACTTGAGAGTCCGCGATTCTGAGGACCTTTTGTAGAACCTTATTCCGAAGGCTGCTGAAACATAACTCTGTGTTCATCCTTTTGAAAGGATTACCGTCTTACGAGTAGTCGTTATGATGGGAAACTTTTGAGGGTTAGTACATGGGACTTTGTTTGAAAGGCCTTTGGAATACCCTCTTATAAACCAATATATTACCCACCCAAGGTGAGAGGTATCTCATTGTATTTTCTTGCAGGATTTGTGACTTTGATTCTTTGTGTGTTTCATCAGCATTTTGCATTGCATTTCATGTGCATCTCATTTTTGCATATCCATCCTCAACCGGAGCAGAGAGCTTACCAGTCTTTTGTCCAATCCGCAGTTGATTTCCCGACATTCATATTGGATTTGAGTTAGCTTCTGAAAGGATCATGAACTCAGAGGAGCAGAACTTGGTTGTTACGAGGGCAGAGTTTGAGATGATGAAGAATCAGTTGGATCAACTCATGGAGGCCATGTCAGCTATGACAAGAGGAGAGACCAATGTTCAGAGGACTCCAGTGAACAATGTTGCTCAAGCTCAGCATGTGCAGATTCCTGTCGAAGATCAAGAGCATACTATTGTTAGAGATAGAGATTCATCTTCTCTCCATGACTCGGACTATCAGAACTTCACCTTCTCTGTGCCAGATTCCCAAAGGGTTGTTCCGAAGATCACTCCTAAGGACCCACAGACTGTTGAGTTTATGAGAAGGTATCGTCTGTTGGATGAAAAGCTTGATGCTCTGATGAGTCAAAACACTCTTAATTTGAATGCGTCGAGCATGTGTTTGGTGCCAGGTCTTGTGATGCCTCCGAAGTTTAAGGCGCCCAATTTTGAGAAGTATAAAGGGGATAGTTGTCCGAAGCAGCATTTGGTGATGTTTTGCAGAAGAATGACCTCACATGTCCACAATGACAAGCTTATGATTCACTGTTTCCAGGAAAGTCTGAGTGGGGCATCGTTGAGTTGGTATATGCAGTTGGAAAGTGGTTGCATCCGATCATGGTCAGATTTAGCCAATGCCTTTGTGAAGCAGTACAACTACAATCTCGACATGAATCCCAGCCGCATGCAGTTGCAAGAATTATCTCAAGCGGAGAATGAATCCTTTAGAGGGTATGTGCAGAGATGGAGAGAATTTGCTGCTCGTGTTCAACCACCGCTTCAGGATAGAGAATTGGTTGACATCTTCTTGGGTACTTTGAAGGGCCATTACTATGATATATTGATTAGTGGCGGAACGTTAAACTTTGCTGGCTTAGTGATAGCAGGAGAACGTATTGAGAGCGGAGTCAAGAGTGGAAAGATCCGAGACATCTCAGATACCTCAGTTTATGAAAGTGAATCAGTTGTCAGCTCTAAAGAGGAATGGGAGAAAGAAAGTAATGCTATCCCAGAATCTCCATTATCTCAGATTCAGTTTTCAGACGTTTCAAGTATTCAGAGTCAGCAACCTGTTAGGTCTGCGTATCAGATATCTGCTTCCCTACAGAGTCAACATTCATACCGTCATCAGCCGCGTCAGCACGCCCGACGAAGACCGAGGAAGCCAGAGAGACATTTCACTCAGTTGCCGTTGTCGTACAGTCAGATATTGCCAGACTTGATCAGAGGTGGTTTGATTGTGCCGAAGCAAATTGATCTAGAGACCTCTCCACATCCTTCAGATTCTGATGTCAACGCCCGCTGTGGGTACCATGTTGGGGCACAGGGGCATTCAACTGAAGACTGTAAGGTGCTGAGAAGCAAGATTCAAACACTGCTTGACTCCAACATGTTCTCAATCACACCTCAGGGTATCCAGATCAATGATCTTCCTTCGTCCAGTCATGTGGGTTCGGCAGCTAATGTTATGGAGGGATTCACCGAGAGCATATGTTCAGAAGAGTATCAGATGGATTTCGATGAGCAATTCTAAAGATGGTTGGTTCAGCAGCAAGTCAAGACTTGAAAGCCCAGTTCCCCGAAGCTGGCAATCTTTTTATGTCATTGCATTTGTAGTTTCTTTTCTGTTTAAGTGGGAACTTATTTGCAAATTTCATTTGTAAGACGTGTTTGTTTTCGATTGATAATGATAATGAAATGAATATGCATGTTTTGATTAAATCCATTCGTGTTCACTCAATATTGCTTTTCTATTAATGTCAAACGCTTGTTTAAGCAGAATTCCTTGAGGGAGGATGACGAAGTTTAAACACGCAAGCTTCCGAATGTATGCTTTTGAATAAAATCTCTGCTGATGATGTACAGGCATTGTTTCAAATTCCTAAACACCGGAGATATAAGGATGTTAATCCCTTGTCAACCCCTTTGAGCCTAGTTGTAGGAGTTTCTTTCTGAAAACGAAAAAACCTCAATCTTAACCTGGGGCAGGGTAGATATCAGTTAATTCGGCTAAACATCCAGATTACAGAAGGAGTGTTCCCCCGTTCGAGGATCAATCACACCCATAGAGGTCGTACCTAAAAAGCCGAAGAGTGAGACAGTCACAATCCCTTCAACAAGTCAGACCAGCTGGTGTCACATGATTTGTTCCGAAAAAAGAAAAGAAAAAAAACAGAAGCCCGCTAAGTCGATAACTCGAAAACAAGTGGCTTAGGCAAAAATTAGGGCATCCCGCTGGACTTCAAAATCAGAAGATGTACTCAAAAGAGTCAGTCCAGGCAAAAATAGGGAAATAAAAAAAATGATGAAGAACAAGTCGTGTGACTCCAGGCACCAAAGACGAAAAACGAGTGACTGTCACTCCGAAAACTTATGGTTTCTTGAACCATCACTCCTGTCAGTCAACCTCTGAGAGGCGAGCGAGTGTCGAATTAGCTGAACGTAGGATTGGAGAACATCAAGGAGAGTGGGTGGGTTAAACAGAACTTTGAGCCTTACATCCTTTCTTTCAAACCGTGAACCTAACCACGTTACAACCTTCAAAAGTCCTAATTGAAGCAAGTTAGTTTCGAAAGCATATTTCGGTAAAGATCGCGTTGAAACTGACTCCTAAAAAGGATTTTTCTTACCCTATGGGTATTGATATTGACATTCCGATAAGTGATTCATTCACTATACATCACAACTTTTTCTAGTGAACAGGCTTGGATTTCAAAACTGTCATATGCATTGCATTGATATTATCATTTGCAAAACAATTCGTTTTACTTGCGAGTAAGTACTTGACAGCAGGAAAGTTTCTACAGTGGAAAGTTTGATCGGTAAGATGCAGAACACTTGAGTACTCCGTTGAGCAGGGGCAAGGCATATCAAATGATCATCAAAGGAATCAGCCATCCGAAGATCAGTTAATCTGGGGCAATCAGGTCGAGATTCGATAAATCTCTCGAAGTCAGCCAAGGGCACTTCTCTACAAATTAGCCAATCAGGGGCAAAGCACTTCAAGGCTGGGGCAGATCACCCTAAGAGCACATAGGCTATCTTTATCCAGAAGGCAGTTAATCTGAAGCACCTCTCTGAGGTTCATGATGCTGAGGCAGTTCATATCAGACCAGCAGGGTACAAAACTTTTAGATCTCCTTTCAAGGAAGATTTACACAGATATCCCACGGGCTGGGGCAAGTTTGGAAATAAAGGAACTTTTCTTTTCCACATCTTCAAAGCTACTTAGAGCTATTCAAGCAGGTGCAGTCAATCTTCAGGTTCAAGATGAATGTCGGGAGATTGTAACCTTTCACCTGTCTTCCCCCAGCAAAAGCCCAATCATCATTGGCATGTGTAAGCAATCCCCAGGAGAGTCCAATCATACTTGGCACATCCGGTTATTCCCAGCGGAGTTGGCTTCACCTCTTCAGCATTTATTTTGCTGGAGTGGTTCTTTCACATCCAGCTTTCCCCCGGCAACCCGAGCCTGCATCTGCATTTTTGCATATAGTTATCATATTTGCATCATCTTTGCATCTCATCCTCAAATGCGTAGCATTTTCATCCTATATGGAGCATTACGCCATAGAAAAATTCAAACATACGCATATGCATGCGAAGCATAAGCCAGTTTTTCCATTAGCCTTCTGTGGCAACGTGAATCACTCTGTAATCAGTTCAGGGGCATTTATCCAGCAGCTTTGTTCAGACAGCTTGTCGGTTTACTCGGATTTCAGATCATATGACAGTTATGATTTTGTCAATCTTCTGATGATGACATTCCCAAACAGATTTTCTTCCCGTCAGCTCCTATTGACGATGTGTTTCCCCAGCAAGGTTTTTCTCCGTCTATCATTAGACGTCGTGAGTTTGGTTTTCTTTCCGTCTATCTTTAGACGATGTGGTTCTTCAGACAAGTTTTCTTCCTGTCTATCTTTAGACAAGGTGATAAGATCAAGTGCATGTTGATCTGGCCTTCGGAAAGGTTGTTTTTCTCTGTCTATCATTAGACACCGTGAGTTTGGTTTTCTCTGTCTATCTCTAGACGTCAGGAGTTTTGAGCATGGTTTTCTTTCCGTCTATCTTTAGACGATGTGAGGTTCGGACACGTTTCTTCCTGTCTATCTTTAGACAATGTGATAAGATCAAGTGCATGTTGATCTGGCCTTCGGTATGGTCTTCTCCGTCTATCTTTAGACGTCGTGAGATTTGGATATGATGTTCCTCTCGTCTATCATTAGACGATGCGAGATTTCGATATGATGTTCCTCTCGTCTATCATTAGACGATACGAGATTTGGATATGATTTTCCTCTCGTCTATCATTAGACGATACGAGATTTGGTTTTGATATTCCTCTCGTCTATCATTAGACGATGCGAGATTTGGTTATGATTTTCCTCTCCGTCCATCATTGGACGATGTGAGTATTTTGGATATTGTTCTTCCTGTCTACCATTAGACGATGTGAGTTTTGGATATAATGTTTCTCCGTCCATCATTGGACGATGTTGAGAGTTGACGGCGATGTCAGGTGCTTATCAAATTTATGTTTGTCTGGCGGTAATGTCAGAGGTTTATTAGCATCGTGGTTGTCTGGCGGCGATGTCAGAGTTCTGTATCCCTACAAGTACTTGACGGCGATGTCGGGTGCTTCTCAGAATTATTGTTAGCTGGCGGCGATGTCAGATGTTTGTCGAATTTATGATTGATGACGGCGATGTCAGGGTTATCTCACTAGGTTTGTATTTTTCTGGCGACGATGTCAGGTAATTTTGTTTTCCCAGCGGCGAGGTTGGATGTTTTTTCTGGCGGCGATGTCAGATAATTTTGTTTTCCCAGCGGCGAGGTTGGATGTTTTTTCTGGCGGCGATGTCAAATATTTTCGTTCTCCCAACGGCGAGGTTGGATGTTAGCTGGCGGCGATGTCAGGTAATTTTGTTTTCCCAGCGGCGAGGTTGGATGTTTGTTTCTGGCGGCGATGTCAGGTGTTTTAGTTTTCCAGCGGCGATGTTGGATGTTTTGGTTGTCCGACGGCAATGTCACACGCTTTATTTATGTGAATGACTGGCGGCAATGTCAGGTGTGATTTACCGATTGATTGTTTTGAATGTCTGACAGCAATGCCAGAGGAATTTTATGTGGAGTTCTGACGGTGGAGTCAGATGTTTTAGAAATTTGATATTGATGGCTGACGGTGATGTCAGAGGTTTCTTTTGCGGTTGGCAAATTTCCGGGTTCTTTTATATTCAATCACCTTTTACCATGGATGTCTGAAAGTGGTTACTTTTCATCCCTTCTGGTCCAAGTCGATTGAATAGGGGCAGCTGTTGCACCCCAAAATTTGCCCACCGGTTTTCCGACTTTGACTGGCTTTTGCTTCGTTTTTCATCTGCATATCATTTTCGCATTTTGCCCGTATTATCAGCCGGATTGAATTTGTCAGGATTTTAGCCGCTTTGCTCGCGTTTCAGGCGAATCAAATTAATTCAAACGAGAAGTTCAGTGTCAAAATCGAGCGAAAGTCGTTTTCCTCGTGATAATTCAATCCATGTCGATAATATAGGCGCATTTCGGTGCTCGCCCGTTTTTCCATTGCATTTTGCATTTATTTATTATTTTTGCTTTATTTAATTATTTAGAATAGCTATTTATTTCTTTCTTTAGAATAGATTTTATTTTAATAGTTTTTATATAGAAGTTTAATTTATTTGAATTTTTATTAGAAATAGTTTTTATTTAGAATAGAAATAGATTATTTTTATAAGCATAGAATTAATTTGTTTTTAGAGACATTTTAGGATTTTAGAATTAAATTAGTATTGTTAGAGATATTTTAGGATTTAAATTAGTTTTTATTCAAATCAGCTTGTCATGTAAGATATATTTATTTGTTTAAGTTTGTTAATGTAAATGTATTTGTCCCAGCGGTTAGGCTTGTGTGTTGTTTACCTGAAGGTTGGGGGTTCGAATCCTTGCTCCAACCTTTTTGTTTGTTTTTTCCGTTTTATTATTTTTTTTGTGTACATATATTTATTCATGCAGTTTTATTAATGAGTAGATATCTGTCCCAACGGTTAGGCTTGTGTGTCCTTTACTTGAAGGATGGGGGTTCAAATCCTGCCCCAGTCTTTTTAGTTTTTCTATTAGTTTGTTTCAACTTCTAAATTTTTTAGGATTATTTTTTTTTTAATTAGATTATTATTATTATCTGATTTATTTTCTTTTATTTAGATTAGTTTAATTATTAGTTTTGTTTTGTTTTTTTTTTAGGATTATTTTGTTTCTGTTATTTTTAATTATTATTATTATTATTATTAGATTAGGAGTTAGATAAATTGTAGTCATTGTTAATATATATATATATATATATATATATATATATATATATATATATATATATATATATATATTTTTTTTTTTTTCTCTTTCACCATCCTTGTCCACATGTCAAATTATCAGCATATAAAAGACTTGTTCATCATCCCTTCAAAGATATACCTAACCCTAGCAGCCAAGAGACAACCCTAAGAAACTGTAGCCTCCAAACCCTGATCTTTGGGGACCCCAACCCTAGCAGCCACCCTCATCCGCCTCATCCAAACTTCAAACTTCAACCGTAAACTCTTCTTCTCCATTTCAACCCAGAAAATTTCCTTTTCAATAGAACAAACAACTCTATTACCGTCCATCATCATCATTAACAGACCAAAAAAGCCATTAAACTTCACTCTCGTACACCATTTCCTTCAAAATAAAAAGGACTGCAAAAGCTGTTAAAGAGAAAGATATATGTTTTTAATTAGATTATTATTATTATCTGATTTATTTTCTTTTATTTAGATTAGTTTAATTATTAGTTTTGTTTTGTTTTTTTTTTAGGATTATTTTGTTTCTGTTATTTTTAATTATTATTATTATTATTATTAGATTAGGAGTTAGATAAATTGTAGTCATTGTTAATATATATATATATATATATATATATATATATATATATATATATATATATATATATATATATTTTTTCTCTTTCACCATCCTTGTCCACATGTCAAATTATCAGCATATAAAAGACCTGTTCATCATCCCTTCAAAGATATACCTAACCCTAGCAGCCAAGAGACAACCCTAAGAAACTGTAGCCTCCAAACCCTGATCTTTGGGGACCCCAACCCTAGCAGCCACCCTCATCCGCCTCATCCAAACTTCAAACTTCAACCGTAAACTCTTCTTCTCCATTTCAACCCAGAAAATTTCCTTTTCAATAGAACAAACAACTCTATTACCGTCCATCATCATCATTAACAGACCAAAAAAACCATTAAACTTCACTCTCGTACACCATTTCCTTCAAAATAAAAAGGACTGCAAAAGCTGTTAAAGAGAAAGATATATGGAGGCAACCTGATGAAACTTGTGAAAAGAAAAAGAAACCGCAATGTGTACAGAAAGAGAAAAACACTCCAATCGAACTCATTCATCATCATCACTACCATCAACCTCTCAACAAACATGTTCTTCACCGTATTTTTTCGACACCTTCCTCCGACCTCCATGTTCTTCAACGAGCATCAACCCTTCAACACTACCCAGATTTGCCCTTCAACCACAACCTGCCGAATCTTCTTTCCTCCATTTTCGCTCAAACTCTTCAATCTAACCCCCCTCTCATCAACTCGTCGCCACTCCTCCACCATTGATGAGCTTCAACCGTATACCCACTGAAAAACCACTGCATCTCAACCTTCAAATCAAACTCACAACCTCGCATGATTCTGCTTCCCCTTCGCATTTCTCTCGGATAGACACTCCAACAACCCAGAAATGACGCCCAAAAAACAACCTTCAGTTGCAAAAACCCCAAATCAGAGAAAGTGAGAAGGAAAAGATGAATTAAAACGAATAGAAACCAAATTGTGACTTGAGGCGAGAAACCGAATCCGAAACGACAAGAGGTTTGAACCGTTGATCCACGTCTCAGCTTCTCGCATTGGTTGGTGTTTACGTTTTATTCTGGTGGTGAACAGAGGGTTTTGAAGGAGAGAGAGTTTTGAGAGAGCTTTTATGTTTTACTGTTTTTAATTATTTTTTTTAATTATTTATTCAGTTTGGCTGTGTCGTTGAACCGTGCTTGCTAAGCCCATGAAACATTTGGGTCTGCACTCCCCCACCTCATTAACACATCCCCTCTGTTTTATCTTATTTAATTTTGTAACTACTCTTCTAACCGATTGTATATATACATGTTTTTCCTTTTACTTATTTTTGGAATTTTGTAAATTATTTATATTATATATAGTTTATATTATTATTTTTTTTAACAGTTTTTTTAGCATATGTGAATATATTATATTTTGTTAATTTGTATATATTTTATATTTTCTTTAAAAATTTTATAAATTTTCTTTTGATAATTTTTGTATATATTTTATTTAGAAGTTTGTCATTATTATTTATATATGTATATGTTATTTTCTAGCATTTATTTTATATTCATTTTCTATTTCTATTCTATTTATATTAGAGTTTATTCTTTTATTATTAGAAGTTGGATTTCCCTTCGCATTTGTTATTGGGCATTTTTCGCCGTTTTGGTCGATGACGACATTTCCATCGTTTAACCGTCAAATTATTGACGTGAAACAAAGGATCTGAGACCACCTCTTTTCTTTCTTTTTTTTTTTATTCCGATTCGATTTTATTTTTGACTTATGGATCAATGAAGTCTTTTATCCGCAAGCGTCAGATTTTCGAAGTTGATAACCTTCCCGATTTCAAATCTATGGGGGATGACCATTGGGGTCATCTTCCTTACTTTGGAATCGCGATAGGCTACCTTCGATTAATCGACATTTTGTTTGTGGTTAAGACAAGATCCCATTCTTTCGAGTCCCGATTCAATCCACTAACCAATTAACGACTAACTAACCACTAACCTTTACTTTCTGTCAAATATACAATTGCTTTAATTTTCTGTCAAATATCAACTGCTTTATTTTTCAGTCATTTATATTCTTGTACATATTATATATTCTGTATATTATTATCTTATATATATCAAATACTTGTACATTCTCTCAAAATACTTAATAAAATATCGAAACCTTAAAATCCTAATCCTAATTGGTGGACTGTTGATTATATATCTTGTATATTATCCATATCCTGTGTATATTTTCCATCTCTTTGGCAGGTTCTCGAATCATCATCAATAAGGAATCAACTTTCCTTTGTATTGGATTAAAAAGAGAGGGTTAAGTGTAGACTTCTCCCTCTCCGAGTGTCGAGATGTTCACTGTAGTGTGGGTGGTTTCAATACTCGTCTTTCAATACGAAGACGACATTCTCTCTCCTCCTAAAAACCTCGGTCCCGCACCGAGTGACTTTTCAAACCTTCCCTCCTAAAAAACCTCGGTCTCGTACCGAGTCCATTTTCAAACCATAATAAATTGATTTCTCTTTGTATCGAATTAAAGAGAGAAGATTGGGTGTAGACCTCTTATTCTCCGAGTGATAGGATGCCCACTGTAGTGAGGGTGGTCTCGACACTCGTCTTTCGATACGAGGACGCAACTTTACCCACCATCTCGCTTTCACAACTTCATCCCGCAACCCTTGTCACCTAAAACCTCGGTCCTGTACCGAGTGCATTTTCAAATTATTTTTACAACAAAAACTTGAATGGTCGTGGAGTGGTTAGGCGTAGGACTTCTCCTATCCCGAGTGTTGACGTTTACCGTAGGGTTCACTGTCGCAAAGCACTTACCATTCAAAACCAAAAACATCTTTAATAAGAGAACGAAGTTCTCTTTGCATTGAATTAAAGAGAGAGGATTGGGTGTAGACCTCTTCTTCTCCGAGCGTAGGGATGCCCACTGTAGTGAGGGTGGTTTCGACGCTCGTCTTTCAATACGAAGACGTCTCGTTCGCCACACCCTTTTATAACAAAAAATTTGAGATAACGAATTGGGTACTACCCGTAGGGGTTACTATCCGAGGACCTGTCTCACCCCCCTAAAAAACGATCCAATCAATCAAACGTGACTTCTTGCCTCGCGTGGCGAAAACTAATCAATCTTTCAAAAAGGATGTGTTACGTCCGTTCTACCGCAAACAGGTAACGCCTAAGTCTCCAACGAGCGAGCAGCGAAACACCTAACTGCTAGAATGCGCACGATAGCATCATCCATAAAAAACATCAACAAACCGTAGGCCGAACTACGGCTGCTCTGATTCTTTACTTCTTTCAAGTAAAGATACGTAGGCACAAGGGCCACAATCCTTGCCGAGCACATTCCCCCCATATCTGTAGTTCCCCGAACTACGTCGACTCTGACTTTCTCACATCTATTGAGAATACGTAGGCATAGGACTGCGAAGTCCTACCGAGTCTGTTCTTTCTCTTTTCTTCCCCGTTCTCTCTTTCCTCCTAACTTTCCTGTTTCTAACCCTTCTTTTACCCCGTGGAACACTTCTTATAGCATAATGTTTAAGCAAATAAATTCACACATCGACAAACAAAAGGTTCCCATCGAGTACGATGGATGCGAGGGGTGCTAATACCTTCCCCTCGCATAACCGGCTTCCGAACCCGTTCTTGGTTACGAGACCATCTTATCCATTTCTTTCTTAAGGTTTTCTCGATATTTTCCTTTCCCCTCATGGGATAAATAAAGTTCGGTGGCGACTCTTCTGTCTATCTTTTTCGCCTCCCCGTCGTTGCACGATGCATTTTTTCGAGTAGCGACACCCGACAAGAGTTGTCCAGGAAGATTCCTGGAATCCCCAGCAGAATAAAGTCTCCAGAATGGTTATCGGTTCAGGATGATTCTTGAAGGTGCCCGACGGAGTTGTTTGTTCAAGATGATTCTTGAAGTCCTTAGCAGCGTGATATGTTTGCTCCAACAGTGATGTCTAATCTGAAGATTGACTTCGTAAACGCCTGAAGGCGATATCAGAATGTTCCTGTGGATTCAGATTTCCGTGTTGATGAATCAACGTTTGTCTAAAGACAAGGTTCAAAGGTCGGTAGATCCAGCCTTTGTATGCAAGGTGATCCGTGTTGGCCTGAAGACCAAGTCAGTTGTCCTGAGGTGATGATTGATTGCGATCAAGTGAATAGTTTTTCTTCTGACTGAAGTCGAAGATGTTTCTCCAGCTGAAGCGGAGTTTGCCTGAAGGCAAAGTGTTTGAATCCCCGTAGAGTCATGAATGGCTCAGGATACCACTTCTCTGACTGAAGTCACAAATTTCCCAAGCTGAAGCGAAGGTGCCTGAAGGCAAGGTTATCCCCAAAGTCATGAATGACTTAGGATTCATTTTTCGGACTGAAGGCCGAAGTATATCCCTGACTGAAGTCACGGATACTCTATAGCAGAGGCGGAGCTGCCTGAAGGTAGATCCATGTATCCTTGAAGGCCAAGGATCATTTTCTTCAGACTGAAGTCGAAGATACCTCCTGCAGAGTTGCCGACGGGCAAAGTTTACATCCTTGAAGGCCAAGGATGCTTATCTTCAGAAATACTTGAAGATCTTTTCTAGCTGAAGCTGGAATCGCCGACGGGCAAGGTTTATATCCTTGGAAGCCAAGGATCCCATCTTCAGGAGTACTTGAAGATCTTTTCTAGCTGAAGCTGGAAGTGGCCAGGGGCCAGGGTTTCATATAGCTTTGATGTTGAAGTTCTACGGTGGGATCAATATGCAGTAGTATTCGGATGTTCGTTATGGTTCTGAGGGAGAACCCCAAATCAGAGTGTGCTCGGATAAGTCTCTCACTCCCAGCGGAGTAGTTTCAAATACGCAAGTGTACCTTTTGTTCCATTTACCAGGGGTGAACCCCAGGTCAGAGTTGTTCAGTGTTGTATTTTCTCCAGCGGTGATGCGGGGTATTTTAATTGTTCGGCGGCGAGGTCAGATGTAGTTCTCCAGCGGCAATACGGGGTATTTTGATTTTCCGACGGCGATGTCAGGTGGTATAGTCTTCCAGCGGTGATGTTGGGTGTTTTGATTGTCTGAAGGCAATATCAGAAGAAGTTAATGTGGATAACTGACGGCGAGATCAGATCAGTATTTCTCTAGCTAGTTGTGGTGCAGCTAGTATTGCAGTGTTCGAAGATTTGTTCCCCGCAGAGTACCGTGTGCTTGTGCAGTTGGCAAATTTTCGGGTTTACCGGTATTCAATCGTCTCACACCTTGATTGGCTGAGAGCCGTTCGCTTCTCACCCAGTCAGGTTCAAGCCGTTTGAATAGGGGCAGCTGTTGCACCCCAAAATTTGACCAACATTTATTCACCCATCAAGTGTTTGAAAGTTGATACCTTCATCAGAAAGTTCAAGAGATCCTCAGGGAAATTGGTTGAAACCAGAGTTGTGTGCTTCATAGCTTGAGAGTTGTGGGAGCTCCTCAGATGATTCTGAGACTTTGAGAAGGAACTTGAAGCTTTGAGAAAGTTTATGAGATGTCTTGAAAGCCATCGTGAAGCCCAGAGAGGTCATTATGCAAGAATTCAGAAGATTCAACCATGAATGGTAGAATTAGGGTTTGACTGGGTCAACCCTAGGTCAACTGATGATTTGGAGAGGGTTGAGACCTAATCCAAGGGCCATGAGATCATGGAATGATGTATGGAGATATTATAAAGATGATTCCTAGACTAACTCATCATGATTGAGGAGTTTGAGAAGTTTTAAGTTAGGGTTTCCAAGGATTGACAGTGAAAAAACCCTAGTTTGATCCCTATCTTCCAGGCAGTTTTAGCTAAAGATGTGATTGCTATCTCATCTCCCCCACAACATGAATGTTGTAGAGCTTGTTCTTAGCTTTACTTTGAGTGGTAGAAGTCCTTGATAGGATTTGCAGAGCTCAAGTTATGGTTTTGACAAATTACAGGTCATCTGAGGTGTGTGAATCTGGGTCCTTGAAAGTCACTCAACTTGCAGACAACTTTTTCCCTAGTAGGATGATTCCTATGATCTCTTGGTCAACATGAATGTTGAAGATCATCTTCTTAGATTTCTATAGAGTACTAGAAGTCCTTGATAGTATTTGTAGAACTCAACTTATGGTTTGAACAAGACAGGGGTATTTTGGTCATTTGGAAGTTATAGGTCATTTTAAGCAAAGGCCATATCTCCTATTTCCAAGCCTCAAATGAAAAAACTCAAAACATCAAAGTTGTTCAAAATGGCATTTTAAGCCTAGAAAAGTGGTCATGAGTTGTTGGAAAAGCTTGTAGCAAGGATTGACAAGAATGGGTGAAAATGACCTAAAAATGACTTATAACTTAAATGGATCCAAGTTGGAAATTGGTTTGGGAGATCTATGAATCCAAAATAGGTCATCCAATATGTCATTTTAAATCCAAACATAATTTTAAAAACAATGGTTTAAATACATTTTGGATTTGAGGTCTTAAAATGGGGGTTACTTTGTAAAGTTCTTTCTTGCATATTAAGGAACCTTTGAGAAACTTCACCAAAGGCAAGGCTGAGCTTGTTTTTTGCACATACACTCCCAATATCTCTTGTAAGGAGATTTTGACACAAAATTAAAGGCCTTAATGCATGAGATGAGATAATACCACATGTCATTAAAAGAGAAATTCCATGACTTTCCATTACTTTCTAGATGATTCTAGAAGCTTCTAGATTCTTCCATTAATGGTTATATATTGAGAGAATCACCATGAGATTGAGGGTTGGTGAATCCATTGGTGAAGAGTGAGGGAGAAAGGGGTATTCAAAGTTTCCTTCAAGATCAAGCAAGAATCGTGTGGACCTCTACAGGCTTCAATCATCAAAGATAGTGCAAACAGAAACCTCCACACCATTAGAGGAGTGTTTGGAAGAGGTAGCAGGCTCTGAATCCATCTGTTCACACCTCCACCATTACAACTTGATAGGTTGGTGATTCTCCTCATACCACCTTATTTATGTACATTCGATCAAGTTTCTAGGTGTAGAATTAGCATGCTAGGTTAGTTGATTAATTTCTGAGGATTAGAGGAAGATCTATGGAGTTTCATGGCAGGGTGATGGTTCTTTAATTTCCAAGACCAAGTTGTTTAGTAGGTTTTAATTGACATGTGATAGCATAGAATGATTAGGGCAACGCCATGAACAAGTTTATACCATTAGATTGAAGCTCTAGCAAGATTGATACCAGAGAAAAATGGTGAAACCCTAGCCTTCGTGCCCTCTGTTTGGGATCTATAGGGAGTGTTAGTAAAAACTATACGCATGGTTATATTCCTGGTGATTAGTAGAGCATTTTTGGTTTTAGAATTTTTAATTTTCATTGAGTATCAAGAGAGCACGAAGGAGGAGAAGTAGTGTGCATGGATTCTGCAAAGCCTGAAAACCCTAGGTGTGTTGGGGACGATGACCCTCAACCGTCCGATCGTATTGGACATTTGACTTTGTAACATCATCGTGCGGCCAGAGTTTAAAATGAAAACGGAGGGAAAACTCCCAGCTGCAACGCAGCATTTTAATTAAAACTGAACCATGGGCCTCAGCAAAGCTTGCTACCCACACCCCCGCGCGGAGCCCAATCCAACTTTCAACTGAAAACCAATGCTATTTACACCGCAGCTTTAATCTTTTTCTTTTATTTTTCATTTCAATTTCTGATAGCATCTGGGCTTAGGCGTAGTTGATATCCGAACCCCCCCCCTCTTGGGCCCATCTAGGAATTCAACTAGGTGCCTCTTCTAAGCGCACCCCCCTCCCCATTTATTTTAATTCTTTGATTTTCATTTCTTTTAATTTTTCTTGCATACTATAAAATTCATATAAAATCCAAAAATTGATATTTTTTAATTCTTGTTTTTTCTATAGGTTTATAATTTTGTCTAGAAAATTAATAAAAATAGAAATTCCATTTTATTTTTAGTTTTATATTTTTAGAATATTATTCTTTTAAATAGCTTTTAAATAGGTTTAGTTTGATACTCAATTTTGTAGAATTTAGTTTAGGACTTTCCCTTAATCTTTTGGAGCCATTCTTTTTGGTGTGATTAGATATTGAATCATAGTTTCCCATAGGATTTATTTCAAGATTTTTAGATTAAAAGTTGATTAGTTTAATTAGGTGAGATTAGAGTAATCATAATTAGGGTTTAAGAATGCATAGGTGAAATAATTCATTTTCTTTTGAGAGTTTTGACTTGATTTTTGGGTATGGGCATATAGGGATGTTATGGGTAGGTGTTATAGACCCTTGTAAATGATTGTTAGAATTTTCCCCTTGATCTTTATATTTTTAGATATTTTCTGAATAGGACTGATTGTATTGACTGTCTGTGTGATATTTGTCTATCTCTGGGGTTTATCTTTGGGAAATTGTTGTGGGCTTGGTTTGTTTTGAAGATCTTGTTGAAGGAGCATGATGAAGGAGAAGATTGAAGATCAAGACCCAGAGGTTGGAGCTTGTTCTCTGTTTGGGAGGTTTGAGATCCTGAAGTTTGAGGGAAATTCATGGAACTTTCCTGAGGAAGGCACTATGGAGGTCTTTCATTCTTTCTTCTCACCTCTTTCTTAAGTATCCAATGATGTTGGAGCCTTCATGTGAGTTTAATTTCTCCTGAGGAGGAATGTAAACTGATCACAGTTGTTGAGCCACATGGGATACGATTCCTAAGTGGAAGCCCCCTAGTACTTTCCTGAGGAAGGTCCTATGGGTCTGGTCACTTAGTTCCCTTAGTTCATCTAGGACTTCTTAAGTATCCAATGATGTTGGAGCCTTCATGTGAGTTTAATTTCTCCTGAGGAGGAATGTAAACTGATCACAGTTGTTGAGCCACATGGGATACGATTCCTAAGTGGAAGCCCCCTAGTATTTTCCTGAGGAAGGTCCTATGGGTCTATTCACTTAGTTCCCTTAGTTCATCTAGGATTTCTTAAGTATCCAATGATGTTGGAGCCTTCATGTGAGTTTAGTTTCTCCTGAGGAGGAACGTAAACTGATCACAGTTGTTGAGCCACATAGGATATGACTCCTGAGTATAAGCCTCCTAGTGCTTTCCTGAGGAGGGCACTATGAGTCTGCCTACTTAGCTCCCTTTCTTTGGTAAGCTTGTTTTGAAGCTTGAAGACTGGGATTGATTTCTCTTGTATAGGGTTTTGCTTTAGGGCTTTGCTTAGATCCGATTAGGGTTTTGTTTTAGGGTTAGGATTAGAGTTTAGATGTAGATAATTTCTTTCTCAAGCATGTGGTTTGTTTGCCTGATGGCACTTCATTTCTTTTATCTGTATATTGCTTGATAGCATGTTGTTTATTTTCAGTATGATTACTGTTATTTCATGACTGGCTTGAGGTTGAGATGAGCTTGTGGAGGCTGAAGCCCCACACACATTTCCTCCCTCACTTGCATTGCAGGCATTTTACTGTTAAGCTGATGCTTTGTCTGTTTTGGTGTATCATTGACATGATCCCTTAGGACTCTCATTTCCTTTGATAAGGATTTGATGATAGACTTTTAGGTTGAAACCTATGCATGACAACTTCTAGGAGTTCCCTGTTCAAACCTCAACCATAGGATGAATCCATGGCATGATAACAGTAGGACTTGATAGTCTCCTCCTAGTTGGGCCTGTTCTCTTCTCATCTCAAAGCAGTTTAAGATACAGTAATCATGAATGATTTCCTTCGTACGTTACGAGCCTTAAGCTATCGGAGAAAGGATTGTGGGAGAGCTCCTTTTCCACGATCTGGATGTTTAGTATGGTACCCTTTGGGTGACATGCGACGCATTCACTCTCAGGTCATAGTCTCTAGTGCGGTTGAAATCGCAAACACAATAAAAAACACTTCTTTCAAAGCAGGAAATAACCCGTAGTTTCCCGAACTACGTTTGCTCTGATCTTCCGTGCAGTGTGGAAGTACGTAGGCATAGGATGCGATGTCCTAGCGAGCAACCTTCCCCCGTAATCCTTCGTAGGCCGAACTACGTTGACTCTGATTTCTCATTCTCTGATGAGAATACGTAGGCATAAAGTGCGACGCTTTGCCGAGTCATTTTTCTTTTCTTTTTCAGCCAGCCTTGATAGGTAGATAGAATAAAACCAACCCGTCCAAGTAAACAAACAAGCGTGGATCCCGTCGAGTACGACGGACGTGAGGGGTGCTAATACCTTCCCCTTGCGTAACCGACTCCCGAACCCAGACAATGGTTGCGATGACCTTGTCTTACCCTTATTCGTCAGGTTTTTCCGATCGTTTCCTTTCCCGCTCTGAGGGATAAATAACGAAAGGTGGCGACTCTTCTGTCATGCCGGCACCTTATTTTCGCGCAAGCGACACAATGTCGTGGAGCTCAATGAAGAAAAACATTGTGGCTTTGTCATCATGTGAAGTTGAGTGCGTGGCTGCATCATAAGCAGCATGTCAAACATCATGGGTATAGATATTGCTCGAAGAGCTGAAGATAATGGAACCTTAAAAAATGAAGTTATTTGTCTACAACAAGTCAAATATCGACTTGATGAATCATCCAACGTGTCATGGTTGAAGTAAACACATATAGAGGAGCTATCATTTTTTTATGGATCAAGTTAACAAAGGAAAACTTGAACTTGAGCATTATAAGACAAAATAGTAACTAGCTGGTATACTCACTAGACTTATGAAGAAAGTCAAGTTTAACGAGTTGAAGAGAAGCATCAGGATGAGAATTCTCGAGAACATGAATTATGGGGCGTGTTAAAAGTTGTAATTCAATTTTCTACTTGAGGCTAGCATTCGAGTATGTCGAAGTAACTAGTCGGAGGTGTAGGAGTAAGTCGTATTCGACAGAGTCGAATACAACATATAGTTGGTGTGTCGAAGCGAAACTTGTAGCTTTGTATTTTACATTTTGTTTATTTTGAAATTGGATCGTTTTGTATAGTTTTAGGTATGGACTTTGTTTGCCTATATAAATGCCTTGTATGATGTAAATCACAAAAATTCACTCAATAAAATTTTCTCTTTTACAATTCAGTTTCTCTTTTCTCTCTCTCTCTATTTCTTCTTCTTTCATCTTTTTTGAAAACCCTTTTTGTTCAAACATTTTTTATTTATTTATAAAAATGATATAAAAATTTTATTATTTTGTATATTACTCGATGATATATTATTTATTTTCGTAGTATTGTATTATTTAACACCGTCTGTTATATTTTATTGTTGAAATTATACTTACTTTAAATAAACACTATACAAACAATGTACATTTGTCACAACAAGAAGATTCAGTAACTCACATAACCAACATTTTCTCCTTGTTTCATTAGTTCATGTAGTATATTACCATCTCTCTTGAATAAACCACCCTTATTCAATCTCTATCTCTTACACACACAAAAAAAACTTACATGTTATCTGTGTTTTAGTTACCGCTCTTTTTTCTTGAAGAAAACTTACATATTATTTATATTTTAGTTACCACTATATATTTAATTTTCACGATTGCAACAGTCAAATCGTATCAAATTTTCTTTCTCATATAAAAAAATTAAAAATAATTTATCATTTTTAAACAAAAATTCACATTTTAAAAACCAACAAATAAGATATTGCGAGTTTATACTTAGATTTCTTCCTACAACTATAAGATATAGATGTCTTGATAATCCTTGCACAACTATTGGATGACTTAACATATTAATTAATTTATTATTTTGTCATTAATTTCAACTAATTCTAACATCAAATTTTACTCCTACCAAATTTGTGGGTCCCTTAAATAATACAAGTGCCACATGGCCTTTATTGAAAAACAGAGTACCATTGATTACGTACATATAATTTTCTCACACGTCATACAGAGCCATAGAGCAATAATTCAGTACAGTCCAATACAATTTAGCACTCGGAGGTCGGTCCAATCAGAGTCGCCGTGTTTATTAAAATACACAGATCAAAGCGGGTCCATGGTAATGCGAAGTAGAGAACAAAAACGGGAGATCAAGGCCGTTGATTCAAGTGGGAACAGGTGGAGTCGCAGCATAAGGAACGTGAGTGTGACTACAAACAATTCGTGTCTCGTTTCTATTCCTTACTCAAAAAATAACAAATCACAATAGAAGCGTGTGCCATCAAAAAAACTTTCAACAATTTTCCTCACACGTGTCGATTTCTTACGTGTCCTTTCTTCAATTCTTTTCCTTTTATCATCTCCTCTCTCTTTCAAACTCAACCACTGCCACTGAGTTATGGAGCGTTTGGACGATTCAGAAGAGCAACTCGAACGAGTTGACTCTGATCAGTTAACATTGACAAGCTCTAGTTCAGGCATTTCCTCGGTATTCAGTACTGACGATTTCCGTAACTTCAACGGCTCCGGTGACATTTCCTCTATCAGCAGTGGCTCAGGTGAGATTCCGATATTTACGGTGAATCGAGTGATTCTTGCACCTTCGTTGATCGCTGAGAAGAATGAAGGTGACAGCAACCTCAACAAGGCTGACGTGACGGCGGTGAGGGAGAAGTGCGTCGGAAGGAACAACAAGGGAGTGAGTTGGGGATATACTTCAGTGATTGGGAGACGGAGAGAAATGGAGGATGCCGTAGCTGTTATTCCAGGGTTTTTATCACGCACTTGCAATCACGTTGGTGGTTGTACGGCTCCCGGTTCTAGATCCTCCGGTGAGATCGGTCCTGTTCATTTCTTCGGCGTTTATGACGGACACGGCGGCTCTCAGGTACACACCTTCTCTTTCTTCCATTTTTATTAAAGTATTATTTCGAAAAACAACCGTTTCTATTTTATTTATTTATTTTGGTGAATTTTATTTATCTGCCATATATGTTAATCTGGTTACATTGTGGCGTTATGTGTGCATAAATAATAAGTTAATTGATACTAATAACTGCATATATTTAGTATTACAGTTTTGTTTATTTGTTCTTTTGATATTAAATTTCTCAGAAGTCATATTTATTGTTATACTTTAATAAAATTGTGATGATCGTTCTTTTCAAAAAAAGAATTGTGATGATCGTTAAATTAAAACGGGAATGTAGTTGGTTTGTGTTTTTTCATAGGAAGGACACGTGTTATAGGTAGAATGGTCCACAAAAGAGAGATGAATTAATTGTGTTTGGTATTATGGTGACACGTTGTAGATACAGTAGGTACAATACCGGCGTGGGCCTTTTCTTTTTTTGGTAGGTATCTTCACTGTTTTCTCTTATTATTATATTATGGATGTAAAATTGAATATTAAATATACACGTGTTTAAAAATATGTATTATTTATACATAAAATTATAATAATAAAAATAATAAAGAGAAAGAGAAATAGAGAGAGAGGATCTTAACCATTTTTTTTTCTAGTAATACGAATTTGAAATAGTTACTGGATTGATTAGAAAATAGTTACTGGATTGATTATAATAATAAATATGTTATTAGAGCATTAGTTTCCATATTGCTCCTAGCTCCTCTAGAGACTCTTAACAATTTTCATTAAATTGTAATCGTGAAAGTGTGTTAAGAGTTCTGCTTCAGATATATCGGATAAAAATATGTAATGAATGTGCTAATGATGATGATTATTATGAAATAATTGAATGTTTTGGTGGGTGTGGTGCTGTTTGTTGGGGGAGAAAGAGTTTTGGAGGAAAAGGTTTAGTTACGTGGATGGAATGATGAGTCTTTATTTATTTTACCTAAAGAAAAGGTACGTTGCTCATATCATGACATGTGTGAGTAAGTGGGACCTACGTTTCACTATGAACCTTTGCATATTATTATTATACAGGGTTGACGTATGATTGTTGAGGTGTGTCTGCCCTTTCACGGAAAAGTGTATTAAATTTCATTAGTTTAAAGGAGTGAGGATTAAATGAAACTTTCATCCGACAATATTGTACGTATTCTTCATAACATTGCCATACTATTACAAATAAATAACTATAATGCTTTCAATTATATATACTAATATGCCATCATTTCAAACAAAAAAAAATTCTTAGTATAAAGGTGTCGTCTATTGAATGAGCAGCAGTGTATAAAACAAAGTAGATTCTGTCTAAAGAATAGACGGCAGTGTAAAAGAAAAAACAAGTGTAGCTCATTTAAGGGGCAACACTTTTTTTTCTTGGACAATGTCGTCCATTTATTGGACAGAACCTACTTTATTTTACATACTGCCGCCCATTCAATGAGCAACACCTGTATAATTAATTTTTTATTTATTTAAAATGATGGCATATTGGTATATATGATTGAAAAGTATAACATTAGTTATTTATTTTTAATAATATGGTAATGTTGTAAAAAATTCATATTGTACATCTGCTTAAAATTTTGTTACTCCATATATTCCTTTTTGCAAGCATCGATCCCCATCATCACTACTATTAATTATTTCTGTTAAGTTCTCATACCACCACATAAATCGTGCATGAACTACTAATTTGATAGTAGTATATAAATAGAGCAAACCGCACTGATATCTAAAGTTTTAAAAATTGGCTGCAGTCCTATAAAGGTTTTCACAATTACTATCGGTGATATTGATTGCAGTTGTTAGAGTGTGAGTTAAGCACAATTTATTTTTTGCAGCTTTTTTTACATCAACGAACTGTTTTTTAAAACATTATGTTCTTCTAACATTTGTGTTGATTTAATCCTAGGTTGCTAAATTTTGTGCCACGCGGATGCATGATATTATAGCAGAGGAGTGGGACCGAGAAATAGCCGGTGGTGCTGAATGGCAGAAAAGATGGGAAGCCGTATTTGCTAATGGCTTTGAGAGGACTGACAGTGAAATCGAATCAGAAGCAGTTGCACCAGAAATGGTTGGATCTACTGCCTCTGTGGTTGTTCTATCTGGTTGTCAAATTATTACATCCAACTGTGGCGACTCAAGGGTGGTTCTTTGCCGCAGGACTCAAACACTCCCATTGACAGTAGATCAGAAGGTCTAGTCATAACCTATTTATCTTCTTTGTTGTTCTATGCATTCTTTAGTTTCCATGTTCTAAACCGTGGTTGCTGTCACAACAGTGAATATGCGATAAATCTTGATATCGCAGAAAATTAAGACAAACAACCGCAATTGCATTTGTGATGTATATAGGATATGATTTATCTGTTTTCAATAATAATAACATGAAAACATAAAAGCATTTCCATGTACTGCTTTTTGAAGTTTTGAGATGCTTGTAACCAATGAGAAAGGATCATCAGAAAAGAAAAATAAAATTATTAAGAGACGATATCTATTTTATGCTTACGCGCAGACATATATTAAAAAATTGTGTTTCCCTTCAATGCGGTTGGTTCTGAAATGCCATTGTCCTTGCTTGTACAGCCTGACAGAGAGGACGAACTCTTGAGAATTGAAGGAGAAGGAGGAAAAGTAATAAACTGGAATGGAGCTAGGGTGTTTGGTGTTCTTGCCATGTCCAGGGCCATAGGTACCTTGATTTATCTGATATATCCAGTCTTGGTTACTAATTTACCAAATGATTTCTTCCTTTGAGCTAATTTTTATGCCAAATAGTCTTCTGCTATGAGCTAATAAGGGAGTGCAAAGTAAAACGGATTAATATTTAAATAAGTAGATGACTTTTCTCAAAAGGGTTTTGATCCTGTACACACTGTGATTATCTGATAGCTATCTACTCTCTTGTATCTATTTCATGGAATTTCAAAAGTAAGTTTGTCCTTACCAACACAAATATATTTTTGTTTTTACCATTTCACTTTCCAATTTTTATGCAGTTATAACTTCCACACGGTTGCTTAGTGGATTTATATATTATAGATTAAATTCTTAATTCTTTCACCTTTGCAGTTTGCTAGTGTTTTTGCAAGCTTCCTAGGTACTATAGACTTTCAGTGGATTTGTATAAATGTGTCAATTTTGAAATATACGAATGTATAAGGAAACTTAAAATGGATGTTGTCTTCTTTTCAATGATTCTTATCACTTTACTTGTTCCGCAAGCATCATAAAAAAAACCAGTAGCATCTTGGTGATAAAACCATTTTCTGCCTAAAAATTAGATGGCAAGAGGCTTAGCTGCAAATGTCTTTAACTGTATTTACTGCCTAATAATGGTGATATTTTAGGTGATCGGTACTTGAGACCATGGATTATTCCGGTGCCAGAGATAACTTTTACAGCAAGAACTGAAGAGGATGAATGTTTAATTTTGGCTAGTGATGGACTTTGGGATGTAATGACGAATGATGAAGTAGGAGAAGTAGCGCGCCACCTTCTAAGAAGACGCCGCAGATCCTTGTCAATGGAGGAAATATCCCCAACACAAGTTGTTGCTGATAGACTCACTGAAATTGCTATTAGTAGAAACAGTAAAGATAACATTTCAATCATAGTTATTGATCTGAAATCAAATAGAAAACGTCTGCAAAGGCGTACTTCAATTTCCCAAGAACTCGGTTGATTCTCTTCGATAGGTTTCAACCTTTACAAGGTGACGAACTCCCTAGAGTTGATCTACATATAAGCAGAAAAAAATCCTCAGTCATGATGGTTCTCGGATATCATTTCGACAATTGTGTTTCGCTTAAACTGCTGTACAGAGCTGACTGGCAAAATAATCTGCTTCATGACAAGAAACAACTAGCTAGGCATTGTTTGTTACAATGAAGTGCTTATCAATACTTCATTTCATCAGTTCAGTCCTTGACAGGGGTAAATAGAATGAATTTACCAATTCATTTGTTGAACTTTTAAAAACTAATACTAATGGAATGAAATATGAAATTCTCAATTTTCTTCTTTCTTATTTGGAGGTATAGGATAATACAATAACTCTTTAATTTCTCCACATGAATAATTCTTACGTTCACTTCAAAGTTGAAACACAAAATGCCATCCAAAATTAGTACATAAACTAGTTACTCTACATGGCGTAGAAGCTATATTAATTTGACTGCAGTACCTTTCTACACCGCTGATATATAAGTTAGGGATCGGAGTTAAAGTTTGGATTAAATTTCGATCACAATTCAGTAGGCAAAACTAGGACTGAATCTGGTCTTAAGCATTATTTGCTATTATTCCTACTTTACATGTCTCTCGACCTTCTGCAGCAAAAGTTCATATTAAGATGAATATGCTGTTATTTGTAAGAAAATTTGCATTAACTTAGGCATACAAAAATCAAACTAAATAATAAGTTAGAAACATTTGAGAAATCACTCATCACTCCCATCGTCCTCCTGAGGTTGAAGAATGCATTTTCCACCCATAAGAAAGTTAAAAACTTGCCTCAAATTTCCTCTGGACGGTCGAGCATTTGTTGCAAATTTACAGACAAATACAAGTCGTCGCCTCATATCCCATTTAGAAACATGTATTATATTGAAGGATTCCCCATCGTCAAAAGTACCTATAAATAGCCATGAATGTATACAAAACATCAAGCTTTAAATATTATAGAAATAATGGTTAATGATACTGAAATGCATCAATTCCACATTATGTGAGGGAAATTGACTTTATGATTAATATTTTGTAACAATATGAAAGCTATATGTACCTTTTTCATCAAATAATGACATCAAAATTGCTAAACAAACACATACACTAATATCTTCCCCTGAAATGCAAACAAAAATCATATATTAGGTTATTTAAAATTCATAAAATATTTACATAGATCCAGCGGAAGGATTAAGGACAGGCTCAACAGAAGTCATACCATTATTACAACAAACGAGAAGTCGTTTTCCTTGGCTAAGGTTGAACTTTGCGAAGCTCACGGCTTTAGAAAGATTGTTGAATATGGAAAATCGATCAAACTTTGAACTCTGGCCACGGAAACTTAAAATGAGTTGAAAAATTAAAACAGCAAAAACAAGTTTTATTTCCACTTCATACTAACCACCATCGGAAGATGTAGATACGCATCAGTACTGGGAAGAGAAACCGATATGGACTCACTATCACAGTTCAATATACAATCAACATCAGCTGCATCTATAGCTGCACCAAACACAAACACTCAGCCGCATAAACAAGACAACAAACTATATCTGTTAACTGTAATATAAGTCGGTATACCGAATTGAGATGCACCAACTGCCAGATTAGTTGAACCCAACCAAGAAACTTCAAAATCATCACAAGACTCGTTCGCGTCAACTTCAATATTTGAAATATCAGAAGCCAGTGACGGTTCTTCATGTGAAAGTGATTTAACTCTAATCTGAGGAGCATTCTCTCCTCTATAAGCACGCCGCACTCTACTCTTTTCAACTATATCAGCAACCTTCTGGTTGCACATTTCCGGACCTGAATTTATAAGATCATAAACATGATTCCAAAAGAGAGGCGGAGTTAAACCCCTAGACCAACTTTCTTCGTCGTCTCCGGCACCAGGTATATAATTCCAGCTAAACTCGGAAGTAGTCCTATTGTGTTGGCTTACTCCGTTCGACGAAGAAGACGCTGAAACAAGTATGATGGGAGTGAAATCCCAAGAATCATGATGAGGAACTTCATTTAACCAGATCACAGTTCTCTGAGAAATCCAAAGCGGACGTAACGGTTTCTTCACCGAAACAGCAAGAGAAGCAATGTCAGCTCCACTTGCTTTCAGTTGTTTCGTCCATTCCTCTAAGTGCTCCTCAATGGAAGCCTTTTCGGTTTGTGGAACCCAAAGAGGAAGGTGCAAAGAGCAATCCCAATCTCTTGCAATCTCACCACATCCATTACAATCCTCCTGTTTCATGAATTGAATGCAACAACACAATTACAAAGAGATAACAATGTACAAAACTAAGGTTTTAAAAAAGATGGTCTGTTACTGTGAAAATGGCCGCGACAAACAGCAATCATCGCAACACTTTTACCGACCGAAATTGCGAAACCTTATACACAACAATTCAAACCAGAATATTGAAATAAGCATCATTATCAAACTCACTTGTGGCAATGCAGCATCATTCTCATGAATATTAGAATCTGTTCTAAATTGAGAAATAGCACGATTAAGAACACAAGTCCAAATAGGTATAGTTTTTGACATGCTATCAGGGAAACGTTTTCCTCTTCTAGTAGAATCAACAACCATGCAACCACCTTTCTGCGCTACCCAATTGAACAAAACAATAAAAAACCGATCTTTGAACCTTAAACATTAAACATAAGAATATCAAAAGAAAACAAGATTCTTGTTGAATAGTACCTGCAAGTTGAGCGACATGGAGATTGAGACGAGAAGTTGAGAAAGAACAGTTGTTGGTGTGACCATCGGTGGATTTGAAGTAACACGTTGAATGAAAATTCGAAGAGTACCATAAACCACAACGGAGATTTGCGAGAAGAGGAAGTTGAGGCCATAATTGAGAAATTTCAGAGACGAAAACTGAGTCTTGGTAGATAGATCTAAGTGCGTTGTATAAACTGTTGTCTCTTTTCTTAATGGTTCTTGCTGCTTTGTATATGCTAAGCTTCGACCATTCTCCATCTTCTACCTCCATTGATCTCTCTCTCTCTCTCTCTCTCTCTCTAGAAAGGTTGGTTTGGTATTGATACGAATCATGCGCCGTTAGAATGGTTCACACGAGGAGAACAGAACATGACCTAGGAGAAATATGTGGACATGTCATCATGTTTTTGAAAGTACAATGTTGTTGGGTTAAAAAAACATATCCAATAGTAGAAATATAGATCTTCCACAGTTAAAAAAAGTCAGAGGTAGTAATAGACTAATAGTACTAGAAACAAAGATTCTATATGTAAAAGAAATATGTAAATGGTAAATATAACTTTTCTTTTAAAAAAATTTTTTTCTTGTAACTTTTTTTTTATTTAAAAAAATTTGTTTTACCTTAAGTTTTATTATTATATTTAGTTTATATAAAATTTATTTATATTAACATTGATCTATGCAATTTATTAAATATTCTATTTTATTTTGGTAATATTTATGATAAAAAGATTAAAATCAAATATTTTATATAATGCAAGGCTAATTCTAATATACTAAATTAACTTTGCAGATTTTAAAACAAAAAAATAATAAATAAAATAAAAAATATTTTTTAAAAATTAAAATCAATAAAAAATATTATAGGAATTAAAACCAATAAACATATTTATGAAAACTAATTATATATTTAAGTATTTTTGTCAAAAAGTTTATATATTTAATTTTTTTTATTAAAAAACATGATCTCTAAATGTTTATATTTTTATTTTTTTAATAGCAACAAAACATAACTGGATTTTTCCAAAAGATTCTTTTAAAACACAACAATTTGGCGTCAATTGCACAAGGTTTAAATGTTGTATCAAGATGCTGGAGCATCGTGTCCAGCATGTGTCCCCTTTTCAGTTCTATATAATTTTAGCAAGTTATACCAATCTTGAACACTTGAACACTTCTCTAAGTTATGTTTTGATAAAATGTAGTCTATCCAAATGATCAATCCACTAGAAACAACAATTTATCTAAACAATCCAATCCATTTTTGGGTGTTATATGACACAGTCTCTAAAGTTAAGAATTTGTTTCGAATATCTAGTTTGAGTGTTCAAAACCGTGATAAGTGGATGACAATTCTTAATATGAGTTACTCTGTTGCTTCTAGATATAGTATGATATTGGTCTCGTTATCCCATAACCTTAACATCACTTTCTTTTCACTTGTGGCGTCTCCATCTATGTCTCCGAGTAAACATAAGTTTATTGTAGTTGGTTATGTTAACAACCGTCATTGAATTCAGATAAAGTTGAAATTTGATTGTCCATTAACTTCTGTCACTGATCGTTGGAGATAGTGAAAGAGTATGAGAAACAACATATGCGGGACGTATAAGTAATTAACAAGAAAAATTTTAAAAATTAATATAATTTATTTTATATTAATATTGATCGATCTTTATGTAATATATATATATATATATATATATATATATATATATATATATATATATATATATATATATATATATATATATATATATATATATATATATATATATATATATATATATATATATATATATATATATATATATATATATATATATATATATATATATATATATATATATATATATATATATATATATATATATATATATATATATATATATATATATATATATATATATATATATGTTTTGGACTGGGCCCCGGGCTGAACTATGCTGGCCCAGCCCAATAATGTTCCACCAGGCCCTGCCCGGTCCGGGTACCGCGTCGAGCACAAGATCCCCGACATGCCAGAATGAACCCTCCGCGAAGGAGAACCGTCCCAACCACGTCGGGCAAGAGAATCGCCCGCACGACCAAGCACCGCCCTCCGCGGGCGGCATTCCCATGCCATCGAGCAAGACCATATGGCTCTCCCACGTCCCCATGTGCTCCCCTCCGCGGGGAGAACAACGTGCCACCCGCACGTTCTCCACGTGCCCCCCCTCCGCGGGGACACGTCATCCCCCCAACTGCCCACCTCCGAAAGAGCAGGTCAAACCCACTTTTCGGAGATCTCGGGATAGTTGGACTAGGGCGAAGACCACGTCCTGGTCTTCACTACGCCACGTAAGTCCTAGCAGTTACCTAGGTTGGGCCTGGCAATCTAGCCCAACGCAAGTGACTGTTGGCTCAACGCTGGGGTCTCTCTATAAATACCCTCTTCCTCAAGAGGGTCAGGTAATTGACTTCTTACCCACTTTCCGTACTGTGCTCTCACTCTGCCCAGCTCCTTACTTTGGCATCAGAGTGTCTTGCAGGTACACCCCCCTTTCTCCTCATCACCGGTGAACAGGTAGCAGTCCAACAGAGTGTGGCCAGCCCGTGATCCCCTTCTGATCAGGTCAGATGAGTGGCGCCGTCTGTGGGAACAGAAACTTCCCCGTTACTCCGAGTAGAAAACCAAAGTTTCACCAGCACTCCACGATCATGGCTTAGCCCACACCACGACAATATCATGCACGACTTTGTGCTCAACGCCGCCGCCAACGGAAGCAAACAGATGGAGACGTCACGTCCGGCGGAGACCGACGAGAGAGACGGTCAGACTGCTTCTCCGTCATCCGCAGAACGGCTGCGCCAGGCCGACCACCGGCCCCCGAGCCCAGCGGCGTTCCAACCCGTTCCTATCCCAGCGGGAGCGGACTCAACGGTGGCCGCCCTCTTTGCGGCCATCAACCAGACGAACCAACTGCTGTTTGTCATACCCTAAATTTGTCCTACCTCTTTTCAAATATTTTCGCATTTTTATTTTGCATTTTTAAACTTAATTTCATGCCGTCTAGACACGTGGTCACTCCCAATTGGGCGTTTTTCAAATCTCGACTATTTTTGTCCAGTAGGGGCGTGACACGTGGCCTAAGGGCATTTTGGTAACTTTTGTTTTCATTTTCATTTTCCCTTTTTTCCTTTTCAAATATTAAAATTTTGTTCATATTTTTATTTTATCATTTATTTAATTCAAATAGTTCGTTTTATTAATTTTTTTTTAGAATTAGAATAGTTATTTTTTTTTCTTTAGAATAGATTTTATTTTAATAGTTTTTAAATAGAATTATTATTTGTTGGTTTTATAGAAAATGGTTTTTTTCTTATTTAGAATAGAAATAGATTATTTTTATAGCATAGAATTAATTTGTTTGTTAGAGATATTTTAGGATTTTAGAATTAAGTTAGCAATGTTATAGATATTTTAGGATTTAAATATTTTTTAAATTTTAATTTTTTATTCTAGAGTTTTAACAGTTTTTAATTTTATTAGAAATAGTTTTTATTTTAAATAGATTTAATTATATAGTTTAGAAATAGCTTCTAGGTTAAACATAATTTTTAGTGTATTTTTATTATTAGGAGCTAAATAGAGTTTTATTTTGTTTTTATATAGAATTTTGTTTTGTGTAAATTTTATTAAGTTTTTTTAAGAATTAGTTAGAGTTATTTCGAGTTTTTAGCTTATTTATTTATTTATTATTTTATTAGAATATTTAGTTTAATTAGAATAGATTATTTGATTAGGGTTAATTATTATTTATTATTTAGATTTTTATTTTATTTTTAATTATTTAGTTAGATTAATTAGTTTAATTAGGATTTATGGTATTTATTAGTATTATTAAATTAGGATTAATTTATTTCATTATTAATAGTCAGATTTTGTTTAGTTTTTTTTTTAATGATTTAGATTTTTTTTTTTTTTTAATTATTCATTTTCAATTATTAGATATTATTAGACTAGAATTATTTTAGTTTAGTATTATTTAGAGTTTTCTTTTTAATAGAATCATTTCCTTTTAATTATATTTATTATTAGTTAATTTTTTAATAATTATTCATTAATCTGCATTTGTTATTAATCATTATCATTAATTATTAACTAGAAAAAATTAAAAAAAGAACTGTTGTGCCATGTATCATTTTCGTAGGGTATAAGACCCTATTCATCATCCCCTTCACAAGGGGAACCCTAATCTGAAGTAGCCTCCAAACCCTAAGAAAAACAGCCGCTCCTTCCTCCTACCTCTCTTCCTCCTACCTCTCAGCATTCAACATTCTCCAATCTGTGTTCTTCACAAAAAAAAAAAAACCCACCAAACTCCATTAAACTTCACCCAGAAACATAACACTCTTCCTCCATCCTCACTAACCAACAACAAAACTAAAGTCAATCAACCTCGAGCAACATCAATCCAAACTTCAACCAAACTTCATCAGAAAACACAAACACTCAACATCTATTTTAACGTAAACTCAAAAAATACCCTTTCAAAGAACACGCTCCACCGCCTTCCATCTACCCCCCAACCTCAGACAACCATCCGCGAATCAACTTTTGAAACCTTCCGACCAAAACAAAAAACCGCTCAGCCGCGCTCCAAATTCGCCGGCGAAACCGTTTCCGCCAAATCCATTTCGGCGAACAAAATCAAAACAGAGAGATGAAAAAAGAGTTGAGTTGAGTGAATGAAAAACAGAAATAATAAAATGAAAACAGAAAGATTTGAGTGAGAGTGAGAGACGTTTTGAGATCCAAACAGTGACGGAGAGAACGAGGATAACGAAGATGAGGAAGTTGCTTCCATCTTCTTTTCTTTTTTTTCTTTTTTTTCTTTCTTTTCTTTCCTTTTTCTCTTCCTTTTTTTCTGTTTGTTTTAATTTATGTTGATTTGATTTTATTTTATTATTTTTAGTCTTATTATATATATATATATATATATATATATATATATATATATATATATATATATATATATATATATATATATATATATATATATATATATATATATATATATATATATATATATATATATATATATATATATATATATATATATATATATATATATATATATATATATATATATATATATTTGTTTAATGGCTGATTGCTGATTGTTTGGTTGGGTTTCTAAAACCCACCATTGATTCTCGTTTCTCACCCCCGTTTTTTCATTTCTACCCCCCTGTTTTTTATTACTATTATTAATTATTTTTTGTATTATATTAGTTTTTTTTTTGTAAAACAGATTTTGTTTATATATATATATATATATATATATATATATATATATATATATATATATATATATATATATATATATATATATATATATATATATATATATATATATATATATATATATATATATATATATATATATATATATATATATATATATATATATATATATATATATATATATATAGATAGATAGATAGATATGTATATATTTAATTTTGTATTTAGTTTATTAAAAATAATTTATAGTTTGTTAATATATGTATATATTAGCTTAATAATATGATTTCTTTAGAATATTTTTTATGTATCTTGTCTATTTTAAATTTATATTTTGTTTAAAAGTTTAATTAGCATTTCTTTTAGTTTTTTAGTTTATTTTCTATTTGGTATACTATTTTATTTTATTTTTAGAGTTATTCTATTTCTCTTTTGTTATTGGACATCTTGTTCCACTTTTTTTGGTCGATGACGAGATTTCCACCGTTTAACCGTCAAATTATTGACGTGAAACAAAGGATCCGAGACCACTTTCTTCTTTCGATTTTATTTCGATTTTTGGATCGATGAAGTCTTTTATTCGTAAGCGTCGCGTATCGAAGTTGATAACCTTCTCGATTTCAAATCTATGGGGAATGACCATTGGGGTCATTTTCCGTACTTTGGGATCGTGATAGGCTACCTTTGATTAATCGGCATTATGTTTGCGATTAAGGCAAGATCCTATTCTTTCGAGTCCCGATTCGATTCATTGACCATTAAATTTAATTTTCGTTAAATATTATTGTGGATATTATTGTTATATTATCTTACTATATTATTGTCATATTATTTATTCATACTATTATTATCATATCATATTTATTCATATCCATTCACCCATAATCGAAAACACCTAATAAAATATCGAAACCGCTAAAAGCCGATTTGGTGGACTGTTGTATCATTGGTTATTTGCAGGTATCTTAATTTTAAATCGTGCCCGACTTTGCTCAAGGCGTAGTTTAGGACACAAATGCACACACACGGCTTTCTCTTGGGCTACCTTACAATGAGACCCCTTTATTTCGTGCAATCCCGTGTAACTTACATGTACCCCTCTCCCATTCTGATGTATGTTTCACATTTCTTTGATTATTAGTTTATCTCCTAGGAGCATCCATAGGGACTAGAGCGGATTCAAACTATTTTCAAACTAATTCTCGATTCATCATCGAGCCATTTTCAAACCCTTGTAAGTCGAGTGCTCATACGCATTCGCCATCAACCTATTACAATTCGACCCTTGATGCGTAAGTCAAGTCGGTCTCTTTTTCAAACCATTTCATTTTCAGCACGTTTTGCACGCGATAATGTGTCAAACCCTTGATCCAACGTCAAGAGGATTTTCGAAACAAACTATCAATCAACTAACAACTATTCAATCCTTTTCAAGGTGTAAAGAGTAGGTTCAAGTCTTTGATCTTGCTTTTAGTTGTTTATATGCGAGTTATCTTATTCGTGTGTGAGCAATTGACGCCTTTAAATAATATTAACAAACTCGATAATATTCAACCACCTTTCAATTACTCATCCTTTCACTCACCTTTCAAACAACTTCTTTTACGATGAAAAAGACAATGTCCCAAGTCTTTGGTTCACTCTCCCGACTACTTGGATCCGATGAGCCTTTCTCAAAGCTTCAAGTAGTCGTCATCCGACTAATCTCATCCTTTTATACACCATTTCAAATTCAAACAACCCTCTTTTGTGATGAAAAAGAAAGTGTTCCAAGTCTTTGGTTCGCTTTCCCGATTACTTGGGGTCTGTGAAGTCTTTCTTAAGCTTCAAGTGATCGTCATCATTTCAACCTTATCCTTTCGAACATAACATTATTCTTCAAGATGAAAAAGAGAGTGTTCTAAGTCTTTGGTTCGCTCTCCCGATTACTTGGGTATGAGAAGTCTTTCTTAAGCTTCGAGTAATCGTCATCCGTGCCCATTTCAATCCAATTCAAACCTGTTTCTTTCGTGGTCGTATCCACGAACTACGAACGCTCTGATTCTTCATTCACTCTTGAATGTAAGATACGTAGGCATAAGATTGCGACGATCTTGGCGAGCACAATCCCCTCCATCTTCCATTTCCCTCATCCTTACTCGTAGTCGAACTACGATGCTCTGATTTCTCATTCTCGTCTGAATGAGCATACGTAGGCACAAGGGCCCCAATCCTTGGCGAGCACCCTATTCACTAACCATCCCCTTTCCCCTAGTGTCTTTATCCCTTTATAGTATCCTTTAGCATTTAGTAGCGAGAAGAGAAGATTTAAGTTTGGCTAACATCCATTAACTCGAATTAGGAGGTTCCCGTCGAGTACGACGGACGTGAGGGGTGCTAATACCTTCCCCTCGCGTAACCGACTCCCGAACCCAGGAATATGGTTGCGACGACCGTGTTCCTTCCGCGTTTATGAGGTTTTCTCGATATTTTCCTCTCTCGTTCATTCGGGAAAAATAAAGTTCGGTGGCGACTCTGTCGAACTGCATTTCCGCGCCTTTTGCGCGAGGGTCGTACGTTCGAAATGGAATTTTCGAGGTGCGACAGGTGGCGACTCTGCTGGGGACCTTTGCTCCATGCAAGAGAGAGTCGAGCCTATCTTAGTTTGAGTTGTTAGCCTGTTGTTTTTTATTTCTTCTCGCTTTTTATTGGTATCCTTATCTTGGTTACTTGTGCTTATGGCATTATGGGGGTTGTGATGGGCTAAAGACGTGTCTACTTATGCGTTTAGCGGTATCTTACTGCAAGTGCACAGCCTATCGAAGTAATATTTAAGATTATCGATCCACAGGGATTCTATTGTTACTTAGTGCTAGATGACTTTCTAGTTTAGCTAAGGCGAATGGTTGTCACGATTGTTGTTGGTTTTAAGACTATTAAAGGCGGAATTAAATTTAAGTTTTTAATAAAGTAATACTAAGGCGGCCGGTATGTAATTATACTAACTTAGGTGGGTCAATCTAACCTAGGCTTATAGAGATGTTCACTTAATCTATTCGGTAGAGATTACCAGTTTAAATACCCTCAACTCACACTCTCGTGGTCTTATATCAGATCTTATCCCTAAAGCCCTATGTCTGCTCTCGCTAGCCCATAAGTGTTTAGAGGTAATTTTTGGAAACTAAATAATTCTAATTTATCTTAAAGCGCTCTCGCTGTGTTTAATTTAAATGCCTAACTTTAGCTATCTGGTTAAAATCTCACACTCTCGTGGTCTTGACCCAACCTAATGCCCTTTTCTTACTCTCGTAACGAAAAGGTCTATTTCAATTAAAAAGTATCAGCCAGAATGTTAAGTGATTAATTATTTTCAGCCTATGGTTATATTTTACCGATTAAGTTTGTTATAACTACATACCGCCCTAAGGTGTTTAGCTACTCATCGAGGTTGAACCAGACAGAAGCAGAGAATTTAATAATAACATACTCATGGCAGAAAAATAAATAGACATTATAACTAAATTAAATTGCAATATAATAAAAACCTGGTTAACAAATATTCGAGCAGACTCCTTCTTCCACAGGTCGGAAAGCTTGGAGTAGGCGGAAATTTAAAATAACGAATGTTGAAGGTTTAGAACAAATAAATGTATAACAATTTCCTGATGTTGGAAATTGTTATGCGGTTGGTTTGGATACAAATAAAACGAGACAGAAAATAAAATAATGCTGGAATGGAAATGCTGGTTCGTAAGGTAGTTCGGCAGAGCTTCCGCAGGAATTTTGGATAATGAAGTTTGTCCTTGAGTTCACAGGGCTTGTACTATTTATAGAGTCTTTAATGGGCTGGATTCTTGGTTCTTTGTTGCATGGGCCTTGCTGAAGTTGTTGAGGAAATGCTGGACGTGGCAACAAAAATGGGAGAAGTGGTCTTCACGTGCTGCCTTGAGGAGAAATAAGAGGAGAAGTGGTCTTCAAGTGCTGCCTTAACGTAGTCTGAGTCAAAACCAAGTTTTATCCTTGTCACGGGCGTGACAAGGTCTTCACGTTCGTAATTAGGGGATTTTAAGTGTCACGGTCGTGACCTCTTTCTTACGGTCGTGATGGCCCAATTTGGGGTGTCACGGTCGTGACACCCTTGTAACGATCGTGGCTGCAACAAATTATGCAGTCTTTTTGCAGGCTTCTGCATTTCTTCATCTCCTTGTGGTCTCTTTTGTTCCTTTCCTCTTAATTCATGATTTGGCTTCACATAACGATGTACCTGCAAAATAGTAAGAAAAACTCGAGAAATCGAGTGTTAAAACGGTGAATGCGCGATAAAACGTCAATGAAATCTAGCGATATAATCGATGCGTTTTCTTGTTATCAAACTTCCCCAAACTTAAACCTTTGCTTGTCCTCAAGCAAATAGTCGGTTGAAAATCGGCGGACACGAATTTACTCACGCATACTCATAACAAACCGTACGGTGGATCGTTTTGTCGGATACTCCGGTACTTTGATAGAATACTACCGATACACTAATGACACAAGCAACAGGCTATGTCGTCGACTTCCCGTTAAACGAAACAATCGGCAATCACATTACGATTTCACCTAGAGTTTTTCGATCTTATTTCGCCCGGTTTCGTTCTAGCGCAGTCACATTAAGCCCTTTGCCTTAGCACGCACGTAGTGGAGTAACCGGTTAGCGATTTTGATCCTTTTTGAGCACGGGGTCTGGTACACGAGTGTGGTAACCCTACATATTTTATCCGATTTGGTGGTTGTGGGGGATCGAGCCGTAGCACGCCCTACCGAGTTCAGAACCAGTACCTCTGAACCAACTCGCAACGGATTCCTTCTCATATTTCTCGTTTCTTATATGCGACCGTGTACTTTGGTGCAATTTCTTTTCATTTTTGCATCGAGATATGAGGGATCATTATTGATTAGGCATCAAACGCTTATATTCATCGGCTCCCCACGTGGTTTGTGTTCAGGCGGTGCTGACTGCTAGTATAAACTACTGGGGGTTACTTTCGAACTGAAACTAAGGGTGTACTCGCAATCGTTCCCGGCTTCCTAGTTACGATTCCGTAGGTGAGTCGGGTAATGCGGATAATTAAAGATTTTTCTGGTATAGCTTAATAATCGGGGAAAGCTCGAAATTAAAGAAAATAGCGCAAAGATTTGCTCATTTCATTAATTTGCTGAAAGAAATACAACGGAATTGAAAGTACAACGAAATGGAAAAGTGCGGAAATTAAAGGTACCTCTCCCACACTATATCAGACATTGTCCTCAATGTTGTGATATAAATGCGGTACAAATACAGTACAAGACTAAAACGAAAAACAACATAAAAGTAAACTATGGCTGCTGAGGACCGCGGGCTCGGCCTCTGGTGCGAGAGCGGCGTCTGGAGGGAGTCGCGTCAGGATCAGAACCGGTGCCGGAAGTAGCAGTAATGCTAATGCGGAGCGCTTCTAGTTCGCTGAAAAGTTCTCCAAACCGCTCATTGGTGGCTTCCTGGTTTGCAGCAATAGTGTCGAGTAAAGCATCATACTGCGCCTGCTGCCTTCGCTCCAGTGCGGCGTTCATCTGGTTCTGCTGATGAATCGCGAGGAGGACTTCCTCAAGTGTAACTGCGGGAGCAGGGGGCTGTCGGGTAGATGTCTCTGGGATATCCTGGACAGGCTCAGCTGCATCCATAGCGTCCTGCATCTCGTCCACTGGAACGTCTTCCTGATCATCATGAACCGGGACGTGATCGGCAGCAGCAGGTAAAACAAAGAGCCAGTTGGCTCGGTTGGATGGATCGATGCGGCTGCGGGACGGTAGAATGATGTGGTGGAAAACGGTGCCATTGACAACAGGGCTATACCTGCCATCTTCTCGCTGCGCGATCAGGTGGGCGGACCTGCAGTAGCTCTTGGTCAGGAATTCGGCGGCTAGATGAGGCTGATTAACGAGCGCGTCACCAAGCCCCAACTGAATGGCGAGGGCGGTGACAATGCCGCCTATGAAGAACGGGGAGGAGCCTCGCTGTGCAATGACCTGGATGTGATGAAGCATGAAAGGGGCAGCGTTGATCGGCTCGTCATGAAGAGCGCAGTATAAGAACAGAAGCTCCTTGGAGTTGAGCTTATGGTTGCTTTCTCTAGCGAAGATTATGTTGTAGATGACCCGGTGAAAATAGCGGATTGTCGGGTTGTGGATGTGTGTGGCGTTGAGGCTATGGAAGGTGGATGCACGGGTGTTGGTTAAGTCGTGCCATAAAGTGAAAGCTTGTTCACTGAAATTATCGGGCACGCGACAGTGGGCTTCAGTTCCGTGATCGAAGCCTAACAACTCAGCTATCCTGGTTTGCGGGAGGTTGAACTCTTGGCCGTGCAATCGGAATGTTGCGATGCCGGTGAGCTGACTCTGAGAACCGGGAGGGGTGATGTAACTGTAAGAGCTTAAGAACTCCAGCGTCAGAAGTTCGAAAGTGGGTTGAGGTTGACGGCAGAGATCCCACATGCCGACCTTTTGCAGTAGGCTTTGAACGCTGGCCAACATTCCGAGTTCCCGCAGACAGTCAGTGGCAATGTAGCGGGTAGGTTGCACACCGCGGTTTTGGAATCGGATGAAACGGTCTCTCTGGGTTACTCCAGCTTCACCTTCTCTAAAAGTGATGGAATCCATAGCATGCAAGAGTGAAGAGTGAGGGAAGAAGGTTTTTGTGAGGTTTTGTGAGAAAAAATGGTAGAATGAGGGAGATAGAGGTTCGGGTTAAATAAGGGAGAGTGTTAATGAGATGGTTGATGATAATGGGGGGTTAATGGGGGTAATGGAGAGGTTACGGCGGTTATGGAAGGAATGGGTAGTTTTTGGGTAGGTTATGGAGGAAGAAGAAGAGGAGACACGATGAGAAACAGTTCTGTTTCTCACGATTCCTGTAATAGGGGTCGTCACGGTCGTGACAGGGGCGTGACGGTCGTGACACGCTAAATGAGCACGTCACGATCGTAAGGTAGGTGTGACGACCGTGAGGGCATGTTTTGCTGAATAATTCCCAGAAAAGAACATTTTCTCACGTTATTCATAAATTAATAATAATTTATTTTCTTTATTGACACTTATATTAAGTAAACACCATATTTTATATAATTTGCAACACAGTATTATACGAACTTGCATGAGAGATTGTATATGAAATAATGCAGGCAATACAGTATATAGAAAAATATATAAGTTGCTAAAAAATGGAGAAGTAATTGGAATTAAAGGTGCAGTGCATAAAGTAAAAATTGAAATTACAAAAACGGAAATTACTGTATGAAATTGTTGCGAAAGATAAATTTAACTAAAAACGAAAACAATGAGAAAAAATAAAATAAATTAAATCACTTATAGCATTTTCAAAAGCGTTTCTTCAGGTCTTCGATGGCGGAGTCCAAGTGATAGAATTGTTCGCAGGCCATGTCAGTCAATCCTATAATGTCCAATCGCATGCTCTTAATGTCTTCTTTGAATAGATTAATGTCAGTTTGGTAGGCATTGAGAGTGTTCATGATGTTTTGTAAGTTGTTAGCATAATCTCCTTGATCCACTCCAGGGGTTTCATGTACTTTGTCAGTTGGGTCAATGTCATGGTAACCAGGAGGTGTCTCAGGGTCAGTTTCAACAGCGGTCATTATATCATCTGTTATCCTGTGAGACCGAGGTGTTTCAGGAGTAGCTGGATAATCAGGTGGGTTTAACTCATACAGCCAGTTATCCTTATTATAAACACTTACTCTATCATGATTAGGCAATGTGAACAGGGTTACTACTTCGTTCCGGATTAGGTACTCAAAAGGTGGGCGTCCTAAATTCCTTATGATATGTCTATTGAAACAGAATTTAAGATTCATTGGGCGGATGGTTCCTAGACGGGTGCACCTGTCCAGTTGGTACCTAAGTCCTATGGCATCAGCAATCATGGTTACAAGACCTCCTACTAATATAGGTAATTCAGGTTCTTCTTGGATGCGGGTGAAGGTTTGCATCATGAAAGGTACACCATTAACAGACTGTCCATTAGTGAAACATGACATAATAAATACTTCATCTTTAGAAACTCCGGTAATGTTTTCTTCTTTTCCAAAGAAGGTGTGGGCGAGGAATTTGTGGAAGTAACGGAGAGCAGGATTATGGATCTCATCATTATTCATGTTATTTGGTTCAGGGTGGTAGTTTCCGGTTAGAGTTCCCCAAAAGAAGCCTAGCTCCACATCCATCAATCCTACCTGTGTGGTAGTGAAAGCGAATGGTCCACTAGGGAATCCTAACAAGTCAGCTAGTTCTTTATGGTTAAAGTCGTATTCTATTCCAAATAGGCGGAAACTAATAAATCCCTTCCTAAATCCAAAACCGCGCTCAGGTAGGTAAAGTAAGGAGCTAAGGAACTCAAGGGTGAGCTCACGGTAAGTCGCAAACTTATGTTGGATCAATGCATTCTCCCATCCGAGTCGGTTGAACAAGTACATGACACTATCATGTATACCTAAGGTTTCCATAGTCCTATCATCTGGGTACAGGGTCAAATCCATCTGCCTCTGTGATAACTCTTCAAACTTCATTTTTTGGTTCCTACCTCTAAATTTGGTTTCCATATAGTTAATTGGTTGGTTAGCCATGGTCAGTGCAAATATGGGGGAAACAAATCAGTGGAAAAGACTTTAGAAAATCTGTAAAAAGTGATTTAAGATAAAAATAAGAAAATGAAATGCATAATGTAATGGCGATAATAGTAATGTAAAATAAAACTGACAAAACAATTTAAACAAATAGTAAAAACGATAAATAACAATGTGCTAAAAGAAAAAGAATAGCTAAAATTAAGTAAATAAGTAAATGGGTTGCCTCCCACTAAGCGCTGTTTTTATTGTCAAAAGCCTGACGTAATGCTTAGGTTTAGATTAATCAGGGGAATTAGTGGACAATTCTAAAAGCTTTAGATTATTCGCATAATCTCTATTTTCAACTTTATGATAGTGTTTTAGACGTTGTCCGTTTACTATGAATGGTTCACTATTCTTACCCTTAATTTCTATTGCTCAACTTGGGAATACTTTAGTTATATCAAAGGGTCCTGACCATCTAGACTTTAATTTCCCAGGAAAGAGCCTAAGTCTTGAATTAAAGAGGAGTACAACGTCTCCCACACTAAATTCTTTCCTAGATAGGCGTTTATCATGCCATCGCTTGGTTCTTTCTTTATATATCTTAGCATTCTCATATGCATCTAACCTTAATTCTTCTAATTCGTTAATGTCTAGGATTCGCTTTTCTCCTGCAGCATTATAGTTTATATTGAGAGTTCTGATCGCCCAATAAGCTTTGTGTTCTAGTTCTACTGGGAGGTGACAAGATTTTCCTTAAACTAGTTTGAAAGGTGTAGTACCTATGGGTGTCTTGTAAGCGGTCCTATAAGCCCATAGAGCTTCATTAAGTTTAGATGACCAATCTTTCCGAGATATGGCGACAGTCTTTTCTAAGATTTGTTTAATCTCTCTATTTGAGACTTTGACCTGTCCACTTGTTTGTGGGTGATATGGTGTAGCCACACGGTGTCTTACTCCATATTTAGATAGTAGTTTGTCAAAGATTTTTGAAATGAAGTGCGAGCCACCGTCACTTATGACGAGTCGAGGCACACCAAATCTGGGAAAGATTATATTTTTGAAAAGCTTTATTACTACTCGTGTATCGTTTGTAGGAGAAGCTATGGCTTCAATCCATTTCGAGACATAGTCAACAACTACGAGTATGTAATTATTACCGAAAGATGATGGGAATGGTCCCATGAAATCTATTCCCCAGACGTCAAAGATTTCTACTTCTAAAATTCCCTTTTGGGGCATCTCATCTCTTCTTGAAATATTGCCAGTGCGTTGACACCGATCGCAATTTATAACCGCGATGTGGACGTCCTTCCATAGATTAGGCCAGAATAGGCCGGCTTGCAAGATTTTTGCACAAGTCTTGGAAGTGCTTGCATGTCCACCATAAGGAGATGAATGGCATTGAGCAATGACATCTTCTATTTCTTCTTCGGGAATACATCGGCGAAAGATTCCATCTGGTCCTCTTTTGAACAATAATGGTTCATCCCAATAGTAATGTTTCAGGTTATGAAAGAATTTCTTTTTCTGCTGATAGGTTAGATCGGGAGGAAGAGCTCCTGCGGCTAGGTAGTTGACAATGTCAGCGTACCATGGCAGTCCTACAGTTGTCTGTATTGTTTCCACGGGTTCTGGTTCATTTATATCTAACTGCGCTAGGTCGCTTCCTATTTGTGCTATCAGTTGTTCATACGGAAAATCATCGTTAATCGGCACTTGTTCGGGTTTAATACCTTCTATTCTAGATAAATGGTCCGCTACGACGTTTTCAGTACCTTTTTTATCTTTTATTTCTAGATCAAACTCTTGTAAGAGTAAAATCCATCTTAAGAGTCTTGGTTTAGCATCTTTCTTAGTTAATAGATATCGGATAGCAGCATGGTCTGTGTAAATGATTATTTTCGCTCCAACTAGGTAAGAACGGAATTTGTCAAGCGCAAAGACGATTGCTAACAATTCTTTTTCTGTAGTAGCGTAGTTCATCTGGGCAGAGTCTAAGGTTCTACTGGCGTAGTAAATCGCATGAAGTTTCTTTTCCTTTCTCTGGCCCAGAACTGCGCCTACAACATAGTCACTCGCATCGCACATGATTTCAAAAGGTAATCTCCAGTCAGGGGGTTGCATGATTGGTGCGGTGATGAGGGCTGTTTTTAGAGTTTCGAATGCTTTAAGACAATCTTCATTGAATATGAACTCAGCGTCTTTCATTAATAAACCAGTAAGAGGTTTAGTGATTTTCGAGAAATCTTTGATGAATCGTCGGTAAAAACCGGCGTGTCCTAAAAAGCTTCGTATTTCTCGAACGGTTTTAGGGGGTTGAAGATCTTTTATTACTTCAATCTTAGCTTTATCAACTTCGATTCCCTTGTCGGATATTACATGACCTAATACTATTCCTTCGTTGACCATAAAATGACATTTCTCCCAGTTAAGCACGAGATTTACTTTTACACATCTTTCTAACACCATTTCTAAATTCGATAAGCATCCTTCAAAACTTTGCCCGCATACAGAGAAGTCGTCCATGAACACTTCCATGATGTTGTCTATAAAATCTGCGAAGATTGACATCATACATCTTTGAAAGGTTGCAGGAGCGTTGCACAATCCAAAGGGCATTCGCCTGTAGGCGAATGTTCCATAAGGACATGTGAATGTAGTCTTCTCTTGATCATCAGGATGGATAGGGATTTGGAAAAATCCTGAGTAACCATCAAGGTAACAGAAGTAAGAATGCTTGGCTAATCGTTCTAACATTTGATCTATAAAAGGTAGTGGGAAATGATCTTTTCGAGTGGCTTTGTTTAGCTTACGATAATCTATGCACACTCTATATCCCGTCACTACTCTTTGTGATATCGATTCGCCTTGAGCGTTTTTCACGACAGTGATACCTCCTTTCTTTGGCACTACATGTATTGGACTAACCCATTCACTATCAGAGATCGGATATATTATCCCGACATCTAATAATTTCTTAACTTCTTCTTTTACTACAGTGCTAAGGGTTGGGTCAATTCTTCTTTGTGATTCTCTGGAGGTTCTGCAATCTTCTTCTAGCAGAATACGATGCATGCAAACTGAAGGACATATTCCTTTGAGATCATATATGTTATATCCTAATGCAGTTGGATATTTCTTCAAGACATCTAAAAGTTTCTTTGTTTCTATAGTTCCTAAACTGGAGTTTACTATAACTGGTCTTTTACATTCAACGTCTAAGAATTCGTACCTTAGGTTATGAGGTAAAGTTTTTAACCCTAGTGTAGGTTTATCTTTACTTGGCATGGGATTCGGTGTAAGTGCTAAGCTTTCGCTTAGACTATCATCCTGATACGGTTTTCGCCAATTATCATCTTCGAAAATCGGAGGGATTTGAATTTTCATTATTTCAGAATAAGTGGTCTCCTTCAGTTCCATTTCTCTTACACATTCGTCAATTACGTCCATTAGATAGCATGTATCCTCTATAGCTGGTGATTGTAAGAATTGTGTTAAAACAAATTCAACTTTCTCTTCACCTACTTCAAAGGTTAGCTTTCCTCTTTTTACGTCTATTATAGCTCCGGCGGTAGCTAAGAATGGTCTTCCTAGTATGATAGGTGTAGTGGAGTCTTCAGAGATGTCCATGATTATAAAGTCAGTAGGAATGTAGAATTGTCCTATACGTACTGGGACGTTTTCTAGTATGCCTACAGGATATTTAACAGAGCGATCGGCTAGTTGAACAGACATTTTAGTTGGTCTTAGGTCTCCCATGTCTAGCCTTTTGCAAATAGTTAAGGGCATAACACTGATACTGGCTCCTAAATCGCATAGAGCTTTGTCAATGACGAATTTTCCTATTACACAGGGTATAGAGAAACTTCCTAGATCTTTTAGCTTAGGAGACATGTTATTTTGAATTATGGCGCTACACTCGGCAGTAAGTGTAACTGTTCCGTTATCCTCTATCTTTTTCTTATTGGATAAGATCTCTTTTAAAAACTTAGCATACGAGGGTATTTGGGTAATTGCTTCTGTAAACGGAATAGTAATATTCAACTGTTTCAGAAGTTCGACAAATTTCTTAAATTGACCCGTCGTCTTGGAACTTACTAATCTTTGAGGGTACGGAATTGGTGGTTTATAGGGTGGTGGAGGCACATAAGGTTGTTCTTCCTCCACTACCTCTCGATTTTCATCTTCCTTTTCTTCTGGATCATTCACCACTTCAGTCGGTTTATCCGGTTTTTGGTACATGGCTGGATTGTCAAGTCTTGGATCGGTAGGTCCGTCAAGTTCCTTGCCACTTCTTAATATTACAGCGTTAGCATGTCCTTTCAGATTAGGTTGAGGTTGTCCAGGGAATACTCCAGCTGGTGCAGCAGTAGGTGCTTGTTGTTGAGCTACTTGTGAAATCTGAGTTTCAAGCATTTTGTTATGTGTAGCTAATGCGTCTACTTTGCTCACTAATTGTTTAATCTGCTCACTAGTGTGAATGTTTTGGTTTAAGAAGTCCTTATTTGTCTGAGATTGGCTAGCTATAAAGCTCTCCATCATCAATTCAAGGTTCGATTTTCTAGGGATATTAGGAGCAGTCTTTTGATATCCTGGTGATGTAGCTGGTGCTTGACCTGGTGCGTAATAAGCGTTGTTATTCTTATAGGAGAAGTTCGGATGATTCTTCCAACCTGGGTTGTATGTGTTTGAGTAAGGGTTTCCTTGAGCATAATTCACTTGATCAGTGGGAGTTCCTGTCAATAGTTGACAATCAGAAACTTCGTGTCCTGGGACTCCACATAACTCACAGTTAGGTGTTACTGCAGCCACGGTGGCTGCAGGTGTTATGGCCAAGTTATCGATCTTTTGGCTTAGTTGGTCAAACTTCGCATTGACTTGGTCCATACTACTTACTTCGTACATACCTCCCTTTGTTGGTTTCTCAGTAGCGACTCTCTCGCTTCCCCAAAGGTAATGATTTTGAGCCATACTTTCGATAAGTGCATAGGCATCTCTATATTCTTTGTCCATCAATGCACCACCCGCGGCAGCGTCAATTGTCATTCTTGTATTGTACAAGAGTCCATTATAGAAGGTATGGATGACCATCTAGTCTATTAATCCATGATGTGGACAAAGTCTAAGTAGATCCTTATAGCGTTCCCAAGCTTCGAATAATGATTCACTTTCTATTTGCTTAAATCCGTTGATCTGAGCTCTCAGCATAGTTGTCTTGCTAGGTGGAAAATACCTATTCAAGAAAACTTTCTTAAGTTCTGCCCACGTAGTTACTGAGTTCGAAGGCAGAGATTGAAGCCAAGCTCTTGCTCTATCTCGAAGTGAAAAAGGAAATAAACGTAGTCTAATAGCTTCTTGGGTAACTCCATTGGCTTTTACGGTATCTGCATATTGCACAAAGATCGAAAGATGAAGATTCGGATCCTCGGTAGGATTTCCGGCGAATTGATTTTGTTGCACGGCTGATATCAACGAAGGTTTTAGTTCGAAATCATTTCGGTTGATAGCCGGTGCTGCAATGCTTGAATGCGGTTCACCTTGCGAAGGATTAGCGTAATACTTGAGTGGATGAGTTTGTTCTTCAGCCATCCCTGCGTCTTCTGATTTTATGACTGGTTTAGGCGGATCTAATTGAAGATCTGGAATATTGGAATTATTTTCGAAATCGAATATACGTCTTCTTACGTGTAAGAAGCGTTCTGATTCAGGGATTAGAGGTTGCAAGTCTTCGCTTTTAGAGCGAGTACTTGGCATACACTCGGAGATTAGATTAAATTAAATAGTTGATACCTTAGTCTAGACAATGCTACCTAAATGCACTAGTAACTAAATTAAGGAATCCCCGGCAACGGCGCCAAAAACTTGATGGGCTAAAGACGTGTCTACTTATGCGTCTAGCGGTATCTTACTGCAAGTGCACAGCCTATCGAAGTAATATTTAAGATTATCGATCCACAGGGATTCTATTGTTACTTAGTGCTAGATGACTTTCTAGTTTAGCTAAGGCGAATGGTTGTCACGATTGTTGTTGGTTTTAAGACTATTAAAGGCGGAATTAAATTTAAGTTTTTAATAAAGTAATACTAAGGCGGTCGGTATGTAATTATACTAACTTAGGTGGGTCAATCTAACCTAGGCTTATAGAGATGTTCACTTAATCTATTCGGTAGAGATTACCAGTTTAAATACCCTCAACTCACACTCTCGTGGTCTTATATCAAATCTTATCCCTAAAGCCCTATGTCTGCTCTCGCTAGCCCATAAGTGTTTAGAGGTAATTTTTGGAAACTAAATAATTCTAATTTATCTTAAAGCGCTCTCGCTGTGTTTAATTTAAATGCCTAACTTTAGCTATCTGGTTAAAATCTCACACTCTCGTGGTCTTGACCCAACCTAATGCCCTTTTCTTACTCTCGTAACGAAAAGGTCTATTTCAATTAAAAAGTATCAGCCAGAATGTTAAGTGATTAATTATTTTCAGCCTATGGTTATATTTTACCGATTAAGTTTGTTATAACTACATACCGCCCTAAGGTGTTTAGCTACTCATCGAGGTTGAACCAGACAGAAGCAGAGAATTTAATAATAACATACTCATGGCAGAAAAATAAATAGACATTATAACTAAATTAAATTGCAATATAATAAAAACCTGGTTAACAAATATTCGAGCAGACTCCTTCTTCCACAGGTCGGAAAGCTTGGAGTAGGCGGAAATTTAAAATAACGAATGCTGAAGGTTTAGAACAAATAAATGTATAACAATTTCCTGATGTTGGAAATTGTTATGCGGTTGGTTTGGATACAAATAAAACGAGACAGAAAATAAAATAATGCTGGAATGGAAATGTTGGTTCGTAAGGTAGTTCGGCAGAGCTTCCGCAAGAATTTTGGATAATGAAGTCTGTCCTTGAGTTCACAGGGCTTGTACTATTTATAGAGTCTTTAATGGGCTGGATTCTTGGTTCTTTGTTGCATGGGCCTTGCTGAAGTTGTTGAGGAAATGCTGGACGTGGCAACAAAAATGGGAGAAGTGGTCTTCACGTGCTGCCTTGAGGAGAAATAAGAGGAGAAGTGGTCTTCAAGTGCTGCCTTAACGTAGTCTGAGTCAAAACCAAGTTTTATCCTTGTCACGGGCGTGACAAGGTCTTCACGTTCGTAATTAGGGGATTTTAAGTGTCACGGTCGTGACCTCTTTCTTACGGTCGTGATGGCCCAATTTGGGGTGTCACGGTCGTGACACCCTTGTAACGATCGTGGCTGCAACAAATTATGCAGTCTTTTTGCAGGCTTCTGCATTTCTTCATCTCCTTGTGGTCTTTTTTGTTCCTTTCCTCTTAATTCATGATTTGGCTTCACATAACGATGTACCTGCAAAATAGTAAGAAAAACTCGAGAAATCGAGTGTTAAAACGGTGAATGCGCGATAAAACGTCAATGAAATCTAGCGATATAATCGATGCGTTTTCTTGTTATCAGGTTGCTATACTTATGGTTACTTTGTGAGATGGCTCTACACCCGAGTCCGAGTATAACCCTAGGATTAGGATGGTGGTTGTGTAGTGGAGACTTGCGTGGAGTCTTTCACGTTAAGTTGAAGCGAAAACCCCGCTTGGAGTAGATTCCTTGGAGATATTGTTGTTGTGGTGAGTCTTTGCCATTACAATAATGTTTTCTAGTTTGAATCGTTTATCCCAAGGACCATAAACCGTTTTATCCATGGTGGTTGGTAGTGTTAATTCTCTGTGAATTAATACAAACGCCCCAATCAGATGAGATCCCTTGAACATATTACTTTCTTACAGTAATATTTTCAACCTCGATCTATGACTCTGAGAACCTTTTCTAGAATTCGTGTGTCGATGGTTGTGTAGTTGATGCCTCCGAGAAGTCTTTCTCGCGTGGAAGATACGAGAACCTCACCTAGAGGAGATTCTTTTGAGAATATTATCATCATGATGAGGCTTTGTCATGGCAGTAATATCTTGAAAGATATCCATGACTCTAGGCACCTACCCGTTTTAGAATCCTACCCGTGGGGGTTTCTTTGAGCAGTGACCGTGATCCTTGAACCGTTCACTCGGATAATTCTCAGAATTGTTTGAATTTGTGATCCTGTGATCCTGGATCTAGCATCTTGCATTGCATATCATTTGCATTGCATCTCATTTGTTGTGCATCTTGCATTCTCCTTCCTTCAGCAGTTCCTCATGTTTCTCTTTCCTTCATATCCAGTAAATCAAGCTGAGTCCTCGACACCAGTACGCAACTAGAGCCAATACGAGACGAATGATGGAGCAGATTCAATAGGAGCAAGCTACCTTCAGGGAAGAGTTGGATTCTATGAAAGGAAAGATCGACCAGATCCTCAAAGCCATCCTCGCGGCCAAAAGAGAGGAAGAACAGCGTGAAGCCGCTGTTGTCGTTAACAACAATGGTCAAGGACAAGGGTCTACTGCCATCCCTTTGGTTCTAATTCCAAATCCTCATGGGATGCCGTTGAACTTCAATAATGCAGCCGAAGGGAACACTTCTCGTCCAACCCCAGCACCCGGAGTTACCATTGGAGCTATCCCGCAGGCCCAGCCTACTGCTGTGCAAATCCCAGCTCCCCATACCGAAGATACTCTGATGGATCATTATGACAATGTTCAGAACTATCATGCCGCTATCCCCATTTCCAGTCCTGTTGCTGTTCAGGATTCATAAGCCATGAAGATGTGCCGAGATCTAGCCGAGAAACTCCGAGCCATGGAGGGGCACAGTTCAAATTCTTTCAGCGCTTTGGAATTATGCTTGGTGTCTGATGTTGTCATTCCTCCCAAGTTCAAAGTGCCGAAATTTTCGAAGTACAAAGGTCTTAGTTGTCCAAACATTCATTTGAAGATGTATTGTCGCAAGATGGTTGCCTATGCCAGAGACGAAAAGCTAATGATTCATTGCTTCCAAGACAGCTTGTCTGGGGCATCACTCGAGTGGTATATGCAGCTGGAACGTAACAGTGTGCGCACTTGGGCCGAGTTAGCCGATGCATTTGTCAAACAGTACAAGTATAACACCGATCTCGCTCCAAACCGTACTCAACTTCAGAGTATGACTCAGAAGGACAGCGAATCCTTCAAGGAGTACGTGCAACGATGGAGAGAGCTAGCCGCAAGGGTGCATCCACCTCTTGTTGACCGTGAACTAATTGACATCTTCATGGGTACTTTGCAAGGCCAGTACTACGAAAAGCTGATCGGTAGTGTCTCCGCTGGATTCTCTGACTTGGTGATCGTCGGTGAGAGAATTGAAGAAGGGCTGAAGAGTGGAAAGATCCCAGGAGGTTCCAACAACCAGGCCAATGCCAAGAAGCCTTTCAATGGATACAAGAAGAAGGAGGGCGAGACAAATGCCATCTTTTTGCAGAAAGGGCAAGCTTCTCAACAAGCTCCCCTTCCTATGCCTTATTAAGTTCCCTATTATCAGTATCCGTATGTTGCTCCTATGCCTTATCAGCCAACTGTTCAAGCAGTGCAAGCTCAGATGCCACGGCAATAGGCTCCTCAGCAACAAGCCTACAACCAGCAAGGATATCAGTATCCTCCTCAGCAACAGCAGATGCAAGCTACTCAGCAACGACAAGGTACTCGCCCACAACGTCCGCAGAGAACATGGAGACCAGATAGGGTCTTTGATCGTCTACCAATGACATATGCCAAAATTTTTGCTCAGTTGATGGAGAAGAAAGTTGTTGTTCTGAGAGATTTGGCTCCTCCAACCGTCATTCCTGCCGATTACGATGCAAATGCTCATTGTGAGTTTCATAAGGGCGCTCCGGGTCATACCATTGAGGATTGCAGATCCTTCAAGCACGTAATTCAAGACATGATCGACAGGGATGATATCAACTTCAATAGGAAGTCTCCAAATATCATCAACAATCTGATGCCACCAGTCAACTAGTGTCAACATCAGATCGATTCCAGTCAAGTTTATTCCCCGAAGAAGGCCGTCATATTGCCATTTCATATTTCTCATTTCTTATGTTTTATCTTTGCTTATTTGAGTATTGTATGCTTTGAACAATTGCCATTCGTATTTGGTTTTCATTAATGTATCGTTTATGCATGTTTTTGAATTAGTTATGTCGTATTCACTCATTTTTTCACTTATCACCGACACATTTATTTACTCCACTCTATTCACTGTTGTTTAGCTTGATTTGAGGGAGGATGATGAAAACGAGATACCCATAATTGCAAATCGTATGCTTTCAGACTGAATCTCGTCAATGATGTACAAGCATTGCTTCAAATCCCCAAACACTAGAGATATAAGGAGTTAAGCCCTAGTAAACCACTTTGAACCTAGAAGTAGCAGTTTCCTTCGGATGTTCAAACCTTTTACACTCAACCTGGGGTAGGGTAGTGTTTAGTTAATTCAACCCCCACACTCAAATCAACAAGCAAAATCCAGAAGACGGTTGTTCTTCAATGACCCATAACGTGGCAGTCACAACCTTCCAACAAAATCCAAAAAAAAAAACATCAAAAGCCTGCTAAGTCAGACACCTCAGAGGGGACTTAGACAAAATCAAGGCAATCCCGATGGATCTGACAAATAAAGTCAATCCATGCAAAAGTTAGGGATCAAAACAAAAGCAAAAGAGGACCCCGAAATCCTCAACAAAAACAAAAAAGGATTCAGTGGCCACCCAGATCAAAGGGGCACTGGCATCCATCAAAATAAGGTGACTGCCACGTCGGACAAACCTTGAACCTTCAAGCTTACACCGTCCAGACAAGTGTAGAATTAACTGAGCGTAGGACTGGAGATCATTAAGAAGAAGGGGTGGGTACAAATCATACTTTGAGCCTAATATCCTTTGTTTCATAACCGTGAACCAGACCACGTTATAGCCCTCGAAAGACCTAATTGAGGCGAGGTTTATTCTGAAAGCATACTATCGCAAGGTTGCGTAACCTGACTCCTCACATGATTTCTAATCATCAATATTGCTGTCATTTTTCTTGCTATATCTTTCACACCAATCAAAATCAACACAACGTTTGAGATAATTTTGTCTCACTACCACGACACTCTCAATAAATGACACACTTTTTCGAAACTTACATTGAACTTTGCATTAATATTACCATTTATGAATGTACAATTTTAATTGCAAATTAGTGCTAGGTATTCAAAGACATCTCAACGAGGGGGCAATCAAGGAGGAACTTGACTTTCTGTGACTGACACAAAGCAAGACTACCTCAAAACCCACAGACTGGGGCAAATCGCTCAAGAGCTCGAGCAGGGGCAAACCATTACCATGTTCAGACTGGGGCAAGACCAGGTCGTCCTGGCCATCAAGCAGAGTTGCAATTCTCTCTGAAGGAAATTCACAACAAACCACCAAATACCCAGGCTTGGGACATCCAGAGCATCTTCTGCTTTAATCATGGCGCCTTCAACAAACTGCGTGTCGAGGCAGTCAATCCCTCCCACCACCCAAAGTCCAATCCGCATTGGCAACTACCAGAGGCCACCATGCTGGCATTTCCACCTGCATTTCCAATCACCTATCTGCAATCATGTGCATCATACGCATTGCATTCGTTATCATAAGCATCTTGCATCTCCGTGCGTCAGCATTTGCATTTACACTTCCACTCATATGGAATGTCATTTTCACCCTACATTAGCATATGCAAGTCAAGGTCCAGGATCAATCTCGGAGGTTTCCAAAACCATCATCAGCCCAATCAGGGGCATCTTCTACAACATCTTCAAAGCAATCACCAGCCCAGTCATGGGCAATTTTCTGCAATTGTGGGTTTCTCCTACAAAATTCGAAGTTATTCAAAGCAAGATTCAGCCCAGTCAGGGGCATTTTTCAAAGACCATGGGCGTCTCCCATGACGTATTTCAACTTTGTGGTTGATCAGATTTTCAAATCAACATTCAGCCCAGTCAGGGGCATACCCTTCAAGACCGTGGGCGTTCCCCACGAAGTTATTCAACCTTTTACTGGGCAAATCCAGGAAGTTCAGTACAAGATCCAACCCGAGCAGGGGCATCTTCAGCAAAGCCGTGAGCAGCCTTTTGTTGAGCAAGACAAGACATCAAGGCCAACTCAGTCCAGTCAGGGGCATCCTCTTCAGAATTCATGGGCGTAACCATGAAATCATTTCAACAATTACGAACTCCAAGCAAGTCAGTGGTCGTCCCCATTGATTCATTTCAACCCAATCTTCTTCTTGGGTATTCCCCAATGAGTTGTATTCAGCAAGCGTGACCGTTGTCAATTGCCTTACTATCATCCTTTTGGTGATAGTCGAACCTCGTCAGTTCAACCCAGCCTGCATCCTTTTGGTGTTGGTAAACTTCAAATCTGTGTTGTCCTATCATCCTTTTGGTGATAGCGACCTGTTGGTGTGAGTTTCGCTCCGTCATCCTTTTGGTGAGGGGTCTATCATGGTCATTAATGATAGATTGTGCGATGTGTTTTGAGTTCGCTCCGTCATCCTTTTGGTGGGGGGTCTATCATGGTCATTAATGATAGATTGTGCGATAGTTTATTTGTGTTTCGCTCCGTCATCCTTTTGGTGGGGGGTCTATCATGGTCATTAATGATAGATTGTGCGATATTTTTTGGCGTGTGTTTCGCTCCGTCATCCTTTTGGTGGGGGGTCTATCATGGTCATTAATGATAGATTATGCGATCTGTGTTGTGTTTCGCTCCGTCATCCTTTTGGTGGGGGGTCTATCATAGTCATTAATGATAGATTGTGCGATATTGTTTGGTGTGAGTTTCGCTCCGTCATCCTTTTGGTGGGGGGTCTATCATGGTCATTAATGATAGATTGTGCGATATTGTTTTGCGTGTGTTTCGCTCCGTCATCCTTTTGGTGGGGGGGTCTATCATGGTCATTAATGATGGATTGTGCGATAGTTTATTTGTGTTTCGCTCCGTCATCCTTTTGGTGGGGGGTCTATCATGGTCATTAATGATAGATTGTGCGATAGTGTGTTTTGTGTTTCGCTCCGTCATCCTTTTGGTGGGGGGTCTATCATGGTCATTAATGATAGATTGTGCGATAGTGTGTTTTGTGTTTCGCTCCGTCATCCTTTTGGTGGGGGGTCTATCATGGTCATTAATGATAGATTGCGCGATGTGTTTTGTGTTTTACTCCGTCATCCTTTTGGTGGGGGGTCTATCATGGTCATTAATGATAGATTGTGCGATAGTTTGTTTGGGTTCGCTCCGTCATCCTTTTGGTGGGGGGTCTATCATGGTCATTAATGATAGATTGCGCGATGTGTTTTATGTTTCACTCCACCATCCTTTTGGTGGGGGGTCTATCATGGTCATTAATGATAGATTGCGCGATGTGTTTTGTGTTTCACTCCGTCATCCTTTTGGTGGGGGGTCTATCATGGTCATTAATGATAGATTGTGTGATGTGTTTAGTGTGAGTTCGCTCCGTCATCCTTTTGGTGAGGGGGTCTATCATAGTCATTAATGATAGATTGTGAGATAGGGGTGTGTTTTACTCTATCATCCTTTTGGTGGTAGTAGCCGTGCGTGTTTCTTTTGGTGATGGCGACCTGTCGCCATTTATCCACAGTTTGCTCAGGGGTGTACCTCATCCAGCATTTTCAATTCCTGAGCATTTCTTTTCTTTTCGGACAAATTCAGGATTTTCTTTATATCTAATTGTCTCGTGCTTCGAAAGAAAGAACTCCATAGTAGTTCATCTTACAAATATCAAGCCAATTAGATAGGGGCATCTGTCATACCCTAAATTTGTCCTACCTCTTTTCAAATATTTTCGCATTTTTATTTTGCATTTTTAAACTTAATTTCATGCCGTCTAGACACGTGGTCACTCCCGATTGGACGTTTTTCAAATCTCGACTATTTTTGTCCAGTAGGGGCGTGACACGTGGCCTAAGGGCATTTTTGTAACTTTTGTTTTCATTTTCATTTTCCCTTTTTTCCTTTTCAAATATTAAAATTTTGTTCATATTTTTATTTTATCATTTATTTAATTCAAATAGTTCGTTTTATTATATTTTTTTTAGAATTAGAATGGTTATCTTTTTTTTCTCTTTAGAATAGATTTTATTTTAATAGTTTTTAAATAGAATTATTATTTGTTGGTTTTATAGAAAATGGTTTTTTTCTTATTTAGAATAGAAATAGATTATTTTTATAGCATAGAATTAATTTGTTTGTTAGAGATATTTTAGGATTTTAGAATTAAGTTAGCAATGTTAGAGATATTTTAGGATTTAAATAGTTTTTAAATTTTAATTTTTTATTCTAGAGTTTTAACAGTTTTTAATTTTATTAGAAATAGTTTTTATTTTAAATTGATTTAATTATATAGTTTAGAAATAGCTTCTAGGTTAAACATAATTTTTAGTGTATTTTTATTATTAGGAGCTAAATAGAGTTTTATTTTGTTTTTATATAGAATTTTGTTTTGTGTAAATTTTATTAAGTTTTTTTAAGAATTAGTTAGAGTTATTTAGAGTTTTTAGCTTATTTATTTATTTATTATTTTATTAGAATATTTAGTTTAATTAGAATAGATTATTTGATTAGGGTTAATTATTATTTATTATTTAGATTTTTATTTTATTTTTAATTATTTAGTTAGATTAATTAGTTTAATTAGGATTTATGGTATTTATTAGTATTATTAAATTAGGATTAATTTATTTCATTATTAATAGTCAAATTTTGTTTAGTTTTTTTTTAATGATTTAGATTTTATTTTTTTTTTAATTATTCATTTTCAATTATTAGATATTATTAGACTAGAATTATTTTAGTTTAGTATTATTTAGAGTTTTCTTTTTAATAGAATCATTTCCTTTTAATTATATTTATTATTAGTTAATTTTTTAATAATTATTCATTAATCTGCATTTGTTATTAATCATTATCAGTAATTATTAACTAGAAAAAATTAAAAAAAGAATTGTTGTGCCATGTATCATTTTCGTAGGGTATAAGACCCTATTCATCATCCCCTTCACAAGGGGAACCCTAATCTGAAGTAGCCTCCAAACCCTAAGAAAAACAGCCGTTCCTTCCTCCTACCTCTCTTCCTCCTACCTCTCAGCATTCAACATTCTCCAATCTGTGTTCTTCACAAAAAAAAAAAACCACCAAACTCCATTAAACTTCACCCAGAAACATAACACTCTTCCTCCATCCTCACTAACCAACAACAAAACTAAAGTCAATCAACCTCGAGCAACATCAATCCAAACTTCAACCAAACTTCATCAGAAAACACAAACACTCAACATCTATTTTAACGTAAACTCAAAAAATACCCTTTCAAAGAACACGCTCCACCGCCTTCCATCTACCCCCCAACCTCAGACAACCATCCGCGAATCAACTTTTGAAACCTTCCGACCAAAACAAAAAACCGCTCAGCCGCGCTCCAAATTCGCCGGCGAAACCGTTTCCGCCAAATCCATTTCGGCGAACAAAATCAAAACAGAGAGATGAAAAAAGAGTTAAGTTGAGTGAATGAAAAACAGAAATAATAAAATGAAAACAGAAAGATTTGAGTGAGAGTGAGAGACGTTTTGAGATCCAAACAGTGACAGAGAGAACGAGGATAACGAAGATGAGGAAGCTGCTTCCATCTTCTTTTCTTTTTTTTCTTTTTTTTCTTTCTTTTCTTTCCTTTTTCTCTTCCTTTTTTTCTGTTTGTTTTAATTTATGTTGATTTTATTTTATTTTATTATTTTTAGTCTTATTATATATATATATATATATATATATATATATATATATATATATATATATATATATATATATATATATATATATATATATATATATATATATATATATATATATATATATATATATATATATATATATATATATATATATATATATATATATATATATATATATATATATATATATATATATATATATATATATATATATATATATATATATATATATATATATATATATATATATATATTTGTTTAATGGCTGATTGCTGATTGTTTGGTTGGGTTTCTAAAACCCACCATTGATTCCCGTTTCTCACCCCCGTTTTTTCATTTCTACCCCCCTGTTTTTTATTACTATTATTAATTATTTTTTGTATTATATTAGTTTTTTTTTTGTAAAACAGATTTTGTTTATATATATATATATATATATATATATATATATATATATATATATATATATATATATATATATATATATATATATATATATATATATATATATATATATATATATATATATATATATATATATATATATATATATATATATATATATATATATATATATATATATATATATATATATATATATATATATATATATATATATGTATATATTTAATTTTGTATTTAGTTTATTAAAAATAATGTATAGTTTGTTAATATATGTATATATTAGCTTAATAATATGATTTCTTTAGAATATTTTTTATGTATCTTGTCTATTTTAAATTTATATTTTGTTTAAAAGTTTAATTAGCATTTCTTTTAGTTTTTTAGTTTATTTTCTATTTGGTATACTATTTTATTTTATTTTTAGAGTTATTCTATTTCTCTTTTGTTATTGGACATTTTGTTCCACTTTTTTTGGTCGATGACGAGATTTCCACCGTTTAACCGTCAAATTATTGACGTGAAACAAAGGATCCGAGACCACTTTCTTCTTTCGATTTTATTTCGATTTTTGGATCGATGAAGTCTTTTATTCGTAAGCGTCGCGTATCGAAGTTGATAACCTTCTCGATTTCAAATCTATGGGGAATGACCATTGGGGTCATTTTCCGTACTTTGGGATCGTGATAGGCTACCTTTGATTAATCGGCATTATGTTTGCGATTAAGGCGAGATCCTATTCTTTCGAGTCCCGATTCGATTCATTGACCATTGAATTTAATTTTCGTTAAATATTATTGTGGATATTATTGTTATATTATCTTACTATATTATTGTCATATTATTTATTCATACTATTATTATCATATCATATTTATTCATATCCATTCACCCATAATCGAAAACACCTAATAAAATATCGAAACCGCTAAAAGACGATTTGGTGGACTGTTGTATCATTGGTTATTTGCAGGTATCTTAATTTTAAATCGTGCCCGACTTTGCTCAAGGCGTAGTTTAGGACACAAATGCACACACACGGCTTTCTCTTGGGCTACCTTACAATGAGACCCCTTTATTTCGTGCAATCCCGTGTAACTTACATGTACCCCTCTCCCATTCTGATGTATGTTTCACATTTCTTTGATTATTAGTTTATCTCCTAGGAGCACCCATAGGGACTAGAGCGGATTCAAACTATTTTCAAACTAATTCTCGATTCATCATCGAGCCATTTTCAAACCCTTGTAAGTCGAGTGCTCATACGCATTCGCCATCAACCTATTACAATTCGACCCTTGATGCGTAAGTCAAGTCGGTCTCTTTTTCAAACCATTTCATTTTCAGCACGTTTTGCACGCGATAATGTGTCAAACCCTTGATCCAACGTCAAGAGGATTTTCGAAACAAACTATCAATCAACTAACAACTATTCAATCCTTTTCAAGGTGTAAAGAGTAGGTTCAAGTCTTTGATCTTGCTTTTAGTTGTTTATATGCGAGTTATCTTATTCGTTTGTGAGCAATTGACGCCTTTAAATAATATTAACAAACTCGATAATATTCAACCACCTTTCAATTACTCATGCTTTCACTCACCTTTCAAACAACTTCTTTTACGATGAAAAAGAGAATGTCCCAAGTCTTTGGTTCACTCTCCCGACTACTTGGATCCGAGGAGCCTTTCTCAAAGCTTCAAGTAGTCGTCATCCGACCAATCTCATCCTTTTATACACCATTTCAAATTCAAACAACCCTCTTTTGTGATGAAAAAGAAAGTGTTCCAAGTCTTTGGTTCGCTTTCCCGATTACTTGGGGTCTGTGAAGTCTTTCTTAAGCTTCAAGTGATCGTCATCATTTCAACCTTATCCTTTCGAACATAACATTATTCTTCAAGATGAAAAAGAGAGTGTTCCAAGTCTTTGGTTCGCTCTCCCGATTACTTGGGTACGAGAAGTCTTTCTTAAGCTTCGAGTAATCGTCATCCGTGCCCATTTCAATCCAATTCAAACCTGTTTCTTTCGTGGTCGTATCCACGAACTACGAACGCTCTGATTCTTCATTCACTCTTGAATGTAAGATACGTAGGCATAAGATTGCGACGATCTTGGCGAGCACAATCCCCTCCATCTTCCATTTCCCCCATCCTTACCCGTAGTCGAACTACGACGCTCTGATTTCTCATTCTCGTCTGAATGAGCATACGTAGGCACAAGGGCCCCAATCCTTGGCGAGCACCCTATTCACTAACCATCCCCTTTCCCCTAGTGTCTTTATCCCTTTATAGTATCCTTTAGCATTTAGTAGCGAGAAGAGAAGATTTAAGTTTGGCTAACATCCATTAACTCGAATTAGGAGGTTCCCGTCGAGTACGACGGACGTGAGGGGTGCTAATACCTTCCCCTCGCGTAACCGACTCTCGAACCCAGGAATATGGTTGTGACGACCGTGTTCCTTCCGCGTTTATGAGGTTTTCTCGATATTTTCCTCTCCCGTTCATTCGGGAAAAATAAAGTTCGGTGGCGACTCTGTCAAACTGCATTTCCGCGCCTTTTGCGCGAGGGTCGTACGTTCGAATTGGAATTTTCGAGGTGCGACACTGTTTCAGCAGAACGCACAAATTGGAGCGCTGGAGCGGGAAGGCCCCCCGAGGTCCCATTCACGGGGAGACCAGAATGAAGGCTCGAGGAGTCCCTCACCTCAACCCAGAAATTGCCAACCTCGACTGGAGAGGCCCCGAACAGAAGTGGTGCAAGAGCGCACCAGATCTCCAGCGAGACAAGTTCGCGGGAGACGGCAGAACACTTAGGCGATCCCGGCCATAAAACCCGCGCGTCGAGCCCCCGGTCAGGAGGCCGAGGACCCAAAACCAAGTTCCTATCCTAAACGGCTCATCTCCTCCCCAGTCACCCGCTCTCAGCGACGAAGACGACTACCGGACTCCGTTGTCCCGGGAAATCATGGCCGCCCCCATTCCCCACGGGATGGAGAAGCCCCCGACGTTATCGAAGTACGACGACACATCCAACCCAGATGATCACTTGGAAGACATCGAGGCCATGCTCGATTACCGAAACGTCCGATGAGCTATCAAGTGCAGGCTATTCCCGACGACCCTGAGGAAAGGCGCCATGACGTGGTACAAAAGTCTGGAGCCCGAATCGGTCACATCGTGGAGAGTCCTGAAGAACCTGTTCTCAAAACACTTCACAGCGTCCCGACGCCATCCGAAGACGGAGGCCGTCCTCGGGGCGATAATTCAAGCCCCGACGAACCTCTCCGAAAATACATCGAAAGATTCGCCCGGGAAGTGGTGCAGGTAACGACGTCAGACGAGATGAAACGCTACCTAATAGAGCAGGGTCTACGCCACGACTCCAAGTTCTATGAGGCCGTAGGCATACATCGGCCAGCCTCCCTACAGGATTTCCTCGACAGAGCCGCGCATTATATCCGATTCGAGGAAACCCAAGAAGCCAACTCCGCCCGAGACACCCGAGACAGGGAGGTCCCCCGCGGGCACCGAGATGACGGAGCCTCCAGTGGCGGGGAGGTGACCGTCGTCGGGAAGATCGCCCTCGCGAAAAACGCGGCCCTTTTGGACGATTCACGGAATACACGACCTTAGTCGCTTCCCGCGAGCGCATACTGGCCGAATGCGCCAAAACCGAATTTGTCCAGGGAGGTGTCCGCTTCCCCCGGCCGACGCCCCCCAAACCCAATGTGGACAAATCGAAATGCTGCCAATTCCACAGGAGCCACGGGCGCGTGACCGAAGACTGCATCCATCTCAAGGACGCGATCGAAATCTTGATTAAAGACGACCACCTAAAGAGATACACCCGGGGGGTGAGGCCCCGAGGCCAAGAAAATTGAAGAACTTCCCTCTTTGGACGGCGACAGCAGACTCCAGGTCGCGCTGTGTGTCAGCCGCCCCGAGGACTGGTTCGCGGATAGAGAGTTCGGCCTCCCCGAAGGCCCTGACCTACCCAGCGAGCCAGTCCGGCCGACCAGCCGGTGGGAATACTTCGCCAGATCCATGATCATCTCGGGTGGCGCCACAAGGAGCCTGTCCATAGGATCGGTAAAAAGAAAGTTCGACGAGCTTATCACGAGCAACTCCGAAAAAATGAGCACGCTCGAAAGATTCCACGGTCGATCCAATCCGATCACATTCTACCTCGAGGAACTCCCCGGGGGATCCCCCAACTCAAACATTCCCCTGCTTATACGGGCGCGGATGGCGAACTTCGACGTCAGGCGCATCCTCGTCGACGGAGGCAGCTCGGTGGACATCATGTACACCCACCTGTTCACGACCCTCAAACTCGACGAATCCAACCTTTCCCCCTACGTAGGCTCCGACCTTCAGGGGTTCAACGGGACGACGACGAGACCGTGGGGGTACGTGGAGCTGAAAGTCACTTTCGGAGAAGAGGAAACGACCAAAGAAATCAGCATCCATTTCTTATTCATCGAGTGTCCATCCGTCTACAACTGTATCCTGGGCAGAACAACGATAGCAGAACTCACCGCGGTACCTTCCACCGTCCACCTGAAGATGAAGTACTACACGAAACGGGGGGCCGTGGTAACCCTTAACGGAGACATCGAGGCCGCCCAGAGGTGCTTCGAGGCCGCGCTGAAAGGTTTGGACACCATCGCTCCAGCAACCAAGAAGGCGACCCCAATCGTAGCACCAAAGAGCGAGCCAAAGGAGCTGGTCAGATCCGTGGACCTCGACAGCCGCTTCACCGAGGAACACGATCTCGAAACAAGGACCAACGAAGCCAACGAGCAGCCCGCCCACCCTGTAACGCCCCGATTTCGATTGTCTCTTTTATCGAGTCCTTACTTAATTTGATTGGACGAATATTATTTTTGATATGGAATTTGTGTAGAAATATGTTAAGTTTATATATTATTCTATTTTAACCGATTTTGAGAGTTTTCGGGGAAAATAGTTTGGAAGGTATTTTGGACATTCCTATTTAATGATAAGTGGGATATTTTATGGGATATTGAATTAATGGATGTTTTGGAGAAATAAGGAGAAGGATATTAAAAGGGAAATAGAGGAGGAAAGAAACATAAGAGAAAAGGAAGGAAAGAAAAGAGGAAGAAGGAAAAGGAGGAGAAAAGGGAAGAAGAAAAAGAAAAGTGTGGGATCGTCAAGAACAACTCAAAGCTTCGATTAATCCAAGGTAAGGGTGTGAAATACCATCATCTTGTTAATATATATGATTGTGTATGGATTGTATGAGTTGTTTGGATGTTTTCTCTATTTTTCCATTTTAGGTCGAAATAAGTTTAATCGGTAGAAACTGAGTTTTATCGGTTAGAATCTGGAAGGGATGATGTAGATTAGTCGAGATATATTAGGCTAATTCTACTGGAACGAGTTTTGTTGGAATCGGGTGAATTTATCGGCTGTTTTGAATTCTGAACAGTGGGGAGGAGTTCTGTTCGCAGACGCTCGCTAGCAGCTCGCTAGGCGAGCAGGTCGCGAATGTTCGCTAGTAGCTCGCTAGGCGAGTGCGTAGCAAACGGTCCCAGACTTGGGACAGAATGGTATTGTGGCCTTTCTCTAGTAGCGAAAGGAGTGGCGAAGAGCTCGCTGGGGGTTCGTTGTGGCGAACGAGGTAGCGAGCAATGTTTGGAGGTTCTGTTTGCACTCGCTAGCATGTTTGCTAGGCGAGGAGGTAGCGAATGCTCGCTAGGCGAGCGTGTAGCGAACGTAGCAGAATGAGTTTCTCTCCTGTTGTGTGCTGTTGTGGCTTGGGACCCTGATTGCGGTCAATCTTCCCTCGATTTAAAAGTGGGTATGCTGGCCCGTGAGGTGCTGTGGGTAGCCGAATGGCGTGAATCCTAGTTTATGGTTTGTGAAGCGTGAGTGTGGCCGATCGGCAATTTTATGCAATCGCTAGATCGAATAGGATTGCATGATGAGATGATCGAGTTCGTTGCCGTTGGCATGATAATATGAATGTATGAGAACATTATAGAATTATGTGGGCATTGAGTAGTGAACGTAGTGTTGGAGTGGATTATACTAGGGTAGAATGATGTGATATCGTTCCTAGTTGCAGGCTCATTTGGGTAGGATGACGTGATATCGTTCCTAATGAGGCGCAAACAATATTGTAGTGCGTTAGGAGTATTCCGAATGAGGTGTGATTGATGGGTGCACTAGGGTAGAATGATATAACATCATTCCTAGTGGCGGTGTATTTATATTTGATCCCGTGTAGGATCTGCAGAACCTCGCTTGATGCGATGGTTATATTTGATCCCGTGTAGGATCTGCAGAACCTCGCTTGATGCGATGGTTATATTTGATCCCGTGTAGGATCTGTAGAACCTCGCTTGATGCGATGGTTATATTTGATCCCGTGTAGGATCTGCAGAACCTCGCTTGATGCGATGGTTATATTTGATCCCGTGTAGGATCTGTAGAACCTCGCTTGATGCGATGGTTATATTTGATCTCGTGTAGGATCTGCAGAACCTCGCTTGATGCGATGGTTATATTTGATCCCGTGTAGGATCTGCAGAACCTCGCTTGATGCGATGGTTATATTTGATCCCGTGTAGGATCTGCAGAACCTCGCTTGATGTGATGGTTATATTTGATCCCGTGTAGGATCTGCAGAACCTCGCTTGATGCGATGGTTATATTTGATCCCGTGTAGGATCTGCAGAACCTCGCTTGATGCGATGGTTATATTTGATCCCGTGTAGAATCTGCAGAACCTCGCTTGATGCGATGGTTATATTTGATCCCGTGTAGGATCTGCAGAACCTCGCTTGATGCGATGGTTATATTTGATCTCGTGTAGGATCTGCAGAACCTCACTTGATGCGATGGTTATATTTGATCCCGTGTAGAATCTACAGAACCTCGCTTGATGCGATGGTTATATTTGATCCCGTGGAGGATTTGATAAGTGATAGGCTCATAGGAGAATCTGGCGGACGAATAGGTCGGTCCCTATGAGTTGCACTATCATCTTCAGATGATGAACGGAGAATAATCTCTAAGAATATAATAGTATATATGTATGTATGGTCTGATAGATGGGAGGATGACGTTGAAGTAAGCGTGGAGGAGTTGTACTCACTAGGGTAGGATGGCAATGTGTCGTTCCTAGTGAAGAAGTTACCGGGGTAGAATGACTAAGATGTTGTTCCCGGTAGGACATGAGCGATATGCCCATAACCCGGAAAGAGGATTGAGGATCTTAGATGAGTATTATACGAATCGCACGACATGGTTGCGGTTGTTATATGTAATATGCATGCGTGCAGGAATTGATGGGACGCGGATAGCGAATAAATGAATGTGTAGGATATTGACTAATGGATGGATGGTTTAGTGTGAGTGTATATGTTTAAGTGTATTGGATGTGGTGAGAATTTATTATTACGCACCGTAGTGAAAGGCTGTAGAATATAGGCATTCGGTACTTGAGTATGTCTATATATGTATATATATATATTTATATATATTATGCCTTGATTATTATGATAATGTTTCTCACCCTTCTGTTATTTTATGATGCCCTGCGAGGCATTGCAGATTAGGATTCGCTGGAGGTTTCTTTTGGAGTATAGCTCCTTTCCCTCGTGTCGGTCGCTCTGATATGTAACTTTGGGTAGATAGGCTTGTTGTTTGCCTTAATGATGTTTTGTTTATATGTGAATAGAGTTGTGAACAACCAGATGACATGTAATTACGTTTTGTCATGTCTTAAGTGAATACATATATGTTTTAGTCTTCCGCTTTAAGAGAAAACATGAATATGTAATTTCGGAGAATCATGCGTTTAATTTTAGTTGAGATTTACCCCTTTTGAGTTAATTCTTTTTAAACATTAATATTCACGTGGTTGTTTCGTGAGTATTGTGACGCACTTCTTTTATACCTAAATGTAAATATACTTTGATGAAAATAAAAACACTTGTATTCATGACTATATGATTTGTTATGTGATTATTTTGGGGTATAGAAAGGGGGCGTTACAAAGTGGTATCAGAGCAGGTCGGTCCATCCGGCCAAGTGTCTAATGTTGGTTGTTCTCTTGTACGCGACATGTGTGTGAAGACACTGTCGGTACGTGTTTGTTGTTTAACCATTGTCTGCAGAAGTAAGAATGATCCAAGTGAGGGAGAACTTGTGGTTCTCCAGGGTGCTACAAGTGTAGAACAGTAGCTCGGTGTATTGTTGAACATCGGGAGCTAATGTTATCCGTGTTGGAAAGGAGGCCAGTGTTACGTCATTGTGAAGAGGTTCGAGGAGTTTTGAGAAGGACTGTCAACAATCTGTGTGTTGGTTTGTAGAACCCGACCGAAACATATGTTGTGTTTCATAATGCCTTGGTGACACGCTGGGGAGATGCGTAAATGCACACCAACAAAGTTCTAAGTGTGTTTTAAGGCGAATAAGAGGTACAAGAAAAGTTATCTAAAGATTTACTTAGAGTTGGTTGCTGTTGTGTGTCAGTGCCGAAGGTTAAGAGCTTCGATTGTTCCGTAAAGGTTTGAGGCGAGTAATGACCTTGAAAACTTAAGGTGTTTTGCACGGTAATGCCGATAATGGGCTGAAGAAATCTTTTATGCAAGTTATATCATGGAGGATTGATCTTATTTCCAATGTCAAGCCTGAGATATCAGTGCTATCGATGGATGGTAAATGGATCAAACTTCAAAAGCCAAGGAAGAGCTACGAGGATACCATAAGGACTATTTTGATCACTGTTTACTTCATGCATTTTGTGAAGAAGAATCCAGAAACATCAGCAAAATCTGTGTGAGATAGCTTGAGTAAGAATAAGGATTTTAGTTACTATGAAGTTAAACCTTCGCATAATGACTTGTTAAACCATATGGCTTTAATGGGCGAAGCTACCACAGAGGATATTGTCTTAGCAAAGTCCAAGCTTTTGCTCACAGTTCTGAAAGATAAGGATACACTGAGGAATATGATTTTAGTTAAGAGAATTCGGGGTTGAATAAGTGGATTGACCCTTTTTCTGTTGATGAGGACTAGTCATTCTAGGTTGGAACTGGTTGTAATGAATATCACTGAGGTGATAAAGATTGTATGTTATCGTCGAAATATTGAGTCAGATGAGAATCTGAAGCCTTGTATGGCAGGGGAGCGAAGACTTTAGGATGATGATGATGGATAAAAATTTGTATCCGAGATTCAAACTCATTGGGGGTAGAATGACTAGATGTCATTCCCGATGAGGTATAAGTGTTATGGTTGCAATCACTAGGGTAGAATGACTATGCATCGTTCCTAGTGAGACGATCACCAGGGTAGAATGACAGAGATGTCGTTCCTGGTGGAGTGTATGTGGAGTGCCTGTAATCTCCAATAGAGATTGGTGCAGATTGACGGTCTTAATTGAGTCGCGCGGCATGACTATGTTTGTGGTACGGAAGTATGCACGTGGGCGATCATGTGCAACTTGAGAATTAGAGAACGAATGCGATGTTACGTCCGATATGGTTTGAATCAGGTGATATTTTCGAGGACGAAAATTCCTAAGTGGGGGAGAGTTGTAACGCCCCGATTTTGATTGTCTCTTTTATCGAGTCCTTACTTAATTTGATTGGACGAATATTATTTTTGATATGGAATTTGTGTGGAAATATGTTAAGTTTACATATTATTCTATTTTAACCGATTTTGAGAGTTTTCGGGGAAAATAGTTTGGAAGGTATTTTGGACATTCCTATTTAATGATAAGTGGGATATTTTATGGGATATTGAATTAATGGATGTTTTGGAGAAATAAGGAGAAGGATATTAAAAGGGAAATAGAGGAGGAAAGAAACATAAGAGAAAAGGAAGGAAAGAAAAGAGGAAGAAGGAAAAGAAGGAGAAAAGGGAAGAAGAAAAAGAAAAGTGTGGGATTGTCAAGAACAGCTCAAAGCTTCGATTAATTCAAGGTAAGGGTGTGAAATATCATCATCTTGTTAATATATATGATTGTGTATGGATTGTATGAGTTGTTTGGATGTTTTCTCTATTTTTCCATTTTAGGTCGAAATAAGTTTAATCGGTAGAAACTGAGTTTTATCGGTTAGAATCTGGAAGGGATGATGTAGATTAGTCGAGATATATTAGGCTAAGTCTACTGGAACGAGTTTGGTTGGAATCGGGTGAATTTATCGGCTGTTTCGAATTATGAACAGTGGGGAGGAGTTCTGTTCGCAGACGCTCGCTAGCAGCTCGCTAGGCGAGCAGGTCGCGAATGTTCGCTAGTAGCTCGCTAGGCGAGTTCGTAGCGAATGGTTCCAGACTTGGGACAGAATGGTATTGTGGCCTTTCGCTAGTAGCGAAAGGAGTGGCGAAGAGCTCGCTGGGGGTTCGCTGTGGCGAACGAGGTAGCGAGCAATGTTTGGAGGTTCTGTTTGCACTCGCTAGCAAGTTTGCTAGGCGAGGAGGTAGCGAACGCTCGCTAGCAGCTCGCTAGGCGAGCGTGTAGCGAACATAGCAGAATGAGTTTCTCTCCTGTTGTGGCTTAGGACCCTGATTGCGATCAATCTTCCCTCGATTTAAAAGTGGGTATGCTGGCCCGTGAGGTGCTGTGGGTAGTCGAATGGCGTGAATCCTAGTTTATGGTTTGTGAAGCGTGAGTGTGGCCGATCGGCAATTTTATGCAATCGCTAGATCGAATAGGATTGCATGATGAGATGATCGAGTTCGTTGCCGTTGGCATGATAATATGAATGTATGAGAACATAATAGAATTATGTGGGCATTGAGTAGTGAACGTAGTGTCGGAGTGGATTATACTAGGGTAGAATGATGTGATATCGTTCCTAGTTGCAGGCTCATTTGGGTAGGATGACGTGATATCGTTCCTAATGAGGCGCAAACAATATTGTAGTGCGTTAGGAGTATTCCGAATGAGGTGTGATTGATGAGTGCACTAGGGTAGAATGATATAACATCATTCCTAGTGGCGGTGTATTTATATTTGATCCCGTGTAGGATCTGCAGAACCTCGCTTGATGCGATGGTTATATTTGATCCCGTGTAGGATCTGCAGAACCTCGCTTGATGCGATGGTTATATTTGATCTCGTGTAGGATCTGCAGAATCTCGCTTGATGCGATGGTTATATTTGATCCCGTGTAGGATCTGCAGAACCTCGCTTGATGCGATGGTTATATTTGATCCCGTGTAGGATCTGCAGAACCTCGCTTGATGCGATGGTTATATTTGATCCCGTGTAGGATCTGCAGAACCTCGCTTGATGCGATGGTTATATTTGATCCCGTGTAGGATCTGCAGAACCTCGCTTGATGCGATGGTTATATTTGATCTCGTGTAGGATCTGCAGAACCTCGCTTGATGCGATGGTTATATTTGATCCCGTGTAGGATCTGCAGAACCTCGCTTGATGCGATGGTTATATTTGATCCCGTGTAGAATCTGCAGAACCTCGCTTGATGCGATGGTTATATTTGATCCCGTGTAGGATCTGCAGAACCTCGCTTGATGCGATGGTTATATTTGATCCCGTGTAGGATCTGCAGAACCTCGCTTGATGCGATGGTTATATTTGATCCCGTGTAGAATCTGCAGAACCTCGCTTGATGTGATGGTTATATTTGATCCCGTGGAGGATTTGATAAGTGATAGGCTCATAGGAGAATCTGGCGGACGAATAGGTCGGTCCCTATGAGTTGCACTATCATCTTTAGATGATGAACGGAGAATAATCTCTAAGAATATAATAGTATATATGTATGTATGGTCTGATAGATGGGAGGATGACGTTGAAGTAAGCGTGGAGGAGTTGTACTCACTAGGGTAGGATGGCAATGTGTCGTTCCTAGTGAAGAAGTTACCGGGGTAGAATGACTGAGATGTTGTTCCCGGTAGGACATGAGCGATATGCCCATAACCCGGAAAGAGGATTGAGGATCTTAGATGAGTATTATACGAATCGCACGACATGGTTGCGGTTGTTATATGTAATATGCATGCGTGCAGGAATTGATGGGACGCGGATAGCGAATAAATGAATGTGTAGGATATTGACTAATGGATGGATGGTTTAGTGTGAGTGTATATGTTTAAGTGTATTGGATGTGGTGAGAATTTATTATTACGTACCATAGTGAAAGGCTGTAGAATATAGGCATTCGGTACTTGAGTATGTCTATATATGTATATATATATATTTATATATATATATATATATATATATATATATATATATATATATATATATATATATATATATATATATATATATATATATATATATATATATATATATATATATATATATATATATATATATATATATATATTATGCCTTGATTATTATGATAATGTTTCTCACCCTTCTGTTGTTTTATGATGCCCTGCGAGGCATTGCATATTAGGATTCGCTGGAGGTTTCTTTTGGAGTATAGTTCCTTTCCCTCGTGTCGGTCGCTCTGATATGTAACTTTGGGTAGATAGGCTTGTTGTTTGCCTTAATGATGTTTTGTTTATATGTGAATAGAGTTGTGAACAACCAGATGACATGTAATTACGTTTTGTCATGTCTTAAGTGAATACATATATGTTTTAGTCTTCCGCTTTAAGAGAAAACATGAATATGTAATTTCGGAGAATCATGCGTTTAATTTTAGTTGAGATTTACCCCTTTTGAGTTAATTCTTTTTAAACATTAATATTCATGTGGTTGTTTCGTGAGTATTGTGACGCACTTCTTTTATACCTAAATGTAAATATACTCTGATGAAAATAAAAACACTTGTATTCATGACTATATGATTTGTTATTTGATTATTTTGGGGTATAGAAAGGGGGCGTTACACACCCGGCACGCCCCATCCCGGACGGTGAATTCGAGATCATCACACTCGGGGAAGACAAGAGAAGAACCATGAAGATCGGCGCGAGACTCCCAGACTTGGCGAAAAGACAGTTGCAAGCTTGCCTCCGCGAGAACGCCGACCTCTTCGCATGGAGCGCCGCAGAAATGCTCGGACTCGACCCCGAGGTTACTTGCCACCAGCTGTCCATCAGCCCGACCGCGAAGGTCGTAGTTCAATGTAGGCGTAGACAGTCCCCCGAAAAGTCGGCAGCAGCCGAGAACGCTGTAAAAGACCTCCTAGAGGCAAATTTTATTTGTGAAGCCCGGTATTCAACCTGGTTGTCTAATGTTGTACTCGTTAAAAATAATAATGGAAAATGGCGAATGTGTGTTGACTATACCGATCTCAACCGGGCATGTCCTAAGGACGCCTACCCCTCCCCAACATCGACAAACTCGTCGACAACTCTGCGGGCTTCCGGCTCTTATCCTTCATGGACGCATACTCGGGGTACAACCAGATCCCGATGGCCGAGCACGATAAACAGAGCACGGCCTTCATGACGGCGTCGGGCAACTATTACTACAACGTAATGCCCTTCGGTCTAAAGAACGTCGGCGCCACATACCAACGGATGATGAACAGTGTCTTCTGGGGCGAAATCGGCGACATGCTCGAAGTATACATGGACGACATGATCGTCAAATCCTGCACGGAAGTCGACCACACGGCCCATCTCAGGAAGGTCTTCGATACCGCGAGGACATGCCGAACGCGCTTCAACCCGGAGAAGTGCACCTTCGGTGTCCGCGCAGGCAAGTTTCTCAGCTACTACCTGACCGAGCGTGGGATCGAGGCCAATCTGGACAAATGCCACACCTTTTCGGAAATCACCACACCCACCACGAAGAAGTCCATCCAATTCCTCAACAGCGTGCTCGCCTCACTTTCCCGGTTCATCGCCAAATCCGCCCAGCATGCCCTCCCCTTCTTCAAACTACTCAGGAAGGAGACCACGTTCGAATGGACAGAGGAATGCGAGCAAGCCCTCCGCCACCTCAAACGCGTCTTGTCTGAACCACCGGTGCTGACACGTCCCGTGATGGGTGAAACCCTATACCTATATCTGGTCGTGGCTCACGAAGCCGTCAGCGCCGTCCTCATCAGAGAAACCGCGGAGGGCCAAAAACCAATCTACTTCACGAGCAAAGCCCTCCACGGTCCCGAAGTCCGATACCAGCTGATCGAGAAAGTCGCCCTAGCCCTCATCACCGCAGCGCGACGGCTTCGATATTACTTCCTCGCACACATCGTCGTGCTCCGCACCGATCAGCCCATCCGACAGCTCCTCGGCCGACCCGACATGGCCGGACGCATGCTGAAATGGTCGTTAGAACTATCTGAGTTCGACATTGTATACGAAGGCCGGAACACCATCAAAGCTCAAGCCCTGGACGACTTCGTCGCCGAGATGACTTTTTCACCCGACCCCACCACCGGGAGCCACATCTGGACCATTTTTGTGGACGGCTCCTCCAACTCCACGGGAAGTGGAGCCGGCATCATCCTCGACAACGACGAGGGCACCCTCATCAAGGTCTCCCTCACGCTGTCCTTCCCGACGACTAACAACCAAGCTAAGTACGAAGCGTTCCTGGCCGGACTTCGCCTGGCATCAGACCTCGGGGCCAGAGACATCCGAATCTACATAGATTCCCAACTAGTCGCGTCGCAAGTACGCGGAGAATATCAAGCGAAAAACGACAACCTCGCCGAGTACTTAGCACTTATCACCGAAAAACTGCAAAGTTTCGACTCCGCGGAGATTCAGCACGTCCTGCGCGAGCAGAACACCCGCGCTGATATCCTCTCCAAGTTGGCGAGCACAAAAAAGCGAGGAGGCCACAAGTCGGTCATCCAAGAAGTCTTATCGCAACCGAGCACCAAAGCAACCACCGCCCCGCTCGACATCAATGTCATCGGAGATACCAACTGTTGGATGACACCACTATACACCTACCTCAGCACCGGCCACCTACCAGCCGACTCTAAAGAGGCAAGCACAACCAAGCGACGAGCCTGCTCGTACGTCCTCCTCGAAGGCAAACTATATCGCTAAGGCTTCGCGATCCCACTCCTCAAATGCATCGATAACTCCCAGAGCACAGCCATCCTAGAGGAAATCCACGAGGGCATCAACACGCAGCACCTCAGAGGACGATCCCTGGCGAGAAAGGCTCTACGAGCAGGCTACTACTGGCCCTCGATGCAAACAGACGCGAAGGAACATGTCAAAAGTTGTGACAAATGCCAAAGACACGGGGACATGCACCTCGCCCCCACCAACCGAACTCAAATCCCTCTCCTCCCTATGGCCATTCGCCTGGTGGGGGTTGGACATCCTCGGGCCCTTCACCCTGGGGTCCTATCAGAACAAGTACCTCATTGTGGGCGTAGACTACTTCACCAAATGGATCGAAGCCGAAGCCCTGGCCAAAATCACGTCCCATAACATACTCTGATTCTATAAACGAAACATCCTCGCAAGATTCGGGGTCCCGCTAGCCATCGTCACCGACAACGACACACAGTTCACGGACAAAAACTTATGCTACTTCGTCACCAAGCTCGGAACTAAACACCACTTCACCTCGGTCGAGCACCCTCAAACAAACGGCCAGGCAGAATCCGCGAACAGGGTCATCCTCAGGGGACTCAAACGACGACTCAGTGACGCGAAACGAGCATGGGTCGAGGAGCTCCACAGCGTCCTCTGGGCATACCGCACTACTCCCTACTCAATCATGGGGGAAACCCCATTCCGCATCACGTATGGAACCGAAGTCGTGATACCGGTTGAGATACGCGAGCCATCCAGACGAACTAAAGCTCCCTTCAACACCGACGACAACGACGACGCCTTACGTGAAGAGTTCGACCTCGTCGAGGAGATTCTCTCAAGAGCAGCCCTCCGGGAAGCCTGGCTGAAACAACAAGTAGCACTTCGCCACGACAACAAAGTCCTCAAACGCGACTTCCAAGTCGGCGACTTAGTTCTGCGCAGAAACCAGAAAGACTCACACGAGGGCAAACTAGCTACGAATTGGGAAGGCCCCTACCGTGTCCGCGACAAGACGGAGCACGGGGCCTATTACCTCAAAAACCTGCACGGGGAACAACTAGCTCGACCATGGAACACCGTGAAACTTAAGCGGTACTACAGTTAAACACTGTCCGCGACGACCCATCGTCACGACCACTAGGGGGCGACATGGTACCACCGCACTTGTCGCGTCTATTAACGACCAGAGAAAAGCAAGCCCTGCCTCTTGTGTGCGCTGGCAGAAGGCCTTGCTCGGCGGGGAACACCTCGACCGAGATTCCCCACTGCCGTACCAAAACCGGTAGGACGCCCAGCTTGCGATGGAACGCCCACACCACAGGGAGAACTACCCCCGAACCGGTCAGGCAACAACGCCAGCCAAACCGGCCAGTTCCCTTCACCGCCGATAACAAGTTTTGTCAAGCTACCACCCCGGACAGACCCAAAGGCATACTAACACATGCATATCAAACATATATAACTCAAGCATACAAATACGTGCAGAAATAAAACGGGCATAAACAACATGCAAAAACGAGGCACACACTTAGACAAATTTCAAAATATATTAACCAAAAGAGGGCACCAGCCCAGTAGTCAACATTACATAAACAAGGGCGCGCAGGCCCGACAAAAAAAACAAAATACAAAATATGGCGCACAGGCCGAAATACGCGGGCACACAGGCTCGGGACCAATCTAAGCTCCCTCATCTTCATCAGCTCCAGCCTCCACGCCAGGGACGACGGTGCCAACCTCCTTGGCGCTGGGGTCAACCACCCGACCATCAACTATCTCATGAAAGGGGCCGATCCCGTCCTCAACAAAGGCGACCCCGGAGTTCACCACCCTGAGCTGAGCGACGGCGTTGTTGAAGCCCGCAGCAAAACCATCCAGGCAATCCCCTTCCAACACGCGTATCCTGGCGAGCAGATCAGCCCGGGTAACCAGCAGTCGGTCGTCGTCGGTCTCATCGTCACCGGGAAATAGATCTCCCTCGAGCTCCGCCACCCGAGCTTTCGACGCCCGCAACTCCTCCTCGGCAACCTTCAGCTTCTCCTCAATGCCACTGCATCTTTTGCGCTCGAGGTCAACCTCCCCCCCGAACCTTTTCTAGCTCTCCGGTCAGCTGAGTCACTTTACCTCGGCTTGCCTCCAAATCCTCGGCCACCTTCTTTAGACGGGACTGTGCGAACGCGAGATCCCCTTGCAGCTTTGACAGTTCCACGGCCGAGCAACTCTCTTTGCTTAGAACCATCGTCGTAGTAAAAGTATGCATCAACGCGGCCAAATCCTCAGTCAGGACCTGCCTCCTCGTTGCATGGTCAGCGCCCAGAATTGCCTTCACTTCCCTCGCCGGAATGTTGGGCGACCTAGCCCCATGGAAGTAGTCGGGATGCTGGTGACAAGGAGCGATAAGGTAACCTCCTCGGAAGACTCCGCCGATAAATCGACCACGGACTTTTCCTCCTGAACTCTCGCTCTCTTCGGAACCCCTCGAGAAGTAGGCGACTGGCTGCCGGTCGGGGACGCCGACGACCCCCTTCCATCTTGCTCTGCAGAAGACTGCCCGACCAACTGAGCCACCCGCGTCTTTGGAGGGGCAGCGGCCCTTGATATGCGCAGCTTCTTCGCTCGCTCCTCGACAGAAGCCATGTTCCCTGCACGACAAAAGAAAAACTAGTCAGTAAAAAGCTAAGGATATCAGGTCGAAAGGGAACGAGGCGGCCACCACCTAGGTAATGCAGAGCATCCTCCTTCGAGGCACACTCGAGCAGAGCCTTTGTGTTGATCAGCCTCGCCGTCTCCCGAATGTTTCCGTAACTGTCGAGGATATACTGGCCGTCAGGGGTGACCAGCTTCGACGGCGGTAAGTTTTGCACGAAGGAAACTATCTTCATATAGCTGGCCATATCCTCCTCATAAAGTGTCACTGCCCGCATGATGTACCCCACCTGTTCCCCGAGAATAATGGTCCAGGGACCACTCCACGTGCACCCGGGGCAGCATGACGGCCTCGCGACGACCATCCACTATCCTCTCCCCTTCCGAATATAACGAGCGGACCCCTTCGTGCGTGATAGGGTTGACCACGAAAAAGCGATTCTTGAAATCTCAGACGGAATCCATGTACGTCCTAAAAAGCCTGTCCGACTGCTTGAATGACACCCTACCATGCCGACCTCCCACCGACTGCCGCTGCAGATGGAAAATACGAAAGAACAGCGGCAGCCTGACGCCGACTTGGAGATATTGGCACACGAGCTCGAAGGCCCGAATAAAAGCCAGGGCATTAGGGTGCAGTTGTGACGGGGCCAGCCTCAGCCAGTCGAAGAAGCCCAGATGAAAGTCCGAAAAAGGCAATCTGAGCCTAGCCTCTTTGAAATAAAACTCGTACATCGGAAAGCGCATCCGCCCGTATTTCGAGCAGATCCGATGACTTGGCCGGGGGCGATAGACTTGCCAATTTTGAGGATCCCCCTCTTCCCGGTCTTCCACGGTGGCGTAGGCCCCCGTCGGATCAGAAGCAAAGCAGAAGGGCATGGTGAGGGGCTCCTCGGCCACCCAGTCTCCGATCGGGACGACGCGCTCGTCAAAATAGGGAACGTCTGGCTCATTGTCCTCGACCATTGTGCCCAAGATGAGCGTAGTCATTAAACACCTGAAAAGCAGAAGGTAACGATGAATTCGATGACAGAGATCAAATTCACCCTTCCACCGCAAGTCAAGTGAAAGGGCGACGAAGACTCCCCGAGCATCGTCCCCGGTGGGTCTGCCCTAACCTACCACCTCCCCAGTTCCGTACGGCTCGAACTGTAGACCCACCTCGGAGGCATCCGTCAGAATAGACGTCGCTCCCCGGGGCATTCATCAGAGTAAAAATAAAGCTCCCCGGGACATTCATCGGAAAAAGCTACCCTCCCCGGGACATTCATCGGAAAAGACATCCGTTCCCGGGACACTCATCGGATCTAGCGTTTCTCCCCGGGACATTCATAATAAAAACCCTAAAAAACCCTCGAGAACGGCGGAGATTTCGCCGCTCCTCGGGGAATTCTATCGGCCCCGACCACGCTCAAGAAACAACCAAGAATAGCAAGAGAAAAATAAAAGGAAAACTTACTATGATAAAATCGACGACGGAGAACGCGGCGGCGGCAACGGCGGAGATATCGGACGGCGGCGGAGCAGCAGGTTGGAAACTTGAGAACCAGAGGGCGAAAAGTGAGAAATGAGCGGGGGCTCGTTCATTTATACCCCTGCACGGGACTCGAAGCGTCGCTAGACACTTGAGTGCCCTAGGGTAGCCGCCATAGCAGCCACCCAGAACGCGACACGTGGCGGAAGCAGACAGACGCGTCTCTTCACCTCTTCCCGCCAATACCCGCCTTAGAGCCCGTCCGACCGACGACAATAAACGCGCGTCTTCGCACGAGGGGGTGGTCTTTTCCCGGACCAACCCACTTCCCCGAAACGACGTCATCAAGTCCTCACTCCCATCTTCGGAGCAACGACTTGGGAGGCTCCTGTTCTGGACTGGGCCCCGGGCTAAACTATGCTGGCCCAGCCCAATAATGTTCCACCAGGCCCTGCCCGGTTCGGGTACCGCGTCGAGCACAAGATCCCCGACATGCCAAAATGATCTCCCCGCGAAGGAGAACCGTCCCAACCACGCCGGGCAAGAGAATCGCCCGCACGACCAAGCACCGCCCTCCGCGGGAGGCATTCCCATGCCATCGAGCAAGACCCTATGGCTCTCCCACGTCCCCATGTGCTCCCCTCCGCGGGGAGAACAACGTGCCAGCCGCACGTTCTCCACGTGCCCCCCTCCGCGGGGACACGTCATCCCCCCAACTGCCCACCTTCGAAAGAGCAGGTCAAACCCACTTTCCGAAGATCTCGGGACAGTTGGACTAGGGCGAAGACCACGTCCTGGTCTTCACTACGCCACGTAAGCCCTAGCAGTCACCTGGGTTGGGCCTAGCAATCCAGCCCAACGCAAGTGACCGTTGGCCCAACGCTGAGGTCTCTCTATAAATACCCTCTTCCTCAAGAGGGTCAGGTAATTGACTTCTTACCCACTTTCTGTACTGTGCTCTCACTCTGCCAAGCTCCTTACTTTGGCATCAGAGTGTCTTGCAGGTACACCCCCCTTTCTCTTCCTCATCACCGGTGAACAGGTAGCAGTCCAACAGAGTGTGACCAGCCCGTAATCCCCTTCTGATCAGGTCAGATCAATATATATATATATATATATATATATATATATATATATATATATATATATATATATATATATATATATATATATATATATATATATATATATATATATATATATATATATATATATATATATATATATATATATATATATATATATATATATATATATATATATATATATATATATATATATATATATATATATATATATATATATATATATATATATATATATATATATATATATATATATATATATATATATATATATATATATATATATATATATATATATATATATATATATATATATATATATATATATATATATATATATATATATATATATATATATATATATATATATATATATATATATATATATATATATATATATATATATATATATATATATATATATATATATATATATATATATATATATATATATATATATATATATATATTGATTGTTTGGTTTTAATTATACCGACACTTTTCAATGTTAAGATATATATATATATAAGGCTATAGTTTTATTGCAGTATTGTAATGTTAATAGCGTAAAAAAGATTTAGTTAAAAAATATATTAAAAAAAATTAATTCATTTTGTTTACTTGATTTTTTTTTAAATTCGAAATTAATTTGCTAATACCGTATTTATGTTACTTTTCAGATTTTTTAAAATATCTTATATACCATATTACTTTTTAAAAATTTTAAAATATTCTGTATATTATGTTGATTTTCAAATTTTTTAAAAAAATTGTCTATCACTCTATTTGTTCAAAATTTCTAATAAAAATTAGTCATCACACATTGGTTAAATTGGATTTTTTCAAAAAAAATCCAGTATATTATCATGCTTTTAACAAAACTTAAAAAAAATGTAACCGAAAAATTTGGGTTTAACTGAATTAAAAAAAAAATTGGTAAATCCTCAAAAGTTCCTTAAAATTTGATAAATTTCAAGAAAGTCCTGTAAACAATCATTCATTTTTCTAAAATACTCATTTTATTAAAAATTCAGTATAGCTCTTCAAATGTCTGATATATCACTAAAATTTTCAAAAAACCAAAATTTTTTACTTTCATTGTTCAGAGACATTTTGATAAAAGTGTATACCTTGAAGGGGTGTCAATAAAAAATATCAGGGCGACATGACAAAATCTTTCATCCTTGTTATATAAAAGTTTTTGGCCCATCACCAATTAGAAAGAACCATTACGCCTGATAAAACAAATATAGATGAAAAGACATATAAGTTCATACTTGGTCAAACAACATTTCCCCAATAATAGAAGTGATATCTTACTTGATCACGAATCACCAAACCATGACTAAAACAACGAGAGATAAATTTAATAGTTATATGAAGTTAGAAAGTTTAAGGGTCTTACGTCAGAAAATATATGACATGAACATGTGTTTATAAGTGAGAGACGGTCTTCATCTTACAAATCGATTTTATAAAAATAAGATAGACCCAACCACATTTCTCAACATGTTATCAAAGTCTCTTTTAAGATCCAGTTGACTACTTGGTATCAAATTTCTAGTTCTTTGTGAGATAAGGTATATTAAGAGTCTCACATCGAATAATATATGATCTGACTATATGATCAGTTTTGTAAGGATGAGATAAGTTCAACCACATTTCTCTTTTTTAAAGCAAGAGATTAATTTTATGTTAGAGATAACAACAAAGGAATGAGACATTCGAAGCAGTACAAAAGAAACCCCTATCCAAAAACACAATGATAATTCAGAGTCTGAACCAACACCTCATTGTGAGGGCAAGCAGTCACACAACATATATTCTCAAGTTTCGATGATGACAAAGTACAACCTCGGATCAATAAGGAGCTGTCAATTTCACCCAAAAGACAATTGCAATATTTAACATATCATATCCTTTCTATATCTCTTTAATTCATCATATTATCATTGGCAAAACACGTGATAAATATTCAGTCGTGACAAAACGCACGAAACAACAAGTGATGATTTTTTGCAGGTTTTGAAGCTCTGAGTCGACCATACCAGTCAGCGCACACCCAGTTAATTTTTCCACGGGTCAGCGCATGGACACCATGAGTCGACCATCAGTCGGCGCATGAAGTCTTCACAATTCTCACGGGTCAGCGCGCGCCGACCTATGGTCGACGCATACTGTTGAATTTTTAACATTACTGAAATCTGCAGGTCATGCGTCGACGCATGGACCTGTTATGCTCGACCGTTCGCGCGTTGTTAAGTATTTTCTTCACTGTTTGAAATCCTGTTGTGTTAGTTATTTGTCTTACTACTATAAATAGAAGGTTGTTCATTTTAACAAAAAAAAAACAATTACATTTTGAGTATATTGTGAAAACAAGAAAAGTAAAATAGGTGCTACATTTCTCTTCATCTTCATCCTCAAACAACACATGACACTGCAACTACACACAACCATTTTTGGAGTGCTTTGTGTCTCGTTCAAGGTGATAAGGTTCGAATCCGTTGAGGGAAAGTCCAGTTCGAGTGGAGATTTGTGGCAGGTTTTTCTTGAATAAAACCTTGAAGGTTTTGCCCTCCAAGATTCTACGAATTTGGGGGTTTTTGGTACGGTTATTCTCCATCAACATTCAACGGTGCAAAGGTGATTGTGAAACGGACGATTTCATCAATCTAGTAACTGGGGCTGTGAAGTGTTGAAGGGAGTTCCGGGTTCGATACGTTGGTGTCTAAAGATCAGTCGGGCCGAGGGTTTGAAGAACTGAAAGGTATTCAACAAAGGGGCTGGAATCGGAGGTTAATTCACAACGATCGGAGGTCTTGATTCAACTCGAATCAAGGAGCAAGAAGTGATAGCAACATCAACGTCTATAGGGATTGTTTGTATTATTGCTTATCAACTCTTGTATAAACTACTACAACTTTTCAGGTGATATCTATTATAAATCATCTCAATTCTATTTTTAGAATTGAGGGCAGACGTACCCCGAAGCGAGGACGGCGGGGGAACTGCCTCAACAAATCTTTGTCTTCTTTTATTTTCAGCATTTTCACTTTCAGCTTAATAATTAAGTGATTTTAGTTTAAGCAATTTTATTGATTCGAACATTGAATTTAGTAAGTAACTGGAACTTTTTCAACTTGTGTACAATAAACAATTGTACAAGGATTCTAAAGTTGCTTACTTGAGTCATAATCCACTTGGAATGTTGTGCACACCAAGTGTTCGATAAATTGCCTGAACCAAAACTTACTTAGTATACTTGCTATATTTTGGTGGGCTGTGTTGAGCATTGGAACTAGCACTACCAATAAGTGGTAAAACAAATTGATTAGTGTGCCTAGTGTATTGAATCTACTATTATTTTATTATCATATCCGTTAGCTTAACGCATATCCGATCTTCCAATAACGGTTCATTTTAGACGTGTTTTTCCAAGGCCGCTTCCGCACTTAAAAACATTTTTAAAACCAATTTTAAATTGGTAAGCGCCGACTCAAATTTTAATCGGGATCTATTCAACCCCTCCTTCTAGATCCGAGCCATCGTCTAACACTCATAAACAACTAATACTAAATTAAAAACACCAAACCAACAAAGCAGAAACAGATACAACAAGATAAACTAGGACGCGACCATTCTTCAAGGCCGATGCAAAATTGATGGTTATGCACCGCCGTTGGATATGCGAGACATATATCAATACACTGGAATCATTAAACACTAACTGATGAAACAATTTTCACAACTAGACCACATCTAACTAAGTCAACACTGCAAAAATCTTCTGATACAACCCCCTGGTTTCAAAACGATAATGTAGCAACTGCCACGCCATCCATCGCCTATACACTTACTACTCAGATTGCAGGAAAATGTGAGAGAGGATCTTCCACTCAACCAAAACACAACTGATATGACACAAAACCCCAGCAATAAAAACTGATAAGATAAAACATCATAATTAAATAACCCTTGAATACAATCAAGCACATCCAGCCGCAATGCACATCCACAAAAACTTTACATGCTCAGTGCTCATAATTTTTAGTCTGGCTGCATATTTATCTACGATATTGAGTTGCAGTTGCCACCATCACAAGCAACAAATCACGAGAATTAACACTAAATGCACCAGACTATGGGTGTCAGGTAGCTAGAGGTACCAACTGTGGATCTTAATCTCTAGAAGAAAGTAGATAAACAAATCAATAGAATTCTTGAGCCACTCCAAACAATCTCCATATATATATATATATATATATATATATATATATATATATATATATATATATATATATATATATATATATATATATATATATATATATATATATATATGGATCTGAATGACCAAATTGAAACCAAATTGAAACCCAAATATAATTGATGCACCCTATTGCTTGGCATCTCTAATGGTCTACTTGGTTCAAATGAAGGGGAAATGAGGAGAGATATTTTAATGGAGGGAAAGGAAAGGGAGCGGAGGTGATGGAATTTTAATAATTATATATATGTTTGGTTCGAAAAAGGAGAGAGGAGGGAAGGAAAAGAGAGATTTTAATTAAAAATATGTTTGGTTTACAAGGGAAGGGAGGAGATTTTAGTAATAAATTACATTTTTATTTTTATAACCTTATATAAGTCATATGATATTCAAAGGTGAAAAATTCATAAATATCATTTGGTAATAAAATATACATAAATAATTAAACGCAATTTTTAATGTTGATTGATTTAAAAAGTTATAATGTAACATTAAAAAAATACACAAAATAACAACTTTTAAACTATGTGTTGATAACAACTTTTAAACCGTTATGAACAATCTAACAAAACTAATACACAAAATAATAATGTAATAGACAAAAAAATGAATGGTTTAAATTTGATGTAAAATAAAATACAATAGAATACATAACAAAATTAGAAGAGAAAAAACTAAAAGTAAATATAAAAATTATTTTAAAAAAAGTGTCGTGATTATAATGTATATTTGTTAGCTCCTAAATTCGATTCCTAGTTTTAATTAATGGAAACAATAAAGAAAGTTACATGAAGTTGTGAGAGGTTTCGACAAAATCGTGAAACTTGTTTGTTTCGGTCGAAGCTACCTTTTTGTATAAGGAGGATATGTTGAATAAGATTTGGGAAAAAATATCCTAAGTCTTAGAAGTTGGTTCGACGGAGAATTGTTGATGTTGTTTCGACATGAGATTTGAATTGAAATAAAGGAGGGAACTTTTGTTCTTATCCAGATTTTTGAAGGAGACGCGTGAAGTATTTTCGAGGAAAGAAGACATGTCGAGCGCCACGTGTCTTATGTTTGTAGGAAGACCGTTAGGGTCAGTTATTTTCAATCATTATAAATAGAAAGTCCTAGCGTTAGAATCAGTGTTTTCAAAGTTATACAAAATCTCTAGAATTATTTAAAGTACTCGTGTGCAGAGAAAATAGTGTGTCGAGAAAATGTATGTTTGACAAACACCATATTTTTACACTTTAATTCAAGTTTTATCTTTTTACCACAAATTTATCTTTTTATTGCTCAAGTTATTTTCAATACATTTAATTGCTTGTGATTAAGTCTCTGAAATTTATTTCCTTTGAATTTCGAAGTTTGTTAACTGTTAGATCATGAGTATTGTCGAAGTATTCACCATTTTTCAAACTTTAATTTAAGATTTACTACCACACGTCCTAGGATTTGTATGGTCGATCATGTAAGTAACCCAATTCTTTTTAGATTTGGAAAGATCAGCGGTTGTTTACTAATTTTCACAGTAAACAATATTAAGTATAAAAGTACGAAAATAATTTTGAAGACGAAAAACAATTATAATAAAGTGATAAAAGCAACAGAAAAAATCACACAAAAGAGAAAAACTTATGCAAAAGAAAATCAATAATTTTGAAATACTATTATAAAATTGAAGATATTTTAACAAATATAAAACAAATTTAAATAATAAAAATTACATTACCTCCACTCCCCTCTAAATCTCTCAATTTAAAAGGACTCAAAAGTGCATTCTGGATTTTTAATCCCCTCCTCTCCCCTCATCTTCCCTCTTAAAATTTAAATTAAACATATTAATTAGAAATATTTAAATTAAACATATTAATTAGAAATATTCTCTCTTCTTCCCTCTATTTACTCCGCCAATGACACCTTAAAATCTTAATTTCATGTTTCTAAAATTCCTAGACATGTTTTAGAATTCAAGAACCCCTTAGATATATTGTATATGATACTCTTAGAATTAAAATAAAGCCACCTCAAAAATAGATTTTCGCATCTTCCACCATTTTCCACATAATTTCGTTATTAGATTTTCGTCACAGCCTCATCATAAAATGTAATGATTATTTCATTTGAAAAAAAAAGAGAAATTTCCATTAAAATCTTCGCATGTATACACGGCTAAATAGATCGATAAAAAGTTTAATATTTAATCCACAGATTCGAATAATCTTAATTCATCCATGTCTACAATACAAAAATTGTTCAATAGTAAAGCACAAGAAGCCAACTAATTCATTAAATCATAGTCATCCAACTTGTCATTGTACTGAAGCACCTTTCTCTTTATCTTAGACGAATCCACCCATGTAATGAAGTCTTCCTGGTTTCTAGTTACAAGGAAAGCTGGGTCTGTAATTGTATCTGGCCCAACCCGAACATGCCCCTGCTCAATATATGTTACGGCTTCTTTCAAATGCTCCGCAAATTTTAGTCTCACCAAAACAGTTGAGAGCCTCCGTCTGCATGATAGTTAACATAATTTGGAGCAAATGAGATCAATGTAATCCAAAGTCGTGGTACACAAAAAATCAATTAATTTGTGTTACTTATTGTGTAAAACAGGCAAGACAAGGTTAAGAGATCAGAACCAATAACCAGTTGAAAGTCACATTTTTCACCCAAAAATACTTGACAGTCACATTGGAAGGAAGTTATTTGCAATCACATAACATGGCCCTTGACAGTCACATTAGAAGAGAGTTAATTATTTAATTATGGCAGCCTTGGCCTTACTCCGGTGCATATCTCTTTTCATGTGACTAAAATGGTTAGCTTTGCCTAGCTTCAAATCGACAATAAACCATACGTTGTTGACCTTTAAGTGATCAAATTTGCACTTTAAATTAGATCCACTTCACCATTGGTGCAGTTAATTATGCAAAAAATGTTCAAGCTACCTCAACTTTATTACAACTCAAAACATCTGAAGTAAACATCAAAAATTAGCATAGGGAACAATTAAATTCCCAAAACTCCACATTTGATACTTCATCCATGTCCATAACTGTAGATGCTTTTAGGATTTCTAGATTTTGTTTATTACTTGTCCTATATTTTACTAGCCTGACTTGGCTTGTTTGACCGCAACAAATTGGTTTATTAACAGAATAATTCAATTAGCTAAGTATTATTCCAAACCCAATTGAAACTCCATGACCATTTGCATAAGGTATGTTTAAGTCCATAACCACTCGGAACAACCACATATTGGCAAAATCCGAAGCCTTTTGTTAATTTTCATATGATAATACACTCTAATGAACTAATAAGTAAAGTTCATAACTACATTTTCATGTAAATCATTAAAAGCAGTAAAGCGTTCCTTTTACCTGCAGAAGGATGACACGGTTAAGCGTTCACATAACGTGATGCTTTGCCTGGTTGGAATCACACCCATGTTATAACTGTCAAAAATAAAAGAGTGAGTTAATGAAACAGATATGTGTAACTGTAAGTGACTCCAACATTTATTTTTTCCTTCTTTGTTTCGAACTAATGCAACTTACCAAGAAGGAAGATACAAAAAGAGAATTATCACTAAAATAGAACAATTATCGCACTAGAAATGGTAACCCTATTTTATCCTTCTCGGCATTAAGCTATATCCATGTAGTTATGAACTATCCTGGACAAACGTTTAAGTTATCTAACAGTCATGGACTTCGTCATCATGCTGAGAGAACCAAAGGGCTGTGAAACACGGATAACCCGAATACAACACCGACACTGACACGACAACACTGGTAATAATTTGAAAAAATGAATAAATTAAATATAATCACAAATGACGGTGTAGGTGTCCGATACCGACACAAACACCTTTTTTCAGAAGTGTCGGTGCTACAAATCCAAAGGGCCATTACAATCAGGCCACCTATTTTTATTATATTTTATCTGATCACCTGTAGTTGCTGCTTATACTTACATAAAACCACCCCACAATTTTTATACATTACATCAACTAAATTTGTAACTGAATTTAAGGAAAATCAAAATTCACAGTATCTGCACCAATTAATCCAGTTCAAACAATAGAAATCATATATTTAAACATGTTACTTCAAAAAGAAAACTTACAGTTTTTCCAAAAGATTATCAGTCATCTTAACTCGATCCGAATCCTTGGCGTCCATCTGTTTTACCAGGTGCACCAACTTCTGAACCATCCGTGTTAAAGTTGCATACCTGTTCATTTTTCCACAATCCCAGTGACACAAAAAATCGATCAGCTAAAAACCAAATCAAAACAAAGAAAATTACCGAATGCGAGAACAACAACAATTAAAAAAACAATGTGAATTAATACTTTTTATAATCATCCCGTTGAGTAATGTGGTATCGCTGAATAACCATGTTCTCTCTGTGTCCCCCTTCTCTCTTCCATTCCAAAAAATTCACCTTCTTCAAAAGCTTCTTCTCATGAAACTTTAGCTTCCTCATTGTTTTTCACTGTCATAACAATTCGTTAATTTTATATACAATGTTTGGATGATTAGCTTAATTATCATATAACAAAAGATCCATTTCACGAGAACAACAACGAAATTTTTCGGAAAAGCGTAAGGTTAAACGAAAGGGAAGAAGTGAAACTTTGAGATTAGAATAGAGAATGAAAGCGATTGAAAGGGAAGGAGAAAATGAGAAAGAGAACGTACCTTAGAGTGGTGACGGCGGCGGAACGTAGACGGTGGCGGCTGAAGCTCGATTAGGGTTTACGTGGCGTTTTGATTTTTAACAACAGAAGAACAAGAACGGTAAACTAAGGGGTTTTGTTCATGGTTTATTAATCAAACCAAACTGGACCAAGTTTATGGTTCGGTTCAGTTCTTAATCCGGTTTCAGTAAAAAAACCGGTGTTTTTGCAAACCAGTTCATATTCAGTTTTTTTTTTTTTAAATCAAAATAATTTCATTAATCCAAAACCAAAACACCACAAGGCGATCAAAGATCCAGCCCACACCAAGAATACAAACTAAACTTACTGTACCATCAAAAAAGCTATGTGTGGTCTAAGCTTAGGACTCGACCACCCTCTATAGATTATATTGTTAATGATTCTATCTGTACAATTCCTATGGTCATCTCTTTGATTAAAACAAAAGTCATTTCTAAAGTGTCACAACTCATGCAGAGTTTGTGTCAGAGCTAATCTAACAAGGTCAGCTTTCCAACCTTTACCTCCATAACAATTCATAATCCAATTTCTCTCCCCATTCCAACTTCCAGGAGTGTGTTGGATACCAATCCAATGGAGCGTTTCAACCCAGACCTTCCTCAAAATAGAACACTCAAAAAATAGGTGGTCAATGGTTTCCACCTCAGAACAAAAGACACAATGATTATTCACCATTCCAAACCGATACAGTCTGGCTTTTGTGGCTAACTTTCCATGACAGATCATCCATAGTGTATAGATTGCACGAGGTCTTGCTCTATTATGGAGAATTAACTTGGCCCAAATAACATTTGGTGTGGCAGGCAACAAGTTCATATACATTTTCCTACCATTGAATCACCCTGTTTGCACCATCTCATTCCAAGCAATCTGCATGTTTCCTATGTTGTCCCTTTGCAGAAGAATATTTTTAAAATTAGTCGTGTCTGATCCCTTTACCATTCTATGCAACACATCCTTATTTTTTAAGTAATAGGCGTGTATCCACCGAACCCATAAATCATCAGTTTTCATGCAAATGTTCCAGAGTAATTTCATCATAAACATGTTATTCCAAACCTCTAAATCCAACACATTCATACCCCCTTTTGCAGTAGGTTTGCACATCTTTTCCCAGACAATTGGACTCTTCCTACTGATAGTGCTACCCCCTGTTCAGAGAAAAGATCTACAAATGGCATTGATTTTGCTAATCACAGCTTTAGGGAACCATATACACTGCATCCAGTAAGAAGTAATAGCATACAACACACTTTTAATCAACTGCAGTCTTCCAGCATAACTAAGAAGCCTAGAACTCCAATGGGTTATCCTACTCACTAATTTATCCACCAACGGCATATAATGAACAACAGACAACTTCTTACTAGTCACTGGGACTCCAAGATATCTAAAGGGTAAGGACCCCTCTTTATAAGAAGTCAACTGCAGAATTATGTTCTTAACAGAATCTGGAACACTACCAAAGTACACCTTACTTTTTGATGGATTAATTTTCATACCTGTGGAATCCAAAAAGCTTTTGATAGTGCGCTGCAGAATCTCCATGGAGCCTTGATCCCCTCTTGAGAACATCAGAAGATCATCAACAAATATTAGGTGAGTGAGTTGCATCCTTTCACATCTAGTATGATGATTGAAATCCGGGTTTTTTTGCATTCTGAACAACAGCCTACTAAGGTACTCCATAGTTATCACAAACAGAAGGGGGGACAAGGAATCCGCTTGTCTAATGCCCCTTCTAGCCTCTAGCTTATCAGTGTAAGTGCCATTAATGTTGAATCTATAGGAGACTGTGGTAACAGTAGTCATGATCCAATCAACAAACCTCTTAGGCAGACCTATCTCATTAAGAATATTGCCAAGAGCACCCCAATCAACCATGTCATATGCCTTTTGTAGATCAAGTTGAATCATGCATCTTGGAGTACCATTTCTCCTGTTATAACCTTTTAACAGTTCCATTGCCAATAATATATGAGAATGAATTTTCTGTCCTGGCACAAAAGCTGCCTGGGTTTTACTGATAATAGTTCCCAATACTCTTCCAAGCCTTGTAGTGAGGATCTTGGAAATGATTTTGTAAACAGTAGTACACCATGCAATAGGCCTATACTCTTTTATCATTTTAGCAGCAGGGTGTTTAGGGATCAAGGTGACAATGGTCTCATTAAACCTTTTGTACATCACATTATGCTCAAAGAATTCTTGGACAGCTTCTACAACATCCTGTTCTATGATGTTCCAGCTTGCCTTGAAAAATTTACCACCATAACCATCAACACCAGGGCTCTTTAAGTCTCCAATCCCTTTAATAGCATCTTTTATTTCAGCAACAGTTACAGGGGTAATTAGGTCAGCTCTCTGCATCACAGTTAACTGGGGTCCCTCCCTCATGGCATTAATATCAATCATGCTCACTTTGTGTTCTCGAGTCCCATACAGCTTTCCATAGAAATCACAAACCTTCTGTTCTATATCATGAGGATTCTGTATATAGGTACCATCCTCCTTTTGAAGTTGACTGAGGTGGGTAGCTACATTCCTAGATTTGAGGTAGGCATAAAAGAAAGCTGAGTTTGTATCACCTTCTCTAAGCCAATCCAGTTTAGTTCGTTGTCTTAACATTTTAACATTAAGATCCTACAGGTAGATCATTTCATCAGTGTGCTTTTTCACCTTCTCAATAATCCCTCTATTCATTCTGTCCACAATAAGCTCTTCCTGTGCTTTGAGCAACTCAGTCCTAGCTTGAATAATGGTCAAATGGAGATGAGAGAACTGTTTACTCAATTTGATAAGAGGAGCCTGCAACCTCAGAAGTTTGTACCAAAGTCGAGCCATAGGTCTACCAGCATAAGCTTTACTCCAGCTCTGCCTAACAATGTCCTGATAACCAGCCACCTTAATCACACTATTAGTAAACTTGAAATTGGTGTTTACAGTTCTATTGTTTTGCTGGTCAGACAGACAAAGTAGGCAATGATCAAATATACTAGGAGGGAGAATCTCTAGTTTCACATCAGTATTATTCTGCAGCCAGTCAATGTTACCAAGCACATGATCAATTTCGGAATAGATAGTACCTACAGAATGTTTATTTGTCCAAGTAAAATAATCCCCTATGTTGTCCTTCTCAAACAGCCCAACATGATCCATCAAGTTCCTGATATCAACATATTCTCTCTCAGTCCCCAAATTACCCCCAATTCTATCCATGGACTTTGTCACATTATTAAAATCACCCATAAGGAACCAAGGCCCTTGTTGGCTATTATGAATGTGTTCCAAATCCTCCCATAATTCTCTTCTTTGGTCCAGCTGATTCATAGCATAAATGGCTGTCATCCAATTTTGGAAGGTTCCATTTGTATCATAGACCCCACAATGTATTAGTTGAGATGTACACCTCACCAATCTGATGTCCTTATAACTGTCATCCCAAAAAATCCAAATCCTGCCATTATAATGAGCTTGATAGTTATCAAGATACTTACCTCTGAGGTTAAGACAGTCTCTCACTTTCTTGGCTTTATCACACTTAACTCTAGTTTCTAACAGAATTGCAATATGAGGATGAAGGTTTAGGAGACGGGAGCTAGCCTCCTTTAACTTCCCCATTTTATTCAGTCCCCTGAGATTCCAAGAAATAATCATTGACTAGTGTTTTGAGACTCTATGAGATCCTTCAAAATCTCTAGAGCATCAAACCCATTATCACATGAAACCAAACCTACCGAGCTATCATTAACTGACTTTTTCCCTCTATCTTTACCACTTTTGATAACCTCAGTCCATTTTTCCACAGCTGCTGCCACATCCTTGTTTCTGATATCTTCAGCCACAGGAGAAGGAGTCTCAACAGAAGTGCTTACCTTGTTCTTCCTAGTCTGAGCTATGACCTTATTCACATTGCCCACTTCATTAGGCCCTGTATGATCAGCCTCTACCTTTTTCGATTCCACATTAGTTTCAGGTTGTTTCACATGCTTTGGTATCCTTGTTTCCTCACCTTAGGCTTTTCGCAACTATGACCTACCTTTTGACATTTGTTGCAAAATAGAGGTCTCCATTCATACTCAATTGCTTGTTGAAACTTTGCACCTTCATGGTCAGCAATGGTGATTGTTTGAGGAAGCTCTTTTGTAATATCCATTTCAACAAGAATACGCGCATATGACACTCGCAGTCTATTTGCAGTACATTCATCTGTCATAATAGGATTACCCAGGGCACTCCCAATCTTATTCAGGCTTTTATCGCCCCACAATACGATAGGGAGTTGGGGAAGTTTTACCCAAATAGGTAGGGTTCGCAGCAGTTCATCCTTGATCTTGAATCCTGGCCTCCATTCTCGTATCAACAAAGGAATGTTCCTTATCATATACGGACCTCTCAGCAGAACTTCATCACGATCTTTGAACGATTTAAACCAGAGAATAAAATACCCTTCATCGTGGAAATACATGTCCGGCAGTTGAACAAAGTTCCAAGATCTGGTCATGAAATTCTTTACAGTAGTCATACTCAAGTCCGCTCCCATTGCATATAGAATCAGAGAGGCTTCCCAGAACTTGACTTCAGACCTGACATCGTCTTCTTCAATGAATACCTCTATTTTCCCATCCACGACTTGGGGGGCTATGAACCTCATTGCACGCCCTTTCGCCGGATTCCTATTATCCTTCAACACATCAACCCATAATTTTCGCCCTTCCTCATGAATTTCAGCTTGATTAGGGTTTTCCAGTTCAACTTCTTTACTCACCTCATCAACAAATTCTTCATCACGAGCTTCTGAAGTTTCACCAAGGTTTTCGATTTCCCCAATTTCTGCATTACTGAATCTCTTGCTGACAATGTGGCTTCGCGAGTCCGGATGAGCTAACGGAGTAGAAACCACCGGAGATTTTGGTGGTGGAGGCACCGATTTTTTTGAATACAATTTATAATCGGTTTTCAATAAAATAAAAAATAGAAAAAAATTTGATTCAGGCTATGTTTGGATAATTTAAAAATAACGGAGCGGAGCAGAATAGGATGGAGTGGAATGAAACGGAATATAAACTTCATTCCATTGTTTGGGTATTTTACAATGGAGCGGAACTAATATTTCATTCTACTGGTTGGGAATAGGACGGAACGAAAAACATTATAATTTTTTATTCCATTTTTATCATTTGCTACAATATTGATAGATCCAACATTCTCACACTAAAATAATATATAAGTAATCATAGAGAAATATCAACTTAACACTTGAAAGAAATTAAAACATACAGTAATAAATTAAAATGTTCATAAATAAAACATGGTTATTATAACTTGAAATTACAAAGACCAAGTGCACAAGTTTTGATCAACATCATACTGAGTATTCATAGTAATTCATAAACAAAATCAAGTTTTACTAAAATTAAACGATAAATATATGTTTATAGTAAATAATGATATCAAGTCTTCTAATAAAAAAGACAAATATTGATCCATAATAGATAATGACTCCCTTCTTTAAGCATTCCACAAAACCTGCAAAAATAAAATAAAATAAATTACGCAAATATTTCATTCGTTAAAGATAAAAATAAATACTCAAAAGTGATAAATAAATATGTTACCATTATCAAAAGGGATAGTCTGTAACAATGAGATATAACATTCCTTCCACTTATCGATTGAAATTCCATTAAGAGCTTTCAATGCATCGACATTCTTAACTGTTAAGTATTAACAAGTGTGAGTAGGGTGGATAATAGTCCCACATTGGATAGAAATGTGGTGACTTGAGCATTTATAAGTGATAGAACCCATACACCTATCACCTTAAGGTTTTGGGTGAGTATGTGGTGTGTCTCTCACAAATGTTACTCTAGAAAAAAGTCCCACTATGTTCAATACTCCCTTAGTTAAAAGTCCAACATTGGTATCCCCATAGGTTGTTGTAATAAAATTGTAATTGTTTTATTAATTGATTCCATTCTATTGAATACATAGGAATAAAAAATGGGTCAAAATAGTAGTATTGGATGGAATGTGTTTCATCATACTCTTTTCCATTCTATTCAATTTTTGTAAATTCAAACAATATAACATAACTCCCCTCTACTTCGTTCAATTTCAAGTGTGAAAATTAAATAGAAAATATAATATATTTTGGGGGGGATTGGCCACCCCTGTCCTAACGTGATGGATCCGACACTGATTTTAAACTTACATTAAATCAATTGAGTCAAATATTTATCTATCAATATATATTTATATATTATATATTTGTAAAACAAACTATGCTCAATTTATCTTTATTGGGAAGCTTCTTTCCCTTTTTAATATTAATAAAAAAACTCTATTTTTAACTTCTTTTTTTAACATTCTAATACTTTTGAATTTAATTAGTTATTAATACTTTTATCCCTTCTGTTACATCCTTCTAAAATCAAAGCTTAGGACTTACTTCTTCTTAAATGGTGTATACTTGAAATTGAAATGAATACATGTCATGTATACAAAAAGTACTAATCAATTGCACCACTTTTTTGACAAACAAGTATAAAGCAACTTAAATAGAATTTAATGCTTAAAACTTGTATTTTTGACAGCATTTTTCAGTGCACCCTTGGTTGCTGATGAAGCTGGATTGATGGCTTTTCGAATTTTAAAGACATTCCAAGCAGTGTTAGCAGCATGTCCAGCAGTTGCAAACACATGCTCAGTAGCTTCCCCAGCATTTTCCCCATATCTGTTAGAGACCATTCTGGAAGCAGCTTTTGAGGTAGCAGAAAGAGTTTGTTTTTCAGCAGCTTCAGCTGCATCTAGAACTTTGTCTGCAGCATAACATAACGGAAATAGAAAAGTCAAGACGATGTTATTATTCCTTATTTGAAAGGAATAATATTGAACAAAAAGGGTTCTTTCATCAAGTGTTTTTACTTACTGACAGCATCAAATGAAGCCAACAGCACCTCACCAGGTAACATCCTTAAAAATGCCTTTCCTGGTTGGGATTTAACCAAAGGAGCCATCACTGTTCCACTAACTATGCCAACACCATTAAGCAAAGATTTGCTCAGCTTTTCTGTCATCTTAGACAGCTTCCTCACACTACATTGCAATACAAAACACAACTATCATCATACTAAGTATTATGTGCTATATGTGTGCACCTCAGAGTCATTTTCGTTTACCGTTTGAGGTTTTTATTGATCTTGTTCTTCTTCGAGGCCATCGCGCTCTTGTTGCTCATGCTTTCGTTGGCCACAATACTGTTTTTCTCATCTGCATGATTATTTAGGATCTTTTCTCCTCCTTTTTGAACCTGGTTTGTAGACACAAGAAATTAGAATGTACTTCATGCTTCTTAAAACAAGAGTATTAGTATTTTGACAGTGAAACAAAACCTTGTTTGTGTAAGCATTGCTGCAGATGAAGATACCCTTCACAATCTGCCCAGTTCCTCCTGCAATAAGCTTGGACAGAAAATGATTGTAATCTTCGACCCTCGGAGCAAACTCCTTCCAATCAAGATCATTCTTGTTATTCAACTTTAAGCCAGAAAAGCAGGAGTGTTCATTCAAAAACGAGTCTAGAAAACTCAAACTTCCATAACTATCTTCCGAAAAGGTTACGCCATAGCTAAGAGGCTCGCCGTCTTTCACAGGCAACGAAAACAGGTAATGGAGAGCGTCTAGCTTCACTACAGGCTCATCTTTAGTCAAAGGCCACTGAAGTTCGTTTCCAACTTTAATAATTGTTGCAAGAGACACAGTCTCCTCCAATGTTTTGATGACCATGAAATGGCCTTGAGCAAGTGCAAAAGCCTCTCCTTCATCCATCAGATGAACTTTACATCCTGGTATTTGTATCAGGACTTCTTGTTTGAGGTTCTTGGGTCCAGCATAGTCTTCAACAGTACTGCTTGGTAGAGAAGTTTCCGTTGGTGGCATAGCTGTGGAGCCATGGAAGCAGCACCCCATATCACTGCTTTGCTGATGATGCTTTCTATTTCTTGAGTAGATGTGGAAATGTTAATGGAGAGTTTTTTAGATAAAGGTAAAGGCCAAAAGGAAGTTTTTGTTACTATGGATTCTTTTGTTCTTTGCTTTATTCTGTTCCTAGTGAATGGTGCAAGTTTATATGACTTTCGGTGGAATGTATTATAAAGAAAAATGAAATAATATTAGAGCTTATCGAAAAAAGTGTAGCAATAGTCATATATAGGCTAATAGCACTACAGCTTGCACTCAACCCAGTGTGAAATCAAAGACTTTTATTAAGACCAACATTCCATCTTGTTCTGAAATTTTCACCTTGGAAATTTGTTAAATAAATTGTTTGCATTGTACTAATTCATGCTGTGAGTAGAAACAACTCGGGTCTAAATTTCATGCTTTTTTGGTAACAATTATTCTGACTTGTGAGTGCTTTGCTTGGTCCTTGAATAAGAAAATGCTATCGCGTGAATGAGATGATGCGGATCACTGCATGTTTGTCTATAAACTTTGCAATTTTTTAGTACTGTTCCATGTATTATATCACATAACAGTTACAATTACAAAATGAAGCCAGGGGCAAAGCTTGCACTAAAAAATAATTATGGATTGAATGGGTAATGAAAAAATGGAACTAGGACTCCTACCATCATCTAAAACAATCAATCAAGAATTGCACCAAACAATAAATGAGATCAATGTGATCTACCAACACCCTTGCTTCAAAAGAGAGAATGATACAGCTGCTTGAAGCTTTTGCCTAATTATCAAATTTTTTGGGTTGATGCCATTGTGCAAGAGTTCTGGACAAAGAACTGATGAATGAACCTTTGGCAGGTATCCCTTTCTTTCCGTATAAATGTTTCCCTCCCAAGTCTGTGAAAACTGGAGTCATATCCTTGCCTCTTTCAGTTCTTTCAATCTGCAGAGTGTACATTCAAATACTTTTTGTTTGAGAAAACGGCGGTAAAAGAAGTCAAGTCAGAGATGACATAAAGCCTTGACCATCATACCTTAATAATTTTTCCATCTTTTAAATAGTACCAAATACCAGACCAGTTGATAGATTGAGAAAAATGAGACTTGATCGCAGACAGAGGGTATAGAAAATTATCCACTAGCAACGCAATAAACACCTGTGAAAAAATAACACCCTTTCTAACTTTAGCAAAACAAGTAATCAAGTACATTTGGTGCCCCATGCATTATTTACACTTAACCCATGTTCATCTAAACTCCTGCCGTGGCAGGTATCGGTACAGCTTATGTCACTCATTGCTTGCCAAGTTTGGTTCAATTTAATTTTTCCCTTAAAATGTCTTTTATCCCCATAAATATTGTCATTTTCACTTTTAGTCTCTGCTCAATTTTGTCCTTCATTGGTCCCTAATATTTACAAAATCATTTGTTTGTCTCCGCCATTAATCTTCACTTTTTCACGCTTAAATGATGAAGGAAAATACACATCATTGTTGCCGCGTAGGATTAATAATGTCTGTCATGTGGACTCCAACTCACTTTCATTTTCTTTCTCACTGACCCAACGCCATAGTAGGGGGTTGACGCGGTAGAGAGTGCGAGGGGGTGGATAGTGAGAAGCTGAAGAAGAGAGGAGAATTGAAGTAGTTCTGATAGTGAGTTGGTGTCTTTTTTGTACACATGGCATTATTAATTCTATGCTGATACAGTGACATGTATTTCGATTAGCAACATCATTGCAAGATAACCTAAAAAAATACAGCGGCAAAAATATATTGCTTTTTTAAATGTCAGAAAATTTTGCAGGGGCTAAGAGTGGAAAACCATTTATTTGCAGGAACTAAATAGGATAAACGTTTAAAATCTAACCATATTAAAAATAAAATAAAACTTACAAGACACCAATTATAGGCAGCAAGAGATAGTTGTGGTGCCTCTGGAGACAGCATGTTGCATAGTTGAACTTCTATCCTTGTCAAATTCCACATTGAAAGAAGTTCCACAAGAGTGCATATGGCTAGGAAGCTCACCAGTGATAACCCTGGGAAAAGGCACGCATCAAAATGAAAGAACTGAAAATGTTGGAAGTGGAGATACAACTCATAAAAATGGAAAAGATAGTGCTATTTTTGGATTTAAATTTGGGCTTGTGTGCATGTTTGAAACAAAAAAACAATGACATATATTAGAAACAGACTGGATTTGTCTAATGTATTTGAACATCCCACAAGGTCAGAAGGTGTTAAGATATTAACATATTTAAAGTTATACAAAGTACTTATTTACAAATTTCATATAACACAAAAATTCACACTAGTTCTATTCCTGAATGAAATAAACCCACGGCAATTTCAAATTTATATTTGTATGATGAGAGCATGACCAGAGCTTCTAACACTGCAACTAAGTTGAACAATATCTCTTAGTTAGCATCACTGACAACCTGCCTAAAAAGGAAAAGTAGTGTGCTCACCAGCAGGAGTATAGGTCACTTCTTCAAGTGAGTATCCCAAACTATAAAATCTAAATGCCGCTGCAAGATGAATCGTTGCCATAAAGAATGGTGCTACAAATCCCCATGACAAATAGCAGTGAACACCAAACAATGCACGATTCATCACCCAGTTAACAGTTGTTGTATATGACTCCAAAACAAATGTTTGTTTCCTCAAGTAATTCCAGTATCTACATAATTTTAAAAACTAAGTCATCAAAAATGGAAGGAAACTTTATTTTTCAGATGAGTAATAGTCACAAACCTTCCAAAATTAAGATCACTGGCAAGGGGGTGAGGAAAGACAGCAACTGGGGGAGAAGTAATAAGTCTTTTATGAGCCCCTGAAAAAGACAACAATGTAGTAATTGTTAGAATAATAGGATCAACTATCAGGTATTTGTTTTTCAATGATTGGTACAGATAGTGCAGTTACATATGATGATGAATATGTTTAAACTTTATATGATTGAAGTGATAATTACATCAAGAAATTTGATAAGAAAATCAAAGATGTACCAGCTATGGCTGCAAGAGTCATATCATCGGAGTATCCACCATCTTTAAGTCCCGAGACTACACCATAACGATCTTGCCTGAAGTCATCAGCATGCATCTGGAGAAAAACTAACAAGTTAAAATTAAGCTTTTCTTTAAAGCGACAACTAAGAAAAGGCAAAAGCTACTTGCCATCATACAGCCTCCCCACAGAAAGAATGTTCTCCCACCAGTGGCAAATCCCATCGAACAAGGCTGTATAATAAAACAAAAGAAGAAAAGATTAGGAAAGAAAACATTAAATAACTTAATTAAATATTAACATATTCTGTGACTGGAGGACACATGTTCAAGTTGTTGTGGAAAAAGCCTCTAATGCAAGGTAAGGCATGCAATAGATCCATGATGTGGAATCAGCGTTAAATAATGATACATTATCAAAAGCCTAAATGAGAAGTTGTCTGATTAATATTGTGTCTTAATTTAAATTCAATTAGCAAACTAAGCTTTATTCGTATACTCTTCAAAACACCTGGAAAATAAAAGGAAAACCATCTTATGCACAGATGTGTGCTGCAGAGATCAGAGAATAAAAAGATAGAGGTAATTGTGTACCATATGATATTCATAGATGCAGTAACTCCCTAGACTTCCAGATGGCAAATCAAGAGGATATCCAGTTTGAATAAATATCTGTGAAGCATCAAAACGGTTAAAACCACAAAAAATAAAAACTCAGGTAAGTAGAATTATAATAATTATCATTAACACCTAAAAAAGCAAGAAGAAACAAAGTTTAAGTAATACCTTAGGGTTTTTCTCCATCTCACGAGTGAGCGCTCCGATTGATCCAGGATGTATCCTAACATCATCATCCAAAAACAATACATACTTGCTGTCTTTGTGCATTTTCTCCACCCCAACCTGCCAGTAGTCTAATATTAGCATGTAATACTAGTGTAGTTAGCAAAATGAATCTAACAAGGACAGTTTAACAGTCCAGTAAATGACCCAAACAAAGTGTCAATATCAAATTATAAAAAAGTTAATTCAGGTCTGGCATGCATGTATTGTTGTAACTATCAAGTGTTATGCTGGGAAATGAAATCATGTCTAACTACTAGTCAATAAAACAACTAAGATTGTCACCCTTTTCAACATAGATTTAAGTTGACATTCAATAAATGTAGGGAACTAGTCAACAATAAAGATATACTTTGTATTTAAAAGAACAATCAAAATATGTCAGTAAATTTACATACCAATTGATTGTGAATTTTTTGACTACAAGTTGTTGATAAACCAGCTACGATAACCTTAACATCAACATCATCCTGCATATATCAAACACTTATCCAATTTAGTGAGATACAGACAAAATTAGAATATGTACCCAAGAAAGCAAAAAAATCAGGTAATGACTTGGAAGGAACAGAATCAAACTTCAAAACAGAAGTTTGTCTGGTTCCAACAGGGTAACGGGGTATAAAAACCATACTGAAATCAGTTTAAGATTGCAAATAATTCAAAACATGGATGTATAAATGAAGGGAAATGTGCACTTATTTATACCTTGAATTCTGATATTAGCCGTGATACTGCACGGTAAGCAGGATCTTCTGTGCTTTCTACCACAAAAAGAAACTCTATAGGGCCACCGTAAAGAGATGTTATCTGCATTTAAAAATAAATAGATAAAAAGACAGAACCGTAATGAAATTTCGCAATTAAATTTGACATATGAAGTCCAAGTATTAGCTTAAATAGATGTTCACAGTTACAACCGACTGTTGTTGACTATGCAGCAAAAATGAATAATCAATAGTAGGCCCAAAATGCGAGCATAACAACAACCAAGCCTTTTCTTACTAAGTGGAGTCGGCTACATGATCAAACTACATCATAATGTTCTACAAAAAAACCATGCTTCTCCAACTCATTAATCTCGAGATCTTTCTTAACCGTTTATTTTTCTTATAGCTTTTCTAGGCTTACTACAAAATACATAGGTCTTTTCACTACATGCCCAAACCACCTCAGCCTATTTTCTACCATCTTTTCTATTATAGGTGCTACTCCAACACTTTCTCTAATGTTGTCATTTCTAAACTTATTTCGTATAGTCTTACAACAAATCCAACGCAACTTCATCATCTTTGCTACATATGATACAATTTAATTAGAACTTAAAATTTAGGAATATGAAAGAGAAAATATGTGAAATACACAAATACAAATAAGTTTAAATTAAATTAAAATTTTCCAAGTCATAATGCACTATTCATGGAAGAACCAATAAGGCAGGCAGCACATGTGGACCAAAAGAAAAACAGAAATATCAAATAAGTTCCAGGAGAATGTGACATATGAGTTTTACCTGACTCCTCCAGTTGTGGAGATTGTGTTCCCCAAATCCTTTCAGGGGCATAACTACTGTTACCCTTGGAAGATTGGCCTGATAGGAGTGCTCAAGTTCATTAATGTCATGACAAAGGAAAGATAAACTATTCCCATTCTTCATAGCATCCTTCATTTGTTTTATCTCTCTGTTCCTGTAAGAGGGAAACTGCATTATTTCTCATAAACATGACACTGAAAGTGTTTCCAGACTCTGACAATATTGAGTTATAGTACCTAACATAAGAAGCAAGAGCCCACCCAAGCGCAAGTGTTAAGCAAATGAAACATCCCTGTAGAGCAAACATAACATTCAGGTTTATGATTATTTCTCCCGATATCTCTCTAAAGTAACAAAGGTGGTGACATACAAACTAAGATTTCAAGGAAACATATGTTACTATTATCATGCAATTGTTCAATCAAACCACAAGATCTATATATATTTACTTAACACTGCCACTCAATGTAGTCAAGCACGAGATCTTAAATAGGATCGATCGGCTTGTGAAAGATCGTAAAACTCGGATTGTTAGCAATGGCACATCATACACAAAAACATGAAAATTAAATTCAGGCGCAAAAAAAAGGTCTAACATGTTTTTTTTTACGATCTTGCTTCAAAAAGCTCAATCTTCACCACACTGACGACGAAAACAATCATTCTCTGATCATTGCACTCTCAGGCACCCTTGGCACGAAAGATCTTACGATCTTATGATCCAGCACTAGATATTGACTACACTGCTGCCACTAATAAGGAATTTCTCAATCCAACCACTAAAAAAGCAAGGGGTTTACCTGAAGGATCCTCGAGATTTCATGACCTTCTTAATTAATTCCATCTCAATAATCATGCAATTTTACAATTCCAATTTGAAATGCAACTTATCACTAAAACTCCTACAACAATGTGAAACTCCCCCTCCAATGTTTCTTGTGTTGCAAGTATATTCTATATGTACTAGAATTAAATCCTACAAGATGTCAAATCTGTGACATGACAGATAGGGAGAAAAACAACCCAAACTGATACCTCAACTTTAAAATAAAAACTGGGAATAAAATCAGTTAAAAAGTTCCTAGGAAAAAGGAGATTGAACAGCTAAATCACATGCATTTAAGGATAGCTAAATACCATCCACATCCTACAAAGCAAACCGTTCATTCAATTCTCATCATGAAAGCAACAGTTACATAAATATGAATCCAGAATAAATTCAAAAGTAATGTACTTTCCAACAACCCCAAGTTGTTAAACCAAAAGCATACTCATAAATTGTCCACCAAAAAGCTTCACTGGCACCAAGTACCCCTTTTACTACTTGATTCAGAAATCAAATCCCAATTATGTCACCACTTTGTAAACCTCTCCCCTCCAGAAAAGAAAACCTTGTAACAAATAAAGTGTATGTTTGGTTTAACTTTTGTAAGAACCAAAAGCAATTCTAGAGGTATAGAATTGATTCTGCCTCCAAAATTCTCCTTGAAGCTAGAATTTGTAGCTTTTGAGTTTAAACGGTTTTTTACATTGGAATTTACTTTTTAACTCAATTTTACATAAAATTATCCAAACATAAACTCACCCGTAACCAGAATCAATTTTAAAGAATCAATTCACTCAAAATTAAATTTTTTTTTTTACCGCAGAAGCAAAAAAATGACCAGCTACCACCCAAATTAATCATAACCAGGCAGTGTAGAGATAAAAAAATAAAATAAAATTCACAATGTACTAATATATCTAAGTATAAACAAAACTTAATTTACTAATGAATAAACTTCAAGAATCAAAGAATTAAACAAGAGAAAGATTAAACAAAAATTATTGAATATAAAGAGGGGAAAAAAAGAAGTAAACGAGTACAACTGAATTTCGAGTAAAAAAAAAGAGTGATACAAATTCTGATGAAGAATTCAGTAGAAATGAAATTACCCTAAATAAAGAAGGATGATTGATTAAAAAGAAAGAAGAAAAAAAAGAGAAGTGAAAAACCTGGATCTGAATGTAAACGGCGAAAGGAGTACAAAAGGCTGTACTGAGAGAGAAGAGGAAGATATCCAAAGAAGCCATTGTTGTTTGGTGCGAGTGTGTGTACCCTACTACCGGCTTCTCTCTCTAGAAAAGGTTAGTGTTTCTCTCTCTAGAGTTGAGAATTCAGATAGGAAAGAGCGGCATTGATGAGAGAGAAAGAGAGAGAAACCGAACAGAGGTATAGTAAGGAGTAACGCTGCACGAAACCTTCTTCTTTTTATTTTAAAGAATATTCTGGTTTTAAGTAGTAGGCATCTCGTTTTCGTTTCCAAAACGCTTTCTCTTCTTAATTTTGACTTTATTTTAATTATTCGTAAATTTAATTTATTCTTATTTATGAATAACTTATTTTCTTCCTTTCAAAAAAATATGTTATTTTTTATATTTTAATTAATTTTATTTAATTGTAATTTTGGACTCTCTATTTTTTTTTTATCTTTATTTTAAAAAGAATTAAAATTGTAATTTTTAAAAAAAATTAATTGTTATATACCGTTAGTTGTAATAAGTTTTATACTGTCAATATATTACAATTATTTTTTAATATTAATTTTTAAATGGTTAAAAAAATAAAAATATTTAAATAAATCAGCAATTGAGATTAATTAACAGTATAAAAATATTTACTGACAGTGCATATCAATTAAATTCTTTTTAAAATAGAAGAATCAAAACTAAAAAAATAAAATAGAGGATTAAAATTGTAGTTAAATTTTTAATTTTTTAAAAAAATCTAATAGAAAAAAGTAAAATTCATAACTATTTTATTATATTTATATAATATAAAAGAAATAAGATTTAATATCATGTCTTGTATATTAACTTAGAGGTTTTTTTCTGTCCTTTAATTTAAAAAAGTTTATATTAATGCTTTAATTCTTTAAAAAAAATATTATGTTAATTATTTTTATCTTCTTGGCAACCAAAAAAACTCATAAATCAATTATTAAATTTTTTGTTATCAATCATATTCCATATTTTGATGTCTGCCCACAAATTATTATTAAAAAAATACCAATTCAATCTACCATAAAAATTAAGAATAGTATTTCCTCCTATTACAAGCACTATTAATTTTTTAATTTATCGAATATATATAAATTGCATAAATCAATTATTTATTGAATTAAAAACAATTTAATTTATATAATAATATTGTATTGTCAAAAACAATAAAAATACAAAATCAAATAATGATATATTTTTCTAAAGAAAATACAATATGATATTGGAATTAAATATACAAAAATATAGGCGAATTTTGATTTGTTTCTGTAAAAAAAAATTGAATTTATTTTAAAATGTTAAAATTCTATTTTTTGGTCTTTAAGCATCAAAATCATTTCTATAACTTTTTATTTGTTTATCATTTAAATTTAGTGTTCAAATCACACGTTTAAAGAATAAAAAAAAATATTATAAAAAAAAATTCAAAAAAAATATATTACACAACTAAATTAAAATTTATATATATATACTATTTGTTATGAATATTAAAGAATCCGATGAGTCATAAGCGAAGCATCCTTCCACTTATATTTTGTTTTTCTCTCTCTTTTTTTAGTCCTTTTCTCTATGCTTTTAAATATTCCCACCCATCCAGCTCTTGCTGAGCAACAAAAGATCCAAATACTATCTTTTTTCTACGAATATTCCACACAATATCTCTTTTCATTATACTTTATTATACTATTAACGATTAAAACTGATTGCTTTAACAGCTTTTAAATAATGTATTTTTCAACATATTTTTTGCCGGAGGTTATTTTAAAATATTGAGTTTGAATTTTCACAAAACAGTACTAAAATGATGAATAATACTTTTTCATTAAAAGTAAAATAAAATATTCTTTTCATAAAAATAGTCTTTTAATATATAAAATATTTTTTTTTGTTTTTTAGTTTAATAATCAAAGTTTTATTTTTTAAAACGAATAAATTAAAAATTTCGATGAAGTCGGAAACACTCTCCGACGCCTGATGTTCGAGGATCACAAGACTGAGATGTCACATCTCCACTAAAATATTTATATAAAATATTATAAGACACTTAATAAATTTGTTTTTTCTTGTCAAATAATTTAGTAATTAAATATGAATATGAATTTTAGAGTTTGTTATTGTTAAGGCAACCGTTGGATTGGTAGTTGTTTATTTGGTAGGAAGAAGAATGGCAGCAGAGCGTGCATGCAAGGTGTCACGTGCTTATTCGTAATAATAACTCAAATTGGGAATAGTAAATGTTGCATGGTCAAAACTCACAAGTTCGAATTTTTTACTCATATGCCACAAGCTGAAATGGAATTAACCAAATTGCCACAAGCTGAAAAAAAATTTCACAAATGCCACTACTTCTTTAAGGGTTCGTCCTATGGTTGGACGACCCACTGAAAGTCTTTTGGGCGCAGCATGGGTTCGGCCAATGGATGGCCGACCCTGCTCTATGTCTTTTTTTTTTTTTTTTTTTTTTTAATTTCAGAATTAAAATGAGTTTTTTTTTATTATTTTTTGTTTTTAATAGATTTTTTTATATTTAAATGATTTAAATAATATTATATAATAATAATAAATAATTTAATTATTTTAAAAATAATTTAATATAAATAATATAAATTTTACATTATATAATTAATTATTAAATATTAATAATTGTTTTTTACATTATATAATTAAGTATTAAATATTAATAATTGTTTTTTACATTATCTAATTAATTGTTTTTTATATATTAAAATTAGTTAAATGATATTTTATATTACCTAATAAGTAATTTAATTATTTCAAATTATTTTTTAATATTTTTATATATACAAAATGATAAATAATTATATAAAATAATAAATTATATAATTAATTGTTTAACTAAATAATTAGATAAAATAAAAAAAGATATTTTATTAATATTGATGAGTGGAGAAAATACATCATATTTATCTACGCAAATGACCGCCAGTTCCACACAATGTACTCTTTTTCACACGTTTCCCCCTGCCTAACTCTTGAGTTTGCCGTATTGGAGGTGATGTTGGAGGTGATGGGGTAGAGTCGGAAGTCAACTCTTCATTTTCAGGTTGACGTGATGTATCAAGCATGTCCACATCAGTAACCGAAAAACCTGGCCATTCCATGAGTTGATCATCCGTTAGGGTAAAGTTAGGGGCTGACTGGAATGGTTGGGTGAAAGTGGTTGGAGGGTTTTGTTGGATGGGAGGGTAATAAACATTGTCGGTGCGACCGGATGAACTTGGATGAGACATTGAAGGGTTAAATGTTTGGTGTTGTGGTTGGGGGTAAGAGAAATCAAAATTAGGCTGAGGGATCGGAGTGAATTGAAAAGAAGGTTGAAATGTGGCTTGTTCCTGATATTGTTGTCGATAGTAGTAGTTTGGTTGTGGGGTTGGGGTGTACGGTGTTGGTTGTTGAGAGGAGGTGGCAAAGAATGTAGTATGAGTTCGTTGATATGTTGGTTGGGGTTGTGGTTGTGTTGGTTGTTGAGAGGAGGCGGCAAAGAATGTTGGCTGGTTGAATGAAGATGTCTGTGTTTCAAATTGTGAAGGGTTCACCTGAGGCATTTCTTGAGGCATGGGCGAAGAGGATCTTTGTTGTGATGAAGACGTTGCATACTGACGGGGGTCCTCTAGGAACTGACCTTGAGAAGCGTGCATAAATGGAATGGATAAAAACCATTGCATATATTCAGCACTATGAACACAGTTACCGTTAACCATGTTACCTCGTAGGGTCAAATTTGTTCTGTTTCTCCACTCGTTATTTTCTTCTTTATTTATATTGCGCCAATGATCTCCCCATGTATTAGGCATATCAGTCTCATGTTGTTGACGTAGACATCTAGGCTGAGGAGGGATATCTTGTTGAAATCCAAACTGCAATTTTACCCTATCAGCCTGATGCATTTCAACGATATGGAAACTGATAATTGATGTTGTAGCGCTCCAAATCTGGCTATCTTGAAGGACGCATTCGGGGTAGCTTGGGTATGGCCTCCAAATAAACTGTTACATAAAATATAAGTGTTAGAGTTTTAATACAATGGGTGACACATATTTAGAGAATGTTGCATTAACAAAATTTACCTTGTTGCATAAGGATGGTGTGCAGTGGCGGGAGACTCTGGAGCTATTAGTGGTATACGCCAATATGTCCAAACACTTAGTAGTAGAACACACCCACCAATACTTTTGACCCCTACCATACATGCTTTACACATATGTCTATATAATGTAGCCAAACAAGCAGAACCCCAACTATATCTTCTGCATTTATCTAAATCTCCAACTAGGGGTATCCAAGAAGAATGCATATAGTTATGGCTCTTGTCTGGCATTAATACCTTAGCTATTAGTAATAAAATATATATTTTTGCATGTTGTAGATTTTCCTCATCGGTTGGTCTTGCTTTTTGTCGTAATCGTGCTAATGTTGTTTGTAGCCAAACAATTTTAACGTACCCTTTATGTTTATCAGATGTTGTAGGTTCTACGCCTAAATGTTCCATATATACATCACCTCCTACCTGAGTAGGACCATTCACGGCCTTACCATTCACGCGAAGACCCAATAACATACTCACATCCTCCAAAGTGATGGTACATTCACCTGTTGGTAGATGGAAAGTATGTGTTTCTGGTCTCCACCTCTCCAACATAGCGATTACAAGCTTTGAATCAACTTTGATCGAGGAGATTTCTGCAACTTTTGCGAAACCAGCTCGTTCCAAAAACGGTTTAATTTCTTTGGTTGGTGCATCAATAGCATGAGAATGTAGTCTGAATCTCTCGCTATCGGACTGTTACAAATATAAAAACAAATAAATACAAACTTGTTGAATGATTGAAAATAAATACAAATCAATAAATTCAAATAGATAAATAACAGAAATGTGAATAAAAATAACATACAAATGCGGCAATATTGGCCGGTGTTCCCCGATGATTTTCTCCCAACCACAACATTGCCATTTAAAAATATTGAATTGTTGATTTAGAAGTAAGGAGTGATATATATTGAAGTGATGATTTTTAAAATGTGAATGTGCATTGTATTTATAAGAAAAATTTTGAAGTGGTGAAGTAGTGATACACACTAATAGCCTTTGGAAACTCACATGCATGCACCCTATACTGCACCCTATTAATTTTCATCAGCCTTAAGGGATTCTTCTGCACCCTAATATTGTTCAAACCCTAGAAGCATGCAACGACAAGTGGCTTGAATACAGTGACGATGAGCTCGATGATGTTCGCTTTGAAGACCTATTCGGTGATGACGATGACGACGGTCACGATGAACTCATGCAGTCAGAGGTAATATATGCTCAACCCATAAATCTGTACAATCCACCAGTTCATATGTCAAACATATGTATGGAGTCATCTCAACCCATCTATATTTTTGAAAATGAAAAACCAAACCATAATGGTGAAAATTTGGAAGTAGGCTTGGTGTTTGAAAATAAGGAAGAATGTGTTCTTTTTTTACAACATTGGCATATTAGTAACAACCTTGACTATGCAGTATATAAATCTGATTCAGTAAGGTATATAATAAAATGTACAAACCCACAATGCGTCTTCAAATGTAGAGCTGCTGTGCGTAAAAAAAGCACATTATGGGAGATCGCCACTATAAAGGGTTCACACACGTGCACTACAACCTCAATGTCACAGGATCATAGAAAATTAGATTCTGAAATTATTAGCCACAGCATCAGAGAACTTGTTAACAGCGACGCTTCACTGAAAGTCAAAGTTATACAAGCCCACATTGCTGAAAAATACGGTTATAGAATCTCGTATCGGAAAGCTTGGATTGCAAAGATCAAAGCTGTAGAAGCACTTTATGGAAATTGGGAGACGTCTTACAATGACCTACCACAGTGGTTGTTGGTGCTGAAGACATATCTTCCTGGAACTGTTATACAGTTGGAAACATTGCCGATTATTACAGATGACGGAACCCAGTTGGGTGACAAACGAAAATTTCACCGACTTTTTTGGGCATTTGAACCGTGTATCCGTGGTTTTAGTTTCTGTAAACCAATCGTGCAAATAGACGGAACCTGGTTGTACGGCAAGTACAAAGGGACTTTGTTAATGGCTGTGGCACAAGATGGAAATGGTAACATTTTTCCGATAGCGTTTGCATTGGTTGAAGGAGAGACAAAGGATGGTTGGAGTTTCTTTCTCAAGAATTTGAGAATGCACGTGACCCCCCAGGCCAATCTTTGTCTAATATCCGACCGACATCCATCAATCAAGAGTGCTTACGATGATCCTGAAAATGGGTGGCAGTTTCCTCCATCTTCACATGTTTACTGTATCAGACATATTGCGCAAAACTTCATGCGTGAGTTCAGAAACAAAGCACTACGAAAAACAGTTGTCAACATGGGTATGTTTACATCTTCACAAGTTTTATTGATAATTTTTTGATCATTTTGTTTTACTAATCATTTTGTTTAATTATTTTCAGGATATGCACTAACAGAGGCAACATTTAACTACTACAGGGGCGAATTACGAAGAACAGATAGAGCAGCTTTGGAGTGGATTGACAATATTCCCAGAGCGAAGTGGTCGAGGGCGTTTGACGGAGGACAGCGGTGGGGACACATGACCACAAATTTAGCCGAATCTATGAACTCGGTACTTAAGGCTACCCGAAACCTTCCTATTACAGCATTGGTCAAGTCAACGTACTATCGTCTAGGATCGCTGTTTGGAAAACGAGGACACGATTGGACAAAACTGTTGGCATCCGGTCAAACTTTCACGAAAAACTGTATCAAGGGAATGGCCGACGAGGCTATTAAATCTAGCAGTCATAACGTCATTCAATTTGATCGCGAGAGATTCTGTTTTATGGTTGCCGAATGCATTAACCAACGCGATGGCCGACCATTAGGTACTTTTAGCGTTGATCTCAGGAGAGGGTGGTGCGATTGTGGGAGGTTTCAGGCATTTCATTTACCTTGCTCTCATGTAATCGCAGCATGTGCCAGTATACGACAGGACCATAACATGCACATACCAGATGTTTTCAAAGTTCTAAGTGTATTCAAAGTATACAGCCAAAGCTTCCTTGGACTACCCCACCAGCAAAATTGGCCAACATATGAAGGATTCACTCTTTGCCATGACGAGACAATGCGACGAAATAAGAAAGGGCGTCCAAATAGTACAAGAATTACAACTGAAATGGACGATTTTGAGAAAGAAAAGAGAAGATGTGGGATTTGTCGAGAAATCGGTCATATGCGGAGAAAATGTCCAAACGTGGCAGGCCCATCAAATCGGCCAGTCTAAAATTGATGTATTTTTCCCCTGATTAAATATTAATAATATTCTTTTTTTATGATTCAATTTATTCTTTTATATAATTAGTTATATTTATGAATTAATTATATAATGTGAAATATATATTATTAATATTAATATATATTATAATTTAAATAATTTTAATATTTCAAAAATATTATTATTAATATTAATATATAATAACATTTATTAATTTTTTTTAAACAATTAAATAGTTAAATATTACTGAAATATATTTTATAATTAATAAATTATATAATATCATTTATTAAAATATTAAAATAATTAAATTATTTTTTTATTATTATATAATATTATTTAAATCATTTAAATATTAAAAAAACTATTAAAAACAAAAAATAATAAAAAAAAATACATTTTAATTCTGAAATTAAAAAAAAAAAAAAAAAAAAAAAGGACCTAGAGCTGGGTCGGCCATCCATTGGCCGAACCCTTGCTGCGTGAAATATGGTTTCATTGGGTCGTCCAATGGTTGGACGAACCCATCCTGGCTTTGTGGCATTCCTGCAAATATTTTCCAACTTGTGGCAATTTGGTTAATTCCATTTCAGCTTGTGGCATATGAGTAAAAAATTCCACAAGTTCAACACCTTACATATGGGCACATCCAACGAAAGATCGACAACACATGAAACATTTTAAAATAAAGCAACAGTGTATTAAATGTGTTGATGTGACTCAATTTCTCCGCTTCAAACTCCACAAGATAGAACAGAAGTACTATGTTTAATAACTTTATTTTCTCCAATGAGTTGCAATCAAATCTCTCATTTTCTTTTCTATTTCCGTCATTCTTAAATCACAAAAGTCCATGTGACTTGGATTGCGCTTATAGAAATATTTATGTTCTTTATAAAAAAAATTCTTCACTTTTGATAATGAAGAGTTAAACTTACGATTTATGAAGTGGAGACTCCGAAAATAATTTTGATATTTGACATATGATATTAATAATAATTTAAAATAAATAAAACATAATTTTAAATATTATATGTTTGATATTGATATTGACACAAACACGTATTCTTTTATAACATCGGTGTTATATAATTTATGATTTTTTGGTATATGAGGCAACTCCGTTTATTTTTATTTAAAAATGTATGATGTATTTAATTTGATATTTTTTATTCTTTAAAATAATTTGTAGAAAATTTATATTAAAAATAAACATAAATTTTGTTTAGTTTGGAGGATTTCTTTGGTTGTATTCTTTGTTGAAACTTCTTCCTCATTTCCTCTTTAGAGGATTCCTTTGTATGAGACTTCTTCTTCTTCTTCATATTCTTTCTTGATGAAGTTTATCCATTCAACATTGAAACTTTTGAGGATTGTTCGACTACCGAAATTATTATTTCGAAGTATATTATTGTAGTTGGTTTTTCTTCTTCTTTTTCAAATGAGTTCTTTAATGAAGTTGTTATATATTATTCCAGGTTTGATCTCATGCCTTCATTTTTAACACTTGAATCAACTCTTTCAATTTTTTTAGGATATCTTCCTTTTTGGATTTTTCCTAAAAGTCGTAAACATTCTAATCTCTTGATTTAAGGATTGGATCAGGTTTTTTATTCCAATTTTTAATTCATAGATATTTTTTAGTGAAGAAGGTTCTAACACGGGTACCAAAATTTCTAAGGATTGAAAAACATTTTTGACGAAAACATTCATATTCATCTTCTTCACCTCACGTGTTCATTTCCTCTTTTTCAATACTTGGAGAAACGTCATATGTCATTTCAAGAGTGTCCTACATTTACTTGGCAGAATTACAATTAATGACATAGAGGAATTGATTTTCGTTTAAAGACATAACTAATATGTTTTTAGTTTTAAAATCAATTTCAAATTTCTAAAGACATAACTAATATGTTTCGTTCTGGACTGGGTCGAGACATGCCCCTCAGTCGGGAAGGCTCAACCCAATACTACGCTGATGAGACCCAACAAGGCCCAATCCTCCTCTGTCGGGCACACACATCAACAAGGCACCTTAGTCGGGCAGAGCATTATCTTTTTGGGGAGGGCTCACGCACTTTCCCCACGTTCTCCACGTGTCCCCCACGCGAGGACACATCATCAGGCAACTACCCACTTCTGAAAGAGTTGGTCAGCTCACCTTCTGAAGATCACGGGGCTGTTGACCTAGGGCGAAAACCATGTGCTGGTTTTTACTACGCCACATAAGCCCTGACAGTTATTTGTGTTGGACTTGGCAATCCGACCCAATGCAATGTAATTGTCGGTCCTGTGTTGGGGGTACATTATAAATACCCTCTTTCACTAAAGGGTCAAGTATCTTATTCTCTACACATATTCCCTATGTACTTGCTCTTTCTAAAAACTTTGTTACTCATTTAAGCATCAGAGTGTCTTGCACGTACACCCCCTCCTCCTTTATAATGTCGGTGAACGCAACAACTCATGACGCATGGCAGGCTACTGATTCCTTTCTGATTAGGTAAGATCAGTGGCGCCGTCTGTAGGAATCTTTTGCTTTCGTGTTCTTTCTCCTATCCAAGCATAGAAGCTCAAAAACCAAAGCAACTTTCAACTTTCATTCTGATCATGGTCAGCCCACGCGACTACAATGTTTCGGAAACCGCCTTCGTCCCCTTCACCAACAGGGACGGCCACGACCCCAACGTGACTGTCTGCAACGACGAGGGAGACTACAGGGACGAACGCACTGCATCTCCCTCCTCGGAGGACGCAACCTTCAATGCCGCCCTAGCGCTTCGACAACATAGTTGTCTACCAACCCATCCCCGTGCCAGCAGGCGCCGACCCTACCATGGTGGCTCTATTCGCGACGATCAACCAAACCAACCTGATGATCTTCCAACAGAACGAGCGAATAGGGATGCTCGAGAGGGAACGAACGTCACACTCTCCCCCACGGAGACATCGTCGCCTAGTTTCCAGCGGCCTCTCTCCTCCCCCGCGGAGGACTCAGCAAGCCGACGACTCTCGAAGCCCTTCTCCCTGACCGACTGGGCGTCGCCCTCACTTGAAGCGACCACAGCCGATGGCTGCTCAGAAGCGCGACCAGTCACCTCCCCGGAAGGAACGATGCTCCCTAACTCAGAAGAAGAGCAAAGCTGAATGAGGCGTTATCAAGCCAAGAATCCGACCAAGGAGTCCTCCCCGACAGAACAGGAACAACCAGGGATCAGTATCCCCCTCACTGTTACCTGTCAGGAGTAACAAAGACGTCCAACGCTCACCACTGTGTAGGGCCATCAGAGAGGCCTCACTGCCCATCAGGATGGAGAAACCCCCATCTTTGGCGACATACAATGACACGACCGGCCCAGACGACCACATAGAAAGCATTAACGTGTTGCTCGATTATCGGAATGTGTAGGGAACCATCAAGTACATGTTTTTCTCCACCTCCATAAGAAAGGGTGTTGTGGCGTGGTACAAACGCCTCGCACCCGAATCCATCACCTCCTGGGGAGAACTAAAGAGAAAGTTCTCCAGGCACTTCACAACTTTCAGATGCCATCCAAAGACAGATGCAGCCCTGGAAGCCATTATTCAGGGGAAGAACGAACCTCTTCAAGATTACATAGAGAGGTTCAACCGAGAAGCCGTCCAGGTGTCCACCACGGATGATATGAAGAAATTCCTGATCCAGAGAGGCATACGACCTCACTCCGACTTTGCCAAAGCCGTCGGGATCAAACACCCCCGAACCTTAAATGCTCTTCTCCACAAAGCCCAATCATATATCCAGTATGAGGAGATAGAGGCCGCCAACACCGCCCGTGACACACGGAACCAGGAAGGCTTCAGGGGCACCAAGTATGAGGAGGTCGCTCCTCCTCGACGAAGCGGGGAAAGATAAAGAAAAGACCGACCCCGCGAGCAGAGGGGACCAGCGGGCCGGTTCATTGAGTACACGCTGCTCACAGCTCCTTGCGAGCGCATCCTGTCTGAATGTATCAATTCGGAATTTCAGAGGGGCGATGTCCGCTTCCCGAAATCGAAGCCCCCTGTAACACCCCAATTTTAGTAATTATTAATTTAATTTAATTAATTGATTAATTGTGTGATTTTCAGCCTATTTAATTTAATTAATTTGATTGAATTATGTGATTTATTTGAATTAATTAATTAATGTGAATAATTCGATTTATTTGAATTAAATGAATTATTTGATTTATTGAATTTATATGAATTGTTTGATTTATATGAATTATTAGATTTATATAACTTAAATGGTTTGTTTAATTTATATGAAATAATTGATTTAATTGAAATATGTGATTTATTGAGTTAATTAAATTAATTGATTTATTATTTTATTTAAATTAATTGGTTTATATGATTTATTTCTAATTGGTAGAATAAATATAAAATTGTTAGAATTAGTAATTAGGCTTAATTGAGTGTGTGAATAAAAATTATGATAGTGAGTTGAGTGAGTCCAATAGTTTAATGAGAAATTTGTAAGAGTTGGTAAAGTAGAGAAAGAGAAAAAATAGGATTAGAAAGTTGGTAAAGATGAAAAAGAGGCAAAAGGGAATGAGGAGTGGAGAAGAAGAGGAATTCAAATTCAAGAACTCAATAATCCATCAAAAGTTAAGGTAAGAGTGAGTTTTTATATAATTATTGAGATTGTAGGATAATGTATGATGGGTAAAAACGTGTTTAGGATGAAATCCCTATTTTGTGATTGTTAAATTTTTGAAAGAAAACAAATCATGTGATGATTAATTTTATTTGGATTTGATTTATATAATTGGTATGCTCTGGTTTTGCATTATCATCAATACTAGTTTCAGTTTTATCTTTCTCCAATATGATTGAACTAGGGGTGGACGGCGGTCGGTTATGGGTGGGTTCGGGTTCAAAATAGTTAACCCGAACTAATCCATGGTTGAAAAAGTTGAACCCAATTTCACCCAAGACTAAGTTCGGTTTTATCGGTTGGCGGATTATCGGTTTAAACGGTTTATTCGGTTGGGTTGAATCGGTTTGTCAAAACAAATACAAACAAGTTTTTAGTGAAAAAATTGAACCCAATTTCACCCACTAACAGATTTTGCTGCTAGATTTTGCTGCTGCAGAAAAAAAAAACAGGACTTAAAGGGTAAAAACTAACATCAAGTTAACTTCTTGATATAGCAGGCTAAGCATAATTCTAACTGAAACAACAACTTCTGCATAATTCTAACAGCACTAAGGCAATTATAATTCTGCATAATTCAAGTTAACTTCTTGATGAATTCCAAATATAATTCTAACAGCAACTTATAAAAAGTCTTTTGATATGAAACAGAAACAGCAACATGTTCTTGATATAGCAGGGAGAAAAGTTCATTTTTCTCGTTCAAACATGTTGTGACTTGTGAGTATTACTTCTGCACTGTAGTTTTTTTAGCTTACTTGCAGTTGATGTCCTCCATATATGGGGTAAGCCCCATAAGTAGCAACATACATGTTCGGATCATGAGGGTGCGGCAAAGTATATCCATAACCGTCATAAACAGATGGTCCTCCCCCGTAATAGGCTCCATTCCAGGGACTACCAAAATCCATTCTATGCTGCTATCCAAAGAGATGTGTCAATTGAGATAGGATAGAATAATCATGATGGAATTAATGATAGACAGCATGAAGACAATCTTGTATTTCAAAAGTTGATAGAAGTTTAACTTTTTTAAAAATAAATTACAACATAACATCATTGAATGAGCTACGTTATACTCTTCACTCTTCTGTAGTTATTATTAGGTTCTTCATTTGATCATGACAATTCATTGATGAACTATATGATTGTGAATTGAAAATGAAGTACCACGACTCCACGAGTATGGTATGTGTACCACGTATGGGGTACATATCTGATCACCAGTACTTCACAATTTTAAAAGTAGCCATGCTTCGGAGGCAGGTCTAAAGAGTATGGTTGAGAACGATTACCTGCTTATTTGCTGGATTGCGGCCCCAAGAAAGGCGAATTGTTTGCTTGCCAACTGTTGCACCATTTAGCTTTTGCAATGCCTCTTCTGCATTATTTCTGCAGATTATTTAGAATGATTAATTAGTGCACACACATAGAAAGAGGGAAAAAACATGTTATCTCTTATCAGAACTATACCTTGCAATGAAAAGTGTGAGGTTATCTTACAATTTCCAGGGTCTATATAAGCAATGGAAACAAGAAATCCTGGGCCCGTGTATGCAAATAAATTTTTCCAGCTTGTTCTCTGCAAATTAGAAAATACAAATCAATGATGGTTATCAAATAAACAACTCCTGACATTGGATGAAGTATGTGTATTCCTGCAGTGACATTGGATGAAGTATGTGTATTCCACAATCCATTTTTACCTCCCATTTTCCATTCACTATACAATTTAAGAGCTAGGACACAATTCATTATACTTGATGATTTCCCTCCCTGAAAAAAGAAATAAAACATGTTAAAGCAGAATAGAGTTACATCATAATAATGAACTCTATCGCACTTAAGCAGTAATAGCGCACCTCCTCCAAATCAGAAGCTTTAAATGTTGGAAGCCCCATCTCCTCCACAGTTACTAGAAAATTCCTTACATTTTCAAAGTATTGATAAACAGATAATGCCGCCCCATCAGGAATATCATCAATGTCACTTGGGGCTTCAACTACCTAATAATACACACACAATGATTGTCACACAAACCAACGATTATGATAATCTACAAAGCATCAACAAACACACAAATACAAGATACAAGAAGTAATCAAAACTATATGTGTCGAACACCAGTCATGTTATTAATCAGAATTGCAGGTGCTACATTGACAATAACTAGCCAGAAACTATATCATATATATACATAATATCCATATACACAGTAGTTAAAATTGAAGATGAAGTAAAATCGTAAATCGGGATTCTAACTCCCATGATGGTATGAGTTTGCTTACAATGAGACATTAGACATTGAAGACTATTCCATGCACCAATTCCTGTCGCAGAGACATTAGACATTGAAGACGCCATAGGACTAGGACTTCCATGCTGATGTCTATCAAAGTCACCAAAACCTTGGTTGGACAACATTCCAGAAACTCTCAATATTTCTACAGCAGATGTAATATTGTAATCAGAAACCATTGCATTCAATCGAAACAGATTTTGATCCACAACTAGATTTTGATCCACTAACAGATTTTGCTGCTGCAAAAAAAAAACAGGACCACCAAAACGAAACAGGACGAAACAGCAGATGCCACCAAAAAGAAACAGGACCACCAAAAAACAACTACATTTTGCTGCTGCAGATGCCACGAGAATGAAACAGGACCACCAAAACAAGTTGCACGATACAGCAGCACCAAAAAATGAGTCATTGTTGATCCATATATACAAATGACTCCAAAAAACAAACTGAAATGAAACAAAAAATATATTAATACATTTCATAAACATAAATATAAGTAAAGCAGTATTAATGCACAAACCACTGCCAGCATTAAGTATGTGTTTGAGATGAACCAGCAACTGGTTCTCTTCCTCTTCCAACAACATTAGAATCACAACCAGATGTTGATCCACTAACAGATGAACCACCAAATTCTACAAAATAGTAAATAAAAACCAAACAATTAAATTAAAATCAAACCCAATATATTAGTAGACTAAATACACAACTTTATATACCTGATACAGTAGTGAAAGACACCTCGAAATCTTCATTTATATTCAAATCCTTGAATTGACTAAGTGTAGGTTTTAACCAGTTTTGTGCACAAATCAAAGCCTCTACCATTTCAGGACTTAACGAGCTTCTATATGTGTCTAGAACTCTGCCCCCAGTACTAAACGTGCTTTCAGAAGCGACAGTTGACACAGGACTAGCTAAAACATCTTTCACCATTTTTGCTAAAACAGGGTATCTACAAGAGTTTTGTTTCCACCACACAAGGATGTCAAAGTTAACATCATCAGCACAATTGTCATCTAGGTACCTCTCAAGATCTTTTTTTTTATCTATTGAATCTTTTTGTTTTAGGTGCTCCTTAAAAGCTTCAACTCTTGCATTATGAGATGGAATTTCAGTAGTAGGAACAACACCGTCACCAGATGAACTACCCTCAATAGGACTAGTACCATGTTGTTGGTCATGTATACCCTTGTACCAATTGAATAGTTTAAACAACTCTTTTTTTATCACATCAATCAGATTAGTAAAAGGCACAGACTCATCATTATACATATCATTAAAACACCACTCCACATATCCTAACTTGTACCGAGGGTCAAAAATCACACCAAAGTAAATAAACTTGTTGATATTTTCAATTTCTCCCCAATATTTGTCATACTTCTGCTTCATTTCATATCCCATTGAGGCTAAAATTGTGTTCAAGTTCATGGATGATCTTTTTAGCTCACAGTGGATTGAAGCTAGTTGGTGGAATGCCTTATGAAGGGACACTTGTTTTGACGAAGAAAACTCCATAGTAGCTTCATAGAAAATTTTGAAAAAACTTACAAGACACCTAACATTATCCCAATCATTAAGAGTAGGGGGACCAACTAACCCAAAAAATTCCAAATAGCTAAAATCTTCACCTTCCATTTTCTCAAATGCTGCTTGATACTTTTCAGCAGCATCTAACATCAAATAACATGAGTTCCACCTTGTTGGAACATCAAGACATAAAAGTTTCTTACAATTAGTTCTAGCAAACTCAATACATTCTTTGAACTTTGATTATCTTTGGGGTGATGATCTCACAAATCTAACAGCATTTCTAATGGCACAAATAGATAATTCATTTTGTTTTAAACCATCACGAACCACCAGATTTAGAATGTGTGCACAACAACGAAGATGAAAGAAAGACCCATCACTCATTAAACCACCCATATTATTAATCTTCTTCTTCAAATAAGCAACAACTACATCATTAGATGTTGCATTGTCCACTGTGATTATGGACACATTCCTTATTCCCCACTCCCTTAATATCTCTTCAACTTGCCTACTAATTGTCTCACCCTTATGATTAGGAACTAAACAAAAACTTAGAACTCTATTTTCATACTTCCAATCATTGTTAATAAAGTGTGCAGTTAGGGTCATGTAGCTAAGATTCTGAATGGATGTCCAACAATCAGTGGTTAAGGCTACCCTATTGCAATCAGATTTGAAATAACCTTTCAATCTTACTTTTTCATCAACAAAAAGTTGAAAACAGTCCCTCGCCACAGTCCTCCTCGATGGAATAGTTAATTGGGGTTGTAATTGTTTGCATAGCAACTTAAATCCCTCCCCTTCAACTACTCTAAAAGAATGTTCATCTAGGATCACGAATAGAGCAATAGCCATTCTACAAGCTGCCAGATTAAATCATTGGCTTGCGGCAACCAAGCCACCACCCTCTCCACTAGTAAAGGAAAGGGCAGTTTGAGTAGGATCATTTTGTGGCCTCTTGGTGCATATTTTTGTGTGAGCAAGCATGTTAGATGTCCCATGGGATTTTGGATCACACAAATACTTTTTATGACAGTGTTTACAAGCAGCTACTGGTTTAGTTTCATTAGGTAATTTAATAAAGTGGTCCCATGTGTAACACGGTGGGAGAACTGACTTTAAACAATGTTGCGGATAGCAAGAGTCGCCACCGACTTTTATTTTATCCATAAGGAAAGGTTATAAAAGAACAGGAAAGACCTTAGAGAATATTTTGGGTCCGGGGGGTAGGTTATGAAAAGGGAAGGTGTTAGCACCCTTTTCATCCATGGTTATCCATGGGCTCTTAGGTACTTAAGCTCACTTTTGAATTGTTTTGAAAGTGTAGTGTGTGAATAGAAAATTTTCAGAATAGTTAATAAATAATCCATGTAAGGATGTGTTAAGAACTTGTTTGAAAACTTGTTGAAAATTTGTTTAAGTGTGAAAAAGTTTTGAAGTGAGCAAGTATCTAGGAGTAGCCTACCCTAATGTTTTAAGGTCTTTCTTATTCTTTATCCTTTCCTTAGTAAGACTATCCCTACTATAATGGAGTAGGTAGTCCTTACTTTGGATGTTAAGGGACATGTGAGGGACAATTGGATTTTTGAAGGCCATTGTGGGGTGTAATAAGCAAACTGGAGGGACTATCATCATTTTTCGAAAGGGACTCGATTCGTAAAGGCAACCATAAGGGACTTTGATGATTTTCTTTTTGAGGGACTTGCTTTATACACCCCACTTAACCAATATTCATAGGCAACTTGAGGGATATCCTTAGGAAGTGAGATAGCGATTAAAATCGACTTATGTGTGTGAAATGTTTAATTTAATTATCTTATATTAAAATGATCTAATTTATTTTTTTAAATATCATACATATTAGCACTCCCTAATTACTAACCATAATGATAATAATAATTAAATAATTACAATTTACATCCAAGAGGCAATTACAAAATTATAATAAATAAAATAAATAATAAAATATAATCAAAATAAATATAATAACAAATAAGTAAATAAAATATTGGGGTTAGTAAATAATAAGAAAAATTAAATAAGGTTAGTAGAAATATAAAGTTAGTGAAAATAATTAGTTGAAACAATAATAATGAGAAAAATAGACAAAGTTAGAAAAAATAATAAGATAGAAATTTCAAAATAATAATAAGCAACAAAATATGATTAGCAATAATGATTAATTAATAACGTGATTAAACATAAGATTTGATTTTTATTTAGAAACATAAATGATTAAATAATTACTATAATATAAAGTTCTAAATATCATAAGATTTGATTTTGATTTAGAAACATAAATGATTAAATAATTACTATAATATAAAGTTCTAAATATAACATAATTATAAATTTCTTAATCATTTACAAAAATTTAATTATCTCTAACTATATATTAACAATTATTAAGAAAAATATTTACACATTATGATGAAAATAAATTTTAACTAATCAACAATCACATTCACCCAAAATTTTACATTAAGTATTTATAAGGTTTAATTTTATTTACAAAAATTTACAAGAATTATAATAAATATATACATAGAATTATATAGAAAATTAAAATTAGGTTTTATCTTTTTTAGAAAATAATTTTTAGGGTTTGTAAGAATTAGGGTTTATATATATACAAAAATTTATTTTTAATAATCACATAACATTATTTTAATTAATATAAACTATACAAATAAAATTTTAAATAAAAAAAAAAGAGTTTTATATTTTTTTTTTTAGAAAATTATTTTAAGAGCAATTAGATTATATATTATATATACATATTATGATATAGAAAATAATAACATTTAAATTAATTAAATTAAATGGAAAACAAGAAAATAAAAAATAAAAGGAAGAAAAGGAACCTGATGGGATTTGATCCCAGGACCTTATGTATGATAGCATGCGCGCGTTACCACCTGCGAAATCTCCTGCGTGTTCTTCCTTGTTGCGATCCTGCGAAAACCAAACTCCAACAAAACAGTGTCGATTCATGAAATTAATTAATGTTTTATGATCCACACAGTCCATACAACATCTCTATGTTCTCCAAATTCATTTATATTTGGTGAATTGATGAACCCTAATTTGGAGGTTCAAACCCTAACCATGGCCGTTTCTGTTTTAGACTCTCATCCTTCAATCCAACTATCCAGAATCGTTCTTGTAGGGCCTTGGATAAGAGAATCCGAATTCCACTTTTTCCTTGAATTTTTGAACTTTGAACTTACCTATGAGCTGCTTGATTTTGTGAATGAGGCTAGGGTTTGTGCTTAGTATATATGTGTGATGGATGAAGAAAAAGAAATAACGGTAAAAGATGAAGAAAAAGAAACAATAGTAATGGATGAAGAAGAAAACTAAATAACGGCCAACGGCACTCACTCCTCTTAGGTTTTTTTCCTTCTCTCCCTTTTTTCCAACAAGGCAACACATGTATATATAGGGAACAAATTAGGGTTAACACCAAATTGTCAATAATGTCCCTAAAGCCCATTTTAAAGCCCAAACTAAATAATTAGTTAAGAAAAAATAAAATTTAAATAATTTAAAATAATTAAAATAAACTTAAAATAAAAACTAATAATCCTATTGATTCCTAAAATAAAAAATATTATAAAAAGAACAAATTTTTTTTCAATATTTTTTATTTTATGATTTTTTGGATATTTTTATGAATAATTTAGAAAAAAGTGAAAAAAATAATATTTTAAAAAATGATTTAATTAAAATACGAAAATAATAATTAAATAATAATAAAAAACCATTTTTGTTATTTTTTTAATGAAAGATAGAAAAATTTAGAGTAAAAATAATAAAAACAACAAAAAGTGCCAAAGGTGAGATTCGAACTCTCAACCTCTCACACTCATAACTCCTTACACATGTCCTCCTGCCAATTGTGCCATTTTTACTTTTTAGAAAAAAAATGCATGCCATATGATATTTACCTACAAAAAGTCAAACGACTACACAAATTTGTTAGTAATTGATTAAATGCAATGAAATGCGACGACAAATCTTAGGGCTAAATTTGGGGTATTACAGTTATTATGATAATATTTCTCACCCAACCTCTCTTTGATGTTGGCAAAAAAAAATCATGAAGTTTGACTTTGGTTTGACCACAGTTGACCTCAGTTTGACCTTTTAACTGCATTGACTGCTTTTGACTTATCTGATCATCTGACTGAGCAAACTTTTGAGAAAAGTCTTGAAACTTGACATGGGGGTTCTTATACACATATAAGATGTTATGAAGCTCACTTGAAGTCTTGGAAGTCCATTTAGCCTGATTAAAGTCAAAACCCTAGTTTTGGATGCACTGCTTAGGAGGTGCATTGTCTGAGGGAATTGTCAACTCTTCTGACCAATTATGAATTTTGTGAACCTTGTGAACCTTCTTGGAACACAAAGTCTTGTATTGTGAGGGCAAATTTTGGGGTGCAACAGCTGCCCCTGTTCAATTTTCTGAAACCTGAGGGGTTAGATTGGTATATTTGCCAGTCGTAACCTGGAAGGTTGAAGGGGATTGAACACAAAAGCCCAAAAATTTGCACTCACCAGTGCATGGAGTGATATTGATGGTTGGTTGAACATGATTGAGTGGGCTTAAAGATGCCACTAGGGGAAAGTTCTTCAATAGTATAATGAGAACTGTCAGGAGTCTGGAGTAATACTGATGTAACAGCATGTCTTCATGAGGATAGAGCAATCAATAATGATAACCCTAAAGCAGTCTTGAAGTGATAAATCTGACCTCAGGAGGATAGAGCAATCAATAGCTCTAAAGCAGTCTTGAAGTAATAATGGCTTCAGGAGGATAGAGCAATCAATAGCTCTAAAGCAGTCTTGAAGTAATAGAATGGCTTCAGTAGGATAGAGCAATCAACAGCTCTAAAGCAGTCTTGAAATAATAATGTGATATGTCTTCAGGAGGATAGAGCAATCAATAGCTCTAAAGCAGTCTTGAAGTAATGATTTCAGGAGGATAGAGCAATGGATAGCTCTAAAGCAGTCTTGAAATAATAATGTAATTTCAGGAGGATAGAGCAATGGATAGCTCTAAAGCAGTCTTGAAATAATAATGTGATATGTCTTCAGGAGGATAGAGCAATCAATAGCTCTAAAGCAGTCTTGAAATAATAATGTGATATGTCTTCAGGAGGATAGAGCAATCAATAGCTCTAAAGCAGTCTTGAAGTAATGATTTCAGGAGGATAGAGCAATGGATAGCTCTAAAGCAGTCTTGAAATAATAATGTAATTTCAGGAGGATAGAGCAATGGATAGCTCTAAAGCAGTCTTGAAATAATAATGTGATATGTCTTCAGGAGGATAGAGCAATCAATAGCTCTAAAGCAGTCTTGAAGTAATGATTTCAGGAGGATAGAGCAACGGATAGCTCTAAAGCAGTCTTGAAATAATAATGTAATTTCAGGAGGATAGAGCAATGGATAACTCTAAAGCAGTCTTGAAATAATTAGATGGCTTCAGGAGGATAGAGCAATGAATAGCTCTAAAGCAGTCTTGAAATAATTAGATGGCTTCAGGAGGATAGAGCAATGGATAGCTCTAAAGCAGTCTTGAAGTAATGATTTCAGGAGGATAGAGCAATGGATAGCTCTAAAGCAGTCTTGAAACAATAATGTAATTTCAGGAGGATAGAGCAATGAATAGCTCTAAAGCAGTCTTGAAATAATAATGTGATATGTCTTCAGGAGGATAGAGCAATCAATAGCTCTAAAGCAGTCTTGAAGTAATGATTTCAGGAGGATAGAGCAATGGATAGCTCTAAAGCAGTCTTGAAATAATAATGTAATTTCAGGAGGATAGAGCAATGGATAACTCTAAAGCAGTCTTGAAATAATTAGATGGCTTCAGGAGGATAGAGCAATGAATAGCTCTAAAGCAGTCTTGAAGTAATAATGTGATATGTCTTCAGGAGGATAGAGCAATCAATAGCTCTAAAGCAGTCTTGAAGTGATGATTTCAGGAGGATAGAGCAATGGATAGCTCTAAAGCAGTCTTGAAATAATAATGTAATTTCAGGAGGATAGAGCAATGGATAACTCTAAAGCAGTCTTGAAATAATTAGATGGCTTCAGGAGGATAGAGCAATGAATAGCTCTAAAGCAGTCTTGAAGTAATAATGTGATATGTCTTCAGGAGGATAGAGCAATCAATAGCTCTAAAGCAGTCTTGAAGTGATGATTTCAGGAGGATAGAGCAATGGATAGCTCTAAAGCAGTCTTGAAGTCATGAGAGTCTATCAGGAGGATAAAATAACCCTGAGGTTACAATAAAGCAGTCCCAAAGTAATAAGAAGCTCATCAGGAGGATAAAGTAACCATGAGGTTACAATAAAGCAGTCCCAAAGTAATAAGAAGCTCATCAGGAGGATAAAGTAACCCTGAGGTTACAATAAAGCAGTCCCAAAGATCATAAGCTTGTTTGTTGGATAATTAACCTGAAAACAAGGTAGCATTCTGTATAATAACATTAGTTTATGCTTTATGTATGCATGTATGACATGATGCACTTAAGTAATGTACTATAGACATATATGTTATGGTATGATGTAAATGATGTATGTATGCTATGACACTGCTGGAAGTGTCTGGATATCCTTGTATAACAACTGCTGGCCAAGGAAAATAAATCCCGATTCGTTGTTGAAGAATATATAACCCTCCGTCTGCTGGGGATAACAAGGTAGAGATAACCTCCCGTTGTTGGGGATAACAAGGTATAGATAACCTCCCGTTGTTGGGGATAGTAGGGTAAGTATAACATCCCGTCTTCGTTCGTCGTACCCTTAATGGAAAGTAATTTCCCGTATATCCGTATGAGGATAAAAGAGATGGATATAAATTCCAGGGGAGATTAGACTTTGTGAAAATGGATTAGTCCTACTGATGGTTTGTAACTGTCTTGTAAAGATGAACCGGCGAAGCTTCGTTGAAATCCTTCCCTCGTTCGTCCTTAGTAAATACTATTACTGCATTTTCATGCGTTTCTGGTAAACATCAATCATATTAAAAGCATACATGCATTTCTGGTAAACATCAATCATATTCAAAGGCATACATACATTCAAACACAACCAATGGACGTTTCGCTTATGTAAATAGGGTAAAAGTAAATCTGGATTCAAAAGATGGAATTCATTTATATCAAAAGTGACCCATGCACGGGTAAGTTTGTACAAGGAGACATAAACCCTAGTAAGAGAATTTTGTCATGAAGTTTTTACAAAAAGAATCAGCTATGTGGGAAATAATCCTATTGAGTTTCAATTCTACTATTGCCACTCAAGTATCTCATCTTCTTGCTGTTGAGACGGAAACGATTGGATTGAGCTTTATCTGTTTGAGCTTGAGTAAGTAGTACAACTGGTTGCAGTTTCATGAGTGATTCAAACGAGACATAGTCATACGCTTTAATCCCTAACTTTTGCCTGGATTGCCCTTTCAGGTTTTCAATCCACCGGGATACCCTTTTTTGCCCAAGCCGCCTTTTCAGGTTTTCGACTTGCCGGGTGTACATCTTTTTATATATATATCCCTAATTTTTGCCCAAACCCTTTTGGTTTGCCGGGATGCCCTTATTTTTGCCTAGGCCTGTCAACCTAGCGGGTCTCTTTTTATGCGTAGTATTTTTTAACTATGTCTGCGTTTACAGGTTGTGGGAAGTCTTCACCATCCATTGTAGTCAGTATCATGGCACCTCCTGAGAACACTGTCTTGACTACAAATGGTCCCTCATATGTTGGAGTCCACTTGCCCCTAGGATCACCCTGTGGTAATATGATACGCTTGATTACCAAGTCACCAGCCTGATATACCTTTGGCTTAACCTTCTTGGCAAAAGCTTTGATCATCCGTTTCTGGTACATCTGGCCATGACAAACTGCTGCTAACCTTTTCTCATCAATCAAATTTATCTGGTCAAGTCGAGTCTGAATCCACTCATCTTCATCCAAGCCTGCATCCTTCATAATTCTCAAGGAGGGGATCTGAACTTCAATAGGCAGAACTGCTTCCATACCATAGACTAAGGAGAATGGGGTTGCCCCTGTTGAAGTACGTATTGTAGTACGATGACCATGCAGAGCAAGTGGTAACATCTCGTGCCAATCCTTGTAAGTAACAGTCATCTTCTGTACAATCTTCTTAATGTTCTTATTAGCAGCTTCAACTGCCCCATTCATCTTTGGACGATACGGAGAAGAGTTGTGATGCTTAATCTTGAACTGCATCTTCGAAATCAACAAGGTAGTATGGGTCAACATATACTGTCTTAGTCGGCGAGCAGCCCGTGCCAAAGCGCAGCAAGTTTTCTCGAGCAGTGAGTATGTTGTTTCACAGTCGGTAAACTTTTTGCTAAGGTAGTATATTGCCTGCTCTTTTCGACCAGACTCGTCATGTTGCCCCAATACACACCCCATTGAGTTGTCTAATACTGTTAAATACATAATCAAGGGTCTTCCATCAACTGGTGGCATTAAAATTGGAGGTTCTAGCAAATATCTCTTGATTTCATCAAAGGCAGTCTGGCACTCATCATTCCATTCCATCACCTGATCTTTCTTCAACAACTTGAAGATTGGCTCACAGATGGTAGTTAATTGGGAAATAAATCTTGCAATGTAGTCCCAAGAAACCTCTAACCTCCTTCTCAGTACGGGGAGCTGGCATCTCTCGTATAGCTTTCACTTTTGCAGGATCCACTTCAATACCTTTTCCACTGACAATGAAACCCAGGAGCTTTCCAGATCTAACTCCAAAAGTACACTTGTTTGGATTTAATCTCAACCTGTATTTCTTCAACCTCTCAAACAACTTGTGCAGATGATCAAGATGTTGTTCTTCATTCTGAGACCTGGCTATCATATCATCCACATATACCTCTATCTCATGATGAATCATATCATGAAACAAAGCCACCATAGCACGCTGATATGTTGCCCCTGCATTCTTCAAACCAAATGGCATTACCTTATAGCAAAAGGTGCCCCACTGTGTCACAAATGTAGTCTTCCCCATATCTTCAGGTGTCATCTTGATTTGATTGTAACCAGAGAAACCATCCATAAAAGAGAATACCTTATGCTGAGCAGTGTTGTCTACCAGAATATCAATATGAGGAAGTGGAAAGTCATCTTTAGGGCTAGCCTTGTTCAGATCTCTGAAGTCTATACACATACGTACCTTACCATCTTTCTTAGGAACTGGTACCACATTTGCAAACCACTGAGGATAAGAAGTTACGGCCAAGAACCCTGCATTGCACTGTTTCATTACCTCTGCTTTGATCTTTTCTGACATTTCAGGACGCATACGACAAACCTTCTGCTTCTTTGGACGACAATCTTCTTTCACTGGCAAACGGTGAACCACAATGTCTGTATCCAACCCTGGCATATCTTCATAAGACCAAGCAAAGATCTCCACATAGTCACGTAGCATCTGAATCAACCTGCTCTTGACACTGTCCTCTAAATCAGCCCCTATTTTGACCTCTTTTCTGTTTTCTTCAGTTCCCAGATTCACAACTTCGACTGGCTCTTCATGTGGCTGTATAGCTTTCTCTTCTTGTTGTAACAACCTAGCAAGCTCTACAGGTATTTCACAATCGTCCTCGTTTCCGTCTTCAGTTTGATAGATCGGATTCTCGAAATTGTAATTGGCAATAGTAGAACTGTTATCAACTGGATCCAGAGTGGATGAGGATCTGCATTTTAGTGACGTGGGTGTGTGTAAGAACACATAGCTGATAAAGCAAAGATGAAAGAAAAAGAAAGACAAGGAACACAATATTTACGAAAACGAAACGTCCACTGATTTTATTGAATGAAGTATGCAAATGAAATGACAACCCGTAACAAGCACACCATTGTGCCCCGAGTAAGGCACATGGCTTGAAAGTACAAATTTAAAAACATAACACAGTAATAGTATTTACTCCCGACTAAATGAGATAGGGATAACATCTTCAGCTTTCCAATTATTGAGTCCAGCACCCACAGTAGGAAAAATCCATGCCTCCAAGTTGTAGTCTTCATCTTGATCTCCCACAGCATTGATAACCCCTTGATTGGTGATACGAACAGCACGAGCACGACGAACACCCTTCTGGGACTCTGCAGTGAAACCCAAACCAAACTTGTCAGACTTGTATGGAATATCAGGAAGCTGACCCCAAATAGTACAACCACCTTCTTCCACCACAGCTTTTGCATCATTGAGGGAGGCCATTGCCATTGTTGGAGGGTTTCTGATGACCACAGGAACCTTCTTCACAGCAGGAGGAGTCACACAATCCTTAACAGCCCAGGGAACCACTTCAAATGACTGACATGGAGTTTCAATGTATTCACCTTCTACTTCCAGATACTTGAAAGTGTTTACATGGCTGACAAAGTATTCTTCCTCTCCAAAGACAGTAACAACTTTTCCATTCACCGGATATCTCAACTTTTGATGTAATGTGGAGGTCACCGCACCTGCCCCCTGGATCCAGGGACGACCAAGCAGACATGAGTACGAAGGACGAATATCCATCACATAGAATGTAGCAGTGAACACCTGAGAACCAACCTTGATTGGAAGATCAATTTCCCCATGCACTACTCTTCTAGAACCATCAAAAGCCTTTACCACAATATTACTGGGCTTCAATACCGTATCTTCAGGACTCAGCTTGTTCAGGACTTCCTTAGGCAACACATTCAGAGAGGAACCATTGTCTATCAGCACATGAGACAGGGTAGTGCCCCTGCATTCAATTGAAATATGCAAGGCCCTGTTATGATCCCTCTTGGCAGGGGTCAAGTCAGCATCAGAAAATCCTAACCCGTTGTCATAGGTCAGGTGAGCAACACAATTCTCAAACTGGTCCACAGAAATTGCACTGGGTACATGAGCCATCTTTAGAAACTTGATCAATGACTTGGCATGAGCCTCAGAACATAATAACAGGGAGAGCATAGAAATCTTTGAGGGAGTATGCCCCAGCTGATCAACAATATCATAATCACTCTTGCGAATGAATTTCAATACTTCTTCCATCTGCTTAGAGAGGTCATCAGCAGCTGGCACATCAGTAGATACAGGCTCAATAACAGGACCCTTGCCCCGAGCATCAGTGGTGGAAGTAACAGCAGGAGTAACTGCACTCTTAGAAGCAACTGGAGGAGAGAAGACTCTTCCACTACGAGTGATCTTGCTAGATCCAGCAATATTATCAATGTCAACAGGCATATCAGGTAAAGGCTCCTGCTCGACACCATGGATGTAAACATCAGACCCATAGTGCCAAGGCACAGCTTTGTCAGATGTATAAGGAATAGGACCAGGAGTGGTAATGATCCGAGGAGCTACTCTGGCTTCAGCAACAACTTTCACAGGACCTTCAGCAGTAATCTTGATTGGGCCCTGATGAGTGATTTTAATGGGACCCTTTGAAGTGATTCTTAGTGGTACTTTGTCAACCATGTCAACCTCTTCAATCTTCTTACCCTGAGTCAGATGATCCAAAATACTTTCTACAGATGCTGGTCTTCTTTCAAACACTATAGTATATTTATCCATGAGACGTTGAATCCTATCTCTCAAAATGAAGCAACTATCCGGCTTATAGGTACAATATAGACAATCTTCATGACAACCTGGAAAGATCCCAGCTTGTACTAACCTCTTTTTGATAACAGACAATGGTGTGCTCAACTCCATAAACAGCGAGAAGATGAGAAACCTGTGCACAATTATAAACCTGTGATGCAATGATATGGGAATGCATATGCAATGTTTTCAAGGACCGCAGGATTTAAATTTGCTTAAACAAACAAGAAAGTAACTTTTTATTAGTAATAACTTGTTTTGCCTTTTAGGCTCAAAAAATGAAAACGAAATAAGTACAAAAGATGGGGTTTTAAGTCTCCCATGGACGTTTCCTCTTGGTGTTGAGGTATGAGTTGAGGTTTCGTTCCTCATGAAGTAGCTTTGTTAGCTCTAGGATCCTTGCTTGGCTTGCTTTGTAATGAGCCTCGAAAGTATCCCTTTGCTCTTTCAGTTGGATCCATGATCTCTGCAAGTCTTCCATATCAGTAGGCATGTCTGGGTGAAGGATGGTATAAGCTGTGTCTCCTTCAGCAACAGGTTCCATGGTAACTGGTAGGATGGCAGGATATGGCATCATGAGTGTCTGAGCACGAAATCGTACCCATCTGAGATAAGCCTCCATAGGAATGGTGTACTTAGGCTCCAGTGTCTTGCTGTCAATCCTGTTTACTTTTCCCCAAGCTCGGATGAATCTCTGACGGTAACCCTGAAGATCGTTGTCGTAATCAAACACAATGCCCTGAATCAACATGTCATGTGGACCATCGCTCCGGGCGTAACCAAACTGTCGTAAAGCTAGAGATGGGTTGTAGGTGATGCCTCCTCTTATGCCTAGAAGTGGCACATTAGGAAACTCCCCACAACGGTCAATGATGGTGACATTCTCCATAGATCTGGAGCACCAATGGATGTCTGAGTGAGAAAGTGACATGATCCTCTTGGACCATCTGAACCCTTGCTCATTCTTCATTACTGAGCGAGGAAGGTGAGAAATAAACCACCTAGAGAGCAAAGGTATGCAGCACATCAAAGTTCCTCTTGCCCTTGTAGTACGGGTGTGAAGAGAATGTAGGATGTCTCCAAGCAATGTAGGCACTGGATTGTGACTCAGGAAAATGTTGATGGCATGAACATCTATGAACTGATCTGGATTGGGGAACAACACTAAGCCATATATTAGCAAGGCTAAGATCTCCTCAAAAGCATCATAGCTCATGGCCTTCAAGAACATTTGAGCTTTATCCATTAATACCTTGGCAAGAATACCCTTGACTCCGCTTCTCGTCTCTAGAACAATGTCAGACTTCTTCAGATGTAGAGCTGCAGCAATAACTTCTGGTTTAAGCTCCTTCTCTAAGCCTGTGAATGGCTTCTGATCAAGAACAGGTATACCCAGAAGTTTAGAGAACTCCTCCATGGTTGGAACCAGCTGATAATCAGGAAATGTAAAGCAATGGTGCTTAGGGTCAAAGAACTGAAACAGCACACTCATCATGTCTTCACTGAACCCTGAAGTAACTAGACCCAATAAGTGACCATGTCTCTTGTTGAACTGGGAATGATCAGGCACTAGGGAAACCAACTCCTTGAGCTTAGCAGGTATCCCTACAAAGTTGATCCTGATGGTGTTTCTACGAGCAGAAGCCATGACCTGCAACAAAGAACAAAGATAAATCCTTTGGTCCTTGAAATGGTTAGGGAAAATGATATGCTTATGATGCATGATGATGTCATGATGTCATGCTCAATCACAAACATGTGGCACACACAAACAAGTCACACCATAGCCCTAGGTTTAAAGGCTTGCATGAGGTTCAAAGGCAAGTACCCTCCCCTGAAGTTAGATGGTTCATCCTGTCCTACAAAAGTAACCAGGTTCTAAGGGATCTCAATATCATTGATCCTTCACAAGGGTGGTTGTTCAGAAGGCAACTTACTTGCCAACCAAAACCCTCCAAGTTTAAGATCTCAATGAGCGTAGTATCGAGTGTCAACCAACTTCAGTCTGCACCAAAGCCGGTTACCTCACTACTTTCTAAAGGCCAAGATGAGTTAACTAGGGTTCTAAAAGTCAGTTAGTGCATTGACAACATATGGCAGCCTCAATATTATCCTCAACTTGACTTAAGGAATATAAGCACCAACCAAGAAGTCGCACTAACTATGGCCACCAGATCAACCGTATCGATATACGTCGTACAGTTTCCTTGGTCTATTGCCATTTACCTAAGGTACACTAGATCCGGGTTAGGACCTTTCACACATAAGAGCACCCCAACAATATAATAATAAAGCAAACAAGGCAAACAATTTAAAGTGATCTTAATTCCTAAGGGTACCCCTCTTAAATAGATCCCCAGCAGAGTCGCCAGTTCTGTAACACGGTGGGAGAACTGACTTTAAACAATGTTGCGGATAGCAAGAGTCGCCACCGACTTTTATTTTATCCATAAGGAAAGGTTATAAAAGAACAGGAAAGACCTTAGAGAATATTTTGGGTCCGGGGGGTAGGTTATGAAAAGGGAAGGTGTTAGCACCCTTTTCATCCATGGTTATCCATGGGCTCTTAGGTACTTAAGCTCACTTTTGAATTGTTTTGAAAGTGTAGTGTGTGAATAGAAAATTTTCAGAATAGTTAATAAATAATCCATGTAAGGATGTGTTAAGAACTTGTTTGAAAACTTGTTGAAAATTTGTTTAAGTGTGAAAAAGTTTTGAAGTGAGCAAGTATCTAGGAGTAGCCTACCCTAATGTTTTAAGGTCTTTCTTATTCTTTATCCTTTCCTTAGTAAGACTATCCCTACTATAATGGAGTAGGTAGTCCTTACTTTGGATGTTAAGGGACATGTGAGGGACAATTGGATTTTTGAAGGCCATTGTGGGGTGTAATAAGCAAACTGGAGGGACTATCATCATTTTTCGAAAGGGACTCGATTCGTAAAGGCAACCATAAGGGACTTTGATGATTTTCTTTTTGAGGGACTTGCTTTATACACCCCACTTAACCAATATTCATAGGCAACTTGAGGGATATCCTTAGGAAGTGAGATAGCGATTAAAATCGACTTATGTGTGTGAAATGTTTAATTTAATTATCTTATATTAAAATGATCTAATTTATTTTTTTAAATATCATACATATTAGCACTCCCTAATTACTAACCATAATGATAATAATAATTAAATAATTACAATTTACATCCAAGAGGCAATTACAAAATTATAATAAATAAAATAAATAATAAAATATAATCAAAATAAATATAATAACAAATAAGTAAATAAAATATTGGGGTTAGTAAATAATAAGAAAAATTAAATAAGGTTAGTAGAAATATAAAGTTAGTGAAAATAATTAGTTGAAACAATAATAATGAGAAAAATAGACAAAGTTAGAAAAAATAATAAGATAGAAATTTCAAAATAATAATAAGCAACAAAATATGATTAGCAATAATGATTAATTAATAACGTGATTAAACATAAGATTTGATTTTTATTTAGAAACATAAATGATTAAATAATTACTATAATATAAAGTTCTAAATATCATAAGATTTGATTTTGATTTAGAAACATAAATGATTAAATAATTACTATAATATAAAGTTCTAAATATAACATAATTATAAATTTCTTAATCATTTACAAAAATTTAATTATCTCTAACTATATATTAACAATTATTAAGAAAAATATTTACACATTATGATGAAAATAAATTTTAACTAATCAACAATCACATTCACCCAAAATTTTACATTAAGTATTTATAAGGTTTAATTTTATTTACAAAAATTTACAAGAATTATAATAAATATATACATAGAATTATATAGAAAATTAAAATTAGGTTTTATCTTTTTTAGAAAATAATTTTTAGGGTTTGTAAGAATTAGGGTTTATATATATACAAAAATTTATTTTTAATAATCACATAACATTATTTTAATTAATATAAACTATACAAATAAAATTTTAAATAAAAAAAAAAGAGTTTTATATTTTTTTTTTTAGAAAATTATTTTAAGAGCAATTAGATTATATATTATATATACATATTATGATATAGAAAATAATAACATTTAAATTAATTAAATTAAATGGAAAACAAGAAAATAAAAAATAAAAGGAAGAAAAGGAACCTGATGGGATTTGATCCCAGGACCTTATGTATGATAGCATGCGCGCGTTACCACCTGCGAAATCTCCTGCGTGTTCTTCCTTGTTGCGATCCTGCGAAAACCAAACTCCAACAAAACAGTGTCGATTCATGAAATTAATTAATGTTTTATGATCCACACAGTCCATACAACATCTCTATGTTCTCCAAATTCATTTATATTTGGTGAATTGATGAACCCTAATTTGGAGGTTCAAACCCTAACCATGGCCGTTTCTGTTTTAGACTCTCATCCTTCAATCCAACTATCCAGAATCGTTCTTGTAGGGCCTTGGATAAGAGAATCCGAATTCCACTTTTTCCTTGAATTTTTGAACTTTGAACTTACCTATGAGCTGCTTGATTTTGTGAATGAGGCTAGGGTTTGTGCTTAGTATATATGTGTGATGGATGAAGAAAAAGAAATAACGGTAAAAGATGAAGAAAAAGAAACAATAGTAATGGATGAAGAAGAAAACTAAATAACGGCCAACGGCACTCACTCCTCTTAGGTTTTTTTCCTTCTCTCCCTTTTTTCCAACAAGGCAACACATGTATATATAGGGAACAAATTAGGGTTAACACCAAATTGTCAATAATGTCCCTAAAGCCCATTTTAAAGCCCAAACTAAATAATTAGTTAAGAAAAAATAAAATTTAAATAATTTAAAATAATTAAAATAAACTTAAAATAAAAACTAATAATCCTATTGATTCCTAAAATAAAAAATATTATAAAAAGAACAAATTTTTTTTCAATATTTTTTATTTTATGATTTTTTGGATATTTTTATGAATAATTTAGAAAAAAGTGAAAAAAATAATATTTTAAAAAATGATTTAATTAAAATACGAAAATAATAATTAAATAATAATAAAAAACCATTTTTGTTATTTTTTTAATGAAAGATAGAAAAATTTAGAGTAAAAATAATAAAAACAACAAAAAGTGCCAAAGGTGAGATTCGAACTCTCAACCTCTCACACTCATAACTCCTTACACATGTCCTCCTGCCAATTGTGCCATTTTTACTTTTTAGAAAAAAAATGCATGTCATATGATATTTACCTACAAAAAGTCAAACGACTACACAAATTTGTTAGTAATTGATTAAATGCAATGAAATGCGACGACAAATCTTAGGGCTAAATTTGGGGTATTACAGTTATTATGATAATATTTCTCACCCAACCTCTCTTTGATGTTGGCAAAAAAAAAATCATGAAGTTTGACTTTGGTTTGACCACAGTTGACCTCAGTTTGACCTTTTAACTGCATTGACTGCTTTTGACTTATCTGATCATCTGACTGAGCAAACTTTTGAGAAAAGTCTTGAAACTTGACATGGGGGTTCTTATACACATATAAGATGTTATGAAGCTCACTTGAAGTCTTGGAAGTCCATTTAGCCTGATTAAAGTCAAAACCCTAGTTTTGGATGCACTGCTTAGGAGGTGCATTGTCTGAGGGAATTGTCAACTCTTCTGACCAATTATGAATTTTGTGAACCTTGTGAACCTTCTTGGAACACAAAGTCTTGTATTGTGAGGGCAAATTTTGGGGTGCAACACCATGCAGGAGACGATTTCCTAGGACCATTAGCATTTGGTTTTCTTTTCTTTCCAAGTGGAGGAAGCCAAACAACGTGAATTTCAGTTGCAGCAACATCAGTTGCAACAACACCAGATGTTAATGTAGAAGGCTGGTGTTGAGTAACATTCTCCATTGCTGAAAATTAATGAAGATTATAATCAACACACAACCAACATTATTAACTCATTAAGTGTTTAGATGCTTAGTGAAAATAAGATTTTGGTTGTTGTGGTATATTACACTCTTTATTTAGTTTTAATGACATTGACTAGATGCTTAGTTTTAAGGATAATCCAGGTTCGGCAATTCTCAATAAATGTTACTAAATTGTTTGCACTCATATAACTACTAGGTTCTGTAGTTTAAAGGATAACACAGTAGCTACAATGTCTCATATAACTCATAACGACTACAAGCATTAACGACAAAACTGAGGTTCACCAAAATTGCCACAGATTTGACAAAAAAATGGCAATAACTTCAGTTGGATAACACAGTAGCTACAAAGTAAAAGAGATATAATCTAATATGGATCTAAAATAAATATCCACTCACCAAAACAGAAAATTACCAAAATTAGAACTAAGCAAAGCAGAAACTATCAAAATCAGAACTAAGTAAAATCAAAACAGAAGAGAAAGTACCTTTTAAACTTTAAATTTATTCTCAACACACCTTTTATCTGCAAAGGATGAATAAATGTCCGAAATTTACAAAATACCTTCCTGCAAAGGATGAAACTGTGGCTACTAAAACTAGAAAGTACCAAGTTGAAGTTATTGTTATGATAAGAATTTTGTTAAAAGGGGAAACTAAAGAGAAGAGAAGAAGAGATAAAGAAGTGAGTGGAAGAGAGGGCAAGATACTTACAGTGTGTGTGAGAGAGAGAGAGATGACGAAGATGATGATGGTGGTAGCTTGGAGGCAGAGCAATGACGATGATGGTGGTAGCTTAGAGAGAGCGATACGATGATGGATGATGGTGGTAGCTTGCGATACGATGATGGATGATGGTGATAACTGGTAACCCTAAATCTAATCTAACCCAGCAAAGCAAATCTCTCTCTCAGCGAATTACTTTTAGAGTAGACTACTTAATAATAATTATTATTATTGTTATATATTCGGTCGGATTCGGTTTTCAACGGGTTCAATATTTACCACCGAACCCGACCGGTTAAACCCATTAATATCCAATTAGCTGGCCCATGAATACCCGTAACCTGAAGTTAACCGACCCGTAGACTAAAATAAATTTCGGTTCGGTCGGGTTATGTCGGTTGTTCAATGGATGTCCACCCCTAGATTGAACTATTAGCTTGTGATTAGTGGAAAAACGTCACAGTAAGTAAATGTCATTGTTTAAAAAAAAAATGAAATTTGTAATGCCTTGAATACTAAAATGTGATGCTGCCATGTGTTATTGTTGATGTGTGCATATCACTATAGAATACCACTTTCTTTCTTTTTTTTTTATTCCTAAACAAAATATCATAATGAAAACAAAAGGTGGTGACTTGTGACCTTAGTTACTATAGTGTGGCATTTAGTAAGATGAAATGAAATGGTGATACTTGCATATAACTACATTTGTAGTGCAAAGTAAATAAATTCCAATATATATCTATAACCTTTACTATAGTACAATTGAGCAAATAAAATGTGATAGTATTTATTGATGTCCTGTATGCGCCACTTTAATTCAATATATATATATATATATATATATATATATATATATATATATATATATATATATATATATATATATATATATATATATATATATATATATATATATATATATATATATATATATATATATATATATATATATATATATATATATATATATATATATATATATATATATATATATATATATATATATATATATATATATATATATATATATATATATATATATATATATATATATATATATATATATATATATATATATATATATATATATATATATATATATATATATATATATATATATATTCAGTTTAAATAAAAATAATAATACACATTTAATTAATTATTGATCATTCCTTTTAGTTATACTATGAATATTGAAACTTTATTTAAATATTGATTATTTATTTAAATATTGATTATTTATTAAATATTGATTATTTATTAAATATTTATTATTTATTAAAATACTTATTATTTAGTGAATAATGAATTATTTATTGAATAATAGAACTAACTAGTGAATATTAAATTATTTATTAAATATTGACTATTTATTAAAAATATTGGTTATTTATCTAAATTTTGATTATTTATTTAAATAATGATTGTTTGTTAAAATATTGAATTGTTTATTGAATATTGAATATTTATTTAAAATATTGAATTATTTATTCAAATTGAATATTTATTTAAAATATTGAACTGTTTATTGAATATTGAATATTTATTTAAAATATTAATTATTTATTGAATATTGACTGTTTATGAATATTGATTTTTAATTATTGATGATGAATTAAATATTTTATATTTAATTAGTGATGTGTGAATTGAGGTTGGATTGTATTGATGTTTGTGTATGTGCAAATGTGTGGTAATTCAAGTGTGATGAATTATTGAAGATATTCATGAATATTAAGTTTTCAGTATGATCTTAATTGCATATGATTGTTGAATTTGCACACGCATCATTTGTGTCAAGAGACAATGATTATTAGTTCTATGGGAGCTAGTGACTTGTCCCAAACCTAGAGCGGGGTTTGAAAGCTTAGGGAACATACTTTTTGTGTGTTATTGGTCTAGGGAACATACCCAGTTTAATGTAAAAACCGAAAAATAATAACAAGTGTTGGTACCACATGGCATGAGTTGCATTTGTGTCTTTCATTGAGTCTCGTTATGTATATGTTTGTTATATGAGATTATGTGTACTTATGTGAATTGTTGAGTTGGTGAATTATGGACTTGTGTACATATATACTTGTGAATAGTATGGTTACTTGAGTAATACTATGTTGATGAAACTTTGAAGTGTGAGAATATTTATAATCATGCTTGTATGCCTTAAATTATATATTATCTTACAATTTCAATAATTATGTGAATTCTCACCCTTTTGTTGGAATGATGTTTTATACGACATCGCTCAGGTACCGAGGAGTAGAGTTGCTTCTAGCGCGAGGCAGTTGTTGGAGTAGCTTATTTAGTTTCTTTATTTATGTTGGGTCGAGTCGTGCTTTGATCATATAACACTGGGAACATTTCCAAGTTATGCTTTGAGATATACTTTATGTACTCTACTTCATTCTGTTATTGTCATTTTGAATTATATGAAGCATCGACTTTTATACCTAAGTATTGATTATGAATGAGATGAGCATGAGACTTTCATTATGTATATTATGATTTGAAGTAAATCCGCTGCTACATGAGACTTTCATTTTAAGTGTTATTGAGCATGACAAGTGTTTGTGTGATGTTTTGGAAATTTTATGTGACACCCTTTTGTGAAATGCATGATAATTACTTTGATTTATTTATATTTATCCGTGGGGTTTAGAAGGGTGTTACACCCCCGAAGCCCAACGTGGATAAATCTAAATATTGTTGGTTCCACCGGAGTCATGGACACGTCACATAGGATTGCATTCACCTCAAGGATACAATAGAAATCTTAATTAAAGAAGGGCACCTGAAACAGTACACCCGGAGAGGTGAGGCTTCCCGACCTAAGACCCGCGAAGCCAAGAGGGTCGAGGAAGTGTCACCACCCTCCGAAGAAGCTGGACTACAGGTCACCTTGTGTGTCTCTCGGCCAGAGGATTTCCTCTTTCTTAGCGAGCCCGCCAGACCGCTATCCGCCCACAGTCCATGGGAGGATTTCCTCGCCACCTTGGTCATATTCTGTGGGGGGCCAGCAAGCTATTGGCCAAGTCGGTCAAGAGAAAGTTCGAGGAACTCATCGACAAGAGTTCAAAGATAAACGTTACCCTCAATAAGTTCAAAGGTCAATCGAACCTGATTACCTTTTACCTCGAGAAGCTTCATGGGGGTGCACCAAACTCCAGCATGTCTCTCTGGATCAGGGCTCAGATGGCGAACTTCAATGTGCGTCGAATCCTAGTCGACCAAGGGAGTTCAGTGGACATAATGTACGCTCATCTATTTACGAACCTCCAGCTCAACGAAATCCACTTGGACTTGTATGTCGGTTATGACCTACATTGCTTCAACGATACCACCACCAAACCTTGGGGATATATGGAGCTGCTCGTCACATTAGGGGCCGAGGGGACAGCCAGACAGGTGAAGGTATGTTTCTTAGTGATCGAGTGTCCCTCCTTGTATCAGTGCATCTTGGGAAGGCCGACCTTGGCTAAACTAACCGTGGTACCATCTATAATCCACTTGAAGATGAAGTACTACACGACCAGAGGGCGGGTCGTCACCCTCCACGGGGATATTAAGGCGGCCAGGAGATGCTTCAAGGCGATGCTCAAAGGGCTCAACTCGATCAACGTCCCTCTCAAGTCAACCGGCAGACCAACCCGGAATGAGGAGCGGAAGTCAATCCCTCACGTCAACTTCGTCGACCTCGACAGCCGCTTCCCTAGCAAGCAGAAGTAGAGCACGTAACCTGAATACGCACCTCCAACAGACAACGAGGAGCTGTCCCACCCAACGCGCCCCATTCCGGACGAAGACTTCAAGCTCATCACACTCGGAGACGACCCAGGACGAAGCGTGAAGATGGCACGGGACTCCCCGACCTGGTGAGGAAGCAGCTTAAAGCTTGCCTCCTGGAGAATGCTGATATGTTCGCTTGGAGTGCTACGGAGATGCCCGACCTCGACCCCGATGTGGCATGCCACCACCTAACCATAGATCCGGCCGCTAGGGTCGTAGTTCAACGTATGTGTATGCAGTCTCCTGAGAAAGTGAAGGCTGCTGAAAAAGCTGTAAAAGATCTCCTAAAGGAAAATTTTATATCGGAAGCCCAGTACACAACCTGGTTGTCCAATGTTGAACTAGTTAAGAAACATAATGGAAAATGGAGGATGCGTGTTGACCATACTGATCTCAACCGGGCATGCCCCAAAGATGCTTACCATTTACCTAACATCGACAAGCACGTCCACTCTCTTTCCACCTCCCCGACATATTATCTCGTCGAGCATCCTCCGCTCATGGCCTCGTACACGACCCTTAATTTTATGTGTCAGGAAAACTACCATCTTCCGAACTGGTCCTCGACACCCTGCCCTGCCCTTAAGTCATTACTCCTCCACCTAGGAGCAACGACTTAGGGGGATCCTGTTCTGGACTGGGCCGAGACCTGCCTTTCAATCGGGCATGCCCAACCCAATAATACACTAATGAGGCCCAAAAAGGCCCAATCATCCTATGTCGGGCACACACCTCAATAACAAACCTTAGTGGGAAAAGAATTATCTTGTCGGGGAGAGCTCACACGCTTTCTCTACGTTCTCCACATGTTCCCCACGCGAGGACACGCCATCAGAAAAGTACTCACTTTCGAAAGAGTTGGTTAGCCCACCTTCTGAAGATCACGGGGCAGTTGACTCAAGGCGAAGATCACGCGCTGGTCTTTACTACACCACATAAGCCCTGGCATTTACTTGTGTTGGGCTTGGCAATCCGGTCCAATGCAATGTGACCGTTGGCCCTGCGCTGGGGGCACATTATAAATACCCTCTTTTACTAGAGGTTTAGGTATCTTATTCTCTATACCTATTCTCTCTGTACTTGCTCTTTCTAAAAAAATTGTTTTCACTTAAGCATCAGAGTGCCTTGCAGGTACACTCCATCCTCCTTTATAATGTCGGTGAACGCAACAGCTCACGACACGTGGCAGACTACTGATTCATTTCTGATCATGTGAGATCAGGAATTGATTTTCATTTAAAGACATAACTAATAACTAATAAGTTTTTAGTTTTAAAATCAATTTTAAATTTTGTAAAGATTGTTTACATGTCATTCTTTTTTAAAAAAAGTCACATAAGAAGTCTTTATCATCGTTTCTAAAAATCCTTTCACATGTTGGAAACGTAAAAGTTGAAGAACCATTTCGTTACACTTTGTCTAATTAGTAATAGGAGGTTGTCAAAAAGCTTCTTTTGTGATAGGATATTTAGGAGGGTGTATGTCAACTTTGAGTTTTTTTTTATGCTAAAGTTTTTCATTGATGGATTTTTGGTTTTCTTAGTCATGTTTCTAAATACAGAGGCCTTAGTGATGATTAAGGTAATAGCCGATTTCCAATACATAACCTTAAGATTGAATCTATTGTGGTTTCTAGAAAACTATAGGTTGTGTTAATGGTGTTAATAACGGAGGCATGGATTACCACCATGCACTGAAAATTTCAAGCTCTATCATAAAGCTTCCATATTTCATTAACATGATTGAAGTACTGATTTAATCCAACAATTATAAATAGCCAAACCCAAAGTTTAATAGCAATAGGAAATTCAAATAATGATTGGAAAGAATACTCTACAAGGTTTAGGCAACAATGACACATAGATGGTAAGTTATAGCCTCTTACCCTAAGCATATCACCAGTTGGCATTTTGTCATGCACAAGTCTCCAAGCAAAGAAGGATTTTGATTGTGGAATGTATTGAGTAACAGATTTAACCCAACTAATGCAAGGATATCGACGAGCTTTTAACAAATAATCTTACTTAAAAGAAAGATTAGTGAAAGTTGTCTCACTCCAAACCAAATTGTCTTCTTTACTGTTAATAGGAATGGTTACTAGTTGCATAAGTTGAGTCATAAAATGGAAACAAATAAGTTATGTCGTGAGGGATGTTCCATTGAGCATTTTGCATTAAACTAGATACATTTGATGTGAGTGTTTCATAAAAATAATTGGCTTAATTGCAACTATAGTCCCTTTATTTTGTATTTTTTGAGTTTTGGTCCCCCCATTTTAAAAACCATGATTTTGGTCCCTTTTTTAAGTTTTGAGTTTGATTTTAGTCCCCTCTCCAATTTTAAATTTTTTTAATGATGTGGCACTATCTAAGATGACGTGTCTAATGCTAGGTCATTTTTAAAAAATTAATTTAAGACTTTTTTTTATTGACTAGGATAATTAACTTATTAATATTATTTTAATTAATTAATTAATTAATAATTAATATTTTATTATTAATTTTTATAATTAATTAATTAATTAAAATTTTAAATGAAAATCTTTAGGCCTTTAGTTATTGGCCCATGTCTTTGGTCCATTTTTCTAACTCACAATTGAATTGTTGTGTTTGTTTCAGTTTTATAAACACTTTTATGTCTTATACAAAAATCAATGTGAGACTTCTAAAAGACATTTTATACTACAACATTATCTCCTTCTTCATTGTAGGTCATTGCAGTATCTTTAACATCAATAAAACAAAACTCATTCCATAGCAGGGAAATTAACTTTCAAATTGATAACATTGCAACATCCATTAAGACAATAATAATTTCTAACCTTCATTGACAGTTGATATATCACAGTAAAATGATCAAGTTCTCTAACATTTAATTAACTTATCAAACTAATTTTCATTCCAATACCATGGCAGTTCTTTACAAATCAAACGATCAACTATAGCCCTAACATCTTCGCTAATACTAACAGTTCACCAACAGATTCAACAACTAATTCATTTCAACTAACTTCCTTTTTATAGTATAACCAAGTGTTCACTAACATTAATTCACAAATAGCAATGCAAATTGACCAAAGTGAGTCAGTTCACATCTTGAATAACAAGTTGATTCAACCAATTTTTAGTCGAGCTAATCTCTTAATTTTAATCCACTTGACATTTCACTTAGCCTTAGCTCATCAACCAAGTTAACATAATTTCTACTATCCATTGATCAAATCAATTTGTTTCTATTCACCCTAAATGTTTCCTTGAGTACAACAAATATCCTAACTAGTATTCACCCATCACTAACTTTGTAGCATTTTCACATGAGTTTCCAAACTGATTGACTAACAACTCACACATTAACTCTTACTTTATTAACACTTCACTAACTACTAATTAATCCAATAACCTCCTAACATAACTAAGACAATTCTAATTGGAGCTAATTTTTTTAACCCAACTTTCAGTTGATTAGTACAACTACATTTCAGACATAGCTCAAACAATTCACAAATAATAGTTCATAGCAGTTCATTCTAAAATTCCATCATTCCTTTAAAAAATCATAACAATACAAGCCATTCCACCAATTGAGAACAGTTCAATTTCATAACAGTTTAATGTTAAACCTACCAATTATTTCACTTAAACTTCAAACTAACCGTCCGTAACAATTCCTTAACACCAATTCAAATCTACTAATTATTTGAATGTTAATTGCCCTGCTATGGAATGAGTTTGGTTTTACTGATGTTACAGATACTGCAATGACCTACAATGAAGAAGGAGATAATGTTGCAGTATATAATGTCTTTTAGAAGGCCCACATTAATTTTTGTATAAGACATAAAAGTGTTTATAAAGCTGAAACAAACACAACAATTCAATTGTGAGTTAGAAAGATGGACCAAAGACATGGGCCAATAACTAAAGGCCCAAAGAGTTTCATTTAAAATTTTGATTAATTAATTAATTATAAAATTAATAATAAAATATTAATCATTAATTAATTAATTAAAATAATACTAATAAGTTAATTATCCTAGTCAATAAAAAAAGTTTTAAATTAATTTTTTAAAAATGACCTGGCATTAGGTAAATCATCTTAGATAGTGTCACATCATTAAAAAAAATTAAAATTGGAGAGGGGACTAAAATCAAACTCAAAATTTAAAAAAGGGACCAAAATCATAGTTTTTAAAATTGGAGGACCAAAACCTAAAAAAATACAAAATAGGGGGACCATAATTACAATTAAGGCAAAATAATTAGGTATTAGGTATGTGGAGAGTTTGAACCAATGGAAAACCACACCAATTGTCAAGCCATAAATTGATATTCATGTCATTTCCAATTAGCAAATTAGAATTATCCATTATGACAGAGTGCTTAACTTTAATGCCACTTTAAATAAAATTGAAGATATGATGGTTGGTGCATTTACCAATTTTTAGAGCTCTATTCTTTATCAATATTTGCCAAGACTCTTCAGACTGGACGAGGTCTTAACACAACTTTAAATTGGATGCTTTATTAAGAGTAACTAAAGATATAATGTCTAACCCTTCTTGAGAGTAAGGTTTACATATTTTCTTTCAGGAGACTATGAGTAGCTTGGTTTTAGAAATATTACCATATGGAGTTCTTTATCCACTTCTCTAAGTCCTTGATCAAAGACACAAGCCATGAGTAAATTGTTATGCTATGAATCAACACAACATGAACAACTTATTTAACAAGCTAAATTCTCTCATCAAAAGAGATGAGGGAGGATTTCTAGGTCTACCTTTAAAAATTGGAACTTTCGAGTAGTTGAAGGAAAATACACCAATTTTTAATCCCATTAAACTAGCTATTTAGTTTAATCTGTTTATGGGGATTGCACCAACATATATTGTGGATTTACTAAAATTAATCACCTGAACAAATTCCAAGGTATATCTAGTGAATTAATCTTTAAGAGCATTCAAGTAAGAGTGTTTTTCTCTATAATAAATTATTGTGAATCGATATCGTCAATAACAAATTAAATATATAAAAGATTGAGTTTTTTGAACAAACACAAGAAAACCTATTAGATTTTATGAAACAGGTAGAATAATGAAGAAGAAGAATTAGGATTGATTATAAGTATTTTACTATTCACTTTCTTTATTAGGATTCAAAGATTACAAGTGAATATCAACAACCAAACTCTCTCTCTCTCTCTCTCTCTCTCTCTCTCTCTCTCTCTCTCTCTCTCTCTCTCTCTCTCTCTCTCTCTCTCTCTCTCTCCAACTTGAAAGAACTAATATATTTATAGACTACTAAGATAACTTAGGCTATAAGTTAATTTAACAATTGGGATTATTAGCAAGACTCAATCGACATGCTAACAATTCTAGCATTTCAACTACTGCATGCTTGAGCATACTTTGACTACAACATATATGATCAACATGTGAACAGACTTCGACTACATGCTAAACGTTTTTCGAACCATGAAGCTATCATTGTCGATACTAGAGTTCAATCCAAAATACCACAAATTTCCACCTTAGAATAAACTTTACACTAAAAATGAAACAAACTAGCTTTTATCATGCAACTTTATCAACTGCATACAGTGGAAAAACATGCTGCTTGGCAATGTCTTGATGATCGTATTAGCAACATTGTGATCATTCAAAATCTTCAGCACTGAGACTTCTTCACGCTCAATTATCTCTCTGATAAAGTGTAACCTTACATCGATGTGCTTGATTTGCTCATGATAGGATGAATTCTTTGACAGGTGTATTACACTTTGACTATCACATTTAACAATGATTACTCTACCTTGAAGTTTCAGCTCCTTAGTAAAACCTTCAAGCTATAATGCTTCTTTCACAACTTCGGCGAGGGCAATGTACTTTGATTCAGTGGTTGATAAGGAATTAACCTTTTGAAGTGTTGTTTTCCATTTAATTGATATGCCAAGCATAGTGAACACATACCCAAAAATAAATCTTCTGGAATCCATACAACTTGCATAATCAAAGTCAACAAATTCTTTAATTTTGACTTTGTTATCATCACCACAGGCTTCTTCATAAATCAAGAATCTGCTCAGAGACCCATTAATGTACCTTAGAATTCACTTTAATGCTTGTCAGTGTGCCTTCCCAAGATTGGCTATATACCTGCTTACAAGGCTCACTCTGTAAGTTATGTCTGGCCACGTATAGACCATAATATACATCAAAGAACCTACTATACTAGAATATGGAATGTTATTCGTATATAGTGTTTCAACTTCAATACTAGGAGTTTGAGTCGCACACAACTTGAACTGAGGATTAGTCGGTGTCAGAACATGTTTTGAATTCGACATACCAAACTTATCGATAATTTTCTTCAGGTATGTCTCTTGAGATAAGCATAATCTCGACTACCTTCTACCTCTTTAGATGTCAATCCCAAGAATTCTTGAAGCAACTCCCAAATCCTTCATGTCGAACTCCTTATCAAGTTCATCCTTCACCTTCATAACATCTTCAACACAGTTGCTTGCTATGAAGATGTCATCCACATAAAGCAACCAAATAACTAATAAATTTCTTGGTCGAAATCTGAACTAAACATAGTGGTATAACTGACTTCTAATGAAACCTATGTGTACCATGAACTTGTCGAATCTCCTATTCCATTGTCGATGAGATTGTTTCAGACCATACAAAGACCTATTCAGCTTGCACACATAATCTTCCTTTCCCTTTTCTACATATCCTCCAAGTTGCCTCGTCAAGATTGTTTCAACTAGATCACCATATATGAAGGTTGTCTTCACATTTATCTGTTCAAGTTCTAGGTCAAACTTCGCCACCATAACAAGTAGTATTCTAATGGATCTGTTCTTTACAACATGTGAGAACACATCATTAAAGTCGACACTAGGCATGGCAAAAAAACCCAGACCCGTCGGGGCCCGCCCGGACCCGCCCCGAAATTAGCGGGGAAAACTCGGTTTGAGTGGGTACGGGTGCGGGTGCGGGGAAAATCTGATTTTTAATTACGGGTGCGGGTACGGGTGCGGGTAGACACTAAGACCCGCCCGCACCCGGCCCCGCCCCGCCCCCGAATAATTTATTTTAATTTAATTTTCTTATTTTACTTATTTTAATATTTATTTATTAATTATATTTTTAATTAAATTATTAATACATTTATTCCAATTAAAATAAATAAATTAATCAAGTTAATATTCATTTACTAATTAAAATTTTAACTAAATAAATAATTAATTTATTAAAATAATCAATTTTTTAATTAAATTATTAATTTTTATTGTAATTAAAAATAAATTTTTTTTTCGGGTGGGGGCGGGGCGGGTGCGGGTGCACCCGTTCTCTACTGGGGGCGGGTCTGGGTGGTAAATTTTTACCCCCGATCGGGTTTGGGGGCGGGGGCGGGTGTGTTACATGAAAGCGGGTGCGGGTGCGGGTATAGTAAAACCCGCCCCCGACCCGCCCCGTTGCCATCCCTAGTCGACACCTTATTTCTAAGTGAACCCCCTAGCAACCAACCTTGCCTTAAATTGCTTCGACATCATTTCTTTGATTCCTTCCTTAACCATAAAAATCCACTTACAATTGGCTAACCTGGCTCCAGTAGGTTTCTCGATCAACTTCCAAGTGTTATTATCATGAAGATATTTTATTTCATCATCCATGGCTTTCAGCCATTCATTCTTGTCTCGACTCCTCATAACTTCATTATAGTCTCTAGGTTCTTTATCTAAAATCTCACTTGCATAAATTAAGACATAAGCTATGAGATCTGCATAACTAAGTCTCTGACGTAGTTTGATGACTCTTCTCGACCTGTCTCTTGCCAGGAGGTAGTCATTATTGGTCTCCTCATATTTATCAGAAACTTGTGTTTCTTCTTCGACTTCATCTAGGTTATGCAATTCAGCATCACTATGCTCCACCTCAACAGGAATCTCTTCTTGTTCTAGCTTTTCTTCAAAGTTCTTCGAGTTTCGAATAATGTCATCAATTTTCTTGAAAGACATTTCAACTTCATTGAAAACTACATCTGAACTTGTGATACACCTCTTGTGACCCGACTCTAGGCACCACAACCTATAAGCTTTAACTTCTTCAGGGTATCCAAGGAACAGACATCTCAGAGCTCTAGGTTCAAACTTGTCTTGCCTAATGTGAGCATAGGCTAAACAACCAAATACATCTATCGAGATTAGGTGGATGTCTTGACCAGACTTCTTCAGGTGTCTTTATTCCCAATGAAGTCAAATGACACCTATTTATCAGGTATGATGTAGTCACAACAACTTCTGCCCAAAATACCTTCTTTAATCCTGCACTAACCAACATGCATCTAACTCTTTCCAGAGTATTTTGACTAAACCTTTCAGCCAAACCATTTTGTTGTGTAGTACATGCAATACTTTTGTACCCTGCAATACCATATGCAACACAATAACTGTCGAAAGCATCATAGCAAAATTCAAGATCGTTATCAGTCCTCAACCTCTTTACCTTTCTACCAATTTGGTTTTCTGCCAGAGTCTTCCAACTTTTGAAAATTTCAAAATTTTTATCCTTAGTTTTCTGGATGAATACTAATAACTTTCTAGAATAATCATCAACTATGGATAAGAAATACTTTGCATCTGAGTGTGAAGGATTTCCTGCAGGCCCCCAAAGACCAGCATGAATGTAATCAAGGGATCCATGTGTTCTTTGTTTACCTTTGTTAAACTTAACCCTACAGGATTTACCAAATACACAAGGTTCACAATACTCTAATTTTTCGACCTTATCACCACACAATAAATTTTGTTTCAAAAATTTGACCAGACCTCATTCACTGCATGACCAAGTCTCTTGTGCCAGAGCTCAGTATTCGACACAGGTTTTAAGGATGCCACATTTGCTGAACTACTTATAACCTCGGCCTCAGGGGTATACAAGCCTTGTTTCTTCATGCCTCTCAATACTTCTTTCGATTCCTTCACTACCCTTAGGATACTTTCTCTCCTTTGAAGATATATCATTTCTTATCTAATTCACCAAGAGAAATCAATTTTATCTTAAGACCAGGTATATACCTGACATTAGTCAATAACCTTATTGAATCATCATAGAGCTTGAATCTAATATATCTAATTCATGTAATCTTGCAGGTTTTATTGTTTCCCAATAATACTGATCCACCATCTTGATCACATAATTCCTCAAACACGTCTTTGTTTGGAGTCATGTGCCAAGTACAACTTGAATCCATAATCCACTAATTCCTAGAGTTGCTGCTTGAAACCACAAGGACATCAGATGATTCATAACCATCTTGCACAATGACTGCATTACCATTATCCTTTCCTCTATGATTATTTGGTCGATCATGGCACACCTTTCTTGTATGACTCTCCTTCTTACAATGATAATACCTAATTGCAGGAGTATTACCACAACAAGAATTCTGTAGAACTTTATCATTCTTTTTCTCCAACCTACCATCTTTCTTCCAGAATTTTCCCTTAACAGACAAACCTTCACCAACAGAAGATGGTTTGTGCTCATTTCGTTCGTTCAAATCCTTAGAGTGCAAGGATGATTGAACTTTTTGAAAGGTAAATGAATCTCTTCCATACAAGAGAGTTTCTTTGAAGTAAGAACGAGACTTAGGTAAAGCACACAATAACAATAATGCTTAATATTCATCATCAATCTTGACCTCAATATTTTCAAGATCAAGAATCAAATTGATGAACATATCCAGCTGCTCAGCCAAGACTTTTTCCACTCATCTTGAACGGATATAAAGCTTGATCCAGGTAGAGATGATTGACCAACGATTTCGTCATGTACAAACCTTTGAGTTTCGTCCACACACCAGCTGCAGTTTTCTCCTTTGAAACCTATCGAAAAACCTTATCACCAAGGTTCAAGATGATTCCACTGTGGGCTTTCTTGATCACCGTCGTCTTCTCCTTCTCCTTTAGGGTAACATCCATCATCTCTGACCCTTTCAATGCTTCTTATAAACCTTGCTGAACTAGTAAGACTTGCATCTTCAAGCGCCACAAACCGAAATCATTCACACCGGTGAATTTCTCAATCTTATACTTTGTTGACGACATCTTCCTCTCCTCCGCCTCACCGTACTAATTTGTTATGAATTAATGTCATTAAGGACAAATCAAATTATGAGAAAGATTGAGTTTCTTGAACAAACATAAGAAATCCTATTAGGTTTTACGAAAGAGGGAGAAGAATGAAGAAGAAGAATCATGATTAGTTATAATTGTTTTACTATTCACTTTCTCTATTAGAATTCAAAGATTACAAGTGAATATCAACAACCAAACTCTCTTTCAACAACCTGAGAGAACTAGTCTATTTATAGACTACTAAGCTAACTTAGGCTACAAGCTAACTTAACAATTGGACTTACAAGTAAGGTCCAATTCGACATGCTAATAATCCTAACATTTCAACTACTACATGTTTGAGCATACTTCGGCTACAACATAAAAGACCAGCATGTGAACAGACTTCGACTACATGCTGAATATTTGTTGAACCATGACTATCTAGACTACAGTTCGATCCATAATATCACAAATCTCTTTCAATAACATTAAACCACTGCTCTTGAAATTATGTAAAATATTGAATAATTGAAAATCTTGTCTTGCTTCTCAATAAATAGGCATTGTGATGGATTTTTAGGGTTGACAGTGTCATATTTTTCTTGCTACTTTTTGTCTTTTTATAATCTGAGCTTGACTTTGACTTCTTCGTTAAATTTGTAGCCCTAAAATTTAGTTTCCATTTTCTTTCATGAAAGTTGTAGGCTTTGACTTTGACTCAATATACAAGTAATGATTATGCAAGAATCCAAACTAGCGTGTAATAGTTGTTCAGTTTAAATTTGTGTAAGACAAATTGTATCGATTAATCAATTAGACTTACACACTCAAACATTAACGAAATTAAAGAAATGAATATCTCAGGAGTTTTTATATATTCTACCACAATCATCGAAATTAGTAAATCAAATATTTTAATTCACTTGTTTTTCTTCATTCAGTTACATGTTTTCTGCACACAAAATATCATTTTTTTTCCCGGTTTTTGTTCTTAATTCTTGTTAGTAATATTTAAAAGTTTTTGAAAAACAACCAATATTAATCTATTTATTATGATATTTAAATTTATTTTTTCTTGCCATAATAATTACGTGTCATGATTAACTATTTTAAAACATATGGTCGGAACATCGTATAACCTAAAATAAAATTAGTTAATCATGTCTTATTTAAAGAGTGCAATGTGATCTTTTTGTTTCTATTTATATATTTCAGCGCTCAAATGAGAAGAGAGATCAATGCTCTGTTTGGTAAAACTAGTTTATAGTTGGTAGTTGATAGTTGTTAGCTGATAGCTGGTAGTTGGTAGTTTATAGCTAATAATTGATAAGTTAATTTGAGTGTTTGGTAAATTAGCTGATAATTACACTAACTGATAATTACAAAATGACCTAAAAGAATATTTTTTATAAAAAAATGTGTGATTTCATTATCTTATTATATTATATTATAAATAAAATTTATTTGATAAAAGTAAATGTATTAATAACAACATGCAAAACAATTTTAATATATATGAAAAATTGAAGATATCATCAAAGTATATAAATTTGTATATAAGTTTTATAGCTCTGCTATTTAGTATGAATATATTGACAACGGAATTGAATGAATAAAAGAACCAATAAACCATACATGAAGCATAAATATTTCATAAAGTCATTTACGAGGACATAAAAATAAAAGTAATTCTAATAACTACAATTCTTGATCTGGTTAACTCATTCTTTAGTAAAATATAGTTTTTTTCTTCTAATTTTATAATAAAATTTAATAAAATACATGAAATAATAACATTGTAATTTTGAATTTAGTTATATTACTCTAAAATAATAACAAAAATAAGTTTATTGTCTAATATTTTACAATAAAACTGTAATAATATTATAAATTTTCTTCACCTTTATTAATTTCATTGATTCTCCTAACTTGAGAATTATAAACACTATTTTAAAATTAATTATATAATTTATATTTTATAAACAAAAATAATGTCTAATAAAGTAGAGAAAAATAGTAAAAAGCTTCTATAATATTCTTCAAAATCTCCCTAAATTCAATCTTTTAAAATCAAAATTTGAATAGTAAATATATATATTTAAAATAACAAGAGTATAATTAGAATAAAAAGTCATAAGCTAAAAGCTATAAGCTCAAAAGTTATTTCAAATAGTTTTTGAAAAAAAAAAATATAAGTTAGTTAAAGAATTTTAAACTAAAAGATAAAAGACAGTTACCAAACAATTTTTTTTAATCAAAATGAGTTGAAAAATTAAAAGTTAAAAGCTCTATTTTTGGTCTTACCAAACAGATTCTAATTTTTTTAAAATTTTTAAATATAAGACGAGTTTTGTGAATTATGTGAAATTAGAATATCAAAATTGTAATTAAGTTTTTGTACTATTTAAAATATCATATCATTAATATTTAAATTATTAAATATTAAAATCATCTTTCTTTTCTAATATATATATATATATATATATAACAAATGAATTAGAATTTTTTATATTCTTTATAATAAATTTTCATTAAAACAATTTTAGAAAATATAATAATAATTTTATTATTTATTTATAAAATCTCTCCTAGACAGATAGACCTAAGATGTAATTTGCCATCCATCCCTTCTTAGAGGCTGCCAGCTATTGCTTTCGATATCCTAATCAATGGAATACCAGTCATCATATGGCCCATTGCCAACATTATCTATGCATTTTAGTAGTGTAGTTTTTACTGGTGAATTAATAATTTAAAATTTTAAATTCCGAGAATAATTTTTTAATTTAATTTTTTAGGATATTACTATTAACTTGTGTTCTAAAAATAAAAATAAAAATAATATTAAAAATCAATCATAAAAATACACTGCTATTTTTTAACGTGTGTGAAGTTAACAATTTCCCCATTGTGATTTGTGAGTGTTCATTCACATCAGGTCTTGTCAATTGTCACTTTTCAGCTAGAAACATTCGCATATTGAATTGGATCTATTTTGACTTTTGAGAGAAAATCCTATGTTTCAATTCTTTGGTTTGGTTTGGTAACTCAATTAGTTTGATTTCATTATCAAATCAAATTCCAACAATTTTTTAATGAAAATTTTAACTACCGGATTCATTTTTTATTTGAGTATGGTTAGTTGGCAAAACGGACTATGTTTTGTCAGATCGATTTAAGTATTCGTTAAAAAATAATGGATTGAGTTATAATTTTGTGTCTCTGTCAATTTGTTCAATCTGCCTAATTTTAAGTCGGTCAAAAAAGGTCGGGTTGGTCCGTCAATCTGTTATACTAGTTATCAAACACTTAAAATATTTATTTTGATTGACTATAATTTTGTAACTTTTGTTAATAATTTTATTTTAGGTAAAATTTCTTGATGGTTTTAAAATTTTATTTGCCATTTTATGCTTTATAAATGTTGATTTGATGTTTTCTAATTGAAATGTAAAAAAACAATCTTTTACTTTATTAAAAAATATCAAAAAAAAATTCTAAAAAATTGGCAAACGACCGTCAAACTATCACCTTGGGGGAGTGAGTTAGATTTTTAAATCCAATTTCAATTGGCGGACTTGTCTGCCCCGTTCTTTTTTGACGGACTTAAAACGAGGCAGGGCAGGTGATCAGTTTTCCCACCCGAACATACTAGTCCTTAGTCCTTGTTTATGACATTGTCATGTTTTATATTGATTTGCAAATTATATTTATTATAAATAATTTAATAAATAAAATAGATAACGCCTAAGTCTCCAACGAGCGAACAACGATACTCCTAAACTGCTAGAATGCGCTACGATAACATCATCCATAAAAATACCAGTTAACCGTATCACGAACTACGTTGCTCTGATTTCTCATATCTGTTGAGAATACGTAGGCACAAGACGAAAATGTCTTGGCGAGCACTCTCCTTTCCTTTCCATCTTTTTCCCGAGAAGAACATGTTACGTCCGTTCTACCACAAATAGGTAACGCCTAAGTCTCCAACAAACGAGCAACAATACACCTAAACTGCTAGAATGCGCACGTTAGCATCGTCTACCAGAACTTCCCAGTCAACCGTAGGCCGAACTACATCTGCTTTGATTCTTTACTTCTTTTAAGTAAAGATACGTAGGCACAAGGGCCACAATCCTTGCCGAGCACATTTCCCTCTATACCCATGGTTCCCCGAACTACGTTGACTATGACTTTCTCATATCAGTTGAGAATACGTAGGCCTAGGACCGCGAAGTCCTACCGAGTCTCTCTTCTCCCCGTTACCTCTTTTTTCCCTGTTTCTAACCCTTCTCTCTCCTAGGAACACTCTTTATAAGCAATATCTTTAAGCAAATACCTTCACACGTTAACAAACAAATGGTTCCCATCGAGTACGATGGATGTGAGGGGTGCTAATACCTTCCCTTTGCATAACCGGCTTCCGAATCCGTTCTTGGTTGCGAGACCATCTTATCCATTTCTTTCTTAAGGTTTTCTCGATATTTTCCTTTCCCCTCATGGGATAAATAAAGTTCAGTGGCGACTCTTCTGTCTTTCTTTTTACCTCCCCGTCGTTGCACTTATCGAGTAGCGATAAGACTAGCACCATTTTCCATATCGTTGGACGACAATATGTGAACATGGTCTATGTTATAGTTGGTTTGAACGCAAATGGGGTCATTTATGTTATGAAGTCTGCGACACTTGGGCTTTTAGTGCTTTTATAGACTCAAAGGAAACATCAAATTCAAACATTATGATAGACCATTTGGTTAAGGGGTAGGCCAGCCTGGATGACGATGGTGTGCGTTAGGAAGTAATGTCGTAGTCACCAATGCTAATTCCAGCTTTTATATCTTATGGTAGCGTGTTTTTGATTCGACCAATGCTTGAGATACAAAGTACATTGGGCTCTGGCAAGAGGTTGTTTCTTAGATTAGGACAACGTTGACTGCTTCAACAAAAATGACCAAGTAAAGGAATAAAGCCTCCCCAGCTACTGGTTTAGATAAAAACGGTGAGGCAAATATGGATGCTTTCAACGACACAAACGCGCGTTCTCATTACGGGTCCAATCGAAGCGTGCATCTTTCTTTAACAACTTGTAAAATAGTAATGCACGGTGAGTCGACCTTGAGATGAATTTATTTAAGGTCGTGAGCATCCTATTTAGTTTCATTATTTATTTCTTCGCGGTTGGTGCTTCCACATTGATGTATACCCCACATTTTCCTGAGTTCACTTATATGTCTCTCTTCGTCAGGTAAAATCCTAAGAATTTTCCAACCCTAACTTTGAAGGTTCACTTCTCTAGGTTGAGCCTCATATTATATTTCCAAACCCATCGGAACACGCTAATAGTTGTCCATTATGTTGCAATTCTTTGTTGGACTTAACTATCATGTCATCCATGTAAACTTATTGTGTTTCGCCTATTTTCTCATTAATGATTTTATTCATCATCTTTTGGTATATCACTATTGATTTCTTAAAGTCAAATGGCATGGCATTGTAATGATAGCTAGCTCACTCCATCGTGAAGAAATTTTTGTCCATGTCTGTCTCAAGAGTGGGTATCTAATAATAGCCAAATATGCATCCATAAACAACAAGTGTTTGTAGCCAATAGACTTGTCCACTAGCTTGCCGATGTTATGGGGTGGATATGAATCCTTAAAGCAAGCTTTATTGAGTTCAGCGTAGTCAACACAGGTTCTCCATTTCCTTCTTGACCGAGACAACATTGGATAACCATTAAATATATCTCACCTTGGAAATAAATCGACATTGAGAACGATGGGTTTTTCTTTTTTCAAGGGATTGTTGTCTCCTTTGTTGAGCTACGTACTAAACAAAAGAATCAATATCTTTTGCTCCTTATATTGATTGTTTTAGGTAAAACAACATGGTCAACATAAGATGTAAAATGTGAAGAGACATCATGTGGGACAAGATGTTCGAGCATGGGTGCAACATGTAACACCCCAATTTTCAGTAATTATTTATTTTATTAAATTAATTGATTAATTGTGTGATTTTGCGCCTATCCGAATTAACTAATTTATGTGATTTATTTAAATTAATTGATTTATTTAAATTAATTAATTTATGTTATTTATTTGAATTAATTTATTTATTAGATTTATATAAATTATATAATTTATTTGAGTTATTTGGATTAATTGATTTATTGAACATATTTAAAATAATTAATTTAATTTGATTATTTAACTTATTTGATATATTATATTTGGTAGAATAATATAGAATTGTTAGGTTAATTTATTTATTATGCCTAATTGAGGATGTGAATAGAAATGGGTTAGTAAGCCCATTATAAATTATTAGGTTTTGAGAAATTGTGAGAGTTTTATAAAACAAGAGAATTTGAATAGAAGAAAAATAGAAAGTTGGAAAGAGGCTAGAAGAAAGGAGTGGAGAAGAAGAGGAGGAAACTCAAGAGAAAGAATTAGAAATCCAAGAAAATCAAGGTAAGAGTGAGTTTTCACTCATTTATTGAGATTATTTGATAATGATTAGTGGGTATAAATATGTTTAGGATAAAATCCCTAAATTTTCATGATTGGGTAATTGTTAGGTTTTGATGTTAATCCTTGATATATGATAATTAATTTGTTGGGAATTAATATATATTGGTGAAATTGAGATAACAACTAGAATACTTAATATCCATTAGAGAAATAATATATTTAATAACATACCATTATAGTAGCAAGCAATACTTGGAGAATTGAATTTAAATGGCAATGTTGTGTAGCATATACTGTAGCGAATACCAGAAGAATAAAATGTGGTTTTTTTTTTTATGTTGTAGTGCAAGGAATTGGTAGGAGGAGATGTGACTTTTGTTATCATGTTCTGTAGTGTAAGAAGACTAGAGGAAAAAACCATAGGAATGAATGTGAGCCTAGTACCAATTCACGACACTGTAGTGAAGAAAACTACAAGAATAATAATATGTGACCCATATAATTCACCAATGCCATGTTGTACCAAAAATAATAAGAATTAAGAAATATGATCATTCTTTTTATATCATGTACTGTAGCAATATATATATAAATTATAAAAAAAGAATTTTATTTAATTATTGAAATTATTTTAATTAATTATTCAAATATTAATTATTTATTTAAATGTTGACTAATTATTGAAATATTAGTAGTTTATTAAAATAGTAATTATTTATTAAATATTAATTTATTATTTATTTAGATATTGACTATTTATTAAATATTGAGTTAATTATTGAGTAACAAAACATGATTTGGTGATGTTCATATTATAGCGGCATTTTGTGTTTATACACTACTACTTACAAAATGTGATACTCTTTGGAAATGGGTGCATACATGGCACATAACTTTAATTATAATTGAAAACAATGAAAAGTAGTATTTATATTTATTGCAATGGATAGCTATTAGGATTTATTAAGAATAATGATTTCTCTTTTGCTTACCCGGTAATGACAGAGAACCAAATACCTCTATTGAGTGATAAAGTGCTACTTGTAGTAAATGATGAACTACATATACTTGTTGTTATCGAAATGAAAGTGAGGTTCCTATTGTAGTACTGTAGCTCGCATTAAAAAAGAAGAGTGATGTCCACATAACCATGTACTGTAACGTGCCAATTATAAAATCTAATAAAAATATAGTGATTTTATAGAATTCTATTGTAGCTTCTTTTTAGTTTACTTATAATTATTTTTATTAATATAAATAATACAAATAATAAATATCTTAATTTAATTTTTGATATTTTATTTTAGTTATTACTTGAATATTTAATTTAACCATCGAGGATAGATTAATTATTCAATATTTAGTCGGTAATAGTAATTGTATTTTGTGGATTGGATTTGGATTGTGTGATAATTGCGTATTATTTGCTATGCGTGATGATGATACTTGAAGTAATGAATATCATGATTTGAAAATATGGTATTGTGTGCAATTGAGTGTTAATTCAAGTGTGATGAATTATTGAAGATATGCATGGATATTAAGATTTGTGTATGGTCTTAATTGCATATGATTGTTGAATTTGCACGCGCATCATTTGTGTCAAGAGGCAATGCTTGCTAGTTCCGTGGGAGCTAGTGACTTGTTCCAAACCTAGAGCGGGGTTTGAAAGCTTAGAGAATGGGCTTTTTGTGTGTTATTGGTCTAGAGAACGGACCCGGTTTAATGTAAAAACCGAAAAATAATAACAAGTGTTGGTACCACATGACATGAGTTGTATTGAGTCTCATTGTGTATATGTTTGTGATATGAGATTATGTGTATCTATGTGAATTGTTGAAATTGACGAAATTGTGGATTGTGTGTATATACTAGTGAATGGTATGGTTACTTGAGTGATACTTTGTTGATGAAACTTTGAAGTGTGAGAATAATTGAATTATGCTTGTACGCCTTAGATTAATTATTATCTTATAATTTCAATAATTATGTGAATTCTCACCCTTCTGTTGGAACGTATACTTCTAGCGCGAGGTAGCCGTTGGAGTAGCTTGATTTATGTCTTTAGTTATTTTGGGTTGAGTCATGCTCTGACTATGTAACACTGGGGAACGTTTCGACTTCATGTTTTGAGAGATACTTTACGTACTCTACTTCATTCTGTTATTGTTATTTTAAATTATATGAAGTATTAGCTTTTAAGCCTAAGTATTGATTATGAATGAGATGAGTATGAGACTTTCATTATGTCTATTATGATTAAAGTAAATTCGCTGCTACATGTTAATGTGAAAGTGTATGAAAAACATGAAGTTATTTAAGTGTTATTGAGCATTGACAGATGTTTGTGTGATGTTTTAAAATTTTATGTGACACCCTTTTGTAAAATGCATGATAATTACTCTGATTTATTTATATTTATTTCGCGGGGTTTAGAAGGGTGTTACACAACATATGGCCTCAATCGGTAAGCCATGTTACATGAGTAAATGTGTGTGTGTGTGTGTGTGTGCTCGTGCGTGTGTGAGTGTGTGTTTGACTGGTTCCAAGGAGATTTGTCATTTATGAATTATATCTTTTAGGGTGTGTTTGGTTCGGGGTAGATGGAGGGGAGGGGAGGGGAGGGGAGGGGAAATTTTTAATTAAATATGTTTGGTTCAAATTTTAGGAGGGGAGGGGAGGGGAGGGGAGGGGAGCAAAATCCCTCCAAAACACACTTTTTGGTTCCCTCCGAATTGGGGGGATTTGGAGGGGAGGGGAGGGAATATTAGTTTTGATATTTAAAAATTATTATATTTACTAAAATATCCTCGGTTTAATTTTATTATTTCAAAACTATTTGTTATCTTTTATGTTACTGTTTTTTCTCGATTGTTTTCATCAATTTATTATAATTGTTCTTCACCTTCAAATTATTTTATAATTTTTATAATTAATATAAATCATAATCATTGTCTTTTTTTTTATAAAAAAAATTATGTTTCGTTATATTCGTTTTTTTCTTTTAATTTTGTTATGTACTCTATCATATTTTCTTTTATATCAAATTGTAAAGCATATCATTTTATTTATTTTTGTTTATTCATTTTATTAAATATTTTGAACCATTAATATTTAGTAATAAGTTATTTTATATATTTGTTTTGTTATATGATTCATCAAAATTTAAACGATGTTATTGACATATAGTTTAATTTATGTTGGAAAGTTATAAGTCAAATCGATTGTACTCAATTTTTTAACTTTAGTGACAAATAAATATTTTTTTAATCACTCAATATTAGAAATTTTATTACCAACAAAAATACGCACGAATTTTTCACATTTTAATATCATATGACTTATATAAGATCATAAGGATAAAAATGTAAATTATTAATAAAACCCCTCCCCTCCCCTTCTGAACCAAACACATTTTTAATTAAAATTCCTCCCCTCCCCTCCCCTCCTCTCTTTTGAACCAAACACTTATTTGATTAAAAAATTCCTTCACCTCCCCTCCCCTCCCCTCCCCTCCCCTTCATTAAAATCCCTCCCCTCCCCTCCCCCTCATTTGAACCAAACAGACCCTTAGTAATATGTTTTTTTAAGAAAGATCGACTAAAAAGATTGTCCAAGACCAAATCAAATTAAATGAGATCAAATCTCTGGGTGGACTTTAATGTATATCAATCAAATCTGCATTAAAACAAACCTGTTTAGTTTCAATTCAGATGCTCTGGCCCAACATATATTTTGTTATATAAGAAGACTCATTCCCAACAAGAGTTTTCGCACAAGAATTGAAGATCTAGTGTATTAGGGTTTGATATTTGAGTCTTTGTACATGTTGTTATTTGTGCACTTCTATAGCGCCTAAGTTCCATATCAAAAGCATAAAGGTTGTTTTGTTAGCTAAGTTGTAAATCAACAATCTTTAAACGTCTTTTATGTATTGATCGTCAGGGTTAGTGATTAAGAGAAAATGAGAAAGGTTCTCATATTTAGGGGGAGTCCTAAATAGAAAGTCATGAGTAGTATTAGGTATTAATTGCACTAACACTATTGACAACGAATTTCTTTCTTAGGTTGGAAGCCCCCTAGACATATGTGATGTTGCACCAAACAAGGTTAACAATCTTTTGTGTTCTTTTTTGCTTTATGATTTATTTCCCATTAACTATTAATATATTATAAGCAAGTTATACATATTTTCGACATTATGTTTAACATTTGTCCTGCGTACAAACCAGAATTCTAATATTCAATTGATGACAAGCCACACTAAGGTCGATGTCGGGCATCACATTTGAATTAAATGAGAAGAGATCAAAATTAACTTTAAAGCATTCAATGGGCCATTTATTCACTAAGGCCACCAAATCAACTCCTATATAGAGTGGCCTTGCTAGATTCTCTAAAGATTTATCACCTTGAAGCTTTCATATGTCTCATGGTCTTTGCTTTGGGCTCTAGTGGCGAATTGAGCTCGTCCCTCAGTATGGCCTCATCTTTCACGTACGTCGAGGTCAACCGCGTTAATGGCGAAGGTAGGCGTCTTTTTCGCTTTCTTTTTGGGAGTAAGGGTGGTTTCTCGAGGATTCTTTAGTATCATGTCTTTAATCGGACAAACTATGTGTAAACATGTTGGAATGACAATTGATTCACGAAAGTTGTTGTGGTACTTTATTTTTCGGTGGAATGTAGAATCCACTGGGTCTAGCATAGCGAGGAAAAAACTTCCTAAAATGCAAGTGTAGACACTTTCGTAAAGGATCACTAAGAAACACACATCGACGATCCTCTTGTTATTCCCTCCATCAAAAGAACCTAATAATTCTATGGATCAATAGAGGAGAGTGGTAGAATCCTTGAATGCCTAAAGACTTCGTATGGTGTTAAGTCATTATTGCGTAGCCTCAATCTCATAAAGACACATGTGTCCATGGCGTTGCAAGAGCTTCTATCATCAATAAGAATCCCTGAGATTGGATGGTTAGCTATTACAGCAGCTACAACCACTAATAGCGTTGCATTAAGAATCCAGTCGACCCTTTCATTGTCTCCAAACCTTAGAATAAGCATATCTTATTGATGGTTAAAGTGGTAGTGCATATCTTATTGATGGTTAAAGTGGTAGTTAGTGGCAGTGAATGATAATTAGATTGGTGATCCACAATGGTTAAAATGAGAATCAACAATGGTCAACGTGGATTGGTGGTTGACTGTGGTGATAACTAGAGTCAAGTCGTGGTTGGGGATGGATCAAAGTGGTGGTTGAATTGGAGATTATAAATGGATAAAGTGGCGATTGGAGGTGATTGAAGGTGGTGGTCAGAAGTAGTCGAACTGGTTGTCGGTGATCATAGTGATAATCAGAATGGTGGTCATAATAATAGTAGAAGTACTGATTTTCGATCATTGAGTAGTTTCTTAACTATAAAAATTGAAAGAAAAAAAAAATGCAGAACATGTTTTTCTCCGTCCTGCTTAATTATGCAGAAAATGGTTTTGAAAGTTAAGGGTAAGTAATGAAAATGGGCAACACAACCCTAGTGTAGTGATGCATCCCTATAAAATAACACATCTTTCTACTCAGTCAATGCCATCACTAATGCAAATCAACTTCTACAAATTGAACCGTTTGTGGTTTTTAACTTTCACAGACTCTCCTCTCTTCTCTTTCGCAACCTTTGCTGCAGTGCGACTTCGGCACGCTTGGTGCCGACTCCAGCACAACCTTCTCTCCCATGTTGTCCGCATAACCATATTTCTTCTTCGAACGAAAAAAAATGCAAGTAGAGTTTCATCACCATGGTTATATGTAGTTTATAGAGTAAAGGGACAAGAATTAACAATCTCATTAACTTGGGAACATAGATTCATTGACTACAATAAAACTAAATACTACAATAACAAAGCAATGGCCACTATATCTTATAAACCTGTTTTGTAATGAAAAAAATCATATCTGAAACCTACAATTAAAAAGAATATCAATCCATAAACTAACTGAAACCTTCAAATTGATAACAAAAACAAGCCTCAACTCTCAAATTAAGCTATTCTTTCCTTTTGATTTGCATACTGTGATGTCCAGCATATTGAATCATCAAGTTAAAATGCAGCAAAATTTGTGAACCAACCAATTCTGTTCTACATAAAACCAACTTGCTGATAAAATTATAATATGATTATATGAGATACTAACATAACAGTAAATACATTGAGGCCTTGTAGTCTTACTCAGAAATCTATCTATTTGCGTCCGACAAAGATTCGACAGAGCTTTTACCACCAATTAAGTGATGAAGAAGCACGCCTGCTGCTACACTAACATTTAAGCTTTCCACAGCTAAAAATGAAAGAAATTCCTTACCAGCACTCTCGCTAGTTAAACCGGTAGTTTCACCTTCTAGTTCACTAGTACTCGAGTCTTGAGGAATATTACCAGCAATTTTAACCAACTGAGTACATGATCTCTCCACCAAAGGCCTCAAACCAGTGCCCTCACTTCCCAAAACAAGAATAGTCGGGGGACCAGGTTCGATCTCGTTCAATGAAATTGCTTTAGAGGAGACAGATCCTCCAAGAACACGCCAACCGTTCTCGGCCGAAGACACTAAGAACTGCATCATGTTCTTGCAATATCTAAGTTCCATTAACTCAAGTGATCCCGCACTTGCTTTGCTCACAACACCGCTCAATGGAGCTGAATTCTTTGCACATAAAACTATCCCGGTAGCTCCAAAAAAATACGAAGACCTGATAATTGCCCCCAAATTTTGAGGATCAGTAACCTCGTCCAATGCTACCCAAAGAGAACCCTTGCCTTCCTCAAGAGAAAAAGGTTCCAATTCTTGTATTTTCACCATCTCAAGTGGCGAAGCGTCTAATACCAAACCTTGATGAGGTCGGTTGTCCGCCACCATATTCAGATCATGCTTTGATGTTTCTTTTATACTTAAATTGAGCTTTTCAGCAATCTTAAGAACCCTCTCAAACCCTTTCTTGTCTTTCTTTTTCCTATTGTTGCTACTCAAATCCAACCCTTGTTGCACATACAATGCATAGAATTCCCTTCTTCCAGCTGACAAAGCAGCCAAAACTGGACCAACCCCATAGATTCCTTCACCAACAACCTTAGGCACAGTGGATTCAGTAGCCTCTCTCCATGTCTTTCTACCCCAATTCTCATTACTATCCCATCTTCGATATTCAGGTCTTTCCGATCCACCTTGGAACCTATTCCTTATGTTATCCCACCTTGGATCATCAACACCCTCCTCCTCCACCTCCCCGTCCTCCATTTCGTTACCAATTCTTTCTTCAACATTATCGTCCATTCTTTTTTCAACATTATCATCAAATTTACCATATCTTTTAGGTAGCGTGTTGCTAGCACTCCTCTTATCATCAAATCTACCATATCTACTAGAGGGTGTGTTGTTAGCACTCCTCTTACCATCAAATTTGCCATACCTACTAGAGGGCTTGTTGCTAGCAATCCTCTTATCATCAAATCTATCATATCTGCTACCACCATCACTTCTACGCTCTCTCGCCTTCTCAACAAACCCATTCCTCTTTTCCTTACCTGAATCACCACCTTTCACCGGAAAAGTTGATTCTCCCAAGCTCTGCTTAAATTCTGGAACTGTTGTTTTCTCTAACCTATCAACTGATTGTTCCCAAGAGGACTTAACACTCACATTCTTCACTGAATCCTCTTGAACAGAACCTCTAACATTGATTCTTTTTGCTTTCTCCACCACTCTACTTTCCTTAACTCCATCCATTTCTAGCCAAGGAAGTTGCTTTTCAGCACTTCTCGCGCCACAGTACCTTCTAGCAATCTGTAACATCAACCCATATGGATTTAACGGTTTTCCCATTTCTAAGGTTCGAAATTTACATCTGGGGTTTGTAAAGATGGATTTTTTATAGGAAGAAAAATGGATGTTTGCAGTGGGGAGTGAATAGAAGCACCTGGGTTGCGATGATATTTTAGATGCAAGAGGAAATGCTGGGACTTTGGAGATATTGGTATACATTGAAATAGCAGAAGAAGTGAAGAATTATGAAGTGTATGAAATAGAAAACCAGAGAGGAATATCAAATATTGATGGAGTGGATTAAGGAGGAACAAACCATGAAAAAATGTTATCCAATTAGGGTTTCATTCATGTGAAATTAGGGCATTGTGCAGACTCCATAGACAGATAGGAGTAGTTATCGATTTCAGATGGGACTAACCTAAACGACATCGTTTCATAGTAATAAATTTTGATTTATTTAGACAACTATGCAAAAGTATTACTTTTGAAATGAGGTTAACTACAAAATAAAAGTTAAACTCTTTTTAATCCACGATGTAAAATCTTTTTCACTTTAATTAATGTATTTCAATTTTTTTTAATTATAAATATATTTAATTAAATTTAGGGGTATTGACAAATAAATATAAAAGATTAAAATTAATAGTGATGGACTGACAATTGTTAAAAATAATTATACTATCATCTAATAAAAATATACCATTTTACTATATTTATCATATAAATCGTTTAAAACTTTTAATATAATTTGACAGAATACATTATCATTATTAACTGATAGTGTAAAATTAATTTACACAGTCAGTTAAATATATTTCAATTTTATAATTTATTTATTTATTTGATAAAGTCTGATTCTATAAATTTTGGTGCTCACAGAAACACAATATCAGATTTTGTAATTGAGGTTTTTATGACTTTTGGAATATTTGTGTCACTTTGTTTCAAACTCATATTTTGTTTAAGAGTTAGATGTACAAAATTATGATTAGGCATCTTAACATAATCCGTATTGGTAGGTATCCATGTGTATCTATTTTAAATTTGATGGAGAAAATTTATTTTAATTGAGTTTGATTCTTAGTTTGGGTTTTTTTCGATTACAAAACACGGAGATGACTTGAATAATAGAAGCATTAGTATTATCCCTGAACCCATCCCATATATTTTATCATTATTTTATTATTTATTTTTAATAATTTAAAATATTAAATATGTGGTTAATGTTTTAATATTCTGATATGTATTGATTATTTAAAATATTTGAAATATATGAATGAGATTTTTTAAGATTGTTTTATTTTATTATTTATAATATAATTTGATTTTGAAAAAATAAATATTTTTATTAAAAAACTAATTTCACTAAATGGATAATGGCAGAGCAGGGATACCTGAACCCAGCCTACCCGTTTGGACGGGTTTGGAACGGGAAACGAGGATTACTTAAAAATATGAGTATGGGTTTAAAGAAGGTAAAAACTCTCACCGACTTGCTTCGTTGCCACACCTAATTATAATTTTAAGTCTCTTAAATATATAATATCTTTGTAAAAAATTAAATTTAAATTTAAGTTCAATTGCACAAAAATTAGACTATGATTAATAAAAATTAAATAAAATAATAAACCGGATAAGTACGGAGTTTACAACGTACAAGTTTATTCTATATTAGTTTGTTTTGGATAAAGATGCACATATGACAGTTGTGACCCTAAGGACATCTCTCTATTTTTATATACTTCTTTCAATAATAAAAATATATTTTATATTTATATTTGCTCTGTATCTTTTTATGTGTTTTATTTTGGAGATGACTAGTTGTCAAGATGAGTAAATGTTTATATATATATATATATATATATATATATATATATATATATATATATATATATATATATATATATATATATATATATATATATATATATATATATATATATATATATATATATATATATATATATATATATATATATATATATATATATATGAAAAATACCATTTTTCGTCCCTTAAAACTACCTCGAGGTCCAGTTTGGTCCCTTAACTTTAAAACGTGACAAGTTGGTCCTTTAACTTTTAAAATGGTGTCACGTTTGTCCTTTCGTCTGTTGTTGTTAGTCAAAGCTAGTAAAATGGTGTCATGTTTGTTCAAGCGACTTTTTTGTTATTGACGTGAATATAACATGTAATATAACAATCCAAGTGTATTGTATCCTTCATTAATCCAGACACTTATACGATGAAGCCCTAAAATTGATGATGTGATGGCGAATTGAAGGGAAAAATTTCATTGAAGACGTGACGGGTTGAAGGCACATAGGGTTGTTTCATCAAAAGTGTGACAGATTGAAGACGATTGAAGACGCGTTTATCAAAAGGTTAGTAAATTTCAATATGTTTTAGGGTTTACAAATGTGTTAGGGTAATATGTGGTTCTGTTCAGTTTTAGGGTTTATTTTACTGTTTTAGTGTAAACTCTAATTACTTATGTAATATGAATAGGTATAATGGATGAATACATAAATCTCATAATTAATCATAGTGGTAAATTCATTGATGAAGGACTTAGTGTATATGAAGATGGACTGGTAGATGATTTGAGAGTAAATATCGACAAATAGAGTTATTTTGAACTAGTTGGTATATTGAAAGACTTGGGTTATAGGGAGTTTGAGACAATATATTAAAAGGACCCTCAATTTGGGATGAATGCACTTGTTATAGGGAGTTTGAGACAATATACATGATGAAGTTGTTGGAGTTAAACAAGCCACTGTTGCGTTGAAGGAAGGTAATGTCGGAGTTGAAAAAGTTAATCCTGCAGTGGAGGAATGTAATGTTGGAGTTGAGGAAGTTAATGTTAGAGCGGAACAAGCAATTGCTAGAGTTGAACAAGTTAAAGTTGGTGTAATGAATGATGACTTAAGTTCCTATGATAGTGATGATGAAAACTACAATTATGATAGTGCTCTTGAAGTGGCTTTTGAGGATGAGTCTGATGGGTATGATAAAATCGAGGAAGCTGAACTTTCTAACCTAATTGGATATGAAAGTGAGGGTAATGGAAAAGCCAAAAAACCTAGAGAAAAGTCTGTAGAAGATAAAGGGAGTGATAATGACAATGAGGACATGCAAAGTGGATGTGATAATGATGATAGTAGTGGAGTTCTAAGAAAAAAGCACCCAATTTTTAGGCAGCCAAAAGACATGTCAGATTACAAGCGGGAGGTGGGAATATTTTTTAGTTTAAATGGTAATTTTAAGGAAGCAATAACATCCTATATGTCACAGTGAGAATTGGATATCAAGCTATTGATTAGCTTGAATCGCAAATCATTATTCACCACTAATCGTCAATTTGTCCAAGAGAAGGGAAAAAGATCGAATAACCCAAAATATGCAATGCAAAACTTGAGAATCTAAGGTTCAGGGGTTGGTTATACCTAAGGAAGGTGTTAGCATCCTAAGCATCTGCAGTACTCTACAGGAACCTCTTGTTAAATATGTTATTTGTTATCTGTTTGCTAAGGAAAAGACCTAGGGGTTTATTTCTAAGTATGCTCGTCAAGACATCGCATCTTGTGCCTACGTATCCTGACGGAAATGGAATCAGAGCATTCATAGTTCCCTTGAAAGGGTGGATAAAGTTTGATTGGTGTGTTTTAGGAGAAGAGATAAGTTGTCATCTTAAGGAGAATAATCGACTTAAACCACCACAAACATGTGGAAGACGTTTTTTGCTTCGCATTGAGAGAAGAGCTTCGACTCAAATATAGAATCAACCAGTATATATGCCACATACCTCTCTCAAGCGGAAAAAAATCTACATCTTTCTCGGCTATGTTATGGGGTAAGAGAATCATATCTCGACTACAAAGATGACTAGTGTCTAATTCTCTTGTGGGAGAATGGGATCTTAATTTATAAGTTATATAGAGTTGAAATCCTAAGGGAATATATCCTGAGGATAAAGTATGTATACCTTAGGCTGATCCACCTGAAGGGAACTAGGGATCAAGCAAAGGGGTAAAATGATGCAGATGAAAATGCAATATGTATGACTATGAATTTAAATACAAGTTCTTCCCTTGGATACATACATATGAAGATAGAAGCAAATAAGTATTAAAGTTAAAATCATGTGGTCCTACAGTTAGGTTGAAGGGAAGCTACCCTAAAAGTTGTCATACTTAGATCAGAGCCTAAGACTGAGTTTGAGGAAAACCCTGGATAATGTTATCATGCTTGGGTGAAAGCCTAAAGTATAATCTTAATCCAAATTAATCAAAGATTAGGTTGAATCAAGATAATCCTAGGGGAGCATGGATATCACACAGTTAAGCAGTTAATTGCATCATGTATCAAGAACACTCATCAAGCACCAATATAAAATCATGATAGAAACCAACAAATATGTATAAAGAAGCTTGTAAGAAATTGATTGCATCTTCACAATTCATAAACTTAAACCAAAGATTAATCGCAAATTAAATACGGGCTTAATCACGCCTTTTAACTAAATACAGACTCAATCACCATTAGCCACAAATCTTAATCAAGGATGATTCATGAATTTATATTGAAAATTTATCACACATCATGATTAAAAAAATTAATCATAAATCTAAATTAAAAACTAAACATGCATTGTGATCAAAAAATAATCGCACATTATAATCAATAATTAATCATAAATTTAAATTAAGGAACAATCCTGAATTTAAATCAACAATAAATTTAGCATCGAAATTAACATTAAACACAAAAATTCGAACTAACCTTTCCTCACCAATTTAATTTACCATTAACATCTAATGTTGAAAATAGTTTATACTAAAGTTTAATCAACAACAAAATCTAAAAGCAATCAAGATTAAGTTGAATTAATGAAGATAAAAGAAAGAAAAAAAACAAAAAAAAAACAAAGGGTGTAAACAGGAAGGCATTTAGTCCCGTGGTTACGATTATGGTAGTTTTAATATGGAGCAGCAGCATGGCAGCGACAAGGCTATTGTATCCTTGTGTTGTTTTTTTTTTAACTTGTGTTTTAATCTTGCAGACAAGACTTTGATTTCTATATGCTGTGTAACTTTGTTAATGTATTTGCAAATCAAAGATCATTAGAATCTGGTATAATCCTTATGTAATTTCGTCTTAAATGAATTTGATGTTTGAATGGAATTACAAATCGTGTCAAAAGTAGTTTGGTTATAAGAAAAAACTAACTAAAGCCCAACCTTGAATGCTTATAACCAATGATCCCACTCCTATGTCAAAGGATGCTTATCTAATTTGAAACCACTTTGTTATAACTTAAGATAACTTTGAATCAACCAAAATATTAACCTAGAGTATATTGTTCGCGAGTCAAACAAATGTTCACCATAAATTTTGATCTTGTGGAATCCTACTTTCGTATAACTTGAGTCTTTAATTTCAAAAATATGTGACAACTTGAATTATATGAATTTAGATTTGTGAGCTTGAATTGGTGAATTTGTCAATGGTGAAGTAAGATTGAACTTCAAGCATATTGCTCATAGACTATTAATAATAAAATCGAAACTTTTATTTAAAAAACCACGGGGAAGCAAAAAAATGATCAAACTCCATGAGCTTGGCTTTGATCCTTGAAACCATTTTGTACAAATTTAATTATTCTGAGTTTCAATCCAACTTGCAAACTTTGAATTTCAAAAGGCCTGATAACTTGGTTTCCTATAAAAGTCTTTTAGCCATGCATCCCCTTTGAATTTCTTTATAAACCCCACTTGAAAGATTTTGAGAAAAATATGGAGAAAATATGGGAACCTCAAGTTTGGATGTTCTCAATCTTGGAACCTTGTTATGAATTTGGATAAAACTCCGCCTCTTTTTTATACTAAAAAATCACCTTTGAAATGGGATAAACTCTATAACTGGGATGGTGGATTTTCATGGTGAAATTCAAATCATATTTCTTGTATAAAAACTCATGAATCACTTCAAGATATATTGATTTCAAGCTAATAATCCAAAATATTTACACTGAAACTTCAGAGAAATTATGAGGAAAATGACCAGTAGAAAACCCCAGGATCCTTGAATCAAAATGGTTATACCTTGAAATGCTTGACTGTGAGAATTATTGTCATCTATACTTGAAATCAACGTACCTGCACACACTTGTTAGTCATGATAAACACACACATAAAATCTTATGTTATGAAGATGTTATGCAAGATGATGCACAAAGGGGTGAGATCTTAGGGTTAAAAATTAGGGTGCGACAGATGCCCCTATTTAAGTTTCTTCTATCCGGAGATGTGAGGATTGAATTCTTCGCCTCGACGTGATAGGAGAGACTTAAATACAAACATATAAATTTTGTTGCCCTAAGATGCCACAAGATGCACATGATATAACATGAAATGATTCATTTAGAAAGGGTAAATAAACCTCCCCACGCTTCAAGATTGTATGCCACGAACGGGTCTCAGTTTCTTCTTTAATCAAGTCTTCCACTTGAAAAGGGTAAAATGAACCTCCCCACGCTTCAGGGTTGTATGCCATGAACGAGTCTCAGTTTCTTCTTTAATCAAGTATTCCACTTGAAAAGGGTAAAATAAACCTCCTTACGTTTTAAGGTTGTATGTCGTGAACGAGTCTCAGTTTCTTCCTGGAATGACGAATACTTATGGGAAAGTATCTTCACAAGGAATTGGAGTTCCAGTGGAGGTCTACGACTTCAGAGGGAATCCATAACTTACTGAAGATTAGGAAATATTAACGGGGATCTTCAAAAGAGATGCAAGCCGATTGATTTGTAAATCATGTTTCCTAAAATAAAGAGAAAGATCAATTATAAGAATCTTCACCAAACTTCTCGGAGAGATGCCATTTGATGGAATTAACTTTGTATAATGGACCCACTGGGGAGAACATCACTGAGGAGCAGTATAGATGTAGTTTGAAAGTTGTATTGAAGCAAATAAAGTTCTTGTAACGAGAATTCTCAAATAAAGCAAAACACTTGTAGAGTCTTCAACAAAATTCTCTGACGGATTTCCGAAGAGATGCCATTTGATGAAGGGCGAGTTGATAATCTTAATAATTTCTGGGGATAGGTAAACTGTCTTAAAAAGAGACTGCCGTTTTCCATCCAAATAGAAAACCCGAGAACAAAACAAATTGCTCAAATAAAGAGGCTGCCACTTGTTGTCCTGGTATGAATTGCTGAGAAAAATATTGTAACAACACTGCTGGAGAAAATTTTGTCTTCAATGGTGATCTTCAAATAGATTCTTCCCGGGGAGACAAAGGGCAAAATAAATACGCGCTCAATCCAGGTTTAACAGCCTAGAGAGATTCAAAATTTGTGATTATTAGGGACCAAATTTCAATTTAGAAAGTAACTGAAGAGAAACAGTCAAACAAGACTCTACCCAATGAGGAATGAACTAAACTGGGGTTTATCTTATCCAGAAATGGAAAAGAAATCCAAAGTAACCATCTTCCACGTGGATCGAACTCAGTAAGAAATTTAGAAATGTTGTGTTTTTTCTGCCTATGGATGATGAATCTACTTGGAAAGAGGAGACAAACTCAGTCACTTGGGAATAAACACCGCCAAAGTGAAAGAATAAACAGACAACACAAGATGAAAAATGCACAAATGTTATGTATCTATATGAATGTATGTTATACTTATACTTATGCTGATAAAACAAACGAAAAAAAGAGATAATCTGGAGATGAAATAAACATCTTGACAAGGATACTCGGCCAAACTTCAAAGACGAAAGCATCACTAGAGATGAATGGAGAGCCACATCTGGGACCATAGTTCTGCTTTGAGGCTTCAAACTTCTTTAGGGAAAATAAAGATAGAGTACTCCATTTGGGGATATAACATCCTGGATTCCCTTAGAGGATTGTTAAGATGAACCTGGTTGCTCCGTTGGAGATGAGAATGATCCGCTGGGAAAGGACCAAACTCATGATTGAAGATATTTCATGGATAAAATAAATATTTGCTTCACTGGAGAGACTCTTACTAGAGTTGTAAATGGAGATACTTGAACTGAGGTCTCACAGGGGATAAAATAAATATCCACTTCATTGGGAAGCTCAGATCAAAGTCGTAGCTGCAGATGTCAAAGTTAAAACTTCATGGGGATGAAATAAATATCCATTTCACTGAGGAAGATTAAGATTGTAAGAAATCCACTGAGGAGTGAGGTGACATCCACTTCACTAGGAAGGTTAAAACCGAGGAAATTCATTGGGAGTTCTTAGGTCATTAGGTGGGGAATTTTTGTACCAAACACATTATGACTGCTTTAAATAGAGGTTCACCGGTGGAATAGTCACGACTACCTGAAGTAGATACTTACCAGGGAATCCTCACAGAACCTCTTTGGAGTCTGAGTAAAATAAAGTTATGAAGATAGTATAATCCTGCACTTTAAAGTTTACCCTTCCTTGGAAGAAACTATGACTGTCCTTTTAGTGTTCATATATCAAAGTAACACATACCCAAAATTTTAGAAAAAGGATTTAAAACTGCTATAAAAAATAAAAAACATTTTACGAAGATAGAAATAAGTATAAAGATTATCAACGAATAAGAAGTTCAACTTCATTTACTAAATGGTAGTCAGCAAAAGGCATGACACCATATATCATTACAAATTTGGAAAATGGTAATAATTATAAGCAATTACATCAAAGAATAATAACTGTTATCTTCATAAACAACTTTGAATTTCCTATGTTTTAGGCTTCTGAAGCTCTGAATGATGAGTCTTGGATAGGAGTTTTATCTCGCTTAAGATGATTAACATCTTATTCTCTAATATGTTTGAATAATGTTTGAAATGAGTTGAATTGTTTATTCTAAGTTGTAAAGATAAAGGTCCTTCCTATGGGGTAGGATCTAACTTAGAAGATCGACTTGAATGAGATCAAGGATCATAGGGGAATATGATGCAATTGAGATGCATACGTACACGTGCTTAAGTTATGGCAGATTCTTCCTTTGGACATTATGCAATGCAATAATATAACTTGCGGAAAGTAAAGACAGTAAAGTAAATCCATACATAAACGCATGAAAGCGCTAAAGTGTGTGAATGGTGTATATGTGAGTGGAAGTGAATACGTGCACGATGGATGATTGATTTTAAGCGACGTTGGTTAATTTTAATTGGGATTGATTTATGAGAAAATGGTTGGATTGGTTTTAAGAGGATTGATTCTAGGCGAGATTTAGTTTTAGTAAAATTTGAATTAATTAAGTTCTTCTAGATAGAAATGATCTTAAATAAATAAACTACTTATTAAATAAAAAGGTTATTGGTTATCAAAAGGAAGTTTTATTATTTTATTAATGAGATTTTTATTAAATAAAAGGTTATTATTGTTAACAAGTGAATATGCCTTTAAAATTATGAAAATGGTTTTCTCATTATAAAAAATAGTTTTTTTTTCTTAACAAATAAAATACTTCAATTTATAAAGAAAAAAGGTCTTTATTTGTTTAGAAATATGAACAAAATAATAATACATTTTAGTTAATAGAATAGTTATTAAATTGAAGAAATTATAATATGTGGTAAAGCAAATAAATTGGGTTTATTAAATAAATTAGAAAAAGATTGATTAATTAAAAGGTTATAGTGTGTTTAAAGTAAAAAGCTGATTAATGATTATATTAAAAAGTAGATTAACGATCAATTAAGAAAAAAAGAGGGTCAGATCGATCGTGTGTGTATGGTCCGCGTGGCTTACGGTGGGTGCGCAGTGTGGATCGTTAGATCAAATCGGGGGGAGATTTGAATGTCGTGAGTGGTGGGTGCATCGTGGTTATGGTGGACATACACACATCAGATTACAGCCAATAAACAAAACTGAAACGGGAACCCTAGCCCCCCCTGATTTCCCCTTTCTTCTCCCTCTCCATCGCGATTTGTTTTATCTTCCTCCTTCCTTTCGTTTCTCCGATCTTCTCCTCATCTGATCCACCCATGTCTTCGCCTTTCTTCTTCTGCAAAATAAACAGAGAAAACATAACGAGGGCAAACAAAAACAAGAACACAACAACGCCCTCACAATCCCCAAATCATAGAACCTTAAATCCTAGAATGAAAACAGAAATCAAATGGTAAAATCAACAAGGGAGTGGTCGCGAACGACGTTCTGAACCGAGAGTAGAACCCACCTGTAGCGGCTATTCAACGGAGACGGGGCGGCCAAGGTCAACAGAGGTTCCGGAAGGTGGTCTTTCGTCAGATAAGTCTCGTTCTCTCTTGTTTCTTTGAGTGCATGAATGATATGTGCTTTTGTGATTTTGTATCTCTTTTTCTTAGGATTCTCAAAGCTGCGAATTCACCTCCTTTTTATAGGCCTCGAATGAAATCTCTTGTTTAAAACTCTGATTAAATATCTTGAATGCTATATTAGAACCTTCTATTTTGGTTTTAGAAAAAATTTGAAAACCTTCCTTTTCTGTCTGATTACGTTAATGTCTGTTGATGAGAATCCCCCTCCATGTGATTCTGCAGTAATTACGTTTGAAATGCCCTGATTGCTTGGATACGTTGTTTTGAGACAAAAAATCTGCTAGCTGCCTTGAATTAAATCGCTTTCCAAACAAGTATCCTCTAGTTGGTTTCTAACTTTGTGAATTATGGTTTGGCAGGGGCAAACAACAATTCAATTTGGGCCAAGGGAATCTGATAGCCTAGAGTAATTACGGCGTAACGGAATTGGTGAGCCCAAAGCCTCAGTGTGTTGGGAGCAACCTTGAACTTTGAAACACGCATGTGCTTCTTGATTGGATTTGATAAACTCCTTTACGTAAATTCATTGGCTCATCATCTTTGTTTCTTTGGTGCTAGGATGATGAAGGGGTTACTGTGCAGATAAGAGATACACGTTCATGACCACTGTGAGAAAACTGAAGCACTCTAGTCAACTTGGAGTCCCCATATGGTATGTGACTAGCTTTAGCTTCGGTCAATTTCGAAATAACAGTTCCAAGAATTGAAAGACTTTTGTTGAGTTTGATCCTTCTCTTTGTAGTAGCTCAAACTGTTCAGGACTTGGTGCACAAAGCTCTGTACTGATAAAGATAGTCAGCAGCGCCAGAGTAATTTCCACATTCAAACGAAACCTTGTCATATTGGTATAATGCCTCTATTTGTGCAGGACCGATCTGGTGTTTAAGCATCTGAAGATTATAGTGTTTATCAGCTTTCAATTCATGAGCGGCAACAGCATTTTAAAGGAAAGCAACAAGAGGAGCAGCAACGTCTTCGAGAGACTTGAGTCAAGCAACAACGTCGGCCCTGCGTTCAACCATATTCTGAGGCGCATCTTCAGTTTGGTAGAGTGTTCTGTGAATGTCCACGGCGTAATCAGCCATGTTTGTGTTGTTAACTGAGTTCCTTTTTTTCTTTTGCTAACACTTAGTTTAGGCCCAATGTCACAAGTTTGTAACTATCATATGAAGAAGGTAATGAACTGGTTGTTGGATGAATTAAACATGGCCCTGTTTGAATTTGCAACGGTGCTGTCTGAAACCGCTCTTGAGTTGAGTCGTTCAAATTATGTTTGCTTATATTAAGGTAGTGACTGTCCTTAAAGTAATGCGTTGAATTGCTGTTTGCATTTTGATAACAAACATGTTGCTGTTTGATGCCTATTCCACTGATACACTTAATTTCCTTGCAGGCTTATTTGGGTGACCTGACGTGATCTCTGGAAGTTTGAAGGCGGCAGAATCGGACATCGGTAGAGTTGGAACGACGGCTTCTATTATCACCATGTTCTCCTTCTGAAGTTAAGTGGTTGTTTTCATGAGTATCATTATTTGCCTGGGGTAATGGATATGTAGAAACTGCTGTGCTAGGGAGCTGCTTCGAAAACGGAAACAAATGTATGTCGTTGCCTTACTGTGGTACTAGTTGTTGAAATCTGAGGTGATAAGTCCGCAGTTGCTAAAGGTTCAAACAAACATTGCTTACAAAACACGGAGTGTTGAATGCCAAGTGGTGATGATTCTTGCATTGTTTTCAATTTACTGCTTGAAACTATGATTGTGTTAACTGCTGTCCTGGTTTGTTATGCCTTTCTCCTGGTTCGTAGGTATCGTAGGAGTTGCGGGCAAGATGAATTCCCAAGATCAGCTTGCTGTATCAAGTTTTAAGGGCTTGGCTTGCTGCTGTTAATTTTTTATCGGGTGAGTTTGTTTCTCCATGTACTTATGTTGATGTTCTTGAAAAAACTGATGAAAGCTACTTGCTTGCTTGTAACTAAAACCATGGGAATCCTAGAAGTTGTTAAGGGTTACATTCTGATATAACTCACGGTTTTCATTATCTTCAATGGGGTATTCTCTATGAATGTCCGATTTGTATTTACGGTTATCTGACTCTCTTTCCCCCTCTCTTTCTGAACATATGTGGAGCAAACACTAGTGGTTGCGGTCCAACTTTCAAAGGGAGCCAACTCTGAGGTTTCCACCTAGTTTCGAGCCGTCAACAACAGGGAAAATCGACATCAGCTGGTAATGAGGTGAAAAAACAAGGCTGTCACGGGATATGAATTCAATTCCTTATGTCGTAGATTAATACTTCTTTTGTTGCAGCGATGGTCTTCACCTTCTCAAATCAACCCCTTCGAAACATTGTTTTGGTGATGACAGCTATAGGCAATAATGAATTGGGCCGACAATTGGTATGCCATTGCGATGATACCTTTGAGATATTATTATGTGGTCACGATGTTTTAACCTTACGTTTCGAACTTTGCAGCTTAGATGACATTGCTTAGAGGATGATGGGGGTAACGTTCGGATCGTCGAGGGAAGTTTCGCCATTCTCAGTTCATGGTTAGGCTCTCTCTTTAAATTCTAATTCTAGGCAGTATTAAGCACCGCATCATACGATTTTGATCTGGTCCATGTTTGTTGTGGCAGGCTTTGGTTTGCGGTACATAACGAAAAGAATTGGTATTGCAGCCGATTACACCATGTTGGAAAGCCATTCATTGAGATGAATCATCAACAGCAGTTAGTGTTCTTATGGCCATTACCCGCAAGCCATATCGTATCATTGAAAGGGAGCTATGTTGGATTAGCGCAGGCGGCAATTTGGTTCAGTAGGTAGCCCTCATATGTTGCTACGGCAGGTAGCCTTGTATCTTCACTAAAATCTTGTAGAGAGATTAATGACTATTGACTTTAGTTAGTCTGTGAAAACTCCTTGTAATTTGTACTGTAATATCGGATGTCGTCGCTTAATGTTGTAATGCTTTTTCAATGTAATTCAAGTGCAGTTGTAAGAATAAGTTGATCATAACCGTGTGCCATACTCTCTCTCTCTCTTTTGACCGAGCTCTTGAGGGACTTATATAATGGCCCTAAAAATGAAGGAGTTGAAGTGGCTATTATATTGACCTGTACATCCTTAATATGAACATTTAGCATGAGATTAATTAATCTTGCCAACAGTACCCTGTCCTGCTCCTTGAACTAGTTAAATTAATGTACACTGTGATCCTCTGGGTTGATAACTCAGATACCTGGATTGTTAGAATGGTCTTGGATTTACGTTATACTTTGAGTATCTCAAGTGACCTTATCATGTGCAGTTTGAAAATGGCTTGGTGCCTTGTGAAGAACAAGCGAATATAAAATCCTTAATTTTATAACTGATCTGGCTATGCAGTCCATTAATTAATTCTTTCCAAAACTCCATGGATATCGAGACTTATTTAGAGCTTGCACCCCATTTTCTAAAATTTGAATGATGATTTAAAAGACTTGAATCTTGGACTTAAACTTTGTAAAAAAAGTGAATTGATTTGAATCTTGCTTTGAGAACTTCTCACCCAAACTCGATTCAAGACTTCCATTCGAACTTATCACTTTACAACGCATTGATCACGAAATATTACCGAGGAAATCTCAACACACGTGAGGATACACTCCATAAATAAGACAAAGTCCATCCCAACCTTTGTCACCATAGAACGATAATTAACCCTCAAATCACCATGCTCAACACCAATTGAAAGGAGAGCCTTGATCCTTTTCAGGGGCAAACACCGGAACTTCCATTAAATCCATGGAACCCTGGGAACTCTTTGAATCAGGTGCAAGGGGCCATTCCCTGAACTAATCGATTACGAGAATGAAAGATACATCCTCTTGCGATAACTGCGGTTGCATAAATTGGTTAGCTATAACAAACACACATACAACAGTATAAGATAACAAGCAAGAAAACGCACAAGGCGGTGGGATCTTATGGTCAAAAATTAGGGTGTGACACCTACGTTCTGCCCAAGACGTAGTGACCCAATTTGTGGGGCCTTTTTTTATTCGCACTTTATCATTAAATAAAGGACGTTTTCACATTCAAATATTGTGATCCTTGTTTGTCTTGTTTTTGTTTTGCATTTGTATTAAACAGAAAAATGGAAATGTGTTTTGTTTGTTGCATCGCATAATAAACATAACATCATCACGCATGCCTTTTCTATCAGATGCCATCGATTCAGGTTCGTCTATGAATTCGTATGACTTTGATAATCCCATTTATCAAGCTGAAGAAGAGACTGATGAAGAGTGTGAACTACCCGAAGAGTTAGCCAGGCTTCTCAAGCAGGAGGAAAGGGCTATTGTACCTCATTAGAAGAATATTGAGATTATCAATCTGGGCACCGAGGATGATAAGAAAGAGGTTAAAGTAGGGGCTGCATTGGAAGACAGTGTCAAGAGGAGATTGGTTGAAATGCTTCGAGAGTATAAGGATATCTTCGCTTGGTCTTACCAAGACATGCCTGGGCTGGATACAGATATTGTGGTACACCGGTTACCCCTCAGAGAAGAATGTCTGCCAGTCAAGCAGAAGTTGAGACGAACAAGGTCTGACATGACAGTCAAGATCAAAGAAGAGGTTCAGAAGTAGTTGAATGTTGGGTTTCTTGCTGTCACGAATTACCCTTCGTGGGTCGCTAATATTGTTCCTATTCCTAAGAAAGATGGAAAGGTCCGAATGTGCGTCGATTACCGAGATCTGAATAAAGCGAGCCCGAAAGAAGATTTCTCGCTCCCCCATATCGACGTGTTGGTTGATAACACCGCTCAGTATTCTGTGTTTTCATTCATGGATGGCTTCTCTGGGTATAACCAAATCAAGATGGCCCCATAAGACATGGAGAAAACTACTTTCATCATACCATGGGGGACTTTTTGCTATAAGGTAATGCCCTTTGGATTGAAGAATGCAGGGGCAACTTACCAGCGGGAGATGGTCACTTTGTTTCATGATATGATTCATCATGAGGTTGAAGTCTATGTTGATGACATGATTACAAAGCCACAAACGTAGGAAGGACATCTGGTCGATCTTTTGAAATTATTCGAAAGGTTGAGGAAGTTCAAGTTGAGGCTGAATCCTAACAAGTGCACCTTCGGGGTGAGATCTGAAAAGTTACTGGGTTTCATTGTCAGTGAAAAGGGTATTGAGGTAGATCATGCTAAAATAAAAGCTATACAAGATATGCCTGAGCCGAGGACGAAAAAAGAGGTTCGTGGTTTCCTGGGGAGATTAAACTACATTGCAAGGTTTATATCTCATCTTACAGCCACTTGTGAACCAATATTCAAATTGTTAAGAAAAGATCAAACGATCAGGTGGAATGAAAATTTCCAGAAGGCGTTCGAAAGAATAAAAGAATATCTACAGGAACCTTCAATACTCATGCCTCCAGTTGCACGGAGACCACTGAGCATGTACCTCACGGTTCTTGAGAATTCAATAGGATGTGTGCTCGGTCAACAAGACGAGTCGGGTAGAAAAGATCATGCCATCTACTACCTGAGTAAGAAGTTCACTGATTGTGAATCAAGATACTCGATGCTGGAAAAAACATGTTGTGCACTCGCTTGGGCTGCTAAGCGTTTGAGACAGTACATGTTAAACCACACAACCCTATTGATTTCGAAGATGGATCCGATCAAGTACGTCTTTGAAAAACAAGCACTCTCCGGAAGGATTTCCCGATGGCAAATGGTTTTAACAGAGTATGATATTCAGTACGTTTCCTAGAAAGCCATTAAGGGAAGCGTCCTGTCGGAATATCTCGCGGAACAGCCAATTGAGGATTATCAGCCGATGAAGTTTGAGTTTCCAGATGAGGATGTCATGTTTTTGAAAATGAAAGACTGTGATGAGCCTTTACCCGACGAGGGTCCTGAGAGGGAATCTCAGTGGAAACTGGTTGTCGACAGAGCGGTTAATTCATATGGCAATGGGATCGGGGCTATTATTACTACTCCTTACGGGTTTCATATATCGTTCACTACCCAATTGAATTTCGCCTGCACCAATAATGAAGTCGAGTATGAAGTGTGCATATTGGGTTTAGAAGAGGCCGTTAATATGAGGATCAAGAATCTGGATGTGTACGATGACTCAGCGTTAGTCGTTAACCAAGTCAAAGGAGAGTAGGAAACTCGTCAGGGCAACCTGGTGCCTTACAGGGATTATGCCAGGAGATTATTGTCGTTCTTTGATAGAATCGAGTTCCATCATGTGCCAAGAGTCGAGAATCAGATGGCAGATGCCTTGGCCATTCTATCTTCGATGTACAAAGTGAATTTCTGGAATGGAACTCCAGTCATCACCATTACGCGTCTTGATAAACCTGCTTTTGTGTTTGCAATTGAGAAAGCTTCAGATGGAAAACCTTGGTATTTTGATATCAAGCATTTTCTCAAGACGCACGAGTACCCATCTGGGGAATCTGGCAAAGATAAGAGGACCTTGAGGAGGTTAGTCGGTAACTTTTATCTGAACAAAGACAATGTGCTCTACAGGAGAAATTTCGACATGGTATTGCTGTGCTGTGTTGATGAACTTGAAGCAAACTTGTTGATGGAGGAAGTCCACAAGGGTTCTTTCGGTACTCATGCCAATGGACATGCAATGGCTATAAAATTGTTGAGAGCTGGGTATTATTGGATGACTATGGAATTCGATTGCTTCAAATACGCCAGAAAATGCCATAAATGCCAGATTTATGCGGATAAGGTGCATGTGCCACCAATTCCTCTGAATGTGTTAACGTCTCCTTGGCCTTTTGCTATGTGGGGAATTGACGTGATTGGAAAGATTGAGCCGACTGCTTCTAATGGACATCACTTCATTCTGGTTGCGGTTGATTACTTTACGAAGTGGGTAGAAGCAGTGTCTTACGCTAATGTCACGAAACAGGTGGTTGTCCATTCATAAAGAAGGACATCATTTGTCGTTATGGAATTCCTGAGAGAATCATTACTGATAATGGTTCGAATTTGAATAACCAAATGGTGAAGGAACTGTGTCAGGGTTTCAAGATTGAGCATCACAATTCTTCTCCATATTGTCCGAAGATGAATGGCGCTGTTGAGGCAGCTAACAAGAATATCAAGAAGATTGTGCAGAAGATGGTAGTAACCTACAAGGACTGGCACGAGATGTTGCCCTTTGCTCTTCACGGTTATCGTACTTCGGTGCGTACATCAACCGGGGCAACTCCTTTCTCACAGGTGTATGGCACGAAAGCGGTCTTGCCATTAGAAGTTGAGATTCCTTGTTTAAGGGTATTGTCGGATGTAAAGCTTGACGAAGTTGAGTGGGTGAGAACCAGGTTGAATCAGCTGAGCTTGATTGACGAGAAGAGATTGGCGGCTATTGCTCATGGCCGGGTGTACCAGAGTAGGATGAAGAAAGCCTTTGATTAGAAAGTGCATCCTCGGTGCTTCCAGACGGGTAATTTGGTGTTGAAAAGGATCCTTCCTCCTCAGACAGATCACAGGGGAAAGTGGACTCCTAACTATGAAGGTCCGTATGTGGTAAGAAAGTTTTTCTCTAGAGGAGGCTTATTACTATCTACCATGGATGGTGAAAATTTTTCGTCCCCTGTGAACGCAGACGTGGTTAAAAAATACTTTGCTTAAAGAGACCCGCTGGACAGAAAAAGAAAAAGTTCAGGCAAAAATGGGGTATCCCGGTGAACCATGAAAAAGAGAAGGTTCGGGCAAAAATTAGGGAAAAGAAAAAAGAAAGATGTAAACCCGCAAAGTTGAAAACCTGAAAAGGCGACTTTGGCAAAAATGGGTATCCCGGTGGATTGAAAACCCGAAAGGGCGATCCAGGCAAAAGTTAGGGATTTGAAAGCAAACAACTGCGGTCTGTGTTTGATCTGTGAGCTTAAGAGTAGTTATCCCGAAGGAAAGGAATCAGTCCAGTCAGTCTTTTCAAAAGGCAAAACATGGGGCACATCGAAGACATACAGGTCCGAATTGACACATGGTGGTTGTCTGTTTCCACGTTGCCGACATTTGTATATTCTTTTGCTTTTTCGCAATTGCCTCTTTTCAGGAATTGCGTCTGAATTGTAATTTGCCTATTTACAGGCCGTTTATCAATAAAGTATTCACTTCAGTCAAAGAGCTTTCCTTTTCTTGCTTTACTTTTACTGTTTTGTTTGCAAAAACGTATGATATTTTGATAAACATTGCAGGTGAAAACAGGAGGCTTTACAGAGCGTAACGAAAGCAAATGACTTTGCTCATGTGGTAAATGTCATGAATGGTAACTGAGGTAACCATTTCGCATGTGCGCATTCTTTTGTCTTATTGTAGGACGGAAGCACTCCCCAGTAGAGGTGTTCCTCCACGACATTGAAATTATAATGCAGATTCGTTTCTCCCCTAGCAAAGATTTTGTCGTACCCACAGAGTCTCACTATCAGGTCAGGTATCACCAACGGAGGTGTGTGAGGAATCTCCAACAAAGTAGGGTTTTGACTCCCTGCAAAGGCTAACCCCCGACAGGGTGGGTTTGTTCTCATCATATTATTCTCCAGCAGAGGCAATGTTTTAGACGCCCTCTCCCCAATGGAGTTGACTTTCTGGTGTTCTCCCGGTAGTACCGGTATTCAGGGTTTCTTCCTCTAGCATAGTTTAGTGTTGATTCCCTCCATGTGACAGATGTTAAGGCGAATCATGATTCATTTCTCGGTAGAGTGGAACCCTCAGTAGAAGTATCTGATATCCTCTAGCAGGGTGTAATTTCTTTCCAAGCAGAGTGAAGCTATTTCTCAACAGTTTATTTCCCGGTAAGGTCGTATTCTGAACGGTTCTCCCCAGTTGAACGTAGGGATGGCAAAAAAGCCCGTGCCCGCGGGTATCCGCGGATATAATCCGTCACGGATACAATGTGGATAGCTTAATGGATATCCATGGATAAAATAAATGGATATTTAAATATCCGTTATTTAATGGATGTGGATGCGGGTTTAATGATACCCGTACCCGCGGATATCCATACCTGTTAATAAATTATAAAAAGTATTTAAATATTATAAATTTATTATAGACGTCATTACATCTTCCAAGAAATTTAGTCTTTTCATATTTCTTTTTTTTAATGTTTTCTTGGAAGAAAAAGAAAACCTTTCACATTCCAAGAAAAATCATATTTAGTCATTTTATATTTATTTAGGCTTCTTCTATATTTTAGACCTAACATCTCTTTCACTTTCACAATTCCACTGTCCAACTCCAACCCAAAGAACCAGTACCGTCTTTTCTTTATCCAACACTGCAACTCAGAGTCCTAATTTCCTAAATGATTAAGGTAATCTATCTACCTTGTTACATTTTGTTCTTGCTATTTTAATTTTAATTTTGGTTGTTGCAACACTGAAGTAGTAATAGGTGGGGCTGCAAAATAGTTTCTTATTTTAAGGCAATTATAATGCAAAATACTAAACCCTAAACTAGTAAAAAGAAGAAGCACTATATACATTCTTTTTCGTTTCATTGATATAAAAATGATATTCATGTGTGCCTATTCTTTCCATCTATAGGCTCTTTTATTTATTGCTATATTCATGTGTTATTAATATATGCAATGAAATATAATCATACTATATCAAGTAAATGATAATTTTTTCTCATTATAGGTTTTCTCATATCTACGTTATGCATCTTTATAGGTTTTTTTTGTTTTTTTATTTTAATGTAAATGTTTCACCATTATTATAATATTAATATTGTTATAGTTAATGCTTTTTAATTATTAATTTATATTTTTAATTGCTAATTATTCATTCTCTTAGTTTTTTTTCCGGTTCAAGTTTACCGTTGATAATTTGGACCACAATTGTTATACAATATTGAATATTGATATTGATATTAAAACTATCACATTAATACAGTATTGACAATTTTTTTTTTGTAGAATGTATTTTTAACAAACCTTTACTCCTATAGAAGTTATGCAAGAGAATTTGGTAGTCTCAAACGCAGATGAATCTAACGTTGTTGCTTCAAATGGTCCGAATGTAGAAATTAATTCAACTCCTAATGAAATTGAAAGTCCTATTTCATGTGAAGTTGACACTGAAGGTCTTAAAAGAAAGGTAACTTCTGAAGTTTGGAACCATTTCAAAAGGCAAAAAATAGATGGAAAGTTGAAGGCCATTTGTAACTATTGTGGTGCAAAACTCTTGGGTGTTCCAAAACAAGGAACGTCACACTTGAAATCACACATTAAGTCTTGTCCACGTCAAACAAATCGAGATATAAAGCAAGCTTTGATAAAAACTGAACAAGTTGATGGTCAAACTGTAATGGTAGGTTCTTATGCGTTTAACCAAGACATAGCAAGGTATGGTGTTGCTAAGATGATAATTCTTCATGAGTATCCTCTAGCAATGGTTGAACACATTGGTTTTAGAGAATTTTGTGCTTCTATGCAACCTCTATTTAAGGTGGTTTCTCGTAACTATCAAGAATGACATCATGAAAATTTATAACGATGAGAAAGAGAATACCATGAAGTTGTTGTCAAAGAATCAAAGTCGTATTGCAATCACAAGTGATATGTTGACTTCAAGTAACCAGAATAAAGGCTATATGACAGTTACAACTCACTTTATTGATGATTCATGGACCCTTCAAAGTCGACTTGTAAGGTAATAACAGTAAATTATTTTGATTTTTTGTGTGTATAATGTTAGTAATATTGTTCTTGAAAATTTAATTTATGTTAGGTTCATTTATGTGCCTGCTCTTCATACTAGCAAAACTCTAGTTGATACCTTGATTCAATCTTTGATGGATTGGAACCTAGATACAAAGTTGTCCACAATGACTGTTGATAATTGTTCTACGAATGATGCTATGATTGAACGCATTTTAAATAAGATTACACCTAGGTCATTGATATTGGGTGGCAAATTGTTTCACATGCAGTGTTCTGCACATATATTGAATTTAATTGTGAAAGAGGGTTTATCCATAATCTCTAGTGCCATTGAGAATATTAGAGAAAGTGTTGTCTTTTGGACAGCAACCCCTAAAAGAGAGGAGAAATTCATAGAGACATGTGGTCAAGTGAACATTTCTTATGATAAAAATTTGGTTCAAGATTACAGAACTAGGTGGAATTCTACATTCTTAATGCTTAGTGTTGCCATACAATATAAAGATGTGTTTGGTCGATTGGCAAAACGAGATACTCAATATAAAACCTTGCCTAGTGAAAATGAATGGATGAAAGCAAAAGAAATTTGTGAAAGGTTGGAAGTTTTTTATGATGTTACACAACTATTTTCTGGTACCAAGTATCCAACTGCAAATGTTTATTTTCCCAAAGTATGTGAAATGAAATTGGCTTTAGTTGAATGGCTTGGTTCTACTGATTGTGTCATTAAAGACATGGCTTCAAGTATGCTTTCTAAGTTTGACAAATATTGGAAGGTGGTCAATGGAGTGATGGCAATAGGCATTGTGTTAGATCCAAGATACAAAGTTGATTTGTTAGATTACTTTTTTCCTCTAATTTATGGAGATGAAGTTGATAATGAAATTGAGAAGGTAAAATCTTTGTTTCAAAATATGGTAATTGAGTATAATTTGAAAATAAAGGAGAAAGAGAATGTTTCTTCATCCTCAAATCAAACTCAAATTGTGTCTAATGCAGTTGTTGTTGGCAAAAAAGAAGCTTGGAGGTCTAATTTTGCAAAACATGTCAGTGCAAAAAAAAATGTCACGTCTAGTAGGTCAGAATTTGACGGATATATAGAGGAGAAAGTGTTACCGGATGATGAAAATTTTGACATCTTAGGTTGGTGGAAGGTTAGTGGATTAAAATATCCAATCTTGCAAATGATTGCAAGGGACTTCTTAGCAATTCTTATTTCAACGGTTGCTTCCGAGTCTTCTTTTAGCACAAGCGGTCGGATTCTTACTTCTCATCGTAGTAGATTGCGTTTGGATACTTTAGAGGCATTGATGTGTGTCCAAGATTGGCTATGGACTGATGTGAAAGGTAATCAATTTTATAACATGTTTTTATTACAGTGATTAATTATAATAAATTATTATTTTACATATTTTTATTATAGTGATTAATTATAATAAATTATTATTTGACATATTCTTATTTCTTTTCAGGTTATACCAAATCAAAAGTTGAGGTTATTGAAATTAATTCAGTATTGGAAGATATGGATGCTGACATTATTAGTGAATGAAATTGTTAGTGTATCTTATAAGATTTGGTTACAAATATCACTGTTATTTTGGATATTTTATTTGGAATCTTTTAAGCTTTTAATTTAGGAGCTAGGAAACCAAAGTATGAATGTTAAGCAAGGAATGCATAATATGAAATTTTGTAATGATTGACGCAAACTATTTGCATTATTACTTTTTGTTTTATTTAAACAATTATTATATGGTATGATGAATTTTATTTTGTTAAAAATGAAATGTATGGATATTATGTTTGAATGTTATTATGTTTTAGTGAAAAAAGAATGAAAATAATATGATGAAGTTTAGTTGTTAAATTAAGAGCGAAAAAATATATTTTTAAAAAATAATTTTAGACAAAAAAAGTTATTTATGGATATCTGTAAATATCCGCGGATACCTTAAAACCCGTGGATTACCCGCTTAACTGATATCCGTATGGATATGGGGCAGATACGGATATCATATTTATCCAACGGGGCAGACACGAATATCATACTATCCACCCCCATGGATATCCATTTACATCCCTAGTTGAATGTGTTCATTCCCTAGAGTGTTGGAAGGCTGTTCCGAGTGTTTCCCCAACCTGTGCATTTGATCCCCATAAGAGTTGTTTCCTGGGAAGCCATCCAGGGCATTTTCTTCAGCAGAGTTCTGATTCCCAGCGGGGTGTTTTATTGTTCTCTTTAGAACAGTTGTATCCGAGAAGGTGCTTTACAAGGAGGTCATCCAGGGCTTGTTTGTGCCCTAGTATGAGTCTGATCATACTCGGCGTCCTGTTTCTCCCCAGTGGAGTTTGGTTTCCTCTCTTTAGCATTTATTTTGCTAAGGTGGTCCCTTTGCATTTGCATTTTTGCATAGCATCCTCCCAAATGCGTAACATTTCCATTTCGCATGGAGCATTACGCCATTTTCAAACATGTGCATCTGAAGCATAAGCCAGGTTTGGTATCTTTAAGACCAGATATCTTCTCAACAGAGACTGTTTGATTAAAGGGGTTGTCGTGTTATCCGCATCAGGATGGATCTCTGGGTTGGTTATTTTATCAGATTCCTCCCAGCTGAGTCGTTTAGTTAAACGTCTTCGCTCTTCCCAGGTAAGTCACTTGCGAGTGTTGTCTTCCCTGGTCAAGCCTGTTGTTCTTTTCCCCAATAGAGTTGTTTGACTTCTTCTGCAGAGTCCTTATGCCAACTTTTGGTTGGTCATCTTTGCTTTATTTCAACTCTTGGTTGGTGACCCAATGGCGTTTGTTATTCCAACTTTTGGTTGTTAATCCTTATTTTTCTCAGCAAAATAGGGGATTCCAACTCTTGGTTGGTACTCCTCAGCGAAGTTCAAATTTTTGTGTTTGGTGTTCCAACTCTTGGTTGGCCTAGAATGTGATCCCAACTGTTGGTTGGTAATCTCTAGCTTCCCCTCGCGGAGTCTTTGTTCCAACTTTTGGTTGGCAATCTTGTTAGCTGTTATCCTAACTCTTGGTTAGTAGTTTTTTTCCCGACTTTTGGTCGACGAGGATTTATTTTCCTGGTTATCCTAACTCTTGGTTAGTAGCTCTTGTTCCGACTTTTGGTCGATGAGGATTTTCCCAGCGATCCTAACTCTTGGTTAGTAGCTTTGGTTCTGACTTTTGGTCGATGAGGATTTTCCCAGCGATCCTAACTCTTGGTTAGTAGCTTTGTTTCCAACTTTTATTCGATGAGGATTTCCCCAGCAATCCTAACTCTTGGTTAGTAGCTCTTGTTCCGATTTTTGGTCAATGATAATCTGTCCTGGTGATCGTAACTCTTGGTTAGTAGCTTTGTCTCCCAACTTTTGGTTGGACGTTATTGTTGCACCCTAAAATTTGCCCACCGGTTTTCCAACTTTGACTGGCTTTTGTTTCGTATTTTCATATGCATATCATTTAGGTCAATCATCATATTGCATAGCTAATCGAGTTTCTAGACTTTTTGTTTGCTTCGTTTTTCTTTTATGAATAAGGTGTTGGACTTCAGAAGCTTCAGAGGTGTTTGGATCTGATCTTTGGACAGTAGGTTTTCTTTTGAGTTAAGGTTCCACTATTCAGAGGATATTCCTTTCGGTTAGGTGGCCGGAAGGAGCCATTTGTTTAGGGTTTCATCAATGGTTTGGCTGGAAAGACTTTAAATTTTGATGTTGGTTCTCCTCAAATCTTTATGGCAGTTTGCATTCAGGGCGAAGATTAGGGTTTCTCACCTTTTGGGTTTAAGTCAAGCAACTGTCGTTTCAACCGAGTTTTCACCGGAGCTAGTGGGTTAAGCATGTGTGCACGGTAGGATGTTAGTTGGATGTGATCTGATTTTAGCCAGGTTGCAAAATCATCAGAGGTCAAAGCAGTTGTTTTGTGTGCGAGTTTTGATTCTGTGGTTCTTGTCTGTGATCTAAACTTCACCAGAGTTATTGTCCAGTCGAGATTATTTCAATTTGGATTCAAGTTTGTGCTGTTCAGGATTTGTGGCGGTGAAGTGCATTTGTGAAATGGTTAGGTGTTGTGGAGGAGACGTTACACAATCCATATCCATTTTCCTAACCCTTTGTCGAAGCCATTTTGTTCCTTTTAAACAATTTATCCATTTCATTTGTTCATTTTATTCCATATCCATTTCTCATCTATTTTATCTGTCATTTGATCCAAATATACATTGTCTTAATTCACTTATCCGTAAATATCTGTTTCCGATATTCATGTTTCTAATTCATTTTATTTCACAAGTCCATTAGTTATAATTCAATTCAAATCCAAAAAGAATTCATTTGTTCCTGTCCATTAACCACCTTTTCATTAAATACAACCATCCTTTTTTACAATGTTTACCATTTGTCAAAAGTGTTACAAGACCATTGCATTGCACATTTATGTCTGATTTACAAAGCATTACAAAGCAAAAGATAACGGTGAGGAGGAAAGGTACAAGGGCTGAAAATTACATAGAGACTACATCACAATTTTGACCGCCGGTGCCACTTCTGCTACCTACGATATCTTTCACAAAAAGAGATATGCTACTGTCACACCCTAATTTTTGACCATAAGATCCCACCCCCTTGTGCATTTTCTTGCATATTATTTAAGTCAATCATCTATGCATAGCTAACCGTTTCACTAAGTTTTGCTTGAAGTTAGGCCTGCTGCAGAAGATTCAGAGGTCATGAAGGCTTTGTGTGTGTTCTAATTCCCTGCGAGTTATGAAGAGACGGAGGAAGAGTGTGTTTTTATTCTCACAGTCCCTTGACCAATACGTGACCCATTTTTTTTCTCAAGATGTATCAGGATTTCCCGTTTTGCTAGTATTTAAGTTTTAAAGGGTTTCTCAGGCCATAACTTGGTCTTATTTAAGGATTTGGATTACTAGTTGTGGAAGAGTGGGAATGTTGCTTATTAATGTTATCCATGGACTGAGGTTTAGAATTAAGTTTCAATTCGAAGAATGTTCAGATTGGGTCTTTAAGTCGATCAAAGGACGTGTCTCAAGGAATGTCCGAGATATCTTGAAAAGTCAATCTACTCCGAGTTGGTCGCTATACTATGTTTCAATCCGGTTTGAAGCTTCTTCTCTAGTTTATCTCAAGTCATGACCGCATCCACCCCAAGCGCTAAATCTATCTGTTTCCCAAGGGTACCACATATATTTAATGCATGCAAATGAATTAAGAGATTAAAACCACTTTGAGTACAAGCTTTAGGCCGAGAAATTTTCAAGGATGTTTCAGTATTTTAACTCAAGTCATAAGTGGTTATTTAAGGTACTAAGGAGTCTTGTTTTTAAAATGAGGCAAGTGTTCAAACTACATGTTGCTAAGAAACAGACCAAGGCTAACTACGAATGTCACATGGGCCGTTTGAGTAATATTTTCATAAAAAGTTTAGTAAAACCTTGGGGAGGCTAACTGTAATTAAATTTGAAGGTAAAAGTACAAAAAAAAATCAAAGCGGTATCATATAACTGGTAGAGGAAACCATCATCGTTGTCTTGGATAACACCTTTATGCCTTGCCCTGCGCACATGTCCATCTGGAGGAATATGAGAATTCCTTAGAAACCTCACGAAAGCATTCCAAAATATATGATAGTATTCACGCAGCAGCAAAGTGTTACACAGGAATTCAAAAACATAAACTCGTCATCATCAATTGAAGCAACATTTGGCAACACTAACAATTTGAGGAACAAAAAGGTGTTTTGTAGTTTAAAAATAATGAAACAAGCTCTTGTCAGCGCAAGTTAAACAGGCAATAAGATAATGGCCATGTTCAACTTAAGCGTTTCAGCAACACCTTTTGCCATGCACACAACGCCCCATCACTTCATATGCAGCTCTTCTTCTATATTGCACAAATTTATAGGCAAAAAGACCTCACATCCACCTTCAAGTCTTCACTTGCATCGTTCGCAATTCCTCGAAACCTGTTGGAAGCACGAGCTTCATCATGGTAATGAACGGTCTTCACGTCTTTGCAAGAGAATCCCATGCCTAAGGAACACGAAGAAAACATAGTTAGCGGCAGCACTTGTGATCGTGAGAGACTTTAATTATCAGTCCACAAGAAAAAGAGGGTTGGCATTACCTTACAAATACCTTCTGTCTCTAAAAATAAGAGCTGTTGCATGTATAATACAATGCAATCTGAAGCATATCATCATCAAGTCCTATTATTCTCCTGAACAGAAGGGCAATGACCACAAGGTTGGTTAAATAAGGAACTAGGAAGACGATTCCCGCAATCGGGGATGGTGACAATGATATTAGCATGATACGAGAAGCAGACGTCAGAAGTTTGTTTACAGGTTCCAGCATTGCACCAACAAAGACCGAAAATTTGTTCTTTGGTTGGTATAGAATATTGGGATGGATGACCAATGGTGTATAAGGTCTCCATCGCAATTTTCTTCATCTCACGTTACCTGCAAAACACAGAGTAATAGCCGTTAACAAATTCACAATCTAGCACCCAAAAGTCGTATTGGCCGAGTGAATTTGAGGGCCAAACCACCTATATCCAGAGCATTCACAACAGAAAAAGTGTCGCATAATCACTTACAATTGACAAGCACGGAATCACCGTTAGCTATAACAAGCCAACCCGGTTTCCCGTGAATCATCGTATACCAGAGGCATTGAGTAATAAAAGCCTACACATCTCTATTAATCAAAACCTGCAGAACCAAAAGTGAATTAGAGATCATTCCAGACTTTCATGAGAATTATGGAAAGAAATCGAGAAGTGTGAGCAAAGAGAGCAAAGAGAGTGTTAAACCTTTATGCTATGAAGTATGGAGATTCGCCTTTGAAAAGTGACAGAAGGGTGTGGGAAGCCTAGGAAATGAACTGTACAGCTGCGGCCAAATAAATGAAGGAAGATTCGTAAACAAGCTTTCCTAAGTTGCAGCTCTGATACTCCACAGACAAATTCCAAAACGGTTGTTGTAAGTCTCTGCGTGACCTGGCTGTAAAACAAGCAAGCACATTAAAATACAATCAAGCAGTATCATGTGAAAATAGAAATACAATCATTGCAATCATAAGTTCAGGAATGGTTTTCAATTCATGATATTTGTTTCCAAAACCAATTTGGACGCGTTCAACCAAATTCGGAAAGTTCATTTAAAGTCAATATTGACTTCAGGCTATAAAGAGAGGAAGATGCACACCACAAAAGGGGGAGAAGACGCAATGGTTCAAAATAAACCCTAACACACACAAAAATTCAAGATAAACCTAAGCCCAAAATCAATCCTAAAATAATAAATCGCAGAAAGAGAAGACTTATCTCAAACTCCGTCGTACAAAACGAATCCCATCGTCATCATATTGCTGCGATTCACCATGAATTGCTCCGAACACGCTTCCGTCCATGAATCTTCGCCGCCAACTCTCACGATCTCCTTTGAATACATTTCCATTGAGAACTAATTTGTTAAATGTGTTGACTTCTGACTTATTTTGTTCTTTTTGTTTCAGATCAGGAAAGAAGATTGAAGGTGATGAACGATCGGGAACCGAGAACGTGGAGAAGAGAGAAGACGAAAGTGGAGAAATGGAGGATGAAGGTTGGAGTCGACGAAAACGAAAAGAAGGGTGATCGGAGACAGGGGAGGTTGACGAGAGAGGAAAAGGGGCGGTTAGGGCGCCGTTTCGATCTGATTTAGGGTTCTCTAAACCCTAATTTTCGCCTTCTACTGTTGGGACGGGTCCACCCGGGTTCGGTGGGTTGACCACCATCGACCCGGTTGTTTTTTTTAATTTTTGTTTATTTTATTTTATTTGGGCTGGGTTCATTTTGTATATGTATCTTGTTTGAGATTAATATTAAACATTACTAACAAACTAACCAATCACTAACTACTGACTAAACTAAAAATTTGAAAATAATCTTTATTAAACACTAAGAAAAGAAATAAAGAAATGATTAATTTTTAGGTCTGACTAATTTTTTAGGTTTGATATTGACTTAGTTTTTTTTTTAACTTCAAATTCATCAATAATATTTTGATTTCGATTTATAAAAATAACAAACATAAAAATATTTATAATCTCACCTCTTTGAATAATATATTCAAAAACCCATAAAAAAATATATATATTAAAAATCCAAGAGAAATTTTAAAATATAACCTTTTTTAGGACTTATTTAATCTTTGTTAATCGGTATTTCTCCTTAAAAATAACCATTTTTTTTAAAGATTAACCATTAAATCAATACCTTATTTAACCTAACGGTTCTAATTACATAACTCATAAAAAATAAATAAACCCTTTTAATTTGCAAATTAATTTAATTTCTAGGCATATTTTCATCTAAGCCATAAAATTCTCAAAAAAAGAAATCTTTAACCTCAACTTCTAACTTCTAAGTCAATTAACTCAAACCATTCACCCATATCTTATCACATTTCTTATTATTTTTTACATTTTTCAATCACTCACTGCTTTAATTTTCCGTTCAACGTTTATCCCCTCCAAAGGAAAAGTTCACATGCTTGACCCCCGTGTCAATACCTTTACCCTCACCCTAGCCTTAGGGTTTGAGTCCCCGTATTCACCATTTAGGCGTCCCGTCGTGGACATACCTTCACCCTTTTCAATTCAACTTTTAACATAGATAGGAGTCTTCGCACTCCAAGTAAGCGTTTCCATATGAACGCTTATCTCCCTTTGGAACTTTGACTCACGGTCAATAATTCCTCAAACCCTTTAGGGGAACTACAGATACTCTGATTCCAATCCCGTCAGGATATGTAGGCACAAGATGCGATGTCTTGGCGAGTATACTTAGGACTAACCCCTTAGGCTCCTCTCTTTCCCTTTAACCCTTAACATTACCATTAAGCAGATAATTTAGCAATAAACAACATAAAACAAGAGGTTCCTGTAGAGTACTACAGAAATTTAGGATGCTAGTACCTTCCCTAAGTTTAACCAACCCCCGAACCTAAAACAATCTAACCTTGCATTTGCATTGTGGGAATTTCGATATTTATCCCTTCCTTTGGACAAATCAAAGATCGGTTGCAAAATGAATTAAAGATTCAAACTAATCAATAGTTTGGTATCCAAATTTCACCGCGACAGAAATGGCGACTTCACTGGGGACACTCAGTGGGTTTCCCTATCTTGTTTATTTCTTTATTGCTTTATATATTCGTTTATTTGCTTACTTGTTTACTTGCTTACTTGTTTGTGTTCTTTATTTCTTTGGGTTGATACCTTTGAGTGGTGAGACAAAGTCCTACACCCGGACTTGAGTGAACTTAAGATAGGATAGTGATATATTCGAAGAGGCTTATAGGGGGTAGAATCCCGACCAAGCTGACTTGAAAATCACGCTCAATTGAGGCCCTCTCGAAAATTGTATTGTTGAACGAGTCCTTAATCGTGAAAACATGCACTATATTCGATGTTGGAGCCTATGATGTTGAGGACCGTAGTTACCTTAACCCCATTTTGGCCTTTATTAGGACGTAGTGCGAGGCTATGAGGGGGTACCCCCGAAATAGTGCTACGCGATGCTACACTCAAAAGAGGTTCTCTTGAGAATATTATTAACCACCGAGTACTTGGGAAGTTGATAATATCCGAAAGATGGGCTAATGACTTTGGGAACCTTATTAGAACATTGTTCTGCAGGTACAATCAACCTTTAGTCTGTGTCCTTTGGGAATGAGTACACCCTTTGACTCCATGCTCGTTACGTACCTAGGGCCTCCCTTGTCTGTTTTATCTTTGTGTTTACTTGTGTTTGTTGCATCCATAGAGCATCATATTGCATTGTTTCATGGGGTTCTTAGTTTACTTATAAACATTACAGAAACCAATAGAGATTACAAAAGAAAATATTTTGAAATATTCTTTTAAGAGTCTTAACTTGGATGACCTAAGGAAGTAGGAGCTCAGATTGAAGAAAACTCAAAAGAAAAATACAAGAGGCTTTCCGTATCATGGAGGATCATTAGAAGTTCAAAAGGCTCTCATTATCATTGAAGATCCAAGTGAACAAGGGGTTCCCCCTTACTTCCAACAAGAACAAAAGAAGAGATGGAGGATTTATTTTCCTCCATCAAACTAATCTTTAGACGTTGACCATGGACAACTTATATTCAAGAAGATCCAAGTGGAAGAACAAATCAACAAGCATGAGGAAGGACTTCCTTAGGACTTTATTAGCTTTTATGTTAGGACTCTTGTAAGAATGTTTCTACAAAATCCGATATCAAAAAATAATAAATGAATTTTCTTCGTTACTCTGTGATGTTTGTAAATACACGAATTCCATGAAACCTTTCATCTACATCCTGCATTCTGCATTTTGCATCCTTCATTTAGCATTTGCATGTGCATGTGTCTCTTCTCTGTTGTGGCTCATCTGGTCTTCTGTCTTTGTCTTGTCAGTGACATCTTGATCGTCTGACCAAACTCGAAGCAATCATTGAAGGATAGTAAAAAGAACAAAGGATATGGATACCATGACCAAATTCAAGATGATGATCTTACCAATCTCAACCTGTGTAAGATAACCTGTTTGTTCAAGTTGATGAAAGGGATTCCCCATTTCCACAGTGCATACCAAAAATGTTCATACTGAGATGAACAACTCGAACATCAGCTGTAAATTCCATGATGGAATAGTGGGGAATTCGGTTGAAGAACGAAAAGTTCTCCAAGAAACGTTCAAGAGATGATCCACGATAATTTCTTGACCTTCAAAAGAGAAAGCTCGGTCTTGAATAAAACACTGTTGTGTTAAGGAATACAAAAATTAACGAAATCCTTTAGAAGGGCTTGTCATGCAGTTCATCTTGGTTGCTTATATGTATTTTATTTCTCTGATTATAAAAGCATAATTAGCATGTAGGAACTTGTTTTCCTTGAACGATAATGCGTTAAACGTGTTTGTCTTGAAGAAGTCCATTCGTTTCACTCATAAAATTATTTTTCGTAATTTATAATGCCAACTTTATCCAATCTCTTGCTTTGACATAGAATTGGGAGGAGGATGACGAATCAAAAACGTAAAGATTTCTTGTCGTATGCTTTTGAATAAAACCCTGTTGATGATGTAAGGCATTGTTTCAAATCCTAAACACTGGAGATATAAGGAAGATAATCCCTCTTTAACCCCTTTGAGCCTTGAAGTAGGAGTTTTTTTTTTCCCCACAAAAACCCTCAATTTTAACCTGGGGCAGGGTAGTTTTCAGTTAAGCTGGTCAAGCACTCAGACTCTAAAAGAGGAATGAACATTCGAGAATCCATTTCATCTATTCCTCACATATTAGGAGGCTGGAAGTAAAAAACACAATGATTATCCCTCGATTATTCAAAGAGTGGGGCAGTCACAATCTTTGCAAAAATGTCAAAATGGCTTAGAGTCACACGACTTGTTCATAAATAAAAATGAATGAAAAAGAAAGAGCCCGCCAAGTCAAAACCTATGAAGGAGACTTAGGTAAAATTAAGACTTCCCGCTGGACCTCAAAGTCAAATCCAAAAGACTCCGTCCAGGCAAAAGTTAGGGAATAAGAAAAACGCGAAAAGCAAAAACAAAGGACTACAAATAAAAATCCTCTATAAAGAGCGAAGTCGTGTGATCAAACATTAAAAGAAAATAGGTGAGTGACTGCCATGTCCAAAGCCTCGATTGAGTTCTCGACCATATCAAAATCCTCTTGAGAGATGAGTGCTCGTATCTAGTTTAATTAAACATAGGACTGGAGAACATCATGAAGAAGGGGTGGGTACAAATAAACTTTGAGCCTTTACCCTTTGTTTCTTAAGCCGCGAACCAAGCCACGATACAACCTTTAAAAAGACCTAATTGAAGTAGGGTTTATTTTAAAAAAGCATACTCGATGAGATGACGTTTCCTGACTCCTATGAGCTATGCCCAAATTGATGTTGGCTTTATAAATTAAATTCATATCCTAACTAGTGATTCGATCACAAGTTATTGTGATATCTTTTTCAAAAAAAGAAAAAAACTTCAAGACAAACATATATGTTGCGTTAACAGTCTCAGGATTAACATTTCATGCGTGTTGATTTTGCTTGATATATTAGAAAGTTTACATATAAGACATCAATGATGAAACTTAAGGACCATGTAGAACAAGGGCAAGTAGTTTCCAAGTTATCTACTAATACAAGTCTGACTTTCTCAGAAGTAGGTTTTGAAGACTCAATTATACATAACACCGTCAATCCGGGCCGGTTACGTCGAGATTCGACAATCTCTCTAAGAGTTTGAAAATAGTGGGGCAATTGAACTCCCTGTTCGCTGTAAAATCCTCTTGGAACGATTTTTCTCATGATACATGTACTCTGGGGCATTTGAGAAATGAAGAGCACATCATCTACTCACAACACCTATTGTGCAAAATGGCGACTATTACAAAACTACCTGGTTTTCACAACATTCTTCATATCCCTGATGAATTTTACTTCAAAGGGCCATTATTCTTCCGATGGATCTCTATCTTAAGCAGTGATGATAAATGTGGGTGACCGGTTTGTTTCCCCAATGATTTGCTCAAACTTCGGCTTCCCGAATGAAGTGAACGTTATTTCCCTCCTCAGTGGATCTTTCTTAACGCTAGCTTTCCCCAGCGAAGCGGATGTTTATTTCATCCCCATCAAAGTTTCGACTCTGACATATTCAACAGTTTTATTAACCCAGGGTTCCCCATTAAAGTGGATATTTATTTTTATCCCCTATGAGACCTCGAGTCGAGTATTTTCATCTACAACTCCGACGAGAATCCCTCCAGTGAAGTAGGATATTTGCCCGCGAAGTTTCTTCTAAATTGAGATTCATCTTGACAAATTCTTCAAAGAATTAAGGTGTCATATCCCCAAGTGGATTGTTTTCTATCCCCTAAAGGAATTTTGAAACTCTGGAGTAGGATCGTGATCCCATGTTTGGTTCTCCACCTATCCCTCAATAGAACTTTTATCTGTGAAGAGTGGTCGGATGGTTGCTTCGAGATGTTTATTTCATCTCTGTTTGTCTTTGTCATTTGTTATGTCAACATCGGCATATAGCATACGCATATCATACAAATAGATAGCATGGCATATTCATTTTGCATCTTTATGTCTGTGTGTTCTGTCACTTTGGTCGTGTTTATCCCTGAGTGACTGGGTTTGTGTTCTCTTTCCAAGTAGAGTCGTCAGCCCTAAGCAGAAAAAGCACAATATTTCTATTTCCCCACAGAGTTCGATCCTTGTGGAAGACAGTTGCTTTAGTTAAATCCCATTTGAGTTCATACCCCAATGGTCGAGTCTTGCTTGACAGTTTCTCTTCAGAATTGAAATTCGACAATCACATTTCGGGTATCTCCGACTTTTGAACATGGATTAAGCGTGCATTTATTTTGCATTTGGCTCCTCAAAAAGAATCTTTATGAAGATCATCATTGAAGACATATATTTCTCCGAGTAGTGTTGCAACTCTTCTCAGCAGTGTTACAACATTTTATACCTAGACTACAAGAGACCTCTTTATTTGAGCAACTTGTTCGATCAGGTTTTCTATCAAAGATGGCAAATGGCAGTCTCCAAGAGTTTGTCCATCCCCAGTGGGTTTAGTGAGTTCGCTACACAAGTCTAAATGGCATCTCTTCGTAAATCCATCAGAGAAGTTTGTCGAAGACATTTCAAGACATCTCTTTATTTGGGAGGACATATTTTGCAAATTAACCGGCCCACATCTCTCTTGAAGATCCCCGATGAATATTTACAATATCGAATTTACAACCACATCTACAATTCACAACTGCAAGTTTTACATCTACAGTTTACAATGACATCTACAATCTACAGTAACATCTACAGTTTACAATGACATCTATAATCTACAGTAACACCTACAGTTTACAATGACATCTACAATCTACAGTAACACCTACAGTTTACAATGACATCTACAATCTACAGTAACATCTACAGTTTACAATGACATCTACAATCTACGAAATTTACAACCCCCTGTGAGGATGCTCTCACGAGTTTTCATCATTTCGGGAAGAGACTGAGACCAGCTCATAGCATCCAGACTATGACGCAAGGGGAAGTTCTACATCAGAGACTGAGACCAGCTCATAGCATCCAGACTATGACGCAAGGGGAAGTTCTACATCAGAGACTGAGACCAGCTCATAGCATCCAGACTATGACGCAAGGGGAAGTTCTACATCAAGAGACTGAGACCAGCTCATGGTTCCCATACCATGATGCAAGGGGAAGTTCTACATCAGAGACTGAGACCAGCTCATAGCATCCAGACTATGACGCAAGGGGAAGTTCTACATTAAGAGACTGAGACCAGTTCGTGGTTCCCATACCACGATGCTCGGGGAAGTTCTACAACTACAACAACATTTACAACGACATCTGCATCTACATCTATAAACTATAATGATTCTACCATCTACAAAAGTTTGACATTTTCAGGCAGAGACCGAGACCAGCTCATGGTACCCTTATCATGACGCTCGGGGAAGTTACACATTTTACTATTTCAAGTTGAGTTCCAAAAGAAAAGATATACAAAAAAAAAAAACAAGAAAAGAATACAAATAAAACTGAACCATCGACTCAATTCATCTGGATTATTACCAACCACTACATTATGGTAATAAGCTTCTCACCTATTGTCTAAGTCGCCATACCCTCGGTGTATGTGCCATCGTTATACTTTGGAGATCTCCCTATTGGTGATTGTTTCCCGTCCCCGTGGAGTCTCCTTTTATCGGGCTTGTTTTTCCCACATGTCGTGTTTAGTCTTCCCCTGTGGCATTTTCCCTCGCAGGCCCCTTTGTCTTGCATTTTCATACCATTGCATATCATTTGCATTCGGCGGGTTCTTAAGGCCAAAAATTCGTGCAACGTTTATATTTAAGTCCCTCCTATCTCGCTGAGACGGAGATTTCAATCTCCATACCTCCGAATAGAAGAAACTTAAATAGGGGCATCTGTCACACCCTAATTTTTGACCATAAGATCCCACCCCCTTGTGCATTTTCTTGCATATTATTTAAGTCAATCATCTATGCATAGCTAACCGTTTCACTAAGTTTTGCTTGAAGTTAGGCCTGCTGCAGAAGATTCAGAGGTCATGAAGGCTTTGTGTGTGTTCTAATTCCCTGCGAGTTATGAAGAGACGGAGGAAGAGTGTGTTTTTATTCTCACAGTCCCTTGACCAATACGTGACCCATTTTTTTTCTCAAGATGTATCAGGATTTCCCGTTTTGCTAGTATTTAAGTTTTAAAGGGTTTCTCAGGCCATAACTTGGTCTTATTTAAGGATTTGGATTACTAGTTGTGGAAGAGTGGGAATGTTGCTTATTAATGTTATCCATGGACTGAGGTTTAGAATTAAGTTTCAATTCGAAGAATGTTCAGATTGGGTCTTTAAGTCGATCAAAGGACGTGTCTCAAGGAATGTCCGAGATATCTTGAAAAGTCAATCTACTCCGAGTTGGTCGCTATACTATGTTTCAATCCGGTTTGAAGCTTCTTCTCTAGTTTATCTCAAGTCATGACCGCATCCACCCCAAGCGCTAAATCTATCTGTTTCCCAAGGGTACCACATATATTTAATGCATGCAAATGAATTAAGAGATTAAAACCACTTTGAGTACAAGCTTTAGGCCGAGAAATTTTCAAGGATGTTTCAGTATTTTAACTCAAGTCATAAGTGGTTATTCAAGGTACTAAGGAGTCTTGTTTTTAAAATGAGGCAAGTGTTCAAACTACATGTTGCTAAGAAACAGACCAAGGCTAACTACGAATGTCACATGGGCCGTTTGAGTAATATTTTCATAAAAAGTTTAGTAAAACCTTGGGGAGGCTAACTGTAATTAAATTTGAAGGTAAAAGTACAAAAAAAAATCAAAGCGGTATCATATAACTGGTAGAGGAAACCATCATCGTTGTCTTGGATAACACCTTTATGCCTTGCCCTGCGCACATGTCCATCTGGAGGAATATGAGAATTCCTTAGAAACCTCACGAAAGCATTCCAAAATATATGATAGTATTCACGCAGCAGCAAAGTGTTACACAGGAATTCAAAAACATAAACTCGTCATCATCAATTGAAGCAACATTTGGCAACACTAACAATTTGAGGAACAAAAAGGTGTTTTGTAGTTTAAAAATAATGAAACAAGCTCTTGTCAGCGCAAGTTAAACAGGCAATAAGATAATGGCCATGTTCAACTTAAGCGTTTCAGCAACACCTTTTGCCATGCACACAACGCCCCATCACTTCATATGCAGCTCTTCTTCTATATTGCACAAATTTATAGGCAAAAAGACCTCACATCCACCTTCAAGTCTTCACTTGCATCGTTCGCAATTCCTCGAAACCTGTTGGAAGCACGAGCTTCATCATGGTAATGAACGGTCTTCACGTCTTTGCAAGAGAATCCCATGCCTAAGGAACACGAAGAAAACGTAGTTAGCGGCAGCACTTGTGATCGTGAGAGACTTTAATTATCAGTCCACAAGAAAAAGAGGGTTGGCATTACCTTACAAATACCTTCTGTCTCTAAAAATAAGAGCTGTTGCATGTATAATACAATGCAATCTGAAGCATATCATCATCAAGTCCTATTATTCTCCTGAACAGAAGGGCAATGACCACAAGGTTGGTTAAATAAGGAACTAGGAAGACGATTCCCGCAATCGGGGATGGTGACAATGATATTAGCATGATACGAGAAGCAGACGTCAGAAGTTTGTTTACAGGTTCCAGCATTGCACCAACAAAGACCGAAAATTTGTTCTTTGGTTGGTATAGAATATTGGGATGGATGGCCAATGGTGTATAAGGTCTCCATCGCAATTTTCTTCATCTCACGTTACCTGCAAAACACAGAGTAATAGCCGTTAACAAATTCACAATCTAGCACCCAAAAGTCGTATTGGCCGAGTGAATTTGAGGGCCAAACCACCTATATCCAGAGCATTCACAACAGAAAAAGTGTCGCATAATCACTTACAATTGACAAGCACGGAATCACCGTTAGCTATAACAGGCCAACCTGGTTTCCCGTGAATCATCGTATACCAGAGGCATTGAGTAATAAAAGCCTACACATCTCTATTAATCAAAACCTGCAGAACCAAAAGTGAATTAGAGATCATTCCAGACTTTCATGAGAATTATGGAAAGAAATCGAGAAGTGTGAGCAAAGAGAGCAAAGAGAGTGTTAAACCTTTATGCTATGAAGTATGGAGATTCGCCTTTGAAAAGTGACAGAAGGGTGTGGGAAGCCTAGGAAATGAACTGTACAGCTGCGGCCAAATAAATGAAGGAAGATTCGTAAACAAGCTTTCCTAAGTTGCAGCTCTGATACTCCACAGACAAATTCCAAAACGGTTGTTGTAAGTCTCTGCGTGACCTGGCTGTAAAACAAGCAAGCACATTAAAATACAATCAAGCAGTATCATGTGAAAATAGAAATACAATCATTGCAATCATAAGTTCAGGAATGGTTTTCAATTCATGATATTTGTTTCCAAAACCAATTTGGACGCGTTCAACCAAATTCGGAAAGTTCATTTAAAGTCAATATTGACTTCAGGCTATAAAGAGAGGAAGATGCACACCACAAAAGGGGGAGAAGACGCAATGGTTCAAAATAAACCCTAACACACACAAAAATTCAAGATAAACCTAAGCCCAAAATCAATCCTAAAATAATAAATCGCAGAAAGAGAAGACTTATCTCAAACTCCGTCGTACAAAACGAATCCCATCGTCATCATATTGCTGCGATTCACCATGAATTGCTCCGAACACGCTTCCGTCCATGAATCTTCGCCGCCAACTCTCACGATCTCCTTTGAATACATTTCCATTGAGAACTAATTTGTTAAATGTGTTGACTTCTGACTTATTTTGTTCTTTTTGTTTCAGATCAGGAAAGAAGATTGAAGGTGATGAACGATCGGGAACCGAGAACGTGGAGAAGAGAGAAGACGAAAGCGGAGAAATGGAGGATGAAGGTTGGAGTCGACGAAAACGAAAAGAAGGGTGATCGGAGACAGGGGAGGTTGACGAGAGAGGAAAAGGGGCGGTTAGGGCGCCGTTTCGATCTGATTTAGGGTTCTCTAAACCCTAATTTTCGCCTTCTACTGTTGGGACGGGTCCACCCGGGTTCGGTGGGTTGACCACCATCGACCCGGTTGTTTTTTTTAATTTTTGTTTATTTTATTTTATTTGGGCTGGGTTCATTTTGTATATGTATCTTGTTTGAGATTAATATTAAACATTACTAACAAACTAACCAATCACTAACTACTGACTAAACTAAAAATTTGAAAATAATCTTTATTAAACACTAAGAAAAGAAATAAAGAAATGATTAATTTTTAGGTCTGACTAATTTTTTAGGTTTGATATTGACTTAGTTTTTTTTTTAACTTCAAATTCATCAATAATATTTTGATTTCGATTTATAAAAATAACAAACATAAAAATATTTATAATCTCACCTCTTTGAATAATATATTCAAAAACCCATAAAAAAATATATATATTAAAAATCCAAGAGAAATTTTAAAATATAACCTTTTTTAGGACTTATTTAATCTTTGTTAATCGGTATTTCTCCTTAAAAATAACCATTTTTTTTAAAGATTAACCATTAAATCAATACCTTATTTAACCTAACGGTTCTAATTACATAACTCATAAAAAATAAATAAACCCTTTTAATTTGCAAATTAATTTAATTTCTAGGCATATTTTCATCTAAGCCATAAAATTCTCAAAAAAAGAAATCTTTAACCTCAACTTCTAACTTCTAAGTCAATTAACTCAAACCATTCACCCATATCTTATCACATTGCTTATTATTTTTTACATTTTTCAATCACTCACTGCTTTAATTTTCCGTTCAACGTTTATCCCCTCCAAAGGAAAAGTTCACATGCTTGACCCCCGTGTCAATACCTTTACCCTCACCCTAGCCTTAGGGTTTGAGTCCCCGTATTCACCATTTAGGCGTCCCGTCGTGGACATACCTTCACCCTTTTCAATTCAACTTTTAACATAGATAGGAGTCTTCGCACTCCAAGTAAGCGTTTCCATATGAACGCTTATCTCCCTTTGGAACTTTGACTCACGGTCAATAATTCCTCAAACCCTTTAGGGGAACTACAGATACTCTGATTCCAATCCCGTCAGGATATGTAGGCACAAGATGCGATGTCTTGGCGAGTATACTTAGGACTAACCCCTTAGGCTCCTCTCTTTCCCTTTAACCCTTAACATTACCATTAAGCAGATAATTTAGCAATAAACAACATAAAACAAGAGGTTCCTGTAGAGTACTACAGAAATTTAGGATGCTAGTACCTTCCCTAAGTTTAACCAACCCCCGAACCTAAAACAATCTAACCTTGCATTTGCATTGTGGGAATTTCGATATTTATCCCTTCCTTTGGACAAATCAAAGATCGGTTGCAAAATGAATTAAAGATTCAAACTAATCAATAGTTTGGTATCCAAATTTCACCGCGACAGCTACTACCTGCTACGAAATAGTGAAAGCAACAAGTCAACATATACCACTCTGGTACATTGAAAATGACCAAAACAAGTTCACAAAAACCTCCACTCCAAAACACTGCTCCAGCCGTACAAACCACAGACTTGCATCAAAACGTATCACCACACACATGCATGTGCTGTAGCCAACCATACTTGCACACTGAACTCCAAAACCCTGCATTACACTTCCATAACCATACACACATCCTTCACGCGGCAACAAAACCTCAAATAAAGTTACAGTTGATATTCACAAGATACCTCAATAATCCATCTTCTCAAACCGTACATCCGAAAAATAATAATAACAGCAAATGGTACAACCAGCAGCAGCCCACATACCCTCAAGCTACCATCTTTTTTACCTGCAAATAAAACAAAAACCAGATTTTGTGAGCAACAAGGCCACACCGTATCCGTACACAATTCATAATAAAGGAAAGGACAAGGTGAATATGGGGCTTCAACAACAAATGATGCATTGTTCTGCACCTGCAAAAATACACACAAAAATATTATATCATGAATACAAACCAACAGACTTGTAACCTTTACCATAAACCACAACTGAATTTCATTTTCAACTTGCCTTTGCCCATAAAATCGTCCACCAATGCACAACCGTTACATGTTACAAGCAGCATTCAGACAACCACTCTGCACAACCATTTTTAACCCCACCATTATAACTCCAAATTGTACAGCTACCACCTGCACACAAAACCTGAAACAAAGTACAGCATGCAGGGAAACAACAAACACATTCTGCTATGCTTTAACTCCCCCACACCAGACAAATTTCTGCAACAGGTCCACTAACTTCCAGCTGCAAATCACCGTACCGCCCTGCTACCCCAACAACACAGATCCTAAAAAGAAAAACAATACAAAACTCCAAAACCGCTACTGCTGTATGCACAAAAACTTGCACGCCAGACCAAAAACCTGTTATAACCTGCTACAACAACAAGTTTTGGGCTGTACCCAAAACTTAGAAAAAGGAGTTTTAGCTTGTTCTAAATATAAGAGAGACAAAAAAAAGGTGAGGCATACCTCAAAACAGAGGGAGCCTTTTGTTTTAAAAAACATCATTCAGTTTTCCTTCAAAAAAATTCATACAACCACAAGCCACGGCTACCACTACAACTCACCCTTCGAAATACACCAACATCACCTCTTCGCCATCACCCCCTACTCTCCTCTAATCTCTCTCACAACAGGCTCTCTCTTTTTCTCTCTGTTCCTATGTGAACCACTTCATCTCACTCAAAAACATCCAACCACCTTCAACTCATCACATCGTTTTTTGCTGTTTCCAATAAACCATCCCTCAAAACACAATAAAACCACCACTTGCATAAAACACTCATTCTTACATCTTGAATCACTCTCACAAACTACACTTCAAGAACATTAACCATCACTCCTTACTCACTGTAACATAAACTCCACCACATATACATCTTCAACCCCACTTCATACACGACAACCTCCTTCAAATCACCTTTAAAACCATCTTTCTTCCAAACTTACATGAAATAAAAACATATAAAAAACACCATGTGAAACATCATACGGAAATCAGAATAGCAACATCAGGCAAAAAAAGCTGTGTAGCCACAACAATACCACAAAACAATAAGAAAATATCACCATGTTCCTCTTTTTCAACCCAGTTTCGGACCAGCCGCTCATCACCTACCATCCTCAAACTTTTCTGTCAAATCCAAATCCTCATCAGAACCTTACAATCATTAAACAATCCTCTCCGAAGCAGCACAACAACATACTCCAATCTCTTTTACACATCACCATTCTCTTCCTTCAACCTCCCTCCTCACCTCAAAAATATGTGATCATAACAACTCAAACTAGCTGTAACATCACCCTGAATAAACACCATTAGCGGGAATTGCTGCAAGTTCTGCATCTGTTAACCATCTGTCAATAAACAAACTTCAAACCAAGTCCTCCAAACCAGGAAACAATCTTCAGACTCAACCCATTTCGCCTTCAATATTTTCTTCTTCCAACCTTCAGAACCATCAAACAACCTTCTTCTTCGTTTTTCAACCACAGAATAACCCGTAACAAGCCATGAACGAACTCATAACATTCATTTCGCAACTCAAACAAACTCAAGCTTCTTCTTCAAAAGACTAAACCCAGAAAATCCATAAACAACAAACCCAACCTCCATCACCGAAACTCACCGCTGTTTTCCCTAACCACCGCACCTTCAAACCCGGAACAACTGAAGCCATTGAAACCTTCCAACTTCCCTCTCCTTCACCTAAGCTTCAAATCGCCGAAATAACACACACAAACAGAAACTCGCTCACCCCTTCAGAAACCCGGTAACCTCTCTCCTTTCGTTTTTATATCCGTTTTCAGATTCACAACTTCTACCATCTCCAAATCTCACCTCAAACCCTCATTTTCATCAACAAAAAACCAAAGACCCTCTTCAACCTCTAAACCCAAGAATAATCCTCTTCAAAACCTCAACCTATTCCGCAAATCGTCAAAATCAACACTAATCTCATACGTTTTCGAAGCCCAAAACCAATAGAACAGAGATCCAGAAGAGTATAAGATGAGATGGGAACCAAACCGTATAAACCTCTTGAGACAGAACGGGAAGCTTCAAGGGCGAATCGAAGGTTGAGCGTGTTCTTCATTGTTGTTGTTCTCGATTTGAGAAATGTTGAAGAAAGATTTTTTTTTAATGTGATGCTCATAGAAAGAATAACCTGAGGGAGATATATCGTGGGTTTACCTTCAATTCTTAGTTTCTTCAAAGATGTTGATATGAACTGATGGGTGGGCATTTGTTTTGATACACGGGTGATTGGGTTTAGGCCCACGAATCATTGATTCACATACCCTTCTGAGTCCAGCTGTAATACCCCAAATTTTACCCTTACATTTAGTCAGTCATTTCGCATATCACTCCATTTTGCATCCATTTAATCACTAACCAATCATTGAGTGCGATTTGTTTTGCAGGAATTGCCCCTAGGGGCGTTTTGGTCATTTTAAGCAGAATTCGTAATTTTGGGACAAATGAGACATTATTCCTGAGGCATTTATTTACATGGGTTGATTATGTCAAGGTGTCGGCACGTTTTGATTGGTATCAGGAAATTTTGTCAGAAATACAACTGGATTTGGGCTGTTCATTGCTCGTGGTCTATTTTAAGTCGCTCCCAAACAATTTTGTTTCCGTTAATTACGAGCGGTTTAATTTAGAATATTTGGTTATACTGAAGCGCCAAAATGTGATTCGAGCGTTTGCTGGATTCTTGTTCATGGATTTTGTTAAAAGTTATTTGATCAGTGGAAATTAATTGAATATTTGATGATAAGTCGGGTTGTTCTAAACACAGGCGAATTGTTACTTGAGAATGGATTGTTACGGTTTTTGGCGCATGTGCGCGATTGGCAAAAAAACGATGGGATAATATTAATAAGGGTGAAGGGATGTTGCTAGTTGAGGTTCAACCCCATGTTTGGTTTGTTTTCATCAAAGTTATGTGAGATACCCATATTTATTTACAAGTCCAATTCGTGAGATGAGCTCTCACTTGTTATTATAAAGAAAACATGCTATATAACTGGCAACATTCATGTGTTGATTCTATTTCATTTAACACAAAAGGGATACATTTCAAATACACAAAGCTCTGTTTCAAATACACAAAGACCCAACTAATTCCAAAACAAAGTGTATGGGAATGACCACCAAGCTACAATGCCCTGTTTACATTCTAAAAAATCAGTCATGGTCACAATCTATGAATCGACAATCTGGTGCTTCAACAACTCCATCTCCTTTACTTGTATCTAGTGTTGCTTCTAAGGCACATGTGAAGTCAATGAGTTATGTGCGCTCCCTAGTGAACAAACACCAGAACTGGGAGGGAAAATATGTACCTGCAATGCACACACGTTAGTTGAATGCAAATGGTAATGCAATGATGCAATATGATAAATAATGCAATCTGTGAACACAGGGGCTATGCTGTAGCCTGAAGAGGAACATCTCTGTGATCAAGAACAGAAAACCACCATAGTCACCAGAACCTCATGACACTAACTATCATCTGATACTCAAAATATCAATCCCCTGGTAAGAAAACCATCTGAACCTCTGTATCTGACGAGAAAACCATCTGATAATAGTATCAACCTCAGACAAGAAACCCATCTGATCCAAACAACACACCTGGAGATGAATCAAGAACACCGTCTGATAAAGGTACTGAATCATGGTTTCTGAAGGCCAGTTTTCCTGCAATAACCCAATCCCCCTCACAGGTATGATAGACCTAATCCACGGATAAAGGTACGGCATCCTATGCGGTCATCAGCGTCACAGACTTTCATGAGTGACGATACGATTCCCAGAAGGAGTGGCATCATCAAGTCATGAAGAGGCCTCACTTAGCTGACTTCCAAATGATCGGTCCCCAGAGTCGACAATCCTCACGTCTGGACTCCCCTCAGATCCTCAGGACCGGAAAGGAGCACCTCTGCGAGAACCTCGTCTGAGCGCATATTTTGTAGGGAACTGTGCCTGCTCAGCAGACAGGTTCGTCTACTACTCTCCACAACTATATCTAGGTGCATACTCAAGCCCAGGTCCGGCTTCTCACTCACAGTAACCTCCCTTGCCCACAGCAATAAACATAATAATATAATACTGAAAGTAAATGCGGAAAGGTAAAGGTACGGAAAAGTAAAGCGCAGAAAGGTAAAACACATATGCACAACACCCAACAGATAAACACCCAGGCGCTAGGATTGACTCGCGTAGGGGATGGGAAACGGTCCCAGCACAAGGGATGGGAAAAGTCCCTAGATGCTATAAATCCCCAGCAGAGTCGCCAGCTGTCGCTACTGCGAAAATCGGCGCCGGCTTGACAGGAGAGTCGCCACCGTGCGTTATTTATCCCTCAGAGCGGGAAAGGAAACGCTCGAAGTAAACCTCGCAAAGACGGGAAAAGGTATGGTCATCGCAACCAAAACCTGGATTCGGGAGTCGGTTACGCAAGGGGAAGGTATTAGCACCCCTCACGTCCATCGTACTCGATGGGATCCACGCTTGGTGTTTATAAGGAAAAAGGTGTGTTTATCTATCTACGCTAATGGTCAGTCTGAAAAGAAAATAAAAGGACAGGACTCGACAGAACATACGGTGTTCTGGGCCTACGTACTCCCTCGTGCAATGGGAAAGTCAGAGTCAACGTAGTTCGACTACCTACGTCTAAACGAGGGAAAGGTTGCTCGCCAGGACATCGCATCCTGTGCCTACGTACTTCCACACAGCATGGAAGATCAGAGCAAACGTAGTTCGACTAACTACGGCTAAACAGGGGGTTCTCATACAGCAGCGAGAAACTAAACTGGTTTCAAAGGTTCGGGAACCTACAACTACGATCTGGTCTCAACTGCACTCGGGCAAGAGAAAAGGGATAACAATCAGTCGTCAGCGGGAAAGTCTCGATCGCACAGCCGCGAGAGAACAAAGGTTAGTTGTTAGTGTGCTCGCTAGGATATCGCATCCTATGCCTACATATCCTCGTTTGGTACGAGGAATCAGAGCAGCTGTAGTTCGGCTAACTACGACACAAGCTACTCAAAAGCTCCTACTGAAAGGAAAGGGAAAAGACACCCTAAAACTATAGCTGAAAAAGGGGAATCTACCTACTGTTATCATGCCTGGTTGACCATCCTAATGTCTATCATAACGACTCCGCAGCGGAGAAGTCAGAGCTCCTAAGGGATCATGGCAACAGGACTAAACGGAAAACAGGAAATACTGCAAAGTAAAGAAATACTGGAAATATGCATGAATGCAACAACTAAACAATCAAGGCGCAAAGGCCGCAAACCACAGAGGCAAGGGAGCTCAGCTCTACCAAATACCAACAAGCAAAGCCACTCAATAACAAACAAGCAGAAGGAGGACCACCTCAACTTCTCATGCACACAAAGCCTACTTCTAAGATGCACCTACCTCAGAAATATCTATATGAATTCCTAAGTCTAATGCAGCACAACACCACACAAGTCAAACAACATAAAGAGAAGGCAAACCAGCCTGACAAACTCCTATCTAAAACTTAAACTAAAACCCTGAGCAGGACCCCTAAACCACCCTAAAACAACCCTAATCTATCCCTGAACGAAACTCTATGCAACACCTTAAGCAAATATCTAAGCAAAAACTCTAATCAAAACCCTAAGCAAGAGGAATCAATCCCAGTCTCCAAGCTTCAGAACAAGCTTACCAAAGAAAGGGAGCTAAGCAGACAAACTCATAGTGCCTTCCTCGGGAAAGTACCAGGAGGTTACCACTCAGGAGTCATATCCTATGCGGCTCGACAACTGTGATCAGTTTACATTCCTCCTCAGGAGAAACTAAACTCACATGAAGGCTCCGGCATCATTGGATACTTGAGAAAGCCTCTAAGAACTAGGGGAACTAAGTGAGCAGACCCATAGGACCTTCCTCAGGAAAGTACTAGGAGGCTTCCACTTAGGAATCGTATCCCATGTGGCTCAACAACTGTGATCAGTTTACATTCCTCCTCAGGAGAAACTAAACTCACATGAAGGCTCCAACATCATTGGATACTTAAGAAATCCTAGATGAACTAGAGGAACTAAGTGAGCAGACCCATAGTGCCTTCCTCAGGAAAGTACCAGGAGGCTTCCACTTAGGAATCGTATCCCATGTGGCTCAACAACTGTGATCAGTTTACATTCCTCCTCAGGAGAAACTAAACTCACATGAAGGCTCCAACATCATTGGATACTTAAGAAAGAGGTGAGAAGAAAGGATGAAAGTCATTCCTAGTGCCTTCCTCAGGAAAGTACCATAAAATCCCTTCAAACTTCAGGATCTCGAACCTCACAAACAGAGAACAAGCTCTTAGACTAGGTCTTCAATCCAATGCATCCTTGCAAGCTCCATCAAGACTTCATCTAGCCTCCATCTTCAAGAAGAAACCACAGGTCCTCAAACCACAAGAAACTATCTCTGAAGTTCAACCACAGTTGAACTTCAAAGTCAGAAGCCATCAAGACTTCTCCTATCCTCAAGCTCAGACAAAAAATAACAGAACACCCTACAAAAATCTATCAAAAATCTAGGGGAAACCTACATGTCTCTATGATCCCAAGATCAAATCTCAAAGCCTAAGTCAACTTCTAAGGCTACTAAACAATTCCTAACATATGAACGGTCAAGGGTTACCAACAAGTTGTGAGGTCTCTATTCTCTAACCCTAAAACAATATCAATCAACCTCTAAAAAATCTATGAAAAATCTATGGGGAACATGCATTAGTCTAGTATAACATGCTAAAAAACCAAAGCAAAATTTATTACCAGATGAAAGAACTAAAATCAACAAGGCAGACGTGCCACAAACCAATTATTCAATATCAATAACAATGCAAAAAAAATGCAATTAAAATGCAAATGCATGATTAAGCTAATGTTTTTGTACTATGAAATTCTACATTGAATTACGAGTCTACAGAAAAAAGAATGGAATTATTTGATCGAATCTACTATTTTTTATGAATTTTCTAATAACATGCATGAACTAAAAGATATTAAAAAGTCATTGAAATGGAAAATATGCTAAAACTAACAAACAAAAATAAAATGGCATTTTTATTTTTATATAATTTTCTAGACATTTATATGAGGTGGTAGAAAAAGCAAGAAATTAAAAATCAATTATTTTCATTTTCTTATGAATTTTACAAGGGCAAGAAAATATTAAAAGAAAATAAAAGTTCAAAATTGGAACAAATGGGGAGGGGGTTCAAACAGCACAGGCCCCCAGTGTTATTCTAAGGTGGGCCAGAGAGGGGTGGTGCGCCTAGCAAATGGCGCAGGCCCATACGAATCAGAAATTCAGCTGAAAATGAAAAGAGAAAAAAAATGTGTGGGGGGTGCAAGCAGAAACAAAATACCATTCAATCCCCCTTGGGCCTGCGCCTAGGGGGTGCGTATAGCACTCAGGGCCAAGGCCCAAACCACAATCCACTCTGTCCTCACACGAGGGGGGGGGGGGAGGGGGAATGAGCAAAACGGGGGTGAGCCTCAGCAAAACGGATCTTGGGCCCAAATGCCATCCGAACCCTAGCCCTAATCAGAACCCTAACAAAACCTAATTCCCCTTCCCCAATTCTGATCACTGTTCACCAACAACAAACCCTAGCTTCGTCCCCAACCTCCATCCTCTCTTCAACTCCTCACTAGAACTCTCTAACAAACCTCCACGAATCTCAAACAAAACACTATCTCCTCGCTTACATCCACTCAAACCTAATCTAAACCTCACCAAACCTCCGCTCAAGATCCAAACTCAACCTAAATGCTAAACGAAACACGATAAAATCCCATATTCAACAGTCAACGGAAAAACGTGCATAAGAGTCGAAGAAACGACGCACCTGGCTTGAAGTATGAACGACGCCGTGAGTTCTTGAAGTTCGTTGAAGAATTTGAAGAAATTCTGAAGGATCTGGTGAAATCGCTTGAAGATCAACAATCTGGGCGCTGTTTGAAGACGATCTGGACAATCCTGATCACGGATGAGCGTTCTTGAACGTTCTGGGAGTTGATGAAGGTCGATGGAGATTGAAGGATTCACGAAGAACAGACGAGGTTCTTGATGGTCGATGATTTTCTGGGGAGAGATTGAAGAACAATGAAGGTGGACAGTGGTTCTGGAAAATCGTTCTTGAAGAGCGATGAAGGTTGAGCTTTGAAGATCAATGGAGATTCGATGATGTTCTAAAGAAATCTGGGAATGTCGATGAATGCTATGAAGATTTTCTGGAAAATTGGTGAGCTCGCATGCATTTTCCGGCCACGGTTGAGTTTTCCGGCGACTGTGGATGACTGTGGACGGAGGAAGAAGGATGAAGATCGGAGGCGATCAGATGGATTTCTGGGGATTTTCTGCAAGTTTGCAGTTTCCGGTGAGGGACGGCGGCCGGAGTTGGTTGGGGTTGCCGACGGGAGTTGGTTAAGGCGGATGCATGGCCGCCGGTGACTCTTCCGGTGAGGTCAGTGGGGAGTCTGCATGTGTGGCACGTGGCCTGAGAGAGAGGTGGTGTGACGTGTGGCAGCAAGGGAGAGAGAGGGATCAGAATGAGGTGTCAGCTTCTGGGTGCAGAGAGTTGTGAGGTGGGGGTCCCATGGGTGAACGCGTGGCATGGCTATATAGTGACAAGTGTCACTCAATTTTCTGGACCAAAAACTGCACAAAAACGAGTTGGACTTGTTTGGGCTTAAAAAAAAACACTCTTCCTGGGCCCAACGAAACTGATTGCCAATAACCCAAAATCTGAATAAAAAAAAAGACTAATACTCAATTAACCCAATTAAGACTACCCCTAATTAACTAGTGACTAATCCTAATTAAACTAACTGAAGATTAAAATCTAATTAAACCTACATTAAACTAAAACCAATAAACTCTAACAATCTCTATTGATTAAAATCTATTAAATTTCTATTAAAATTTTAATAAACTCTACATTATTTATTTAAAACTACTAAAATTCTATTTGAAACTAATAAAGGAAAATCTATTAAAAGATTAAAATTCTATTAAAACAAACTCTATTATTTCTATTAAAACTATTAAAATTCCTATTAAAATAAAAGAAACATCTATATTCTTTTCTATATTATTCTAAAACAATTAAAAACAATTTAAAATCTATTATATCCTAAAAATGATAAAAACTATTAAATCTATTTTAAAAATTCTATAAAATTCTAAAAGAAAGATTTAAACTATTTAAAATTCTAAAAAAATCTATTTAAATCCTAAAAAATCCCTAAAGCCTATTTAAAATCCGCAGAAAGCTATTAAACCCTAAAAAATGCAGACAACTGCAAATGACCACCACAAAAGAGCGCGCGAGACCAGATCGAATCGAACAGAGAACCCCGGGCATCAGAATATACCAAAATCACTATGCAAGCTAAAAATCATCGAGGAGCGCACAATTTCCCGAAAAATAAAACCCTGGTGATCTGGACTGGATCTGCCATATCTAGTAAATGAAAACCAAGTTGTAACCCTGATATCCTCTGTCTATGCACAAATGTCATGCGTCTGATTTGCGAATATGAATTTAAACCACGAGTCAGATAGGAGAACCGGTTGGTCAAATTTTAGGGTGCAACAAGTCTGTTCTCGTTTTGTCTATAGCATTGCATATCACCACATATAAGGGCAAAATTTTCGGTTATCTATATTTAAATCCCTCCACCATGATTCCTCGAGTCTCCGTCACTCAAATCATCCGGTGTAGCTATTTAAATAGGGGCAACTGTAATACCCCAAATTTTACCCTTACATTTAGTCAGTCATTTCGCATATCACTCCATTTTGCATCCATTTAATCACTAATCAATCATTGAGTGCGATTTGTTTTGCAGGAATTGCCCCTAGGGGCGTTTTGGTCATTTTAAGCAGAATTCATAATTTTGGGACAAATGAGACATTATTCCTGAGGCATTTATTTACATGGGTTGATTATGTCAAGGTGTCGGCACGTTTTGATTGGTATCAGGAAATTTTGTCAGAAATACAACTGGATTTGGGTTGTTCATTGCTCGTGGTCTATTTTAAGTCGCTCCCAAACAATTTTGTTTCCGTTAATTACGAGCGGTTTAATTTAGAATATTTGGTTATACTGAAGCGCCAAAATGTGATTCGAGCGTTTGCTGGATTCTTGTTCATGGATTTTGTTAAAAGTTATTTGATCAGTGGAAATTAATTGAATATTTGATGATAAGTCGGGTTGTTCTAAACACAGGCGAATTGTTACTTGAGAATGGATTGTTACGGTTTTTGGCGCATGTGCGCGGTTGGCAAAAAAACGATGGGATACTATTAATAAGGGTGAAGGGATGTTGCTAGTTGAGGTTCAACCCCATGTTTGGTTTGTTTTCATCAAAGTTATGTGAGATACCCATATTTATTTACAAGTCCAATTCGTGAGATGAGCTCTCACTTGTTATTATAAAGAAAACATGCTATATAACTGGCAACATTCATGTGTTGATTCTATTTCATTTAACATAAAAGGGATACATTTCAAATACACAAAGCTCTGTTTCAAATACACAAAGACCCAACTAATTCCAAAACAAAGTGTATGGGAATGACCACCAAGCTACAATGCCCTGTTTACATTCTAAAAAATCAGTCATGGTCACAATCTATGAATCGACAATCTGGTGCTTCAACAACTCCATCTCCTTTACTTGTATCTAGTGTTGCTTCTAAGGCACATGTGAAGTCAATGAGTTATGTGCGCTCCCTAGTGGCCCGACACATTCCCAAACAGATTTTTCAACCAGCTTCTTCATCGGGAAAATCACTACCAACATTGTCATCTTTGTTGAGTAAATCTTTCAATTCTCAACGTAATCCTGCTATTGTTCAAGAAACGCCAAGTTCTTCAAGTGTTCCAAAAACATTACAGGAAGACTCCACCATGCTCTGTCTTGAAGTCATTAAAATGTGATGAAAAGAATGAATTAGGGTCCATTGCCCATGATGTTCTGAAATGGCGCTGGCTTGAGCAATCACAATCATCATTAGTTGGGACTGAAAGTGATCATGGTCAATATACAACACCACATTCTTACCTGTCAAAAAATCAAAAGAGAAGTTAGCGGTAAGAATCAATTTCGAAGACGAAGGTCGAAATAAAACAAAAAGAATTGAAAGAAGTTCAGCCCTCAGCTTTTATTCATCATCGGGCATGAAAATTCGAGCGGCTGGGAGAGCCACGGCCGGAGCTGTTACTAACTCCCTACCGAACGTCGAATTGTATAGCACACGGTAATCTCGCACAAACTATCCGATCAGACCCAAAGGTCATCATCACTAAGGCAACACAATCAAAACCAAATGGCAACAGTATTTCTCGACGATTCAGACCAATAGTCATCATCACCGTATAACCTTCTCGGCGGCATTGATCTATACGAAGTATCAGTTCTGAAAGAAGAAGAAGAAAAGTAAGCTTATGCTCCAAGACTGATAACCAAACTGAATAGAAACATAAAACTGAACCAGTCTTATTGTTTTACAACCAAACAAACAGTTGAAGAAATTAGAAACTACTCGAGTTAGGGACTGCCCACGAGGCTAAGTTCAGAAATTCGAATCAAGGGCCAAGACGGCATCGAGTCTGACATCACAAAGAGCCAAACTACATCAAACACTGCATCAAAAAGTTTAGAAACATCAATGAAAATCAAGTTTCAATTTGATATCACAGCCGAAATACCTCAGAAGGTAGCCCGTTCGCAAGTCCAAACCAGTTCGCATAAGTAACCATATCCAAATTTGGTCCATATCTGAAAAAGGAAACCAAAATCCAAACGAGTCCAGTTATCCAAATGAAATCAAAACAAATTCAGAAATACAGATATCCAAATCCATGATGGAGTCAGTTCGTATCAGCAAGTCAAATCCATATCAGAAGAAATTAGATTCAATCCAGTATCAGAAAACAAATCATGAGCAAATCCAACAGATATCAGAAAGTGAACCGTATCAGAGGTCACAAATATCAGACAAATCACAAGGGTCCACATCTGATAAAATCCGAGAATCCATCATTTGATCAAATCTGCATCAGAAATAAATAAAAATCAAATCCAATCAATCAAACACAGAAAAGAAAGGAAACCGAATCAGAACATATCAGAATCCAATCAAGACAAAAATGGCAAGTTCAAATCACATCAGAAAATTCAACAAAATCAAATCATATCGCAAGATTACAAGGAAAAATAACGGAAATCCAAAGGCCCAAAAACTCAGAAGGAGGAGAGATATAAAAGGAAGGAAGTCACCTTGTGAAAAAACCCTAGACGGAGAGGGGGCGGAGAAATCGTGAACAAAACCCTAGACGGAGAGGGGGCAGAGAAATCGTGAACAAAACCCTAGACGGAGAGGGGAAAAAACACAAAGAACGGCGAATAACGAACCACGACGGCTCAGATAGCTTTGTTCAGCTCTCATCATCGCCTACAAACGCCGTCACGATCCAGAGATCCGAACGTTCAAGAGGACATTGCCATCACCGATTGTCGGATCGCTGCGAACTCTCTAAAAGAGTGAGCAATCCAACACAGAGCCTCAGTTCACACATCATCGGCCCATGCGAAACAAACATTAACGACGACCATCGGACGTCCTGACGTGAAATCCCACCGGCGAAGCTCAAAAACGTGAGTTAAGAGCGCACGCTCATAACCTTGTTTGTTTCATTGCAGGTTAATCAGGAACGAGAGGAGACGAATGAGAACAAGAGGAAAGGAAGCTCAGCGCCGCGAGTTGAGAAAGGAATGGACAAACCCTAAGTTCATGTTGCCTGTGTGTGTGGGTTGGGTCCGGGACCGGCCCAAATCCCTTTTTATTTTTTATTTTTATATATTTTTTTATTTTTACAATTTTTATTATCTTTTAATTTTTTATTATTTCCAAATCTTATTAAAACTTTTTTTCTTTAAAAATAAAATAAAACTTTTTTTTTAATTAAATTAAACTTTTTTGACTAACTAGGTAAAACCTTTTTTTTATTAAATAAATTAGAACTCTTTTTAAAATTAAAACTATCATTCCTTTTGCAAATTTAACTCAGTTTTTTTTTTTTAAAATTTCTATTAAGAGCTTGTATATATATATCACAAATAAACAATAAAAGCCTCAAAAAAATCTCACAACTTCTCTGACTGCTGTCTTGTTTCGGCTTACTAACCACGTCATTTGTTTTGCAGCTTAGTCATGTTATCGTCAATTTATTTTTTTTTAATTCAAATTTTCATTATAACTGCTTCTCATCTGTAACCTCGCGAATCCTAACAATCGCGCTTTAATTTCTGTCTTTAAGTTTCTGCTTGTATGGCTTACTGTCTGCATTTTATTTCCGCTTGCATGATTCAATTAACTCACACTTTCATCTCTTCATCAATATTTCTGCCACATTGCACACATCCGAAGGTTAGGTCTAACTGTTTGGTCGCCGCACCAATAATCCTCAAACCCTCAAAACTACAAAATTACAAACCCTAATTCCCACAAATGCCTCGCCGCAGGCTAAATTACAAAACTACCCCTAGCATTAGGTCAAAGAGCCGCCGCGCTCATTTTAGGGTTTCCCGCCGTGTAATCCCTAATTTAACCCTAATTTCAACATTACAATTCAACGTAGAGATTTGGAGTTTCGACACTCCGCGTAAGCGTGTCCTTAAGACATGTTTATTCCCCCTTGAGACCTTGACCACAGTCAAGAAGCCTCTAACCTCCCTTTTGAGGGGAACTACGATTACTCTGATTCCATTCCCGTAAGGATACGTAGGCACAAGATGCGATGTCTTGCCGAGTAAACTTAGAATTAACCCCTTAGGTTTATTTTCTCGTTTTTAACCCCTTTGTACATATACCTTAAGCAAATAAATAAAGCAAATAGTAAACATCTGAACAAAAGGTTCCTGTAGAGTACTACAAAAGTTTAGGGTGCTAGTACCTTCCCTAAGCTTAACCAACCCCCGAACCCTAGATCTTTCCCCGCATCGTGTTTACGATGCAAAATAGGTTTTCCTTCTTTTGACCTTTTCCTTCGGATAAATCAAAGAGCGGTTGTGAATTGAATTGCGATTCAAACTCATTAATAGTTTGTGATCCTATTTCCACCGCAACACCAGCGCTTTTGGTTTCTTACGAGTCTGAGTTGCTCTCACCATGTTGAGCTTTTGGATGATGGGCCATGGGCCCAAATGGTTCCATCTTTTATGATTTTCGCACCCCCTCTATTTTTTTTTTCTTTGTCTTAACAAATTTGTTTAAATTAATAGTTCATTAAGTTTTTTTTGATTTATATATTATTAGTTTTTTAGATAGTTAATAGATTTTATTTAAAGGATTTTATAAGCTTATATTTTATTTTTCTTTTAGATTCTTTTATTTGCACTTCATTTAGAAGTTTATAGCATTTTATTTTTAGAGTTGAATTTTTCATTTGTTATTGGGCATTTTGTCCCATTTTTCTGTTTTGGTCGATGACGAGACCTCCGTAAATCGTTATTAAGTCAAACTATTGATAAATGACGTTGGATCTGAGACCATTTCTTTTCAACGCTTTTTCTCCTAAGACCTCGGTCCCGTACCGAGTGTATCTTCGAAAACATTTTCAAATCAAATTCTTTGTATTGAATTAAAAAGAGAGGATTGGGTGTAGACCTCTTCTTCTTCGAGTGTTGGGATGCCCACTGTAGTGAGGGTGGTTTCGACACTCGTCTTTCAATACGAAGACGCTTCCACCCCTTTTCCTCCTAAAACCTCGGCTCCGCACCGAGTGCATTTTCAAAAACCTCGGTCTCGTACCGAGTCCATTTTCAAACCATCTTTAAAATTAAATTCTTTGTATTGAATTAAAAAGAGAGGATTGGGTGTAGACCTCTTCTTCTTCGAGTGTTGGGATGCCCACTGTAGTGAGGGTGGTTTCGACACTCGTCTTTCAATACGAAGACGCTTTCATCCCTTCTCTCCTAAAACCTCGGTCCCGTACCGAGCGCATTTTCAAACCCCTTCAATAAGGAATCATTTCTCTTCGTATTGCATTAAAGAGAGAGGATTGGGTGTAGACCTCTTCTTCTCCGAGTGTTGGGATGCCCACTGTAGTGAGGATGGTCTCGATACTCGTCTTTCAATACGAAGACGCGACTTCTTCCATCACCTTTCCTTTCACAACTTCATTCCGTAACCTTTCACACCTAAAACCTCGGTTCCGCACCGAGTGCATTTTCAAACTTCTTTTTATAACAAAAACTTGAATGGTTGTGGAGTGGTTAGACGTAGGCCTTCTCCTATCCCGAGTGCTGACGTTTACCGTAGGGTTCTCTGTCGCAAAAAGCACTTACCATTCAAAACCAAAAAACACTTTAATAAGAGAACGAAGTTCCCTTTGTATTGAACTAAAGAGAGAGGATTGAGTGTAGTCTTCTTCCTCTCCAAGTGTCAGGATACTCACTGTAGTGTGTGTGGTCTTGATACTCGTCTTTCAATACGAAGACGCTACGTTCGCCACACATTTTTTACAACAAAAACTTTGAGATAAAGAATTGGGTACTACCTGTAAGGGTTACTATCCGAGGACCTATCTCGCCCCAAAAACAATCTCAACCAATCAAACATGATACCTTGCCTCGCATGGCGAAAACCAACCTTTCAAACAGGATATGTTACGTCCGTTCTACCGCAAACAGGTACGCATAAGTCTCCTCACATGCGAGCAGTAAAACACCTAAACTGCTAGAATGCGCACGATAACATCATCCCCAAACACATCGGTTATCCGCACCGTAGGCCGAACTACGGCTGCTCTGATTTCTCATACCAGATGAGAATACGTAGGCACAAGACGGCGATGTCTTGGCGAGCACAATCCCCTTATCATCTGTAGTTCCCCGAACTACGTCGACTCTGACTTTCTCACATCTATTGAGAATACGTAGGCCTAGGACCGCAAAGTCCTACCGAGTCTGTTCTTTCTCCTTTATCCCCCGTTACCTCGCTTTCCCCGTTTTTTAAACCTTTCTCTTTACCCATTGGAACACCCTTTTATAGCATAATACTTAAGCAAACAAATTCACATCGACAAACAAAAGGTTCCCATCGAGTACGATGGATGCGAGGGGTGCTAATACCTTCCCTTCGCATAACCGGCTTCCGAACCCGTTCTTGGTTGCGAGACCATCTTATCCATTGTTTTCTCAAGGTTTTCTTGATATTTTCCTTTCCCCTCATGGGATAAATAAAGTTCGGTGGAGACTCTTCTGTCCTTTTCTTTTCGCCTCCCCGTCGTTGCGCGATGCATTTTTCGAGTAGCGACAGTTATCCCCTGCAATTGTTATCCCAACTCTTAGTTGGTAGTCTGTCGCTTGATTGTTCGTTGTTCCAACTTTTGGTTGGTAGTTTTCCTTTCCTGGATTTTTTATTCCAACTTTTGGTTGGTAGTCCTCCCTTATTCCTTAGCGGGGTTGTTATCCCAACTTTTGGTTGGTAATTGGTGACTTGACAGATGTTTTATTCCAACTTTTGGTTGGTAATCTTCGGTGTGTAGGAGTTATCCTGACTTTTGGTTGGTATTCCTTTGGTATTGTTTTTCGGACAGATTTGTTGGTAGTGTTGGTTAATTCCAACTTTTGGTTGGTAGCCTTGCTTATTATTCCCAACTTTTGGTTGGTAAGGTTTGGTTGACGTTATCCCTACTTTTGGTGGGTAGTCTTTGATTCCCCAGTAAGGTCGTAATATCCGGTTTGGTTGTCTTGTTGATGTTATTCCAACTCTTGATTGGTAACCTTTGTTCTCTGGTCGTTGATTCTGACTTTTGGTCAGTATACTTCCCCAGCGAAGTCGTCTCGCCATGTAAATTTCTGTTAGTGTTGTGATGATTCCAACTCTGGGTTTGTAGTGTTTGATTCTTTCCCCAGAGAGTAGCCCTTATCCCATCTTTTGGATGGTATTGTCTGATTACTGTCTTGTGATGGATGTTTATCCTGTGCAGAGTCGTCTAGTTAGTCTACTCTTTTCCCAATGAAGTCGCCGCAAGGCTGTTGGGTTAGCTTTCCCTTTTGTTCCCCAGCAGGTTTGTATCCCGACTTTTGGTTTGGTATTCCAACTCTTGGTTGGTATTCTTTGATCGTTGTCCCAACTTTTGGTTGGTATCCAGAGTTCGTTATCCCGACTTTTGGTTGGTATCTTTGGTTGTTTCCCAACTTTTGGTTGGTATCTAGAGTTTTTTTATCCCAACTCTTGGTTGGTATCCTTTGACCGTTATTCCCCAACTCTTGGTTGGTATCTTTTGGATGGAGTTCAGATTGTATTGAAGTGTTATTCCCCAACGTGTCGTGTTCTAACTCTTGGTTGGTATTCGCTGTGTTGCATTCCCGTAGGGTGCAAATTTCTGGGTTCTTTTTTATTCAATCACCTTATACCTTGAATGTTTGAAAGCGGATGCTTTTCCTCCCTTCAGGTCCAAGTTGTTTGAATAGGAGCAGCTGTAGCACCCCAAAATTTGCCTTTTCATTTTGGCAGCATCTGGCTTTTGCTTCTTTGCATTTTCGCATTTCTACATTTGCATAGCATTCGTTCTTGAGACACGAGATCAAGGTTTTCTTGTGGTTCGGTTTTCATTTTTGGTGCAAGAGACGAAACAACGAGCATCAGAGGCTCTGGCATTTATTTTTCCCAGCGGTCGGGGGACCGATTTTATTTTATTTTGCAGGGTATTGTCAGCTCACGTGTTCATCAACACAATGCAACAAGACCATGTCTAAGTTTCTCCTGTACAACACATCATCCTTGTTCAGATAGAAATTTCCCGCAAGCCTCCTCAGAGTCTTCTTATCCTTGTTAGATTCCCTAGATGGGTACTCCTGATTCTTGAGAAAGTGCTTGATATCATGATACATGGCTTACCATCTGATGCCTCTTTATCTACAAACACAAAGGCAGGTCTGTCAAGACGCATAATGGTAATAGCTGAAGCTTCATTCCAAAAATTTACTTTACACATTGACGCTAACGTGGCCAATGCGTCTGCCATTTGATTCTCAGTCCTAGGCACATGATGAACTCAACTATGTTATAGAAGGGTAGCAGTCCTAGGCACATGTACAACACCAAGTTTTCCTTACGAGTTTCCCATTCTTCTTTAATCTGATTAACAACCAGCGTTGAATCGCCATATACATCAAGATTCTTGATCCTTAGATCAATGGCCTCTTCCAAACCCATAATGCATACTTCATATTCTGCTTCATTATTGCTGCAAGAGAACGTCAATCAGGCAGTAAACAATATATGAGAACCATGAGGAGTTGTAATAATTGCCCCGATTTTGTTTCCATATGAGTTGACAGCATCGTCAAAAACCAAACACCACTGAGATCCAATCTCAGGACCCTCGTCAGGTAAAGGCTCATCACAGTCTTTCATCTTCAAAAACATGATGCCTTCATCTGGAAATTCAAACTTCATTGGCTGATAGTCTTCAATTGGCTTCGCAGCAAGATATTCTGACATAACACTTCCCTTAATGGCTTTTTGGGAAACATACTGGATATCATACTCAGTCAGAACCATTTGCCATCTGGAGATCCTTCCGGAGAGTGCTTGCTTTTCAAACACGTACTTGATCAGATCCATCTTTAATATCAATAGGGTTGTGTAGCTTAACATGTACTGTCTCAAACGCTTAGCTGCCTAAGTGAGTGCACAACATGTTTTCTCTAACATTGAGTACCTCGACTCGCAATCAGTGAATTTCTTACTCAGGTAGTAGATATCGTGCTCTTTTCTACCTGTCTCGTCGTGTTGACCGAGCACACATCCCATTGGATTCTCAAGAACCGTAAGATACATGATCAAAGGTCTCCCTGCTACTAGAGGCATGAGTATCGGAGGTTCCTGCAAATACTCTTTTATTTTTTCAAACGCCTTTTGGCAATTTTCGTTCCACCTGACCGCTTGATCTTTTCTTAATAATTTGAATATTGGCTCGCATGTGGCCGTAAGATGAGAGATGAACCTTGCAATGTAGTTCAATCTCCCTAAGAAACCACAAACCTCTTTTTTCGTCCTCGGCTCAGGAATTTCTTGTATAGCTTTGATTTTGGCAGGATCTACCTCAATACCCCTTTCACGGACAATGAAACCCATTAGCTTTCCAGAACTCACCTCGAAGGTGCATTATTAGAATTCAACCTCAACTTGAATTTCCTAAACCTTTCAAACAACTTCAGAAGATTAACCATATGTCCTTCCTCCGTCTGTGACTTTGCAATCATGTCATCAAAATAGACTTCAATCTCTTGATGAATCATATCATGAAAGAGAGTCACCATCGCCCGTTGATAGGTTTCCCCATCATTTTTCAATCCGAAGGGAATCACCTTATAGAAAAAATTCCACCACGGTGTGATGAAATTATTTTTCTCTAGGTTCTCTAGGGCCATCTTGATTTGGTTGTACCCAGAGAATCCATCCATGAAGGAAAATACAAAATATTGAGCAGTGTTATCAACCAACACGTCAATGTGAGGGAACGAAAAATCATCTTTAGGGCATGCTCTATTAAGATCTCTGTAATCGACAGACATGCCGACATTTCCATCTTTTTTAGGTATAGGAACAATGTTAGCAACCCACGGAGGATAGTTTGTGACAGTAAGAAAGCCAACGTCCAACTGGTTTTGAACCTCTTCTTTAATCTTGACTGCCATATTAGGCCTCGTACTTCTCAACTTCTGCTTCACTGGCGGACATTCTTCTTTGAGAGGTAACCGGTGTACCACAATGTCTGTATCTAGCCCATGCATGTCTTGATAAGACCAAGCGAAGATATCCTTATACTCATGGAGCATTTCAACCAATCTTTTCTTGATACTGTCTTCCAAAGCAACCCCAATTCTGACTTCTTTCTTATCATCCTCGGTACCCAGATTGATGACTTCAATATCCTTATGATGAGGCAAAATGACATTTTTCCTCTTGCTTTAGAAGTCTGGCTAACTCTTCCGGTAGTTCACAGTCTTCGTCAGTCTCTTCTTCAGCTTGATAAATGGTATTATCAAAGTCATACTTAGCCATAGATGAATCAGAATCAATGGTATATAAGATAAAAGACATGCATGATTGATGTTTATGTTTATTATGAAATGCAACAAACAAAACACATTTCCATTTTCAGTTACTAAGTGCAAAAATAAAAAGGGAAAACAGGGATCAAAATATTTGAATGTGAAAAACGTCCTTTATTTATGATGGTAGTGCAAATAAACAAAAGAGGCCCCACAGATAGGTCACTACGTCTTGGGCAGAACGCAGGACTGAACATAAACAAAAACAATGAGAATTACTCTTCATGGGTGATCTTAATGACATCCTCAACTGTTCAATTGCATATCCTCTGGCCGGGAATACAATGACGGATCCAAGCATCCATTTCGTAATCAATGTCCCCTTTGTCATCTTAAATAGCATGAACTCTGTCAAAAATGACTCCACCGCTGGTGAATCTGACAAGTCCTCTATACTTCGGAGGGTCTTGTGATGAGTTGGAGGGCTTGTACCCTAGACCAAACTTATTTTTCTTGACAGGAATATCCAAAACCTGGCCCCACCTCTGAAAGCTACCGAATTCGACAATGGCACGTGCTTCCTTGAACAAAGACATTGAAACCTCTGGACCTTTAACCTCGATAGAAGGCTTCTCTTGAGTTTGCACAACTTCAAAGGCTTGACAGAGAGTTTCGTGAATTTCCCCATCCATTTCCACATACTTGAATGTTGATAGATGATTGATCATGATATCCTCCTCCTCACACACAGTGACTATCTTCTCTTCCATCATATACTTCAGCTTTTGATGAAGAGTCGATGTTACTACCCCTGCAGCATGTATCCAAGGTCGACCTAGCAGGGAGCTATAAGCCAGTTGAATGTCCATTATGTAGAACGTCGCCTCAAAATTTCCAGGTCCCATCTGAATTGGCAGGGTTATCTCCCTAAACACCGATCTTTCGGAACCATCAAATGCTCGTACCACGAGATCATTTGGTGTACAAATTAAACCTTGAATATCCAACTTCATTAACATTTTCTTCGGCAACATGTTGAGCGAAGATCCTGTATCAACCAGGACATGCGACAATAAAGATCCTCTACACTCCATAGAAATATGCAAGGTGTGGTTGTGTTTCCTCTTAACAGGAGTCAAGTCTATCAGTAAAGCCCAAACCATTACCAACATTAACATGTGCCACCACTCCTTCCAACTGATTAACAAAGATTTCTTGAGGCACATAGGCTGAATTCAAAATCCTCAACAAGGCATTGCGATGTGCCTCAGAACAGAATAACAAAGATAAAGTAGAGATCTTTAAAGGAGTTTGATTCAAGTGGTCTACAATCTTGTAGTCACTCTTGCAGATTAATCTCATGAATTCTTCAGCATCCTTAGAAAAGGAACTATCACCAGCCTATTGTTGCACAAAATCTTCAACCACTGCCTTCCCTTTACCTTTATTTGTTTTGTCAACATTGACATCAGGCGAAGAAAAGATTATTCCACTATAGGTAATCCCTTCTACAGCAACTATATTATCAATAGTAGAACCCATATTCGAAGAACCACTAAATTCTTGTTTTTGTCCATTGCAGAAAACCTCATCCCCATAATTCCATGGGATGGCCTTGGTACTTTCATACGGCACTGGCCCTAGCGTACCGATGATTACAGGTGTTGGCCTCGCTGGCGCTGAAATATAATGGTCCTATAAAGGATCAAAATCGTAGTGATATCGTTTCCATCACTAGCCTTGTCCTCAACATCTTCCACAACTCTATCAAACTGCAAATATTTGTCATCAATCATTTTCTGAACACCGCTTTTTAGAAGATAACAACCCTCGGGTCTCAATTCACATACAACAACCCTCGGGTCTCAATTCACACTCTTGACAATCAATAAAACCACCTGGGAGCACACCTCCTTTCAACAGTCTTTCTTTCACAAAACTCAAGGGAGTCTTCAAATCATCAACATCAGTCACTAGATTCAATCTCTCCCCATCAATAATAGCATTTGTTATGGCTACTTATGGTTCGGCATAGGATTCTGATTAACATTGGGACCCTCATTGGTAAAATTGATAGCTTTGGAATCAAGAAGGTCATGAACTTTATGCTTAAAAGCTTTACAATTATCAATGTTATGACCAGGAGCACCAGAATAGAATTTCCATCTAGCATTCGTGTCATATCCTGATGGAGAAGCTCCAGTAATAAGCGCTAGAGTCTTCTTCTGAATCAACTGTAGCTGAAGCAAATGTTACAATAATTGGGAGTATGGCATATGTGAGGTTTCAAACTGTCTACTTGCCATTCTCGCTTTATCAGGGTAACGACGAGGAGCATTAGCTTGTTGCTATGGTGCAGCCAGGATGGCTACAGTAGCAACTTGCTGATTGTAGTGTGATTGAGCTCTGCCTTTACCTCTATAATAAGAGATAGAATTAGAATCCACCTCTCACTTCTTTGAGTTTCTTGTGTACGACTTCTTTACTCCTCCAAACGAGGAACTACTTCCGCTCTGAATCTTGCCAGTCTTAATACCACTTCCAACTCTTTCACCGACCATCACTAAGTCTGAAAAACCCGCTGACATGCAACCGGCCAACTTCTCATAGTACTTCCCAGACAACGTAGCCATAAACATATCTATCAGTTCCCTCTCCATCATTGGAGGTTGAACCCTCGTAGCTAATTCACGCCATCTCTAGGCGTACTCTTTGAAGCTTTCTTTATTCTTTGGAGACAAATTTTGTAACTATACCCTGTTTGGCACCACGTCACTAATGTATTGGTAATGACGAACGAAGGATTCCACAAGAGTTCTCTCCAGCCAAAATATCCTGAAAGAAGTGCATCAGGAGTTTCTCATCATCAGAATATGCAAACATTTTTCTGTAGTATGCACGTATATGAGTTTTGGGATAGGTAGTCCCCTTGTGCTTGTCAAAGTCTGACACTTCAAACTTCGGAGGAATTTTTACCCCTGGGACTAAACCAAGGTCTAACATGTTAAGGCCCAATGAATTTTGATTCTCATAAGCTTTCATCTTCTCTTCAATTAGGTTGAACCTTTTTTCAGCTTCCGACGGAAGACCGACGTCTATATCACACATAGACAAGACGTCCTTCTGACGATCTTCGTCCCAATATGGGCCAGAAGCCCCATGCACCGCACATATACTTACTCCACTAGCACCATTACTATGACCATTAACGACGCCTCCGCCTGGAGGTATGACAATAGTAGGCCCATTATCCCATTGAGGACCAACATCACTTCTAGAAGGAGGGACCAAACCAATTCCACCATGTAGAACACCAGCTTCATCAACTTGTGCAATTAGAGCTTAGACCAGAGTTCTCAGTTGTTCCTATCCTTGAGTTATGTCTTGCATCAGTTCCATAAACTGCATGATCTGAGTCCTGACTTCCTGAAGCTCAGCTGATACTTGATCCATGACTCTCTATTGATTCCCCCGAGTTGAATATCTGTGAAAATTGAATTCCTCAATCCACCTGATGAGAAAAAGCCAAGCAAAGATAAGAATAAAACCAGAACACCTGCCATGCAAATGAGTATGCTAATGTAAAATGCAAACATGTTTGTATATTTTAGGGAAATCTCCCCTTTGATTCCAGTTTCACAAATAAACGAACAATAGAGATAGACAGAAAATCAAAAGCTCTGCTCATAAATAAAATGAGAATAACAAGTCAGTACATACAATCCACAGATAAGAAAGATAACTAAATACAAGAGCTAAGGATCTCGACCAACAAGTCTGGTGATGATCAGATACAAGAAAGGAAAGAGCTACTGAGGTATATCATCAATTGAAGATAACCCTCCCTAACCACGGTGCTCTTTGCATCAAGTCTAGGCTTCTTTGAGCAGCTTCTTCGTGTTTGGATGGTATGGTCTTGCAATCAATTCCTAGATGAGGACGTCTCTTTTGTGTATAACATCTCTCAGTCACTGACAATATTCTTCCCAAGCACCATCTTCAAAGACATCTTCAAGCCTAAGTTTCTTCAACTATGCCCAGATCTTGAGCTCTTCAAAAACAGACAAGGTCTCCTAGAGTTTTTTCTCACTTGCGTATCTGCGAGATGATTCTACCACCACTTCCCTCTCTTTGACCTTGAGTTGTGCCTTCAGCTTATCAATCTGATTGTGAAGCTCGTCTTCCCTGTTCTTGTTGGCAGTAACTGTAGCGTTCCACTGATCGTTGAATTTGGATATCTCCATATATGCTCTGTCCAAATCCTTTTTTCTATGCTTCAAGATGCTATTAGTACTCTTCAGATCCTGGCCAACTCGCTCTCTCATCCTGATCTCATCAGGCAACTCCTTCTCCTTCTTAGTCAATGTTTTTGTCGTCACCTTGGCCAAGTAGACGGCTTCACTCTGGTCATGCTTCAGCTAACTGATTTCCTTTTTTAACTCCTCATTCTCTTTGCGCAGTTCTTCCTTCTCTGCCCAGAGCTTATTGTACCTTAGGATATCAATCATCGTAGGCTGCTCAATGACCAAGGCATACAAAGGTTATTCAATAGAGAAAGGCAGTAGTACTTCCCCAACCCTTTTCTGGATCCATTCCACATAAGAATTGTAAGCCCTACAATCACCTTTACCCAAGGAAAGCTTCCTCTTTTTACAAATTTTACCCCATGCATCAATAATTCTCTTCAGAATATCAGGGTTAGCTATACCAGTGAAATACAAAGACTCTTGAACATCTTCGGCATTTGGTGGTTCCCTCAAAGCATATCCAAATTGTCTGACGGTGAGAGAAGGATTTTAGTTAATTATCCCTTTCCTTCCAATCAAAGGTATATTAGGGAAGCTACCAAAATTGAAAATAATCTCCTTGCTAAGCCAATCTTGGTTAAACCAGACAATATCTTTGGCAGTTAAACCCATTAGTCTTTTTGACCATTATGAGGAATTCCTGGAATCAACGAAGCCTCCGGAACGAGGAAGATGATCCATGAACCACTTGTGGAAAAGCGGTGCACAACAAGAAACTATATTTCCTCTTCTTTTATCGTTCTTGTAATGCACTGAATGGTATAGATCTCCTAAGAGTTTTGGCATAGGATTCTTTGATACAAAGAGACGAACAACACTCATATCTACAAAGTCTAGCGCGTTGGGAAATAACACGATGCCATAAAAACATAATGCCAATATGGCATTGAAAACAACCCAAAAAACCTCCCCAACATATTTCTGATCTTTCTCCACCAAGAAGGCTAAGGTATATCCAGAGACTCCGCCTTTGCTGACAACATTATCCACTAACATATACTTGCTCAAATAAAGAGCAACATCAAGCTTGTCAAAATCTGGGCTCTCCTTAAAATAAACGAAGGGTGTTCCATCCTGGACAGGGATTCCTAAGATATGAGCATACTCCTCTAAGGTGGGAACCAACATATAGTTTGGAAAGGTGCAATAACGAAGAGGTGGGTCATAAAACTGCAACAGGGTGTGAATGGCTCTATACTCATAGTCTGAAACATTGCGGACGAAATCTATAATCCTCTTATAATCTCTTCTAAAGACTTTGAGAATACCGGGACCGACCATAACAATCAGATCAAGAAGAGGTCCCAACTCTGGTGATGGGAACTTGTATACAATGATCTTCTTTCTGTCAACCTCCATATCTATATAAAACCAAATAATCGGAATCAAAGGCGAGACAATAACCTGAAAGTACGTAAACATGCAATGTTAAGATGCATAATGATTATGCAGATGCACACAAGGGATCAAGGTATCCAATGCTCAAGATAAGCTGATGTGTTGTTGACTGAACATAACTAGAACTTCGCTCTGATAAGAAACCCAAAGAAACCAGAACACTGAGGTGATAGAAAACCAGAATACTCAAGATCAAAAGTCCACTCTAACGAGAAAACCAGAAGACCGGTTGGTTGGAATTCAAGGTTTCCTGCAAAAACCCATCCCCTCTCACATGTGGGTTCTAGTCTTGGACGACATGCTATGCAGGTTATCAGTATCACGGACTCTCAGGTCGAAAAACAATGATACTTCCACCACTTATGGTTTGGCATCATCATCAATCAAGGAGGTCTCAATTGACTTCTCAATGAAGGGTCTCCAGAGTCATAAGCTATGTCAACACCCTATCATCTGCACCAGACACACATGATAGAGTATCTCCAAAGAAAACCTCGTCTGAACTTGAATTTCGTGTCAACTACACCTGGCCAGACGCCATGCAAGCCACACTACCTTCCACTCTAATCCTAAGTGTATACTCAAGCCTGGGTAGTAGGCTTATCTCTTATGGAACAACCCACCCAACAACACAATAACAACAACATAATAGGATAATAATAATAATATGAAATAGTAAAATGCAAATGCAATAATATACAACAGAGAATGTATATAAAAAAAATAACTGCACAAAAGTAACAGAAACAGACAAGCGCAAGGATTGACTCGCATAGGGAACTAGAGTCGTTAGCTGTCGCAACTACGAAAAACACCTGACGAAAAAACAGAAGAGTCGCCACCAAACGTTATTTATCCCAAAGGAAGGAAAGAAATGATAGAAGAAAACCTGAAAGAAAGGAGAAGACAGGGTCATCGCAACTAAATCTTGGGTTCAGGAGTTGGTTATGCAAGGAGAAGGTATGAGCATCCCTCACGTCTGTTGTACTCAACGGAATCCACGTTTGTTGTCTAATCAAAGGGTAATTTATTTAAAAGCTACTTCTAAACAGAAACAGGAAAGAGAAAAGAAAAAGGAGACTCGATAGGATATTGCCACCCTATGCCTATGTATTCCTCGTGCAATGGGAAAGTCAGAGTCAACGTAGTTTAGAAAACTACGGGTGAAAGGGAGAATTTTGTTCGCCAAGATATCATCGTCTTATGCCTATGTATCCTCATATGGTATCCGAAATAAGAGAAAACGTAGTTTGGGATAATGAACCGCAGGTAGGTTAAGCATTTTTTACGAGTGACACTAAGTTCTCATTCCATCAGTTGGGGTTGATGCTTGTTTGCGGTAGAACGGAAAAGTAACATACTCTTTTCTGAAAATGAGTTTGAAAGAAAAATCCCGAAGGATAAAAAGTTTTGAAGTTTGTTTGTGAGTTTTAATGAAGTGAATTGACTTTCTTTGTGATTCACGTTGCACTAAAGACTATGATATAGGAACAAATGTGTCGCATATCGCCCCCAGACGGGACGTACGCTAAACACTCTAGACAAACGAGAGGAGACCCCTCACTCATCATTTCCCATATACTTAAGGCTCGTGGCGCACAATGTTCATCGTCTTTATTAAGTGTGTTAGGATTATTTTGAGGTGAGAAGAGAAAAAGACGCACGAAAGGTCTAAGGGAAACTCGGTCCTAACGTTGTCATGCAAAGTGGCCCTAAGGTCGGGATGTGAAAGGAAATTCTATCCTAATGTTAGCATGCAAAAGATGGACCTAAGGTTGAGGTTAAAAGGGACTAACCTACTTTTTATCATGCATGGATTAAACTCCTAATGTCTATCCTACTCCAAGCTTAATCAGAAATTAAGTTGGACTAGGAGGCCTTAAGGGAGCATGCGAGAAAAAGCCAAAAATAAGAGAAAACAAGCAAAAACAGCAGCTACAATAACGCTTCCAGCTCAGAATAGCTATAAAAAATAGCAAGGCAGCACAACACCATTTAACAGCTATTAATTCAGCATAAAAAGAAGGTGTAAAAGGAAGGCAACAAGCAAGAATAACATACAACAACATGCATTTTCTAAATAAAATAGTTGTATAAAACAGGGCAACAAGCATGCTTTAACACAATCAACATGAACAAGCATCAATCATGAATAAGTATCAAGCAAAGATGGACATGCATTAACAATTAAACATGAATGTTCAACAAGGTTGCATCTTCAAGAATTCAATAAGAACAACATGCTTTTCACATCAATTAAACAATTCAAATAATCATGCGACAAACAGAATCAGAAGCAAATGAACATGCATCACAAGTCCAACAAGGCAATCATCAATAATCAACCATTAACATGATATAAACAAGCAAATCACATGATCATCACCTCAAGCAACAACATAAGCATTCCAAGCATTTATCAACGGAAACCAAAAGTCGCGTGTCGAAGAATCGCAATCAAACAATAAAGCATGATGAAACAGGTTTAAAAAAACCCACATAAGTGCATCATATCAATCCATGAAGGTTAGAGGTGGACAAAATCAAAACATGCTTGAAAACAACCAAAAATCACATTCTGGTCCAGTGTTAATCGATTAACCATTTGCAGTGCAAATATAAATTGGCTGAAAATACACTGGTTAATTGATTAACCAGTTTTGTACTGCAACTGGTTAATGGATTAACACTGCACCAGAAGCAGAAAATCAGCAACTCAAAAGCAATTCCAGCAATTAATCAATTATGCAATCATCCAAATGATCATGTAATTAATTATGCACGAATTTAACACCAAAAATCAATGATCAAACATCAACCAAACTTATCCAAGCATTAAGATCATAAATCACGTAGATCAAATCATCAAAATCAATTAAAATTGAGGATCTACATTTTGATTATCCAAATAAGCTCAAAAAAGAAGTGGATCTAGAATTAACCAACCTTCAAAGCTGAAAATTGCTTTGGTAAGTGTTGCTATACTGCAAATGATAGATCCAAGCTAGAAACCTAAGAAAACTTCAAGATTCAAGAGCTTTCTTGCAAGAAAACTGAAGAATGAGCCAAATTAAGCCAAAGTTGATCCAAGAATCACTTAAAAGCTTACTTCCAAAAGCAGATCCAAATCCAAACGAAAATCAAATAATGAATTGAAGTTGATGGAGATGAATGATGGAGGTTAAACTCTAGAATTCAAGGATTCCAATAAAGAATCAAAGAGTGTGAATTCTGAATTATTGAGAAAAAGTTGAGAGAATTTGAGAGCAGATTCTAAAAAATGAAGGGTGAATGAGTGTGAATTCTGAATTATTGTGAGGTTTGGAATGAATTAGCTTAAATAAGCTTTTGGTTAGGAGTGAAATTGTGGTTTGGAGTGAGGGTTCGAAAATTGGAATGGGATTAGGAATGAGAATTTAGAGGGAAATTGGATTGGTTTTGAAAATAAATCAAAGTTGGAGTGGTTCTAGATCCTTCTACTGATGCAAAAACCAATTCACAAATGATCAAAATGGACCCCAAAAGTGGCATCATTGAAAATAAACGTGTATGGGTAAAATTTACTTTGGTTAATCGATTAACCATTTGCTAGTTCAAATTGGTTAATCGATTAACCTTTCACAAATTTGAAAAATTGCGCAATTTGGAGGGAAACTTGCATAGTCGTCCGTTTCCACCCGTTCTGAGCCACGTTAAGCCTCTGAAACTTGCCTTTTGATATTGTATCTGTGAAAAAGCCTAAAATATCTTGTGACCTGTCTCCTGTGCTAAAAATAACCTGCTGAAAAAATAAAATCGGGCACTCGATTGCCGGGAAAAAGTAAATGTCGAAGCCTCTGACGCTCGCTGCTTAAAACCTTGTAATAAAAGAATATCTTAACCCATAGAAACACTTTAATCCCATGTCTCAAGAACCAATGCCATGATATGAAAGAATGAAAAATGTAGAGAAACACAAGCCAGTAGATAAGAAAAAGATAAGGCAAATTTTGGGGTGCTACGGGCTGGATAATCAATTATGAAAATGATGAAACTAGGCCTAAGCACACCAAAAGAAACTTAGGGCTCATGGGTATCAAAGTCATTCATGACCAACTGCCAAAGGCTTATAAAGAACTGGGAGCAAGCCTCTAAAAAAAGGACACCCAAGTCAACATTGTAATCGACACCTAAGACTAAAAGAGTTCTGGACTCTCTAAAGTGTCAGAGCTATATAGCTTAGGGATTTAATAAAAGATAGCCGAGAAACGAGCTATCCAAAAAGTCTTAGGAATCAAACTAAGTAAAGAAAAAAGGCAAAATAATGTCCTAAACTTTATAATCAGACACCTTAAGTTATTCTAACTTAGTGCCCGAAGGGCTAGATATACGCATAATATTATTTCGCAAAGGAATTAAAATAATGATAAACAAAAACGAAATTAAGAAAAGCCACAAAAGGGCCAAGTATTATGCATTACAAAGCCCGAAGGCTGAAAAGTCATAAGAAAAAGGGGGGACAACACCATACTCCCTTACAAAAATAGAAAATTCATCAAAAGCATATCGAAAAGGATGTCTAATCAAAACAAGGAAAAACTTCAAAATCAATCAGCGGCCAAGATTTCTCTAGGTTGTCATCCATTTCTACAAGAAGGCCATCCTACACCACCTTGAAATAATCCACCTCGAATAAATCCAGCCCGAGATGGAGGCATAAAACTTGGTCTTTGGCCCTGTCAAAAGCCTCGTCACCAGCAAAGAGAAATTCAATCTGAGCCTTTTTTAGGGACTCAGTAAGCTCGGTATTGGAAGCCAAAATTTCTTGATGAGAAGCCTTGATTTGCTTCAACTCCTCGATAACCTTTGATAAACTCAGTTTATGCTCAGATTCAAGGGCCTCTTTATTTTTCCTCTCGTTGTCTAGTTCTTTTTCCAAGCTAGAAAACTTATCTGATTGAGCCCTATGAGCTTCTTGTAGCCGCGTAATCTCTTCTTTTAATGTCAGCTCTGTCTTCTCAAAATCATCTCTGGATTCAAACAACCCGTGAGTAAGGACGACACACCTCATAAGATAAAAGCTTATATTCTGGGTGATCTTCTGCCTACCAATGGATTTCACTTTGTTAACATCCTCGGTAGCATTAAGATGGTCATACAAAAATTTAAGTCCATCAAAGCCATTGGACCAAAATTTAAACTCCCCGGACGCAGAAGTTTCCTTGGGGACTCTCATACGAGAAGTAATTTCTATATCAGCTTGCCAGACTTCGTCAGCCATTAAGGTTTTCAGCATCTTCCGAGCAACCTGTGAAACCTCTTCTTGAGTTTGAGGAGCATTGGGTTGAATGTCACCCTTACTCGGAGGAGCCTTAGTATTTTTACTCCTTATCTGCTTTGGTTGATAGATTTCTAACCCGCTCGGGTCCGACTTTGGCAATATAGAGTTCTCGACTCCCTTTCGGGCTGCTCGAGCCTCCTGCATTAACTTCTTTTGTTTAGCTACGGATAGGCTCTTCATCGTATCTACAAACACATATACGAAAGTCAAGAAAAAGAGTGATTGGGAATGATGAAAATAAATAAAAACAGTTACCCAGAAAGGCGAGTAGTTGTTCGCCGCTTAGAGATAAAAATTCTTTGACCTTCATCATATGGAAGGAGTCGAGAACAATTAGAGATTGGGTCTCCAGGTCACTTAACTTATAAAAGCTGAAGCCAGTAATCGGCAGTGGATTTTCAACCCAATAAAAAGGGAAGTGAGGTTGGCCGTCTAAAGCATATAACACTTGTGGACACCTCGACCCACTCTTTACCCTTAAGAATCAATTCTTATAATTCTTATAGTTAGAGGTGTATACTTGGAGAAAAATCCGGCCAGGAATCCCGTTGATTTGTACCTAATTACGGTTATTAACACCCTTAACCTAAAAGAAAGAGAAAAATAGGCCAATGGTGAGGGTGATGTTTAAAACCTCACAAACTCTTTTTCAAAGGCCTTTATAAAACCCCAATGATTGGGGTGAAGTTGAGAAGGGGCTATGTTCATGGTTTGTAAAACATTCGCTTCAAAATCGGAAAGGGGTATCTGGATGTTGAAGTCGTCTAAAACCCCAGCATAAAAATAGAAAAAATCTTCCTTGACACCTTTAGGACGGAGTATACAAATTTGTTCTCCGGGAATACATGATTCCAAAACAACATCATCCTCGGACCCTGTTGAAGATATTTTCTTTTTAAATCAAAGTTTTGCGATTTCTATATCATCAAAGACGTTATTCTTATAATTCATGATTTTGAGATCGAAGGGAGCAGTCGTCGTCATCGAAGTCTCTACAAAACCTGAGGAAGATGAGTCAGAGTCAAAATCACTTTTAGAAGTGAGAATATCACCATAAACTTCATTTATAACTCGTCTATACTCTTCTGGTCCTAAAGCCTATTTCATTTCCCGCATGCATTGCTCCCACGACTCCTTTCTCTTCACGACACTCATATGAACGACACTACCACTACCCTCATCGCCCCGTTCCCCAAAGACGTTCATTCTTTCTAAAAAGAAAGCAGAAAAATAATATAAATCAAGAAGGGTAAGAAAATACTTGTGAGTAACTAGAAGCTAGAAATTAAAATAGGAGTTAAATCATTAAAAAAGATGATGCAGAGCCGAAATGAGCAGAGGGAGAGAGGAAAAAAAAGGCTTTTAAAGGACTCAACACCCAAGGATAGCTAGGGAGTAACCATTATTAGTCATCATTACATTGGAGAAAATGAAAGGACACGACCCTCCAAGGAATTCATGACACGTAAGGACCTGAGAAGAAAATCCGACCTATAACACGACATCAGCCAAATATATTCGGGCTCATGTTACTGCAGAGTATTGTACCCTTGTAAATGGATATAGTACTCGGGGGGATTATGCACATGCCAAATATATTTTAAGCCGAGTTGTGTAGCCGAACAAGGTTAAGCATGAACTAGACTACGATAGCAAGAAAGGTCGAGAAATGCAGAGAGCTAGGCAAGTATCTTCTATAACCTGGACCGGTCACATAGCCTGACTCCCAGCAGCCGAGCTCCTACAAAGTCGAGTACATACCCCATCAACTCAGTACTTACGTCAGACATGAGATTAACTGACATACCAACAGTTGTAACGGTGGTGGCGCATCAATGCGGACGTTACCAGAGCTTCAAAGCCTACATTCATGAAGGGGAGTTACAACAATGATGGCCATGTAACGTCAGAAGGCCAAGAGACTTCTCTTAATGGCATATCTTAATGAAAGACTATAAAAGGGGCTCCCACATGTGGGTTAAGAGACACAATCCTCTTGATACAATACACAACACAAGTATAGCTCTCAAATCCCCAAATATCCCTCACAATATAGGCAATTTAGTTCTTCTTGTCCAGGACAATGGTGTTGCACCCCAAAATTTGACCAACCGGTTCCCATATCTGGTTTATGTTTCGACGCATTGTGCATTCGCATTCGCACATTGCATTGTCTCAGTCAGATTGATTTTATCGGGATTACAGCCTCCCCTGGCGCTTCAGGCATTTCAGGCCAATACGAGGATTTATTTTGAGAACCTGTGCTTGTCCCGGTATTTTCAGCTCTCGCTGTGGTCTTTGAGGACCTTTTGGTGTCCAGCTTTTACCGTCTATTTCGTTATGGTTGCGTAATTGTTCTCTAATCGATTTAATCGGCTTCCTGGCATTTTTAGAAATTTCCCTTTTATTTTCTAGATTTTTAATAGATTTCTAATAGATTTTAATAGTTATTTGAGTTTTTAGATATTAAATAGGGTTTTTAATTTTTTTTAATAGAATTAAATAGATTTTTTTAATAGATAGTTTTTTTATCAAATAGGTTTTCTATATTTTCTTATAGAATTAAATAGATTTTCTAGAATTTTAATTAGATATTTCTTTTTAATAGTTTTAATAGATATTTCTTTTTCTAGGTATTAAGTAGGTTAAAGGTTTTTAATAGGTCTAATAAATCTTTTTCTTTTTTTAATAGGTTTTAGGACTAATGGAGATTAATTAGAGTTTAATCTTTTTTTAATTAGGTTTAATTAGAAGTTTTGATTAGGGTTTTTGTAATTAATTTCGTTTTGCTTTGTTTTAATTAGGCTTTAATTAGATAGTCATTAGAGTTTAAGTCTGAGTTTAATAGGGTCTTTAGTTTTAATTCAGGATTAATCCAAATCATTAGCATTTAATTAAGTCCAATTAGTCAGAGTCATTAAGGCCATAATGGGCCAGGTGTCCGAATTTGGGGGCCCAATTGCTGCCACTTGTCACTATATAAGGTGTGCCACGCGTTCTCTCTATCCTCTTCCACCTCACTCTTTGACTCATTCAGAACCTGCCACCTCTCTCCCCCTCTCTGAGCCACGCGTCCTTCTCTCTTCTCTCTCCACCCACACGTGTCTTCACCGCCTCCCTCTCTGCTTGTATGCGTGCCATCTATATTCCACCCACTTCCCTCCACCGCCGGCCATGCAACCACCGCCGGAGCAGCCGTAACGGTCGCCGGAACGCCTAACAGCTCGCCGGAAACTGCATTTTTCCAGATCGCCAGAAACTGCAGAGATCTCCAGAAATTCATCCAATTTTCATCATCGTTCCTCAAAATTTACTCGTTAATCTTCATCAATCCAGATCATCCACAAAATTCCTCAAGAACATCCATTTGTTCATCAACGTATTCAAGAACGAACTTCCAGAAATTCCTCGTTGATCTTCATCCGGACCTTCAGTTCAACATCAGTTCTCTCGTCGTCGTTCATCAATATTGTTGTTCGTCCATATTTTTTTCCCAGAAACCTTCAAACGAGCAAGAACATTCATCATCTTCATCTATAGATTTCATCCGGTTTCAAGATCTCGAGAACCTTCAACAGATCTTTGTCAACGGCTTCAAGAAGTTCATCACACGTTCATTTTGAGTTCTCCAGAACTTCAAGATCGGCTTCGTTCATCATCAAGTTAGCAAGATCTTCATCAGTCCCTCGCAAGAGCTCCACCAATATTGAACATCTTCAACAAGGAATCTCCAGAAGTTGCTCCTTCCAGTTCTTCGTAAGCTTCGCCAAGCTTCATCTCAAATCTCCAGAAGCTTCATCGCCTTCATCAGGTTCTTACTTCGAACTTATTAGCTTAGTAGTCGTTGTTGTTTAGCGGTAGAGGGATAATGTGTTTGGTTGAGAGAGGTGAGCGGAGATTAGATTAGAGAGCTCTTATTTGAGGAGATTAGATTAGAGGAATGGTTTGTGAGTTGATATGAATTGAGAGTTTGAACAGAGAACAAGAAATTGTGAGGCAGAGAGAATCAGAGAGGAGAACGGCGCTAGGATGATGAACAGTAGAGAAGGGATTAAGGGTATCAGGGTTGGTAATCTGATAATGAAGGGGATGTTGGACTCGGGCCTTAGGCCCATGGTTTTGATGAGCATACCCTGATTTCCTCATTGAACCTCCCTCTCAGTGTGAATCTCGTTTGGGCCTAGACAAGATTGCTAACTACACCCCTCCCTTAGGCCCAATGAGAAACCAAGGCGAATTACTTGCTATTCGCCACCAGGTTTTTTCATTTTCCTTGTTTTTTCCAGTTATTTTCTAATTTGGTCTGGGCTTAGCGCGTTTTGATAAGCGCACCCCCTCCTGAGCCCAACATTTATTTTGAACTAGATATTATTGCTATTCGCCACGCCTGTTTCTTATTTTTAGTTGATTTTCATTTTATTTCATGTTTGCATATAGGTTAGTAAATAATTCATATTAAATTGAAAAATAATCATTTTAGGATGGGATTTTTTCCCTTAGTTCCCTTAGGACCTCTAGAAAATTGTGAAACAATAAAAATGTTAATTTCTTGCATTTCATATTTTTTGGTATATTTTACAATATTATTTATTTTATTTTGCATTTGTTTGATACTTCTTTTTTCTGAATTTAGTATGAGAGATTGGTGCATGATTTTTGATTGATTCTTATGAGGTTGATTAGATTAGGGAAGTATGTACCCTTAGGAAATTTTTCATATTTTTGTGACTAAAACTTAGATTAATTTGAGAGGTAGATAGGAGAGGTATCAAAATTAGGATTTTGCAACACTTAGGTGTAGTTTAGGGCATAGTCTGGAGACTTAGGGTTTGAGTTAGGCCTTGGGGTTTATGTGGGGTATAGGGTATATAGTTAAGTTACCTTAGAAATTTAATTAGGATTTTATAGTGAGTTTTACTATTTTACTTGATTTTTGCAATTTGGTTGATATGGGTGTGTTTCCCACTTGGAATGTTGTTTTGTTTGTTGGGTTTTGGTCATTTCAATTGGGTGTTGGGCTTGAGTTTTGCGTGTTGGGGTTTATGAAGACCTTAGATGATGATTGAAGACAAGGGATAGAGCTTGATGCATGAAGATTCCTCTCCTTGAAGATGGCTTGTGAAGACTTAGGAGATAGGAGAAACAGGGAGAGCTTTGGATTAGACTGATTTCTTCTTACAAACATAGAAAGCATCTTGTGCTTCTATTCCTCCCTATGACAAAAAGTCCTTCTAAGATATTCACATCCCTCCTTTGTAGGGATAAGTGGCTTATTTTGGAAGTAGAACTTTGAGGGAATCTTTCTCTTATAATGTTAAATACTTATAGGCTTCCTTTGGTTGTCAATAAGTTGTTTAGCATTTCAACTTAATCTGTTAAGTGATTCTCTCATGTGAGTGCTTGCCTTTAAGATAAGCCCATTGAAGATAAGAAGTGCATTGGAGATTGATAAAGATGAAGCTTGTGCCTGTCACAGCCGGATATCTGTTGAAGCTAGGATTTTGCTGCTTTTCGAAGCTGTTTGCTGTTTGAAGCTGTCTACTGGTTGAGGTTCATGCTTGCTAGAGCTGGGGTTACTTTTGAAGACAGGAGCTTATCTAAAGCTTGGGGATCATTGAAGAGTGAAGAGGGGGTCTTGCTTGAAGTTGGTGCTGTCAACTATTTACTGTTAATCAACTGTAGCTGCCAGAGCTGGTGCTGTTTGAACTGCTTACTGTAGGAGCTGGTGTTGCTGTCAAAGCTGGTGCTGGATTTTATTTCCTTTTCTGTATTGATTGTTGGTTTGTGTAGCTTGCCCCTTAGGTTTGAAGTGAAGCTGTTTCACTTTGCCTATTGTTTTCCCAGGTTCGAGGTTGAGTGGGACTCCCTTGCCTCGCTTGTATTGCTGCATCTCATGCATTTTACTGTTTACTGTAGATATGCTATTTCTTTTCCGTTTATCCCCTAGGATCTCTGTTTTTCTCTGTGCAAGAGAGAAATATGACAGACATTAGGTATTAACCCATGCATGATAACATTAGGGTAGTTTTGATTCCCATTTTCAACCATAGGATTTTAGAGCGTCGTTTCTCTTCTCATCTTAAAACAATCAAAAACACAATAATGTTTCAAACACAATAAAAAAACAGCTCTTGCGTAAAAGACTGAAAACCAATCAAAACGTCATTTTTGTCCGCTTGGACTCTTAATCGGAAGAAAACCTTTTTCAGAAGGATAAAAGATAAACAGACAAATCTGTGTCTTCCGTAGCCCGAACTACGTTTGCTCTGATCTTTCATGCTGTATGAAAGTACGTAGGCATAGGATGCCGTATCCTAGCGAGCAACCTTCCCCTCCTTTCCCGTGGGTAGGCGAACTACGTTGACTCTGATTTCTCGTTCCAGACGGGAATACGTAGGCATAAAGTGCGATACTTTGCCGAGTCATTTGATTTTCTTTTAATCCCAGACCTGTAGTGTAGATAGAATAACAATCCGTACTAGAAAATAAGCGTGGATCCCGTCGAGTACGACGGACGTGCGGGGTGCTAATACCTTCCCCTTGCGTAACCGACTCCCGAATCCAGGATTTAGTTGCGACGACCATTCCTTTCCCGTCTTTACGTTAGGTTTACTTCGAGCATTTCCTTTCCCTCTGTTGGGATAAATAACGCACGGTGGCGACTCTTCTGTCATAGCCGGCGCCGATTTTCGCAGTAGCGACAAATGGGAATTAACACTTTTGGTGTATCTAACCATTTTTGGCTAGAACACAAAATACCAAAAATATGTTTGTTTTCCCTTTACTAACTCTTTTAGGAGAAGGTTTGGATCAAGAACATCAAACACTAGTTCCTCAACTCAATTGTAATTCATCTGAACAAAGTCAAAGTGGATCTACAAATAATTCAAAATCATCTGATCAAAGGTTTCCCGATATTTGATTAATTATTATTCAAGAGTCTCTAAGGTTCATATGTTTAATTCCTTGCCTTCTTTGATAAGTCAAGAATCGAGTCAGAGCCAGAACAGTCTAGCCAACAAAGCATTTTTCAAGTTTTTCAGCAGTGCAATCAATTTACACTATGGTCCAATTGATTACACCCTTCATATTTGCACCCGATTTCAGATTTTTCAGCAGTGCAATTGATTTTTTCTATAGTGCAATTGATTTGCACAAGACAGATTTGGTCAGATATAGCATTTTCAAATTCTGCATCATTTTGACACCAAAATTCACTTGTTCCAACATGATAATATTCTAGGTCACTTCCAAATAATTCCCCTACATAATCATAATTATTTCCATCATACACCTTCATTTTAATCACACTTTTTAACCACTTGATCTTTGATTTTGCTTCTAATCCAATTTCTAAGCCTAAATTAAATTCCAAACTACAAAAATTCCCAAGCCTAAACTCTATAAATAGAATCATCATTTCATTCATTCTTCAAGCTTTTGATAGCCAAATTCACCTTGCTAAAATTTCTCTCAATTTCCTTCATCTACCCAAATTCACCAAAGCTCTTTCTTCCATTAAAAGTTAGTAAGCTTTTCACTGAAGCTTACTAATCTTTGAGCTAAATTTCCATCAAAACACTTCATCAACATCACTTTCTATAGATTAATGTTTTGGAGTGTGATTCTTGGAGTTGATTTGAAGCATTTTCATATTTGAAGTGGTAGTTCTCTAGTTCCACCATTATTGTGCTTGTTCTTTCATCTTCCATAATGTGATCTCTTGCTGATATTTGTTTATTGATTCTTTGAGCAATATTTTGTGATTTCATTGGTGTTATTTGCTCTTGATTTGATGGAATTTTTATGCTCAAGTGCATCCTTGATCATGAGGTGTTTGAAGAAATGATTGACCAAGGATTGTACATTTTTTAAACTATTTTTCGTTGTCATAGCAGGTGAAAATTGATTTGCACCCCTGTGCAATCAATTTGCATTGTGTTTTTTGGCCTGAATGTGATGTCTATCATTGTGCAATCGATTTGCACAGTGCATGATGTGTTTTTTGGCTCTGTTTTGGGATTGTTTTGGTTCTTTTTCTTCCTTCTTCCATTTCCTTTTGTTTTGCCTTGAGTTCTGATGTTTGTTGATCAAATTTCTCTTCAAATTCCATGGACTTTGGGTGTTTGATAAGGTTAAGTAAATCTTCATTAGTTTAAATATATCATTAAGTGGGTCATTTGATTAATTTTAGGTGCTTTGAATTAGTGATAGGTTTAGTACCTTAATCACCAAGAAGAGTGATGGAACTTAAAGATGGAAAAATTCAAATGTTGTGGTTCAATTTGGCTTCCCTTCTCCCCTCTTCTCTTTTTTATTTTGGTCGATAAAAATCTTACATATGATTAGACTTCTCTTTAAATTTATGATCAAGATGAGACCACTACCTCTTTTCTTTTAGTGTGGCAAATTTTAGGAGAATGACATATATGTCATCTCTCTAACTTATATTAACAAGAACATTGTTATTGACTGGTCTTAGATAGTCGTGACTTCTACATAAGTTCGATTACGATTGTTTAACATGGCGCTAAATTGTCCATAAATCATAATCTTGTTGTTTTTGTAAGCAAGTTATTAATCTTCTATTCATCATAGTATGGTGTGGGATAGATTGTTTCATTATCGTTAAGGGAGTTAGTTGACATACTCGTCAATTTTATCCGAGTTGGAGCCCTTCTCTTAATTATGTATGGATTCATATTCTCACGCTTATGGTTGAATAGTCGAGTATTCTCCAAAAAATAACCAATTATTCTCCATTATTAACATTAACATACTAACTATAATTACACTAAATTTTACTTTTTGCCCTTTTAATTTTTCGCACTTTACTTTCTTGTCATTTATTTTTATGCTTTTACATTTAACATTCCATCTTTATCATCTTATTTTCTCTTTGTCCATTTGGACATTTACTTGTGCTTTTGCTCTTTTTTTCTCTATCCATTTGGACCATACTCCTCTTAAGACATTAATAAATACTTAAACACTAAAAGACTTGGCTCTTAAATCCGGACTGTCATGACCTTATGCTTGGACTTTGGACTTTGGACTTCGGACTTAGTTCTAGGATCCTTGTCATTTTCTCATGGAGATTTGAGACCTTGGACCTTGGTGTTGTTTTTGTCTATTTGTTTGGGAAATTTTCTGTGTGCAGGTATTAATACTTTGGCATTATGAAAATCATCTGATACAAGACTCTCCTAATTGTCTTTAACCCTCGAGAAGACCTTGCTTTGACTTTGCTATGGCTTAAATGAGATTTCCTTTGAAGCTTGAACTCATTTGATTATTATTCTTATGGTTTAAATCCAAAAGAAAGAGAAATGTTCATGTTGACTTTTTGTCAAGTGTTTGCTCCTTGTGTGGTTAGATGTTCCCTTATCTAGTTTTTATTTTGCTTTTTAGGGTAGTCACTTCATCTCATCCACTTCTTTAATTTTCAAAATCTTCTCCCTTTTTTAAAACCTTCTTGTTTTAAAAAATTTAACCTCTTTCACAATAAACTTTGACTTTTGTCAAGTGATTTTCAAAATTTGTTTTTCTTTAATACATATCAATCAATGTTAATCATACTTTGACAAATTTCAAAAGACATAAAAAAAATACAAAAAAACTCATTCAAACTATTTATGCCCTTGTGCACTTTTTCTTTTAAAACTTTTTTTCCATAAGTTTAGACATGAGTCATCTCTTTATGCGGAACTATTCACTTGGAAATGACAAGTTTTCTTTACATTTAAAATCAACCATAACAAATCAATTTTGTTATTTGTACCATGAACTACGGGGTTTTGATCCTATATTTCACTTTGTGGGTACGTAGGCATGAAACTCAAAAAGTCTCTCCAAACACAAAAATGTTAAAAAATATTTCTCTTCTCATCTCCCTAATCTTATTTCAAATAAACATTTTCAAACCAAAAAACGTAGATATTTCAAAGGGTTCCTATAGAGTATTATAGACATTTTGGGTGCTAACACCTTCCCTTAGCGTAACAAACCCTCTTACCTAGTCTCTGTTCTTTTATTTTTGTTTTAAAACTCTTTAGGTTTTGTTCGCTATTTTTCCTTTCCTTTTGGACAAAATAAAAGTGTTGTGGCGACTCTTACATTTTGAGTTAAGTTAATCAATAGCTTACACTAGCAATTTCCCCGCTACAAGTAGCCATACACACACATATGCTTTCTCTCTTCCTCAATAAAAATATCAAAAATGAAAAAAAAAAAAAGTAAAGAAACTCATAAAGATAAAGAGAGAAAGTAACGCATGGGAGGTTAGGAGAGTTGTCTACATCATCTAAAAATAAGATCCTTTTCTCTTTTCATACCACCCTCTCATCACACTTTCATAACTTCACTCTTCTTCTTCACTAGCTCATGTAGTAGCACCACAACTCAACTTAGAAAACTCTCCTCTCTGCTTCATAATAACTTCATTATCCCTTCACAAAAATCATATACTATGACAAATAACACTTTTATGACGAAAATTTAACCTCAAACCTGCCAAAAATCGAGCGTATAGGTCCAGAGAGCGAGATGTTTGATTTAAAAAAAAAACTTTTTATAAAACTTAAGTAATATAGCTATAAGTGAATACCATATTTTCTCCATAAAAAATAATAAACCTATTGCCTTGGTGTTTCTAATAACCAAGGGAATATAACTATAAGGAAACACGCTTCAAATCCTTGTAACTATATTTAAGGTTTTTTTCAATGATTTCTCACTTGTAGCCTTTAAATCTTCCCTTTTTTTTAGTTAATTTTTTTTATTGTTAATTAGTAATTCTCAAAAATTTTGTTATCAATAAAAACAAATAGAAAATAATATGAAAGAAAATATTTCATTAATTAAAAACAGGACAACAAATAAATATTTCACATATTCAAAATTTTGACTTCACTCAACTTCAATAGTATCACTATTAACTATCTCTAATTGAGAGAAAAGTTTAGAAATAACTCTTCTATATGGTATGAGGAAAGTCATTTCCTACCTAGAGATGATTATCATTTTCTTTAAGAAGTTAAAAATGGTAAGAGGAAGATTAACTTTGATGTTCTTGGTAAGGAATAACAAGAGATGCTTGTCATCCCAAGTAAGCGTTTTCAGTTGTTTCTCTCTTAGGCGAAGATTTGACACTAGAAGTTGATATAAAACTTTTCCAATTGATAGTAGAGTAGCAGGATTGTTGAGATTATCGTAGTTGGCATAAATTAGACAAATGTGATATGAGTAGACTTTGTTGAATCTATAATGTTAAACACAATAATCTTCCTCTTCACAGTTCATTGTCTGAACAATAAGTGACTGAGTAATTGTGATAGGAAAGTCATTTACATAGGACTGGATAGACTCAACATCATGACCAGATGGCCCAACAGAGATGTTTAACTAGAACTCTTTAACGAGATTAATGTAGATGAGTCTATGAAGAATGTCAAAGTAACTAATCAACTTTTATTTGCGAATAGTTTTCCTTAGATCAAAACTTGTTTCTTTCAAACCATCGAAATCAACAAACTTTTCATTGATAACGAACAAAATATTTTCATCTAAGGTTGTTGAAGACATTTTTGAAGAAATGAAAAGACTTTGAAATTAGGTTTGAATATACAAAGAGTTAGAAATGATACGTTGAAACTAGAAATAATGTTTAAATAAAGTGGAGAATAGTAAGTGAAACAATCAGAGAATCTCAAACGCCTCCTTGAAAATCCAAAATATACGTTAAGTTTTTTAATATGGATGATCATTGTTATTCTAGTGATATGATTCTAGTGCGCACCATGATTTATTTTTTTTATAGAAATAGAAACCACATATTACCTCAGTTTTTAACAAAACTAAAGGGACAATCAACTTATTATCTCGATTATTCAAAAAATCTAAGGGAAAAACAATTCAGGAGCTTTATTACTATTATTATATTTTTTTTTGTAAACTAAATGATATATCCAATTGATTTTCTTAATAACCGTGGGATAAGATAATCAGATTTTACTATAAACTCCCTCGTTAAACAAATTTTACTCTAATCCTAACTCGAACACATCATTCTTTTGGGATCCATCTCACAAAATGATGTTTATGTTGTTGTATTTAAAAGTTTGAAAAAGTTCTCTATGATGGATTATAAGTGCAGAAAAACATTTTTTCAATAGTTGGATAAGATAATTCCTTTAAAAGTTGGATGTATTTAATATTTGGAACAAATAACTCCTAGAATTGGGATGCGCGCAATAATTGGAATAGACAACTCCTTACACCAAAATTCTTCTTTTATTGTATTATTAATTTTCAATATTTTGTGTAAAAAATGTAATTTAAAAAAAAATGTCCACTTCAATTTTTAACCGAACTGAGGGAATAACTTAGCTTATAATTTTAGATATTGATCACCATTCTTAACTTAGCTTCATATCCCATGTTAAAGTGACATTTGGTAACGTTCGTCGTCCTCCCCAACTCTCAAGTAAAGCCTCTTCCATCAATTTTTGTAACTTCCATGCAATCATCGAGATGTTTCGTAATTGTCATATGTAACTGTTTTTATTGTCTTCTAGTATCATCAAGAGACCAGATTTGACTTGCACATCTAAGAGATTCATTATAAGACCAAATCCAACTTGCTTATGTCTTGTAATAATATTCTCTTTAATCGAAATTCAACTTATTTAAGGTATGTATTTTGACGTGTTTGCTCCCTTATACTTAACTTTCAAAATTTATATATATATAATTCTCTAATAATTGAGAAATGAAATTAGCGTCAAAGTCAAAAATACATATAGACAAATCATTAGCCATTTCACTTCTAACAAACATCCATTTTATTTACTTACAAAAAAGATTGAATTAAAAAGTTCTTATTATTATTAATGGTCAATTTAAGAGTTTCTATAAGTAGAAGGTGACTTTAAGTGGATGGCAACTTTCCTTCTTTAAAAGTTACCAAAATCCAATCTAATCCACTGCCGTTCCAACATTTGCGTATACTTTAACTCACTTTCACACTCCCCCCCTCGTTCAAAACCTCATGGCCGCCGCCGTGCCCATAAGCCCGTCAAACACACGCCTTGGATGGATCGGCACCGGTGTTATGGGCCAATCCATGTGTGCCCATCTCATCCGAGCCGGCTATACCCTCACCGTGTTCAACCGCACCCCATCCAAAGCCCAACCACTCCTCGACATCGGAGCCAACCTCGCCTCCTCCCCCCATGACGTTGCCTCTCAATCCGACGTCGTTTTCACCATCGTCGGATCCCCCTCCGACGTTCGCTCCGTCCTCCTCGACCCTAACTCCGGCGCCCTTTCCGGACTCAAACCTGGAGGAATCCTCGTCGACATGACCACCTCAGATCCCAGCCTTGCCGTCGAAATCGCTGCTGCAGCATCCTCCAAAAACTGTCACTCAATCGATGCCCCAGTCTCCGGTGGAGACCGAGGCGCAAAGATCGGAACCCTAGCAATCTTCGCCGGGGGAGACGAATCAGTAGTTAAAGAACTCGAACCGTTGTTTAAACCATTGGGGAAAGTGAACTACATAGGTAGCAGCGGAAAAGGCCAATACGCGAAGCTAGCTAATCAGATAACCACTGCATCGACAATGGTAGGGTTAGTTGAAGGGATGGTTTATGCTCACAAAGCTGGACTCGACGTAGGGTTGTACCTCGACGCGATTTCGACCGGTGCAGCTGGTACAAAGTTGCTTGATGCATACGGGAAGAGAATCCTGAAGAGGGATTTTGAAGCAACGTTTTATGTGAAGCATTATGTGAAAGATTTGGGAATTTGTTTGAAAGAGTGTGAGAAAATGGGTATTGCTTTGCCTGGTTTGGCACTTGCTCAACAGCTTTATGTGTCGCTTATGGCTCATGGTGAAGGTGATTTGGGTATGCAGGCACTTATTTTGGTTCTTGAGCGACTCAACAATGTTGTCACGGTTGTGTAATAAGAAATTTGCTGGATCTGTGTCTCTTTTGTATGATGTTCATTTTGAATGTTTCAATGAAAGGGGTTTCAAATGATGTAATAAGAAGAGGGTCTCTAATCAATCCTCTCACTGAAAATCTAAAGGTCTTAACAACTTGGCCCCTAACCAATCCAAGCTAACTTTTTAGTTAAAAAGACAATATTATATACATTTTTAATGCCTCATATAAAAGAACTTCATTTATTTCTAACCAAATTATAATATAATATGGAAGCATTTCTTTAAATTATCCGCCATGCACTTAGAAAATTCGAGCATATGTGAAATAGTATTTTGTTGAGTACTCTGATTATATTAAGTAGAGCTATCTTAGATTTTGCTGTTTTGCTAGGAAAGTATATCAAATTATTTAAAATAAATAATAATGACAATTTATTATTATTTTAAATAAATAATAATTAGAAAAAATTCAGAAAACTAATTAATAACTTGATAAAACTATTATCATGATAAATTACTTTGCATACTTTTCATAATGACGGCGTAACTATGCTGCTACCGTAATGAAAAAAGAAATCTATTTCCTTTTTTCTTCTTTTTCTTCCGTAGCATAGTGACGTCTTAAAGTTACATATAAGCTTTGTATACGATTTCCTGCATAGTAACAACAGTAAAGTAACAGTTACTATTTTTATAATAATAATAATAATAATAATAATAATAATAATAATAATAATAATAATAATATTTATTATTAATTATAAAATCTATTGAATAAACTTTGCACCTTTCAAACTTTAAATTATAATTCTTGAAAAAACACAATTTTTACGTCGTCATAAATTTTAATACAATACATTCACACTATAAAGAAAGCAACGATGGATGATTTAATATGATTGATCAAAATGACATTACTTCATCATACAAATGATGAATAAAAAACAATATTTATATTTTAAGATGACAATGGACAGATTTTGGACATAGTACTATAGTATCTCTACTAATAACCGTACGGTTTGAAAAAATCTTCGTATTTGAGCACATATTCACGTGGGTGTCAACGTTTGTACTCATACCTTACCCTAACAAATGAGAAATACCGATCCAATTTTGCAAGATTGCCCAAGCATGGGAAGCAATCGGACAAAGCAAAAAAAAAGTGATCAAGGTCTTTCAGAGGGCCAAGACAAAAGAGGACAAACGAGATTGTGCGCACTAAAGAGAATATCTTTTTCGCCAATTCGTCAAGAGTAGGGAGCCTTATCACGAGTAATCACCAAGGGAAAAACTTGATGTTGTTAGGAACACAAAAACTCCAAGATAAAGATAAAGTTGCAGCCAATCTTGCATCAAACGAAACACCAGAAGACAAGAAATCTGACAAAGTATTATATGCGAATTTTGTTGTAAAACTGAAAGCATCCATCCACCAAAAGTCGCAAGCAGACCTAGGTAAAAAGGAAGCAACACTGACTTTAGTTCTTCCAGAAGTAATTTAGATTCACCAAAATAGAATAACAAATCAATTTCAGCTTTCCAATTCCAGCAACCTTGTGCTAAAAAACATGCATTACTGATAGTCACTATTGGTTCAACGCAGTGTTCAAAAAGAGATGGAAAGCTTTCTTTGAGAGATTGATGGCTTATCCATCTAGATCTCCAAAAACTAATATATGTTCTTGTTAGCTCCCAAATTCGACGCCTAGTTTTGATTTACGGAAACAATAAAGAAAAAAAAATGAATTTATATGAAGTTGTGAGAAACTTTAACAAAATTGTGAAACTTGTTTGTTTTGGTCGAAGCCACCTTTTTTGTATAAGGAAGATATGCTGAAATGGATTTGGAAAGAATATTCTAAGTCTTGGAAGTTAGTTCGACAGAGAATTGTCGATGGTGTTTTCGACATAAGATTTGAATTCAAATGAAGCAGGAAACTTTGTTCTTATCCAGATTTTTGAAGGAGACGTGTGGAGCATTTTTGAGGAAAGAAGACATGTTGAGCGCCACTTGTCTTATTTTTGTAGGAAGGCTGTTAGGGGAAGTTATTTTCAATCATTATAAATAGGAAGTTCTAGCGTTAGGATGGTGTGTGTTCAAAGTTGTACAAAATCTCTAGAATTACTCAAAGTACCCGTGTGCAGAGAAACGAGTGTGTCGAGAAAATGTACGTTTGACAAAGCACCATATCTTTACATTTTAATTCGAGTTTTATCTTTTTACCACAACTTTATCTTCTTTATTGCCAAAGTTATTTCCGACACATTTACTTGTTTTTTTATCAAGTTCCTGCAATTTACTTTCTTTGAATTTTTAAAGTTATTAACTGTTAGATCATGAATATTGTCGAAGTATTCACCATTTTCCAAACTTTAATTTAAGATTTACTAGCACATGTTCTAGGACATGTATGGTCGATCCTGTAAGTAATCAAATTCATTTTCGATTTAGAAGACCAACAGTTGTTTACCAATTTTCACGGTAAACAAATTGGCACACCCAGTGGGACAGTGCTAGTAGTGTTCTTTCTACAACTTCATTTTGTTGATTGTTCTCTTTGAAAACTTCGTTGTATGTTATTAAGAAGTGGTAAAGTAGCCACCATTAATGAAGATAGACCAAGGAGAAGATATACTAGGAGAATGGAAAATTCAAATCAGCCAAATGTTTCTATTCCTCAAAGTTCATCGAATAACAATGGAGAATCGCCCTAAGTATCTTCGATCGGGGGAACAACAGTTCCAGCGAATGTGTTGGAACCAATGTCATCCATGGCAAGTTTGATGTCCACGCAGTCGATTATCCACAGTGAGTCCATTCTGAAGTATATTGGACTAAAAGGTCCTCCAGTAACCCCCCCCCCACCCCCCACCCCACCCCCTCACGCAGTCGATTATTTATTTTGTTTTATTAGTTTTTAGAAAACTTGTTAAATAAGTTTCTTAAAAGTGATTTGTTTGAGTTTCCATGTACATAACCACTTTCCCATAATTTAATCCTTCCCCATACTATGTGTCATCACTTCATCATACAAAGCTTACACTATATTACTAGTATTACATTTTCAAGACCCCATTTTATGGAAGTTGTTACACACTTTCTACTACTTTTCTCTCTTTAAAATCACATAAACCATACTACTTTTTCATACGTCTATTACCCTCACACTTCCACATAAACTAAAAAACTTATTATTCTAACACTCCCCCATCTTCAACCTCTTGCTCACAAAATCACCCATTTTTCATGTAGAAAGACCATCAATATTTTATCTTATTGTTTAGATTAGAGTTTCTTTTTTATATATAATTTATTATTTTTAATTGTCAAATTATTTGTTCATATCATTGTTATTATTATCTTAATTTGTATTAAAAACAAAAACAAAACTCTTTCTCTCACTTCAAAGATGACATTCTCTCCCATTATATATTCTTTGTGTGTGTTGTGTTTGCTTGTTTTCAAATCCAGCTTTTTCCTCCGGTTGATTCTATTTAATACGTGCGTGAGTTTTATTGTTATTTTCAAATAAGTGTAAAGCATCTTAGTGGAATATGTAGAAACCACATACTTATTTTATGGGTAGTGACCAACTAGAAGCACTTTTACTTCTAACTCATTGAATTCAAAGGCTGCCACACCAAATGTGCATTTTAGATTTTAACTTAGTTTTTTTATTTGATTAATATTAAAAATACTAAGAACATTTTAATCATTTAAACCTTTTTTATTTTTCTCTTTTAGTTTAACTATTAATTTAATTAATTTAGAAAAGTACCAAAAATATATTTAATCATTTTTTTATTAAGTTTTATAATATTTAAAAATGTAAAAAATATATGTTTTAATTATTAATTATTTTAAATATTTTTATTTAATATTGATTAATTAAATTATTAGTTAATCATATTAAATATTAATATTTAATTTAATTAATAATTCATTTGTTGTCTGTTTCTATCTTTTGCTACTTGTCTGCTTCCTTGTCTTGGGTTTGTTCCTCGATTAATTCTTGATGATCTTCCTTGAATAATTGATGATGTTTTCTCAGGATGCTTTGCCGTGATTGTTTTGTTGATTTTATTCGCAATGTTTTGCCGCGTATCTCTGTTTATTTATTACGCGATGCTCTTCCGCGTACCTGTTAGTTTTATTTCACGATGCTTTGCTGCGTATCTTTGTCTGTTGATTACATGATGTTTTTCTGTGTATTTCAGTTGACTTTTCACTGCCTGATTACTGTGATGTGTTTCCATGCATATTCTTTCCTATCTTATCTGTCTGACCATACATAATGTTTTTCCGTGTACTGTGTCTGTGTATTCTTTCTTGCCATTTACATGATGCTTTTTCGTGTATCTGTTGTTTTCTTTTGATCCATGAGACCTAATCCGAGGGAAGAGACTATGTATTAACTTATCGTCATTGTGCATGTCCCTCGTTTGTTCTTTACTTGTCTTAGTTGTTTTTTGTTCTTAGAACCTGGCAACTCGTAGTTCCACGAACTACAGACGCTCTGATTTCTCAAGTTCTTCTTGAGAATACGTAGGTACAAGACCGCGATCCTTGGCGAGCACACTTTTCTTTTTTCCCTAATTTCAACCTTTTCTTTTTTTCACGTAGTTTCCAAGCTATGATTACTCTGACTTCCTATTAAGGATACATATACATAGGATTGCGAGATCTTAGCGAGCTATCTTTTTATTTTTCTACCTTTTTTATTTTTCCACCTTTTCTCTTTTCTTTACCCATCCTTACCTTTAGCAAACAATTTTAGCCAACACAAATATTTCAAGAGGTTCCTGTAGAGTACTACAGATACTTAGGGTGCTAATACCTTCCCTTAGTATAACCAACTCTCGTACCTTTGATCTCTCTTTTGCTTAGCTTTAGGCCTTACTTTTTGTTTTGCATTTTTATTTATGGGCTATTCTTTCTTTTCTCCTTTCCTCGGATAAATTAAAGATCGGTGGTGATATTTTATGATTTGTAATTCAAGTTAATTAATAGCTTGATATCTGATTCTCACTGTGATAGAAATGGCGACTTCACTAGGGAATCAATAGTAGGTTAAGCCTAACTTGTTATATTTGTGTTGCTATTTTTGTTTGTTTTTATACTTGTATATTTGTATATATTTGTATACATATCTGCTTGTGCCTGGGTGTTTGTTGTATGCAGGGTTGTGACCTTTGAGTGGTGAGATAAGTCCTAACCCGAACTTGAGTGCACTTATGATAGGATTGTGGTATGATCAATAGTTGACGGTTGGGAGTAATCCTAACAGTTTGACATATGATGTAATCACACTCAGTTGATGCCCCTTTGGGATTACTGATGGCGTATGAGTAGTCGTACGTTCATTACTTCTCTCGACCTGGGAGTCCGTGAAACTGAGGACCTTTTTGTTACCCACTTACCTCACTTGGTCTTTTAGGACGTAGTGCGATGACTGTAAGGGAGTAGTCCCGAATGGTTGATACGCAATACCACACTCAGACGAGTTTATCTTAAGAATATTTTTGACTCACATGAGTAGTCGTGTAAGTTGATAATATCCTAAAGATTTATCGATGACTCTAGGAACCTTGCTAGAACCCGTTGCGCAGGTGTTTTACCCCTAATACACACCCTTTGCTTGGTTTTTTACCCCGACTCCATGTTGTGATCTTGAACCTTTGATCCTACTATGTGTGTTTTAAATCCTGTATTGCATCACATTGTATATCATTTGCATCTTTGCATGATCCATTGCATACCATCTGTTTGTCCAGCGACTCATTTTCAGTTGTCTCTATCTTCCAGCGTCACCTGTCAGTCGTCACGCTGATTCCTCGACACCGATATAGGACTAGAGCTAACTACAGATGCATAATGTCAGAGCAAGAGATACATAATGCAGAGATTAAGATGGAAATCGACGATCTTAAATCAGGCATGACTAAGCTCACTGAGATGCTCCAAGTCCTGATTGCCAGAGGAGAGCAACCTCAAAGGACTGTCATTCAAGAATTTTCAAGCGGTGATCCTCCACCTATTCAGATGCCACCTTCTACTTGGCCAGAGTTTGGTTTACCTCATAACTACTATTCGCCTCTTGCATCTACTGCCATGATTGGTCAGACTACTAGACCAGTTCTTCAAGCTCCAGTTTTCGCCAAGCCCAGACCTGTGGTCCACATTGTTGCCTAGACTGTTCAAGCTCCTTTCTTTAACTACAATGTTGTCGGTGCTCAAGGTGAAGTCCGTGAAGATTTTGTTGAGCCTGAGGTTGTCCGTGAACAGTTTCAGATTATTGACAAAAGACTCAAAGCCATTGAAGGTACCGATTTCTTCAATGTGGATGCAGACAACATGTGCTTAGTTTTTGGCATTGTCATGTCTGCTAAGTTCAAAACTCCCGAGTTCGTGAAGTACAAGGGTCAGCTTGCCCAAGAGCTCATTTATTCATGTACTTTCGAAGGATAGCTACTTATACCAACAATCAGAAGTTTCTAATCCACTGCTTTCAAGACAGTTTGAGTGGCGCCTCTCTCAAGTGGTATATGAACCTAGAATAGAACAGTATCCATTGCTTCTATGATCTCGCTAATGCTTTTATGAAACAATATAAGTATAACCTTGACATGGCTTCTAACTGTCGTCGACTTCAGAATATGTCTCAGAATGAGAAAGAGTCTTTCAAGGAATATGCTCAGCGGTGGAGAGAGCTAGCTTCCCAAGTCGAACCTCCTTTGGTAGAAAAGGAATTGACTGGAATATTCATGGACACTCTATCACTTTTCTATTGGGAGAAGATGATTGGGAATGTCTCCTCAAGCTTTATAAATCTAGTAACTATTGGCCAGAGATTGGAAGAAGGTATGAAGAATGGTAAAGTATCTAAGGCTACTGAATCTTCCAATGGTGCGAAGAAATCCTTTGGGACCTTCCATAAGAAGAAAGAAAATCAGACCAACATTGTCGTGGCTGAATTGAGGAGGCTTCGTACCTAACCTCGGTATAATCACCTTACTAGTGCTTCCATTACTCCTGTTGTTACTGCTCTATGACCAACATAAGTTCCTCAACGTCCAACTGTTGGACAGAACCAATATCAGAATAGGAATTAATTTGATCCTATTCCCATGACGTATATTGAACTTTATCCTAACTTGGTTCAACAAGGGTTGGCTACTACAAGGACTCTGCAACCTCCTCCTAATCCTCTTCTAGCTGGATTTAGATCCGACCTCAACTGTGCATTTCATGAGGGCACCACAGGCCACGACTTGGAGAATTGTTATGCATTGAAAGTCAGGGTGCGTGATTTGGTTAAAACGGGAATCCTTGGTTTTAAGGATAGATATTTGAATGTCCACAACAATCCTCTGCCAACACATCAGAAATGACAGCTCATCCTTGTTACTAATTAGTCACTAGGCCATGTTTCTTATTGTTTGCACTTTCCTTATTTTGTGTTAGCATTACAACTTTTGATTCAACTCATTTTGTCTATTATTTGCATCTTTATGTTTTATCTTTCAAAATATGCACCTCTTGTTCAAACTTTTGACATGCAAATATTTGAGAGAGGATGATGAAAACGTTATACCCGTAATTGCTATTGGTATATTTTCAATCAAACTTTAATGACGATGCAAGGCATTATTTCAACTCCCAAACACTGGAGAAATAAGGAAGTTATTCCATTTTCAACCCCTTCGAGCCTAGAAGTTGGAGTTTTTTTTTTGTACAAAGAAAACCGCAATCTTAACCTTGGGGTGGGTAGTTCTCAGTTAACTTGGTTACGTGTTCATGCAAGACGCCTTTCATATAAAGGTTGCATTCACAATTTTCCTTTGCATACAACAAGAAAGTATAGAAGATGTCATTCAAGTCAAAAGCCAATGATGGTTCATCGTGATCATTAAGCCAGACAGTCAGTCTCTTTATTTCTAAAAAAAAAAAAAAAGCCTGCTAAGTCAAAACCTATGAAGGAGACTTAGGAAAACTGGGGCATCCCGCTGACTGAAATCTTCGCAAGAAATAGTTCAGGAAAAAGTTATGGATAATAAAAAGAGGAGATCTTTAAACCCTTCACCTTGAAAATCCTCAATGTCATAAAAAATAACAAATGTAGTAAGGAAGCAGTGACTGCCATCTCAAGAGTTCCTTGACTTCTAAACCATCATTACTATCATCAGTACAATTCCTAACCTATAAGAACCTGTGCGTATAGTTTGAGTTAATTGAGCGTAGGACTGGAGATTATTACGAAGATTGGGTGGGAACAAATAAAATTTGAGCCTTTATCCTTTGTTTCATAAACTGTGAACCAGACCACGTTACAACCCTCGAAAGACCTAACTGAAGCAAGGTTATTTTGAAAACATACTACAGCAAGGTTGCATAAATTGACTCCAAAAGATCTTTGCGGCTCATTTGTTTTGGCATCATACCTTTTTGCTTTACCTTTCACTTTTAAATGTCTCAAACCACCGTGCTCTGACCAATGACTCATTTATTTTGTATCTTTTAAAAATGATTTTAATTTCAAAAGTTGCATGAACTTTGCACTTACCATGTTTGTATGAGCACTTTTGTTTGCAAACTGGCTTTCCTCTCACGGAATTTTCAAACAGTTAAGAAACTTGGTCGGTGATCCTATCATGAGCAAGTTTCTTTTCACATCCTGTTGAGAATCAGTTCAAGATTTGTTCAGGGCAAGTTCTTCTTGGATTTGGTTTATCCAGAAAATCTTTCAAGACTCACACTGGGGAAAGCTTTCCAAGCTCACAGTGGATCAGTCATCTTCAACATCAGACAAGCTGAAGCAATTATCCGTTCATCTACAATAGACAACTAATCTAGGATAGTTTACTTGAAGAATCCCCAAGTAGCTCTTCACCCTTCCTACAAGGATCATCAACTTGATACAGTTTGCCAATGTGGCAGAGATGAGCTCAGCAATATCATCTTTAGTCCCCAAGCAGAATGGCAGTGATCTCCGTGTTGAGGAATCAGTCTTCTAGTATTGTCTTCTCACCAAAAGAGTCGAGCCTTATCGTTGACATCTGCATCTGCATTTGCATTTGATCATATATCATCTGCATAATTCATATACATATGCATAATATGAGTGTTTCATCCTCATTTACATTCTTCATAGGTCGTGTTGTTATCAACGACTTACCTTGTGGTCAAAGTCCAACTCACTTGGCACCTACCAAACAAATATTCTCTTTGTGTTATCTGATGTTTTTCTAGATATTCTTTTATGTTCTGACGTATTCCCAGAACTCTCTCCTTTGTGATTCTGACGTTTTCCCAGAATCTATCTGAGGTTTTATCATATGTGTTTATCTCTCTGATGTTTTTCCGGATTGAGTCATTTGTTCTGATGTTTTTTCAGAACTTATCTGATGTTTTTCCAGATATTTCTTTGTGATTATGACGCTTTCCTATAATCTATCCGAGGTTTTACCGGATATGTTTATCTGTCTGATGTTTTTCCAGATTGAGTTTTTTGTTCTGATGTTCTTCCAGAATCTATCTAATGTTTTTCCAGAATCTTTCCAAGGTTTTACCGGATGTGTTTGTCTCTCTCTGATGTTTTTCCAGATTGAGTCTTTGTTCTGCTGTTCTTCCAGAACTTATCTGATGTTTTTCCAGATATTTCCATTGTGATTCTGATACCTTTCTAAAAAAAAATTTACTCCCTAGTGAGTTTCTAAATAAATACCTTTGTAATTCTAATGCTTTTCTAGAATTTAATTTCTTTTTTAGCCTAATGTTTTTCCAGAATTTCATTTCTTTTGCCGTCTGATGATTTTCCAATGTGTCTGTAATTCTGATGCTTTTTCATGATTTCATTTCTTTTACTGTCTGATGTTTTCCCAGATGTATCTTTTATTCTGATGTTTTTCCAGAACCCTGGTTGTGTCTATCTGATGTTCTTCCAGGTATGACTTTGCTTCTGATGTTTTTCCAGAGCTCTTTTATGTCTATCTAATGTTCTTCTAGATACGACCTTGCCTATCTGATATTCTTCGAGATATGTCCTTAAAATCATTTCCTGTACATTTAATTCTTTTCTAAATATTTTGGATGTATTTTTAGAATCTTTGTCTTCATCTAATGCTCTTCTAGATGTTTTCAATTTATTTCTGGCTTTGGTTATTAGCTGCTGAATGTTTTCAAGTCTGTTTCCATTCTCCATCCAATGCTTTTCTGGATGTGTCCCGGAGTTTATTTGATGTTTTCTCGAATATCTCTTATGTTTTCCAGAGTTCATTCAATGCTCTTCTGAATGTCTCTGATATCTGATATTTTCCAGAGTTCATTTAATGCTCTTCTGAATGTTTTTTATGTCTGTTATTTTTCCAGAGTTCATTCAATGCTCTTCTAAATGTCTCTGATGTATGTTACTTTCCAAAGTTCATTCAATGCTTTTCTGAATGCCTCTGATGTCAGCTAGAATGTCCCTAATACATTCCCATGAATTCTCCTTACCACATTCAATTATCTTCTGAATATTGTGACTCTTTTCCATCCAGTTCCATTCATGGATGATGACCGTTGATTCTCCAGTGGAACTTATTCAATGCTATTCTAAAATATCTCGGTTGGCTGTCTGTTTATCTTTTACGTCTATTTATGTTCCAAAGTTTCATTCAATGTTTTTCTGAATGACTTTGATGGCTGTTACTGTTCTTTTCTAGAGTGTTGTTCAATACTCTTCTGACAAAACATTGTTGCACCCTAAAATTTGCCTTCTTTTTCTAACTTTGAGTGGCTTTTGCTTCGCATTCATCTGCATATCATCTAGGTCGATCATTTCTAGCATACTGTCCATGTCATCAGCCGGAATAGATTTATCGGAATTACAGCCGCTTTGTTCGTATTTTGGACGGTTTAAACAGTTTCGAATTGGATGGAGTGTTGCATTTCTTCCGAGTGGTTTATTTCGCGCTGATATTTTAGGCACGTTTTTTTTTCTTCAGTTTTGAGTATCACTTAACTTTTTTCTTTTTATTTGTGAGTTATTTTTAACAGTCGTTTTAGGTATAATTTTGATTTGTTTAGATTAATTAGGTTTTTTATTTAGTTTTTTTTTAATATTAGTTAATTAAAATTAGAAAATAGAATTAAGATAGAATAAGAATTAGAATTATTATTTAGTTAGAAATTAATTAGTAATTAGGATTTTATTAATTTGTTTAACTTAAATTTTATTTAGAATTAAGCTTAACTTTAGAAATTAGACTATATTATTTTTTAATTAGATTAGATTTAATTTTAATTAGAGTTTGATAAAATTAGGTTTTGATTAATTTTTTAACTGGAACACTAATTAGATTTTTGTATTACAATTAGAATTTAATTTAAAGTTAGAATTAGATCTTAATTAACTTTAGTTTTATATTTGAGTTTAATAAATTTAGATTAGAACTTAATTTAATTATTTTAGAATTTAAGTTTGACCTTAGAAATTAAATTAGTTTAATTTTAAGTTATCATAGGATTATGATTAGAATTAGTTTTTATATTTAGAATTAGTTTTTAGTTTTAATTAGAATATAATTAGTTAATTAATAATTAGAAGAAAATTACAAAAAAGAGTGTGACAATGTTCAATTTTTTTGGTTTGTTTCCTCCTTCCACATGGCCCCACCAAGTAATCTTCAACAGGACATCCAAATTGTACCAGCAACACGCCTCACAAGCAGTCAAATAACAAGCAAAACCATCCTACACCGTTGTTCTCAGTGCACCTCTTGCTTGATTTCAGAGGAAACAGAAACAAACATTACTAAAAAGCACCAACATCATCAGCCAAACAAAAAGGTACAATGGGATATCACCATAAAAGATAACACAATTATAACCTGTAAGAAAACGCCAAAAAAATTGACAGCCAAGCCACTGACATTATCCCATCTTGCTACAAGCACAAAAAGGCCACACAGAAGAGGCGCCTACTCTACTGATATAAGAAGAGAGAAGAGGAGACTCAATACGGAGAGAAAAATGGACAATAGAAAAGAAGAGGGAAAATAGATTAAAAAGGGGAGGCGGATACCTTCGTGAGGATCTGGACTCGGCTATCACAACACCCGGTTTTTTGGACCCTGAGTAGAGCCACAAACAACACCAAAGCCATATGCTTCTCCACCATAACTCGCAGCTCGTACCTTAAGTCACCACTGAACCTCCCTCACCAAAACCAACTTCGGCCATCCCACAAACACAACAGTTGAACAACAACCACTTTTAAACCACCATCAACCATCGTAAAACCCCGTGCGACAACCGAAACCATCGAATACTCTACCATATTCATCCTTCAAGCTTTACCCTTTCAAACCAAATCAAATCTCCCCAATCTCCACTGAACGTCCAATACAAACCTAACATTCTTAAACCCAAATTCAAACTTTCCAATCCTTCATTATTCTAACCCACGAACCATAAACAACAACACCCCAAATTACAATCCAGAACAAAGAGAATCTGAGACGAAAGAGAAGAGGATTGAGCGAGAAACGAAATCAACAACGAACCTGAATAGTGAGATCCGTGAGAGAAAAGAGAGTTTTTCATGTTTGGCTTTCGTTTTATTTAAGTTTAGAAGAGAGAAGAAAATGGGTATAAGAAAAAAGAGAGAAAGAATAAAGGGAAGAGGAGAAGATTTTTGTGGGAAGAGAAGAGCATATGGAAAAGAGAGTCTGAGAAAAGAAAAAGGCTTGGAGAAAAGAGAAAGACGTGTGGTGAGAGGTTGGCGTTGGGAAGAGGAGATAATGTTTGGGGAAGAAAGACCACGTGGGAAGAGGAAAAGAAGCCGTTGGGAAGAAAAATGTGTTGGGAAGGAGAAAAAAAATCGTGTGGAAGAGAGAGATTCAGTTAGTGATTTTTTAGTTTTAATTTAATTTTAATTCAGTTTTTATTTAATTAGTTTTTTTAAGCATTTATTTAGCTTAATTAGTTTTATTAGCATTTAGTTTAGTATTATTTTAGTTTTATTATTTTAATTAGGATTTTTATTAGAATTTAATTAGGATTTAACTTTTAGTAATTATGATTAGTCTTATTTAATTAATTTAGGATTTAGTTAGTTTTTTTATTTAGATTTATATTTTAGAATTTTTAGGATTTCTTTAGCTAACTTAGAATTTTATATTTAGGTTAATTTAAGAATTATGTTAGTAATTAGTTTAAGATCTATTTAGAATTATAATTTTAGGATAAGTTAATTTGATTAATTTAATTTAGGTTTATTTTAGAAATAGTTTTTTACTTTAGAGTTTAGGATATATTTAGTTTTAAAATAAGTTTTTTATTTTAGTAATTATTTTAACTTAGTAATTAACTTAATATTTAGATTAGTTTAGGTGTATTTTAATAATAGGTTTAATTTTAGAACTAATTAGGTTTATTTTAATTTTGGTTTAGAATTAAGTTTTTATAACTAGGATTTAGTTAGTTTATGTTTTAATCAATATTGGTATTATATGTAACTTAGATTTAATTTTTGAATTTGGTTAACTTTAAAAATTAGACTAGATTAGTCTTTATTTATACTAAGTTTACTTTAATTAGAATTTAGCTTTTAGTTAACTTTAGGATTAGATTAAGTTTAGAATTATAATTTTAGAATAAGCTTTAATTTAATTTAAGTTTAGAATAGAAATTAGTTTTTAATTTTAGAATTAGAATTAGGTTTTAGTTTTCTTTAGATTTTAACTTAGAATTCATTTAGTTTTATTAACATAGGATTAGGTTTTTGATTAACTCTTTTGACTCTTATTTTTGGTTTTCAATTAATTCTCGAGTGCGTCTGTATATACTTTCACTTGTTTTCTGTAATTTTTATTTTTATTTTAATATCTGACGTTGTCTGTGATTGCGTCGCTTCGTGTTTACTTGCTATTTACCTCCTGTATTCGCATGATCCCGTTAGGATTCCTAGCTCGAGTTAATTTCTGATTAAGTCTGAGGTAGGAGAGACATTAGGCTTTCAATCCAAGCATGACAATATTAGGTTAGTTTCTCTCCTAATCCTGACCTTAGGGTCACATTGCATGACAACAATTAAGGTTCAATTTCCCCTAGGTCTTTGTGTGCGTCTCTCTCTTCTCACCTCAAAATTTCTTCAAGACACTTAACCAAGAATGACGAGTGTCGTGCGCCATGAGTCTTAATTATGTGGGGAATAATGAGTGGGGGTTTCTTCTTGCTTGTCTAGAGTGTTTAGTGTATGCCCTTTGGGCGATATGCGACGCATTCGCCCCCGTGTCATAGTCTTTAGTGCAACATGAGTCTCCAACTAATTCAATCCACTTCATTAAAACTCACAAACAAATTTCAAACCTTTTCATCCTTCGGGATTGTTTCAAACCTCATTTTCAGAAATGAGTACGTTACTTTTCCGTTCTACCGCAAACAGGCATCATCCCTAACTGCTGGAATGGAGATTTAACGTCGCTCATAAAAAAAAATACTTAACCAACCAGTGGTCTAGTTACCCGAACTACGTTTGCTCTGATTTCTCATACCAGATGAGGATACGCAGGCACAAGACGACAATGTCTTAGCGAGCAACCTTCCCCCCATCACCCGCAGTTTCCCGAACTACGTTGATTTTGACTTTCTCATTGCACGAGGGAATACGTAGGCATAGGACGACTATGTCCTATCGACTCTGTTCTTTCCGTTGATCTTGTTGAGTACAACGGATGTGAGGGGTTCTCATATCTTCCCCTTGCGTAATCGACTCCCGAGCCCAAGATTTGGTTGCGATGACATTGTCTTTCCCGTTCTTTTAGGTTTTCTTCGATCGTTTCCTTTCCCTCTCTTTGGGATAAATAACGTTCGGTGGCAACTCTTCTGTTTGTTTCCGTCAGCCCCTTTTTTCGCAGTTGTGACAAACCTCTGATGGCTATGACTCTTTCCCTAGTAAGTTTGCTCTTGCTTTCTGGATGTTTCTGTTATTTCACTGTGTGTTACTTTCAGCATCTGATGCTTTTTCGGATGTCTGTGTCTTTGTTTAGGGTTTGTCTATCTCTTTTCAAGTATTACTGGATACTCTTTGTCACCTTGACAAATGTCTATAATATTTTGTTTTCCTCAGTTGTGTCTCCTAGATGCTTTCCCCCGTGAAGTTGACAGTTTTCCCCAATGGAGTTGCAACGTCTTCCCAATATATATTCATCCTTTGTGACACCTCTCCTCACAGGATCTTTGTCTTGCATTCATATTATATCATAAGCATTTGTGTGGTATCTTAGGGCCAAAAATAACACATGTTTGTATTTAAGTCTCTTCGATCTTGTCGAGACAAAGATTCTGATTATCTCCAGATCGGAGAAACTTAAATAGGGGAATTTGTCACACCCTAATTTTTTACTCTAAGATCCCACATCTTTTTGCATCATTTGTGTTGTTTATCATGTCTTTCATCTTGCATAATACCCAATTTATCAGCTGAAATAAACTTGTTGGAATTACAGTCGAACCGGTCAAGCTAAAAGCCAACTGTGCGTTAGTGGACATAAAATTTTAAAATTGAGCCTGAAAGCGTCAGTGATATTAATCTACGTTTCACGTAGTTTAACCTGGCGTGCTCATTTAAATTTTTCGACCACTTTTCGGTCGCATTTTTGAGCAGTTTAAGCCATTTTAGCGGGTAAAATTTATTTCAAAATTTGACCAAACGCTGTATTTTTTCAAATTGTATATTTTACGCTGATCATTTTGGTATATTCATTTCATTTTCATTTTACACATCGATACTGGTCCAATTATTCGTTTTTACCGCTTTTATTTCTATTTTTAATTAATAATTGTTTTAATTAATCTATTTTTTATTTTAGATTGTTTATTTCATTATAGTTTATTTTTATTTTTTATTTTTTATTTTGTTTTTATTTTATTCATTTAATTTTTGTTTTATTAGTTTTTAGAAAACTTGTTAAATAAGTTTCTTAAAAGTGATTTGTTTGAATTCCCATGTACATAACCACTTTTCCATAATTTCCTCCTTCCTCATGTATGATGGTGTCATCACATCATCATACAAAGCCTACACTATATTACTAGCATTACATTTTCAAGATCCCATTTTATGGAATTACACACTTTCTACTACCTTTCTCTCTTTAAAATCACATAAACCATATTACTTTTTCATACTCTCATTACCTTCACACTTCCACATAAACTAAAAAAACTCATTATTCTAACATTCTTCCATCTTCAACCTCTTGCTCACAAGATCACTCATTTTTCATATAGAAAGACCATCACCATTAAATATTTCTATTTCATCTTCTTCACCCCAACACCGCCACTTAGACCACTATGTAAGTATCTTTTTTTCCTTCCTATTCCATTTTGTTTCTCATTCTTTTATATTTTTCATATTTAGAATGTTGATTTATTTTATTATAATAGTAGTTTAATTCTTTGAATATTTTATTAATTTATATTGTATGGTGTTATATGTAAAGATTCTATATTTTTTTAACTTTATTATCTAGTCAACTTTTTTTTTACATAATTTGTTTTAGAGTTTTCAATAATTTTCTTTAGAGTTTTTAATAATTTGTTTATTTTTAGATTATTATTTTTAATATTTTGTTTTATTTTTTAGAATAGAGTTTCTATTTTATATATAATTTATTCTTTTTAATTGTCAAATTATTTGTTCATATCATTGTTATTATTCTCTCAATTTGTATTAAAAACAAAAAGAAAACTCTTTCTCCCACATCAAAGATGGCATTCTCTCCCATTATATTTTCTCTGTGTGTTGTGTTTGCTTGTTTTCAAATCCAGTTTTTTTCCTCTGGTTGATTCTATTTAATATATACATGGGTTTTATTGTTATTTTCAAACAAGTGTAAAACATCTTAGTGGAATATGTAGAAACCACATACTTATTTCATGGGTAGTGACCATGATAAGAAGAGTTCTACAATTATTAATCTAAGATCTAGGGTTACCAAAAGAGTATGCAACAATTAGGAGAAGATAATAGAAAAGACTATATTTTCATTTATGTCCTCCACTCTAGACATAATAGTCCTTAAATACAAATAAAAACCAGATCTAAGAAATAATTCTGATGGGGCAGCCCACAAACTAAAAAAAACATTTTAAATTAATTATTATAAAAGTCCTGCATCCATTTGGGCTGACTCTTTTTCCTAATGGGCCTATTATCACTACTATCCGGCCCAATTACAACCTTGTCCTCAAGGTTGGTGTTGAAAGAATTGTTGGGGGGTTTTGTAAAAACTGTGGCCCATTTACTAGGCCCAGCTGAGTGAGGCAGAATGGAAGAAGCTGGAAGGGTGGAAGTGGACGCCAGCTCATGGTCCACTAGCTGATGAAGTGGGACACGTGGCTGGACGCATGCAGGAGAGGGGGCAGGTGGCTGGACACATGCCGGGGAGGGGATAGCTGGTTGTACGCGTGGCTCGAGGGAAGGGAAAGTGGCATTGGGAAGACCATTTTGTCCGTTAGAAACCTGTGAGTCGGTCAAAGCATTGATGGCTTTGAGGCTTTGGGAAGTGGAAGTACTCTTCAAGACTTCTTGGTCCCTTCTCTCCTCATTTTGCATTTCGTCTTATTCTTCCATTCACTCTGCATTCTCCAAACCTTCTTCCCTTTCTACTTGGCTTGTTGCTTCTTCTTCCTTTTTTTTTCTTGTTGCTTCGTTTCACAAAACTCCTTTTCCCTTATCAGCTTGGTTCTTTGCATTCAACGAGGCTTCCATTGCATGTTGGTTATTGGGTTGCATATCATCTTCAAGCCATGTTGCATGTGGTGAATCTTCGTCATTTGAAGTCGCACCATCCGTTGGGAGTGGTTGGAAGTGCAAAATCAGATCTGTACCATAGAAAGGACGAAGTTGTGAGACGTGGAAAATTGGGTGGATTCGGGATGAGTCAGGAAGGTCCAGGTGATAGGCTATGTTTTCGATCCGTCGAAGAACTTTGAAGGGTAAAAAAAACATTTTGCAAGTTTGTTAGAGACACATTTTTGGACGGAGCTTTGACGATACGGATGTAGACGAAGTAAAACCAACTCTCCTTCAGCAAAGGTTATGTGTTGACGTTTTTTGTTGCTTTGAGTTTCCATATAAGTTCTACTTCTTTCTAGATTTCGTTTCAAAATGCTAATAACTTCCTCTCTATTTTGTAGGGACGCATCAACCGTGTCAAGGGATGAGAAGCCTGGGTCGTAATAGGGAAAGGAAGGGGGAGGTCTACCATAGAGAGCTCCAAAAGGGGACATGTTGATGGAACTGTGAAGCGCGGTATTATGCCAAAGTTCTGCTAAGTGTAGGTATTGAAACCATTTTTTTGGTTGTTCACTTGTGAAACAACGTAAATAGGTTTCCAAACATTGATTAACCACTTCAGTTTGACCGTCTGTTTTAGGGTGGTAGGCGGTGCTGTATTTCAAGGTTGTGCCCTGTGCATGAAACAATTCCTTCTAAAAGGTGCTGAGGAAGATGGGGTCACGGTCAGAAAAATGGTGCGCGGAATTCCATGAAATCGACAGATCTCGACCGAGAAGCGTAAGGCCAAGTCTTTGGCAGTGAATTTGGTTGGGAGTCCGATGAAATGGAAAAACTTGCTGAGTCGGTCGCAAATTACCCAGATGACAGTATGGCCAAATGAAACCGGTAAGTGAGTAATGAAATTCATAGTTAAATCTTCCCAAACTTGATTTGGTATTGGAAGAGGTTGAAGCAGTTCTTGTTTCTTATTAGTACTATATTTGTTTGTTTGACAGACTGAGCAAGTTCTAACGAAGTCTTTAGTGTCTTTGTAAATGCCAGGCCATAGAAAAGCGTTAGAGACCCTAGAAAGGGTTGGTTGGAGTCCCGAGTGGCCAGCAATGGGTGTGGAGTGGTATTCCTTTAAGATGTTCTACCTTAAATCGTCAATGGAAGGTATGAAGATTTTTTCCTTGTAGTACAATAGCTCATCTTTGATGTAAAAAAGAACTTGATGTTTGTTCTCAGATAACATCTTCCTGACGAGATTTTGTCCTTCTGTTTGACTTTTGTAGTATTGTTTGAGCTGGGAAATTAGTTGAAGGATGGGGGAGGAAATGGAGAACAACATGGAGACGTCATCCGTGTGAATTTGACTTAAGGCATCTGCAACTTGGTTAGATTTGCCAGGTTTGTAAAAAATCTCAAAATGAAACCCTTGCAACTTTGCAGCCCACTTTTGTTGTTCGGGTGTCTGAATTGTCTGAACTAACAAGTTTTTCAAACTTTTTTGATCAGTGTAAATATGGAAATGTCTGCCTATTAAGTACTGGCACCATTTTTTGAAGGCTTCGGTGATGGCGTACATTTCACGGACATAGACGAAGGAAGCCTGGAGTCTATTGCACAACTTTTTGCTGAAGAAAGCTAAAGGGTTGCCTTGCTGAGAAAGAACAGCTTCAATAGCAATTGCCGAAGCATCTGTTTCCAAGACAAAGATTTTAGAGAAATCAGGAAGGCATAGGACAAAAGTTTTTGTCATGTGTTGTTTTAATATTGTAAAAGCAGACTTTGTTGATGTACTCCAAACTAATTTAGTGGACCGTAATAAATCGGTGAGGGGAGCAGCAAGAGAGGCGTAATGACGAACAAATCATCGATAAAATCCGGTGAGGCCTAAGAAACCCCTGAGAGTCATGAGTGATCTAGGGTTACCAAAAGATTATGCAACAATTAGGAGAAGATAATAGAAAAGACTATATTTTCATTCATGTCCTCCACTCTAGACATAATAGTCCTTAAATACAAATAAAAACCAAATCTAAGAAATAATTCTGATGGGCCAGCCCACAAACTAAAACAACATTTTAATTTAATTATTATAAAAATTCTGCATCCATTTGGGCTGACTCTTTTTCCTAATGGGCCTGTTATCAGACCAACTAGAAGCACTTTTACTTCTAACTCATTGAATCCAAATGCTGCCACACCAAATGTGCATTTTCGATTTTAACTTAATTTTTTTATTTGATTAATATTAAAAATGCTAAGAATATTTTAATCATTTAAACCTTTTTATTTTTCTCTTTTAGTTTAACTATTAATTTGATTAATTTAGAAAAGTACTAAAAGTATATTTTAATCATTTTTTTCATTAAGTTTTATAATATTTAAAAATGTAAAAATATATGTTTTAATTATTAATTATTTTAAATAATTTTATTTAATATTGATTAATTAAATTATTAGTTAATCATATTAAATAATAATATTTAATTTGATTAATAATTCATTTGTTGTCTGATTCTATCTTTTGCTACTTGTCTGCTTCCTTGTCTTGGGTTTGTTCCTCGATTAATTCTTGATGCTCTTCCTTGAATGATTGGTGATGTTTTCTCACGATGCTTTGTCGTGATTGTTTTGTGGATTTTATTCGCGATGCTTTGCCGCATATCTCTGTTTATTTATTACGCGATGCTCTTCCGCCTACCTGTTATTTTTATTTTGCAATGCTTTGCCGCGTATCTTTGTCTGTTGATTACATGATGCTTTTTCGTGTATTTCAGTTGACTTTTCACTGCCTGATTACTGTGATGTTTTTCCATGCGTATTTTGTGCTATCTTATCTGTCTGACCATACATGATACTTTTCTGTGTACTGTGTCTGTGTATTCTTGCTTGCTATTTACATGATGCTTTTTCGTGTATCTGTTGTTTTTATTTTGATCCATGATACCTAATTCGAGGGAAGGGACTGTGTATTGACTTATCGTCATTGTGCATGTCCCTCGTCTGTTCTTTACCTATCTTAGTTTTTCTCGGTTCTTAGAACCTAGCAACTCGTAGTTTCACGAACTACGGACGCTCTAATTTATCAAGTTCTTTGATCGCGACTTTCTATGTCTAATACAACTTAACTGCAAGTGCACAGTCTATCGCGTAGTAATAATAGATATCGATCCCACAGGGACTCGTAATCAAACTAGTGTTCTCGGGAGTTACTATGTTTAGCTAGGTAGATAATGTTTAAGGGAATAAGATTGTCACTAAAAGGAACTAAAAATGTTACTTAAATTATAATTATGTGAATCGATATGCAGTAATTATGTTCTTCGGGGATTTGACAAGTTACTGGTATATGAAATATTTTTCAGAGTTTATTTAAGCAGAAAATAGTGATCTGAAGACTCTCGTCTCACGATGGTTATTGACGCTAATCATAATTCTAAGAGGCAAACGTACGCTTTCGTGTCCCATTCGAGGTTAAAACTATTTTTTGGAAATCTCTAAGTTCTAATTCATTTTAAAGTGCTTTTGGTGTTATTAAAACGAATGACTAGTGTTTACTATCTGGTCTTGCCGCAGCTTTCGCTTGTTGGTTCGTACCTTAATTAATTTCCCACTTTCGTGGCAAAACTACTTTTAAATAAGTTCTCGCTTTCGCGACGAAGTTTATTTAGTAAATAAATTTAAACACTCAGACCATAAACAACTTTTGAAAAGGAAAGTTTTCAACCGGTTATTATCAAATCCCTTCCGAATTATTATTACATATTGATTACTTTGATTTAGTTAGACATGGATTTGGGAAAGGTAAAACATAAATAAAAACAATAAATAATAGCATGCATCATAATGAAAACTGGAATTACGATTAAAATGAGAAACCTGTAAATATTCCAATTGACCTTTGGGCAGATCCTCCACAAATGTTGGCAGGATTCTGGTCTTTATGCCAATTGATCGTACACGGGAAATAAGAATTACATAAGAAAATGAAAGGCAACAAAAAAATAGGAAAGAAATAAAATTGAACTTTTGCTCTGGAAATGAAATTGGGCAGCACTTCATTGTCTGAATGCGGCTCTCTTTCTCAGCTCCCCTCCTTCCCCTTTTATAGAAATAGAATTCTAACGGTTATAACTTGAAGAAGCTGGACTTTGAGGCAGAATTATCAGGGAGTAGTGGTACACTATTTGGGACTTGGAACTGCTTCTTTCACGTGCATTTGAAGTGGGGCGTTTTTGCCTGCATGACGGTCGTCACGGTGTGTGACGGTCGTCACCCGTGTGACGGTCGTCATGGGGCTGTGACGGTCGTCACAGTAGCAAAATATGAATTATGCGTTTTTCATGTTGTTTTCATCCGGTTTTCGTCCATATTTCATCTGTGATTGCTTCTTTTCTTCATATTGCCTTGTTTAGACATGATCATTAAATACCTGCAAAGTATCAGACAAATAACACGGAAATAACCCGAAATCGGATCGAAAACAGTTAAACATCATTTGAATTATGCATCAATATATATATATATACGATTTCGTGTTATCAAATTCCCCTAAGCTTGAATCTTTGCTTGTCCTCAAGTAAAACAGGAAAAAGTCGGCAGTCACGAGGCAGCTTCTTCGTTCGCAAAGTTGGGAAAAACCGGGATTCTTAGTAAGAACAAAAACGAGTACGGTGACGACACTGGACTATAAGTCATCGGAGGTCTCCTTCTTATGCAAATCGGTCCCAGTCATGCTACTGTAGCTTGGTGTCAAGGTTCTCGCGGCAAGTTCACCCTGTTTGTTCTAGCGCAATCACATTAAGCCCGTTGTCCATACACTTTCATGGCAAGTCGACCTGTTAGTGAATATGATCTCATTTCTGTTTTGATCTTCTTCATTGATCATAAGCTTATATCATTGATTTTTCAATGAGTTTTCGTGCCGTTGGGCTAAATGCTCGGGTGAGGAGCACCTAACTTAGAGGGAAACGTGTCTTTATATTTTTGGCTAAATGGCTTTCTTTTCATGATTTTTCATCTTTTTAGAGATCATACACTTATTTGCATCGGTCGCTCGCTTAGAAGTGTTTTAGGATGGTGTTGACTACTAGTATAAACTACTTGGGGCTGAGTTTGCGTAGACACTTGAGACTTTGGTACACGTAGGTAGTGAAACCGACTCGCATAAACCGGAGATCTAAGGTGTCAGGATGGTACTGGTTTTGTTAGAATTGTCGTCTCCTCGGAGTTTCAAAACTTGGTTTGAACTTGGGCGCATTCTCGTGATGCTTTTGCTTTTGAGGAACGAACGAAAAAATTTTGTTTACGTCGAATAACGTGGGGATGTTTGCATAACGGAAAAATAATATATAAACGAGCTTTTATTTGCTAAAACGTGAAAATGTTTGAATAGAAATTACGAAAATAAAAGTACACAGGAATGGGAAATAAACGCTCTGCTCCCACACTATCTCAATCAGTGTCCCCACTGATTTGAAAGAATGTGAGAGGGAGATACAACGGAAATGAAAGTACATAGAAACTGAAAATATAGTAAACAAATAAGGAAAATGATAACTAATCACGGCCTCTGCCTCGGTCACGTCCTCGCTCGTGTCCTCTGGCTCTGACTTGGGAGACTTCGTCCTCGAAACTCATGGCTCCGGTATGATAGACATAGTCACGGAGTCTTTCGAACTGCAAGGTCAGATTCGCCAAGTTCTCAGTAATGGTTTCTTGGCCGGTTTGTAGTTGTTGCATTTGGGTCCGATGCCAAGCTTCGAACTGCTCTGCTCGCTGATTCTGCTGCTGCATCATAGCGAGGATCTGGGCTTGCTGGTCGAGAGAGCGGCGGAGGTCTGCTTCTGAGTAGTCGGGCTCTGGACGATGGCGGCGGTAGGATGTACCTTCGGAAGGAAGTGGTTGCGATGCCTCCGGTTGCTCTGGTCTGTCCAACTCAGCTTGAATTTCGTCATCAGAACCTTGGGTGTGGTCCTGAGTTGGGGCAGCGGCAGCAGGAGGGGCAGTGAGGTCAAATAACCAGTTGGTACGATCCTCTGGGTGTATCCGTGTGCGTGATGGAAGGATGATGCTTCAGACGGTTTTGCCACGCACTACCGGGTGGTACTTGCCATCGGCTCTGGAACGGATGAGGTGAGAGGCTCTGCAGTGGTCGGTGTCAAGGAACACCGAGGGAATGGCGTGGAGGTGCTGGAGGCGGTCACCGAGGTTCAGCCCAAGTGTAATGGCAGTGACAATCCCGCCAAAGTAGAATGGCTTGGAGCCACAGTTACAGTTGGCCTGAATATGGGCCAGGAGGAACGGAGCGGCGTTGATAGGCTCGTTGTTGAAGACACAGTGGAGAAAGAAGAGCTCTTTCGAGTTCACCTTATGGTTGCTATCCCGGGCGAAGATGGTGTTGCTCAATGCTTGGTGGAAGTACCGGATGGTCGGGTTGTGAATATGCGTTGCGTGCAGAGAATCCCAACCATCGGCATTGATGTCGATTAACTGGTACCAGAGCGCGAAGGCTTCGTGCTGGAACTGATCGATGAGGCGGCGATGAGCATTGTCGCCACGAGGGAGTTGTAAGATGGCGACAATCTGGTTCTGGTTCACTTGATAGTTTGTGCCGAACATCCGGAAGCATGCGGCACCGGAGTGTTGGCTGAGGTCGCCGCTGGAAGTGACGTAGGTGAACGAACTTAGGAACTCGAGGGTGAGTTGTTCGTACGTCGGCAGTGGATTGGTGCAGAGGTTCTAGATGCCGGCTCTTTGAAGCATCCAAGTGACGCCGTCAAGGAGTCCGAGCTCTGTGAGCGATGGGATATATGGATAATGAGTCGGCTGGAGCGACCGTTGATGGAATGCGATGTAGTTGGCCCGCTGTCTCTCTCCGGAGTCACCGTCACTGAACACAATGTTGCTGAGGTCTGGGGTTTCGTTGTTTCTCGCCATTGGTGGAGGATTGAGTTGGTTCTGTGGATTTAGGTGGTTCTGTGGAGTGGGAAAAATGTGACAGAAGTGTAGTAGGAAGTTGAGATGGGAGTTGGGATATATGGTGCAAGGTGGGGGAAACGAAAATTGGGAGTGGGGTGTGAGTTTCTGATGATTGGAAGTTGAAAGGAGATGAGTAGGAGAGAAAACACAACCCCTGTTATATCAGATAACAGTTTTGGGCTCGTGACGGTCATCACGTATCTGTGACGGTCGTCACCCGCGTGACGGTCGTCAGGCTCCTGTGACGGTCGTCACACCAACAAAATCTACAGAACGCAGAATTTTGCTTTGAGGGTGTTCTTGCAGTGATTTTTAGGCCTATAAATGATATGGCAATGTAGTATATCGGCCAATAAACGAAGAATAGCGTAAAAACAATATAAATGAATAAAGACTATAATTGAAATAACAATTAATTAGAATGATTGTAATGTAATACATAAAGAAATTAACAATGCAAAAAATCAAAATAATTGAAAACGGACGGAAAGTAGAAAAACTAAACTAAACTAAAGCTAAAACTAGTATCTAGTCTTTTCGTGCCTTCAACTCATCAAACTTCTGTGCGTAGTAGTCGAGTTGGTCGCAGACTAAGTCCATGAAGACTACGAGTTCGCTGTGTATGCCTGCGATGTCGTCTTTTATAGTAGTCAGAGCTGCGTCAACGTTGTCCAATCGGAGCAGAACAGTATCCATTTTGTCAGTGGTCTCCTCAGGGATGGACTCAGGATAGGTGTTGTAATGCGGAGGAGTCGTAGGGTCTACTTCAGCTTCTGATACAGCATCCTCATAGTACATATAATCGTGTGCTTCAGAGATGTGATCACTGTCGTACATGTAGTTCTGTGGTGTTGATTGAGGTGAAGGAGGTCCCATAGGCTCATCCAATTCATAAAGCCAGTTGTCCTTGTTGTGGATACTTGTCATCTGATGATTAGGCAATGTGAATAGCTGGACAGGTTTTTCATTGATGAGGTACTCGTAAGGTCCAGGTCCCATAGTTCCTAATATGCGTCTGTTAAAGCAAAACTGGATATTCATGGGTCGGATGGTGCCAAAACTAGTGCTTGCATTTAAGTGGAATCTAAGGCCCAGCTCGTGGGCAATCATTTTCACGAGGCCTCCTATTAGGATAGGTGATTGTGGGTCCTGAGTGAGGCGGCAAAAGATCTCATCATGAAAGGTACTGCATTCACTGTACGGCCCTGAGAAGCACAAAACATGATAAATAACTCTTCTTTAGATACTGTAGTAATATTTTCTTCTTTCCTGAAAAGGGTGTGAGCTAGTATCTTATGAAAGTATTTGAAGGCTGGGTTATGAATCTCATCATTATACATTCTGTCTGGTTCAGGGTGATAATCGCCTATAATTCTACCCCAGAATTGGTTGAGTTCAAAATCAATATCGTCATCTTCTGCACTGATGAACACATGCGGTCCGCTAGGAAATCCTAGGAGGTTAGCTAATGACATCCGGCTATGGGTTTGGTCCATCCCAAACATCCTAAAGGTGATCAGCTCTGTGTTGGATCCAAAACCATAGTTGGGTAGGTACCTGAAGGAACTAAGGAATTCGTAGGTGAGGTCCTTATAGGTAGCAAAACGGGTTTTCAAAGCAGTGTTCTCCCAACCCAGTTGATTGAACAAGTATTGGATGCTATCCGTGATTCCGAGTTTCTCCATGGTAGACTTATCATAGTACAGCGTTAAGGCTAGTTCTCTCTCAGTCAATGCTTCAAATCTTGCCTTTTGAGCTAGTCCTCGAAAATGAACTTTGGTGAAGTCGTACGCGGCCATACTCGCAGGTAAGTCAGAGAAAAACAGGAGGAAGGTTTTGAAGGCTTTTAAAATCCTGAAAAGTTTAAAACAGAAATTTGAAGTCAGGATTTTAAGAAAAGCGAAAGGCGGTAAAAACAAAAATAAAAGAGAAAAATAAAATAAAATAAAATAGGAAAATAAAAGAAAGTAAAAATAGTAGTAATTTTTAGTTTATAATTTTTGTTAAAGTTTCAAAGTAGAAAAATAAAAAATGAGGATGAAATGCAGTAACGAGGAAAATACGGGAAAATTAGGTTGCCTCCCAATAAGCGCTGTTTTTCACGTCTAAAGCCTGACGATAGCTTGGTGACAAGCTATTCGGGTGTTTGAGATGGAAGCTAAAGCAATGCTATATTGCAGACTTGAGGGCTGTTTTCGCTCTTATTATAATGTTTTAGACGTTGCCCGTTTACGATAAACGGTGCATTCGTCTTATCGGTAATTTCAACAGCTCCACTCTGAAGTACTTTAGTCACTTCATAAGGTCTGGACCATCTAGATTTTAGTTTACCTAGGAAGAGTTTTAATCTTGAACTAAATAACAATACGATGTCTCCCACACTGAATTGTTTCTTGACTGAACGTTTATCATGCCACTTTTTAGTTCGTTCTTTGTAGATACGGGCATTTTCGTAAGCGTCTAATCGAAGTTCTTCCAATTCGTGTAAGTTCAAGATTCACTTTTCTCCTGCCTCGGTGTAGTTGAAATTGAGTGTTTTAATGGCCCAGAAGGCCTTATGCTCTAATTCTACAGGGAGGTGACATGATTTACCGTAAACTAATTTGTAAGGTGTAGTACCTATTGGTGTCTTAAAAGCGGTCCTATAAGCCCATAAAGCTTCATGTAGCTTCGATGACCAATCTTTCCTTGAGGTAGCGACAGTCTTTTCCAATATCTGTTTTATTTCCTTGTCCGAGACCTCTACTTGTCCGCTAGTTTGCGGATGATAGGGTGTAGTTACTCGGTCTCAGACTCCATATTTAGAAAGAAGTTTATCGAATATTCGCGATATGAAGTGAGATCCACCGTCACTAATGACGAGTCTGGGTACACCGAATCTAGGAAAGATTGTGTTTTTGAAGAGTTTGATTACTACTCGTGCGTCATTTGCTGGAGCAGCAATAGCTTCTATCCACTTAGACACATAGTCTACATCGACGAGTATGTAGTTATTACCAAAAGAAGGTGGGAATGGTACCATGAAATCTATTCCCTATACGTCGAAGATTTCTACCTCTAAGATTCCTTTCTGAGGCATTTCATCGCGTCGTGAGATGTTGCCAGTTCATTGGCATCGATCGCATTTTAGCACAGCGATGTGGACGTCTTGGAGAATCTTAGCGCACGTCTTGGACGTACTAGCATGACCACCATATGGTGCTGAATGGCATTGGGAAATGATATTTTCTATTTCTTCCTCTGGGACACAGCGGCGGTATATGTTGTCGACCCCTCTCTTGAAGAGTAGAGGTTCGTCCCAATAATAGTGTTTCAGATCGTGGAAGAATTTCTTCTTTTGCTGATAAGTGAGATCTGGTGGAAGCACGCCTGCAGCGAGGTAATTAACGATGTCAGCATACCAAGGTAATGTGACTTGGGCATAGACGGCTTCTACGGCTTTTTCGAATTCTGGATCTTCCGAGATTGAGTTGGGCATGTCACTTTCTAATTTGGCTACCAGACGTTCGTATGGGAAATCGTCATTTATCGGTACTGGTTCATGTTTGATGCCTTCTATTCGGGATAAGTGATCTGCAACAACGTTCTCGGTTCCTTTCTTATCTTTGATTTCTAAGTCAAACTCTTGTAATAACAGGATCCATCTCAATAATCTTGGTTTGGCATCCTTTTTGCTTATTAGGTACCTAATGGCAGTGTGGTCTGTGTATATGATAATTTTTGCTCCTACTAAATAAGAACGAAATTTGTCAAGCGCAAATATAACTGCTAGAAGTTCCTTTTCTGTTGTAGCGTAGTTCATTTGGGCAGGATCTAAGGTTCTACTGGCATAGTAGATGGCATGGAGTTTCTTGTCCTTCCTTTGTCCTAGAACTGCGCCTACGGCATAATCACTCGTATCGCACGTGATTTCGAACGGTAGTCGCCAATCGGGTAGTTGCATAATCGGTGCGGTGATAAGGGCTGATTTTAATGTTTCGAATGCTTTTAGACAGTCGTCGTCGAAGAGGAACTCAGCATCTTTCATCAACAGGCCGGTCAAGGGTTTTGTGATTTTTGAAAAATCTTTTATAAATCTTCGGTAGAAACCGGCATGTCCTAGAAAACTCCGTATTTCTGTACGGATTTTGGAGGTTGGAGATCTTTTATAATCTCTATTTTAGCTTTGTCGACCTCAATTCCTTTATTCGATATGACATGTCCTAGAACTATTCCTTGTCGGACCATAAAATGGCATTTTTCCCAATTTAGGACGAGGTTCACTTTTACACAACGTTCTAATACCCTTTCTAAGTTTTGTAGGCATCCTTCGAAACTTTGTCCACATACCAAGAAATCTTCCATAAATACTTCCATGATGTCGTCTATGAAATCTGCGAAGATTGCCATCATGCATCTTTGGAAGGTTGCTGGAGCATTACAGAGTCCGAACGGCATTCGGCGGTAAGCAAAAGTACCATAAGGACAGGTGAATGTAGTCTTTTCTTGGTCGTCAGGATGAATGGGAATTTGGAAAAATCCTGAATAGCCATCTAAATAGCAGAAGTATGAGTGTTTGGCTAATCTTTCCAACATTTGGTCTATGAAGGGTAACGGGAAGTGATCTTTTCGTGTGGCCTTGTTAAGTTTTCTATAATCAATGCACATCCTGCTTCCAGTCACGACTCTTTTTGTTATTGATTCACCTTTTTTGTTTTTAACTACTGTGACTCCTCCTTTCTTTGGTACGACATGAACTGGGCTAACCCACTCACTATCGGAGATTGGATAGATGATTCCTGTATCTAGCAATTTCTTTACTTCATCTCTGACTACAATGCTTAGGATGGGGTTCAGTCTCCTCTGATGCTCTCTAGAGGTTTTAGAGTCTTCCTCTATTGTAATTCGATGCATACAGATTGAAGGGCTTATACCTTTTAGATCGCTTATGTTATAGCCTAACACGGTGGGGTACTTCTTTAGGACTTCTAATAGCTTTTCGGTTTCTGGTTGTCCTAAGTCGGCGTTGACTATCACTGGTCTTTTTAGTTCATCGTCTAGGAATTCATATCTAAGGTTTTTGGGTAGTGTTTTAAGTTCTAAAGATGGGTTCTTCAGACCTGGCATATGGTTTGGGGTCAGTGTTAAGCTTTCGCTTAGGCTGTCGTCTTTATACGGTTTACGCCAATCATCGTCTTCAGAAATATCGGGTATTTGAATCTTTATTATTTCTGAATACGTGGTCTCTTCATTTTCAAGTTCTCTTATGCATTCGTCAATTTCATCTACTAAATAGCAGGTATCGTCTATGGCTGGTGCTTGCAAGAACTTGGTGAGAATGAACTCTATCTTTTCTTCTCCTACTTCGAATGTTAGCCTTCCTTTCTTCACGTCTATAATAGCTCCGGCTGTAGCTAGGAACGGTCTTCCTAGGATAATTGGGGTAACAGTGTCCTCTTTAATGTCCATGATTATGAAGTCGGTTGGGATGTAGAATTGTCCTATGCGTACTGGAACGTTTTCCAGTATTCCGACGGCGTATTTTACTGATCAGTCAGCTAATTGTACGGACATTTTGGTTGGTCTTAGGTCTCCCATATTCAGCTTTTTGCATATAGATAAAGGCATAACACTTATACTGGCTCCTAAATCGCATAGAGCTTTGTCTATCACGAACTTTCCTATGACGCAAGGTATGGAGAAACTACATGGGTCTTTTAATTTAGGAGGCATGCGGTTTTGAATAATAGCGCTACACTCCGCAGTAAGTGTAACTGTCTCGTTATCCTCGATCTTTCTCTTATTCGACAGGATTTCTTTGAGAAATTTAGCGTATGACGGCATTTGAGTTATCGCTTTTGTAAAAGGAATAGTGATATTCAACTGTTTAAGGAGCTCTACAAATTTCTTAAACTGTCCTGAAGTTTTGGAGTTTATTAACCTTTAAGGATAAGGGATAGGTGGTTTATATGGCGCTGGAGGTGCTTGAGTTTTTTCACTTGCGGTATCCTCCTTCTCGTTGTCTTCCTTCTTCTCTAACTCGGATTCCTTTTCTGCTTGTTCAGTTGGTTTTTGTTGCATGGCTGAGCTTTCGGTCCTCGGATCGATCGGTTCGTCCAATTCTTTTCCACTTCTTAATACGACAGCATTTGCTTGACCTTTTGGATTCTGTTCGGGTTGTTCAGGAAATGTGCCAGCGGGTGCGGTAGCAGAGGCTTGTTGTTGAGCCACTTGTGATATCTGTGTTTCTAACATTTTGTTGTGAGTGGCTAAAGCGTCTACTTTTCCGGTCAACTGTTTAATTTGCTCACTAGTGTGTATGTTTTGATTCAGGAATTCTTTGTTTGTTTGAGCTTGAGTAGCTATGAATTTTTCCATCATCAACTCGAGGTTTGATTTCCTAGGTGCAGTCTGAGCAGCAGCTGGTTTCTGATATCCTGGTGGAGCAGTAGGCATTTGCAATGCATTATCGCTTTTGTAAGAAAAGTTTGGATGATTTCGCCAACCTGGATTATAGGTATTTGCTTAAGGATTTCCTTGAGCATAATTTACTTGGTCTAGTGGGATTCCGGCTAGCAATGGGCATTCGGGTGCATTATGAGTGGTGCTTCCGCATAACTCACAATTTGGAGTTACGGCAGCGACGGTTGCAGTGGGGTTAACGGTCAGACTGTCAATCTTCTGTGCTAGAGCATCTACTTTAGCGTTGAACTTTTCAAGGCTGCTGATCTCGTACATCCCACCTTTCGCTGTGGTTTTCTCTGTTGGAGTGCGTTCACCTCCCCATTGGCAGTGGTTCTGAGACATGTTTTCGATTAGTTGATAGGCTTCGTCGTATGGCTTATCCATAAGTGCACCGCCCGCGGCAGCGTCTATTGTTAATCTAGTATTGTATAAAAGCCCATTATAGAAAGTATGGATTGTCACCCAGTCTTCTAGACCGTGGTGAGGACATGTTCTCATCATATCTTTGAATCGTTCCCATGCTTCGTAAAGAGATTCAGTATCTTTTTGTCGAAATCCATTAATTTGAGCTCTAAGCATAGCAGTTTTGCTTGACGGAAAATATCTCGCTAAGAAGACGTTCTTCAACTGTTCCCATGTCGTAACGGAGTTGGATGGTAAAGATTGTAACCATGTCCACGCTCTGTCTCTAAGAGAGAATTGGAAAAGACAAAGTCTTATCGAGTCTGGAGTTACTCCATTTGCTTTCACTGTGTCTGCGTATTGTACAAACTTCGTTAAATGTTCGTTTGGATCCTCAGTTGCGTTTCCTGAGAATTGGTTTTGTTGTACAGCTGACAACAATGATGGTTTCAGCTCAAAATCGTTTCGAGTAATAGCTGGGGCAGCAATGCTACTTCTAGGCTCCATCTGAGAGGGTGTAGCGTATGCCTTCAGTAGTTTGTTTGGAGGTCTTTCAGCCATGTTTGATTCTTCTCCGGATTTGGGAATGGGAGTGAGAGGATCGGGAATGTTATGTTTGAGTTGGTACTCAATGATTCGGCTTCTTAGATGTAAGAAGCGCTCTAGTTCTGCGACTGAAGGTTTTAAGATATCGCCTTGTGGGCGATTACTTAGCATACAATCGACAGCACTAGTAAAGGAAAAATGAAATTGTTAACCTAGTCTATATGGCGCAACAGAAGGTTACACTATTGACTAAACGGGTCCCCGGCAACGGCGCCAAAAACTTGATTGCGACTTTCTATGTCTAATACAACTTAACTGCAAGTGCACAGTCTATCGCGTAGTAATAATAGATATCGATCCCACAGGGACTCGTAATCAAACTAGTGTTCTCGGGAGTTACTATGTTTAGCTAGGTAGATAATGTTTAAGGGAATAAGATTGTCACTAAAAGGAACTAAAAATGTTACTTAAAGTATAATTATGTGAATCGATATGCAGTAATTATGTTCTTCGGGGATTTGACAAGTTACCGGTATATGAAATATTTTTCAGAGTTTATTTAAGCAGAAAATAGTGATCTGAAGACTCTCGTCTCACGATGGTTATTGATGCTAATCATAATTCTAAGGGCCAAACGTATGCTTTCGTGTCCCATTCGGGGTTAAAACTATTTTTTGGAAATCTCTAAGTTCTAATTCATTTTAAAGTGCTTTCGCTGTTATTAAAACAAATGACTAGTGTTTACTATCTGGTCTTGCCGCAGCTTTCGCTTGTTGGTTCGTACCTTAATTAATTTCCCACTTTCGTGGCAAAACTACTTTTAAATAAGTTCTCGCTTTCGCGACGAAGTTTATTTAGTAAATAAATTTAAACACTCAGACTATAAACAACTTTTGAAAAGGAAAGTTTTCAACCGGTTATTATCAAATCCCTTCCGAATTATTATTACATATCGATTACTTTGATTTAGCTAGACATGGATTTGGGAAAGGTAAAACATAAATAAAAACAATAAATAATAGCATGCATCATAATGAAAACTGGAATTACGATTAAAATGAGAAACCTGTAAATATTCCAATTGACCTTTGGGCAGATCCTCCACAAATGTTGGCAGGATTCTGGTCTTTGTGCCAATTGATCGTACACGGGAAATAAGAATTACAGAAGAAAATGAAAGGCAATAAAAAAATAGGAAAGAAATAAAATTGAACTTTTGCTCTGGAAATGAAATTGGGCAGCACTTCGTTGTCTGAATGCGGCTCTCTTTCTCAGCTCCCCTCCTTCCCCTTTTATAGAAATAGAATTCTAACGGTTATAACTTGAAGAAGGTGGACTTTGAGGCAAAATTATTAGGGAGTAGTGGTCCACTATTTGGGACTTGGAACTGCTTCTTTCACGTGCATTTGAAGTGGGGCATTTTTGCCTGCATGACGGTCGTCACCCGTGTGACGGTCGTCATGGGGCTGTGACGATCGTCACAGCAGCAAAATATGAATTCTGCGTTTTTCATGTTGTTTTCATCCGGTTTTCGTCCATATTTCATCTGTGATTGCTTCTTTTCTTCATATTGTCTTGTTTAGACATGATCATTAAATACCTGCAAAGTATCAGACAAATAACACGGAAATAACCCGAAATCGGATCGAAAACAGTTAAACATCAGTTGAATTATGCATCAATATATATATATATATATATATATATATATATATATATATATATATATATATATATATATATATATATATATATATATATATATATATATACGATTTCGTGTTATCATTCTTCTTGAGAATACGTAGGCACAAGGCCTCGATCCTTGGCGAGCACACTTTTCTTTTTTTCCCTCATTTCAAACTTTTATTTTTTTTCACGTAGTTTCCGAACTACGATTGCTCTGACTTCCTATTAAGGATACGTAGGCATAGGATTGCGAAATCCTAGCGAGCTACCTTTTTATTTTTCTATCTTTTTTATTTTTGTACCTTTTTTCTTTTTCCACCTTTTCTCTTTTCTTTACCCATCCTTACCTTTAGCAAACAATTTTAGCCAACACAAATATTTCAAGAGGTTCCTGTAGAGTACTACAGATGCTTAGGGTGCTAATACCTCCATTAGTATAACCAACCCTCATACCTTTGTTCTTTGTTTTGCTTAGCTTTAGGCCTTGCTTTTTGCTTTGCATTTTTATTTATGGGTTATTCTTTCTTTTCCCCTTCCCTCGAATAAATTAAAGATCGGTGGTGATATTTTATGATTTGTGATTCAAATTAATTAATAGATTGATATTTGATTCTCACTGCGACACCAACCTTTAGGAATTGGTTATTCCACCCAAATGCCAAACTTGACTAATAATTTTACAGCGGTTATTAGGCGCCAAATGGATGAGAGTTATCACGAAATGGTCCAAATGTTAGCGCAAACAATAGGGGCGATTTTTAATCCCCTAATCTAAAGCACAACTCAATCCAACCAACAAATGACAGTGCAGATGACATGCCTTGCAGATTTTTTTGGACTATCACAGCCTCCTCGACATCCACAAAGATAATACATATTGGTGAATCAGAGAACAGTCCTCGAAGAAGATCCTACCATTAATCAAGTTCAACCAAACCAAAGAGACCCGCCCCATGCAAATCTAGCCAATGCAAGAGTAGCGGTCGAACAGCCTAGAATCGAAACTCCCAGAGCCCAACCTCAAACTCCCATTAAGGAGAGACCTAGGATAGTAATGGTGGATAGCAATCAAAATACTAATAACATTGTACAACATATTCTACGTGATGATATGGCCGCAGATAAAAATCTAGCAGCCATGGTCGAAAGGATAATGGCGCGAAATTGGGTAAACTTTGATCTTTGGAGACCAAACTATACTTCACCATTATCAGAATATATTTTATAATCAAACCTACCTCCTAGATGGAAAGTTCCTAAGTTCACTAAGTTTTCTGGGGATACCACTGAATCCACTATAGAACATGCAGCTAGGTATCTAATAGAGGCTGGAGAGATTTCTAATAATGTAAATCTTAGGGTAAAATATTTCCCAAGCTCTATCACCAAAAATTCTTTTACATGGTTCACAACCTTGCCACAAATTTGACCCATAATTGGACTCAGTTAGCAAGGTTGTTTCATGAACAGTTTTATATGAGACAAACCAAGATTATCCTGAATGAATTGGCCAATATCGAATGAAAGTTTACTGAGCCAATAAATGATTACTTGAATAGATTTCGTATACTTAAAGCCAAATGTTTTACACAAGTTCAAGAACACAAATTGGTAGAAATGGTCGATGGAGGTCTAGACTATTCTATTAGAAAGAAACTAGATACCCAGTACTTAAGAGATATGATCCAACTGGCTGATAGGGTTCGACAATTAGAACTTTTGAAGGAGGAAAAGGTCAGAGCAAATAAAAATAAGAGGGTGGCCTACATCAAATTTAATGAAGACAATAAGGGACAATATAATGAGCCTTCAAACTTGGACGAAAGTGAGATCGATCTCACTAAGTTAAAGTAAGGCCCCCCTTATTCCTGTAAAGTCTTAGCCCCCTCAAATGGGAAAAACCCACTCGAACCAGACAGGAATGGTAGGTTCCCTAAGAAAACTTACACCTTCGACGTTACCAAGTGTGACGAAATCTTCGACTTGTTAGTTAAGGATGGTCAAATGATAGTGCCTCCTGGTGCTAAAATGCCTCATTTAGAGCAAAGTAAGAAGTGAGGTTTTTGTAAGTATCATAACTTTTTTGGTCATAAAACATCTGAATGTTTTCTTTTTAGGGATCTTGTTCAAAATGCCATTAAGGATGAGAGACAAAGGTTTAGAGAGAAAGTGAAGACTTAGATGAAAATTAATGTTGACCCTTTACAAGTGGCTGATGCTCATTTCACTGAACCGGTTGTTGTTAATATGATTGAATTTACTAATGACTTCGCTCAAAATGTTAACATGTTTGAAGTCAGTAGTAACTTTGTCAATGATGCTGTCATGGTTAAGATCATTGAGGATCTTGGCGAGAAGGTTATGAAAGATTGCATATGTGAGGTTACTGATAGCCTCACCAAAGGAACTATAAAAGGAGGTAACAACAAAACTGCTGATGGTTTCGATACTACAGAAATTACTGGGGATTCCAATCTGGTGATGGTAACAAAAGAAACCGTCGATGGTTTCGTGCGGATGGATAACGCTACTGATGGCCTTCCAATGGAGTTTCAAAATTTGGACATTACTAAGGATTTTGCTATGGATATTAACATGGTCGAACTTTCGCAAGAAACTTCGATGGAAACTTACAAAGAGTGACGACAAGAGGAAGAAGAGAGTTTGATCAACTTCCTGCATAAGTGTCAGAAGAAAAATTCAGAGGGTATGCTCTGCCCAAGGTGTAGTGTCGTGTTCGACAAGAAAGTGGCCCAAAACATAGAGGGAGTTCGATTGGCGAAGGCCAGAAGAAACTTGAAGGACTCTGATAGCCACCAAGGTTTAGACAAGAAAAGGCCATACAGGGGGAAGGACCAAGCGAAGCAAAGATTCCCATATGCCAAACCTACCACTTTCAAACCAACTGCAGAGGCTTCTAGAGGAAAATGGATAAAGCTAGTCAAAGACAGAGAGCAAGGCCAACAAAAGTGGCAGAACTTTGAGGTTAATAGGGGTTCATCGAATGGGTACCGTAGGGAATTTCAAACATCCAAGAAGTCAACTTATATCTCTAAAAACTACAAAGACAAGAATCTGATGACCAGATCTCAATGGAGAAGGGAGAAAAGGAGGATGAAGGTAGAAAGAGATGCTAGAGAGAATCAGAAAGCTGAATTAAGCACCAATGTACCTGCTAAAAAATGTGAGCAAAAGGAGTTGAAACTCATCGAAAAGAAGCCTGTAGAGGAAAAGGTATTTCCCACTCAAGAATACGAGGCTAAAAAGGAGCATGATCATTTAATCGCTAAATACAAGATGCTCACTGATGACTTCGATACAAATTCAGATAGCATATTTGGACACCAAGTTACTGAGGTCGAAGAGCTGGATGATAATACTGACATAGAGATGGCCACTCACAGGCCAGTTTGTTACTATGTTATGAACAACGGTTGCATGGAAAAACAAACTGTGTTCTTAGAAAGACCGAATAAGGCTATAAAAAGTCACTTAAAGCCTCACTTTATTACTGGAAAAATTGAAGATGTATCAGTCAACAAGATCTTGGTGGATTGTGGCGCAGCAGTAAACCTGATGCGACATTTCATGCTAAAGAAGATAGGGAAGTTTGACACAGACACGAATATGGTGTTATTCAACTATAAAGGACAAATTGGCACTACATTAGGGGTGATTCAAGTTGATCTAAAAGTAGGAACCATTACTAGACCAACCATGTTTATGGTTGTGGAGACTAAGGCTAACTACAATTTATTGTTAGGGCGTGAATGGATTCACAGCTTAAGAGCCGTACCATCATCAATGCATCAAAGAATTACCATCTGGAGAATGGATGGTATTGTGGAAAATATTGAAGCCGATCAGAGCTATTTTATGGCTTCAGTTAATAATGTCAATAACCGCAATTTCGACAAACATTTGGCTAATATTGCAACTTGCAATCTGGCCAGTTTCGCATTTACTTCAGATGACAATGAGTATTGCTCTTTGTATTTGCACCCCACTAATGATTTTCAGTGGGACCGAGATATTGTGGGAGAAGACGACCTTTCTTACATAGGGACATCTGGAATCGACCCAACATACTCTGAATTTCGTGTAGTGTTCAAACAACCCTTCGTCTAGTGCTACCACTGACTTTTGCTTCTCCCCGGCCTTAATTTTGTCTCTTCCCATTTTCTTGAGGTTTCCTAAAATACCAGCAGCTGCAAGACGTGCACCGCGATAAGCAACAATGTCACAAAGTTTCACAATGATCTTCCTTTGTTTTAGTGACGTTTTAGAGACTTGACAAAAAGGAAATAAGTAAGAAAACACATCGATTTGCAAAAATGTAGCACTTTACTTGATGATATGTGAGGCATGATCAGTAGAGCAAGCATGCGTACCTCTAATATATCCTTCAATTTGGTCCAAACCACTTTCAGATCCAACATTGTGTCGTGGTGGATGGAAGACATGCCAGGTGTCCTAATATAAAAGAAGTTAAAATTATGAAAAATTAGCACTACATTATGGGTGATTCAAGTCGATCTGACAGTAGAAACCATTACTAGACCAACCATGTTTATGGTTGTGGACACTAAGGCTAACTACAATTTATTGTTAGGGCTTGAATGGATTCACGGCTTAGGAGCCGTACCATCATCAATGCATCAAAGAATTACCATCTAGAGAACGGATGGTATTGTGGAAAATATTGAAGCCGATCAGAGCTATTTTATGGCTTCAGTTAATAATGTCAATAACCGCAATTTCAACAAACATTTGGCTAATATTGCAACTTGCAATCTGACCAGTTTTGCATTTACTTCAGATGACAATGAGTATTGCTCTTTGTATTTGCACCCGACTAATGGTTTTCAGTGGGACCGAGATATTATGGGAGAAGACGAACTTTCATACATAGGGACATCTAGAATCGACCCAGCATACTCTGAATTTCGTGTAGTGTTCGAACAACCCTTCGTCTAGTGCTACCACCGACTTTTGCTTCTCCCCAGCCTTAACTGTGTCTCTTCCTATTTTCTTGAGGTTTCCTAAAATACCAGCAGCTGCAAGATGTGCACCGCGATAAGCAACAATGTCACAAAGTTTCACAATGATCTTCCTTTGTTTTAGTTACGTGTTAGAGACCTGACAAAAAGGAAATCAGTAAGAAAACGCATCGGTTTGCAAAAATGTAGCACTTTACTTGATGATATGTGAGGCATGATCAGTAGAGCAAGCATGCGTACCTCTAATATATCCTTTAATTTGGTTCCAACCACTTTCAAATCCAGCGTTGTGTCGTGGTGGATGAAAGACAAGTCAGGTGTCCTGATATAAAAGAAGTTAAAACTATGAAAAATTAGCACTACATTATGGGTGATTCAAGTTGATCTGACAGTAGGGACCATTACTAGACCAACCATGTTTATGGTTGTGGAGACTAAGGCTAACTACAATTTATTGTTAGGGCGTGAATGGGTTCACGGATTAGGAGTCGTACCATCATCAATGCATCAAAGAATTACCATCTGGAGAACGGATGGTATTGTGGAAAATATTGAAGCCGGTCAGAGCTATTTTATGGCTTCAGTTAATAATGTCAATAACCGCAGTTTCGACAAACATTTGGCTAATATTGCAACTTGCAATCTGACCAGTTTTGCATTTACTTCAGATGACAATGAGTATTGCTCTTTGTATTTGCACCCCACTAATGGTTTTCAGTGGGACCGAGATATTGTGGGAGAAGACGAGCTTTCATACATAGGGACATCTAGAATTGACCCAGCATACTCTGAATTTCGTGTAGTGTTCGAACAACCCTTCGTCTAGTGCTACCACCGACTTTTGCTTCTCCCCAGCCTTAACTGTGTCTCTTCCTATTTTCTTGAGGTTTCCTAAAATACCAGCAGCTGCAAGATGTGCACCGCGATAAGCAACAATGTCACAAAGTTTCACAATGATCTTCCTTTGTTTTAGTTACGTGTTAGAGACCTGACAAAAAGGAAATCAGTAAGAAAACGCATCGGTTTGCAAAAATGTAGCACTTTACTTGATGATATGTGAGGCATGATCAGTAGAGCAAGCATGCGTACCTCTAATATATCCTTTAATTTGGTTCCAACCACTTTCAGATCCAGCGTTGTATCGTGGTGGATGAAAGACAAGTCAGGTGTCCTGATATAAAAGAAGTTAAAACTATGAAAAATTAGCACTACATTATGGGTGATTCAAGTCGATCTGACAGTAGGGACCATTACTAGACCAACCATGTTTATGGTTGTGGAGACTAAGGCTAACTACAAATTATTGTTAGGGCGTGAATGGGTTCACGGATTAGGACTCGTACCATCATCAATGCATCAAAGAATTACCATCTGGAGAACAGATGGTATTGTGGAAAATATTGAAGTCGATTAAAGCTATTTTATGGCTTAAGTTAATCATGTCGATAAACACAGTTTCGACAAACATTTGGCTAATATTGCAACTTTCAATTTGGGTAGTTTCGCATTTACTTCAGATGACAATAAATATTGCTCTTTGTATTTGCACCCCACTAATGGTTTTCAGTGGGACCGAGAGATTGTGGGAGAAGACGACCTTTCATACATAGGGACATTTGGAATCAACCTAACATGTTAGGGGAGCGAGTTTTGCGATGATGACTGAGTTGCCAGTGCTCGGAAGAATTTCGGCTTATATAGCCGAAAATAAATTAAAAGCGGCTTTGAAGGCCGAAGTAAAATTCATGGCTGTCAAAGTCAAGAAGGAGTCATATTAAGAAAGTCCCTGTAAGGACTTCGATGCAGAACCACCTGATAAGGTTCGATATAAAGTGCAAGGCCAGAGGCTTGACACCATTTACGATGACGAGTCTTTAGAGTTCGATAAAGATCCGCTGGCAACTAACATCAAAATGTTAGCGCAAGATCCAGTCGAAGAGATCGACTTGGGAGACGGCGCAACAAAAAGGCCAACGTATATCAGCGACAATGTCAACCCTCAACTTAAAGTAGAAGTGATCCAATTGCTAAAGGAGTTTAAAGACTGCTTCACATGGGATTATAACGAGATGCCTGGTTTGAACAGAGAGCTGGTCGAATTAAAGTTTCCAATCAAGCCTGGGAAGAAGCCCATTAAACAAAATCCAAGGTGGTTTGCACCTGAAATTCTCTCGAAAATTAAAGAGGAGGTTGAAAGACTTCTGCGATGAAAATTCATCCGTACATCCAGGTATGTCGAATGGCTTTTAAATATTATACCAGTTATTAAGAAAAATGGTACTTTGAGGGTTTGCATAGATTTTAGAGATTTAAATGACGCAACCCCAAAGGATGAGTATTTGATGCCTGTGGCGGAAATACTAATCGATTCTGTCGCGGGATACAAATACCTTAGTATGCTTGATAGATATTCAGGATATAATCAGATATTCATTGTTGAGGAGGATGTCCCAAAAACAACATTTCGATGTCCTAGAGCATTAGGAACTTATGAATGGGTAGTAATGCCTTTCGGCTTAAAAAATACTGGGGCACCATACCAAATGGCAATGAATTCGATTTTTTATGATTTCATTGAGACTTTTATGCAGATTTATATTGATGATATTATGGTAAAGTCAATTTATGGGAAAAGTCACATAGACCATCTTCGACAATCCTTTGAAAGGATGAGAAGATATGGTTTGACAATGAATCCCCTCAAATGTGATTTTTGTGTGCAGGCGGGGGATTTCTTAGGCTTTATAGTCCATAAAAAGGGAATCGAAATAAACCAAAACAAGACCAAGGCCATAATGGAGGCGAAAGCGCCATCGACAAAGAAGGAGTTGTTGTCATTATTGGGCAAGATTAACTTCTTGAAAAGGTTTATGTCGAACCTTAACGGCAAAACGCAAGCCATCTCACCTCTACTTCAACTTAAGAAAGAAGGATTTGAATGGGGGCAAGCTCAACAAGAGTCTTTCGAAAAAATCAATGAGTACTTAAGCCACCCTCCAATTCTGATTCCACCTTGTAGAAATAGGAGTATGAGGTTGTACATATATGCGTTGGATAAGACTTTAGGGAGCATGTTAGCCCAAGAAGATGAATATGGCGTTGAAAGAGTCATTTACTATCTTAGTAATATCTTGAACGATGCAGAAACTAGGTATAGCACAGTCGAAAAACTATGCATGTGTTTGTATTTCTCATGTGTAAAACATAAGCATTATATAAAGTCTGTTGAAGTTTTTGTTTCCTCACATTTTGATGTTATAAAGCATATGGTGTCGAAACCAATTTTATAAGGGTTGATTAAACTCCTATAAAACGTGTTGACCTGCTCTGCGTACATAGGCCGCCTATAAACGCTCCGTATACAAAGGTTGATTAAACTCCTATAAAACGTGTTGACTTGCTCCACGTACGTAGGTCGCCCATAAACATTCTGCGTACAAGGGTTGATTAAACTCCTATAAAACGTGTTGACTTTCTCGACGTACATAGGTCGCCCATAAATGTTCTGCATATAAGGGTTGATTAAACTCCTACAAAACATGTTGACTTGATTCGCATACATAGGTTGTCCATAAACGTTCTGCGTACAAGGGTTGATTAAACTCCTATAAAACGTGTTGACTTGTTCCGCGTTCATAGGTCACCCATAAAAGCTTCGCGTATAAGAGTTGATTAAACTCCTATAAAATGTGTTGACTTGCTCCGCATACATAGATCGCCCATAAACGCTTCGCGTATAAAGGTTAATTAAACTCCTATAAAACATGTTGACTTGCTCCGCGTACATAGGTCGCCCATAAACACCCCATGTACAAGGGTTGATTAAAATCCTATAAACATGTTGACTTGCTCCGCGTACATAGGTCGCCTATAAACGCTCTGCGTACAAGGGTTGATTAAAATCCTATAAACGTGTTGACTTGACTCGCGTACATAGATCGCCCATAGACATGTTGACTTGTTCCGTGTACACGGGTTGAACAAAATCTTATAAATGTATATACTCGTTCCGTGCACACAGGCAAAATAATCAATTATGAAAATGATGAACAAAGCCTAAGCAAACCAAAAAAACTTGGGGGCTTGTGAGTATCAAAATCACACATAACCAAGTGCAAAAGGCTGATTAAGAACTGGGAGCAAGTCTCCGACAAAAGGACGCCCAAGTCAAAATCATAATTGGCACCTAAGACTATAAGAGTTATGGACTCTCTAAACTATCAGAGCTATATAGCCAAGGGTTTTTTTTAATAGACAGCCGAGTAATGAGCTATCCAAAAAGTCTTAGGAATCAAACTAAGCAAAAAGGCAAAATAATGTCCAAAACTTTATAATCGGACACCTTAAGTTATTCTAACTTAGTGCCCTAAGGGCTAGATATACGCATAGTACTATTTTGCAAAAGAATTAAAGTGATGATAAATGAAAATAACAGTAGAAAAAGGGCCAAATTTTGTTCAAATATTGTACATTACAAAGCCCGAAGGCCGAAAAGTCATAAGAAAAAGGGGGGACAACACCGCACTCCCTTACAAAAATAGAAAATTCATCAAAAGCATATCCAAAAGGATGTCTAATCAAAACAGGGAGAAACTTCAAAATCAATCAGTGACCGAGGTGCCATTCGCGCCAGCGTCATCCAGGTGCTCATCCCCATCATTATTGACAGGAGTAGGAGATTTCTCTGGGCCCCCATCCATCTCTACAAGGCGGCCATCCTGCACCACCTTGAAATAGTCCACCTCCAACAAATCCAACCCGGGATGGAAGCATAGAACTTGGTATTTGGCTCTGCCGAAAGCCTCATCACCAGTAGAGAGAACTTAAATTTGAGCCTTCTTAAGGGACTCAGTAAGCTTGGTATTGGAAGCCAAAATTTCTTGATGAAAAGCTTTGATTTGCTTCAACTCCTCGGTAACCTTAGATAAAGTCAGCTTATGCTCAGATTCAAGGGCCTCTTTGTTTTTCCTCTCATCGGCCAATTCTTTTTCCAAGCTAGAAATTTCATCTGATTGAGCCCTATAAGCTTCTTGTAGCGGGGTAATATCTTATTTCAGTTCCAGCTCCGTCTTCTCAAAATCATCGCAGGATTCAAACAACCCGCGAATAAGGACGGCGCACCTTATAAGATAGGAGCTTATATTTTGAGTGATCTTCTGCCTACCAATGGATTTCACTTTGTTAACGTCCTCGGTGGCGTTAAAATGGTCATACAAAAATTTAAGTTCATTAAAGCTGTTAGACCAAAATTTAAACTCCCCGGACGCAGAAGTTTCCACGGGGACTTTCATAAGAGAAGTAATTTCCATATCAGCTTGGCAGACTTTGTTGGCCATTAAGATTTTCAGCTTCTTCGGAGCAACTTGTAAAATCTCTTCTTGAGTCTGAGGAGTATTGGGTTGAATGTCACCCTTACTCGGAGGAGCCTTAGTATTTTTAATCCTTATCTGCTTTGGTTGACAGACCTCTAATCCGCTCGGGTCCGACTTCGACAATATAGAGTTCCCGGCTCCATTCCGGACTGCTCGAGCTTTCTGCATTAACTTCTTTTGTTCAGCTATGGATAGACTCGTTATCGTATCTATAAAAACATATCCGAACGTTAGGAAAAGGAGTAATTAGGAATGATGAAAATAAATTTAAACAGTTACCCAGAAAGACGAGTAGTTGTTCATCGCTTAGAGATAACAATTCTTTGACCTTCATCATATGGAAGGAGTCGAGAACTATTAAAGACTGGGTTTCCAGGTCACTTAATTTATTAAAACTGAAGCCAGTAATCGACATTGAATTTTCAACCCAATAAAAAGGGAAGCAAGGCTGGCCGTTTAAAGCATATAATACTCGTGGATACCTCGGCCCACTTTTTACCCTTAAAAATTGATTCTTATAATTCTTATAGTTGGAGGTGTATGCCTGGACAAAACTCTGACCAGGAATCCCGCCGATTTGTACACAACTACGGTTATCAACACCCTTAACCTCAAAGAAATAGAAAAATAAGCCAATGGCGGGGGTGATGTTTAAAACCTCACAAACTCTTTCAAAGGCCTTTATAAAACCCCAACTATTGGGGCAAAGTTGAGAAGGGGTTATGTTCACGGTGTGTAAAACACCTGCTTCAAAATCATAAAAGGGTATCTGAATGTTAAAGTCATCTAAAACCCCAGTATAAAAATAGAAAAAAATCTTCCTTTACACCTTTTGGACGAAGTATGCAAACTCGTTCTCTGGGAATACATGATTCCAAGATAACATCATCCTCGGATCCTGTTGAAGATATTTGCTTTTTTTTATCGAAGTGTTGCGATTTCTATATCATAAAAAACACTATTCTTATAGTTCATGACTTCGAGATCGAAGGGAGCAACGATCATCATCAAAGTCTCTACAAAACCTAAGGAAGATGAGTCAGGGTCAAAATCACTTTTAGAAGTGAAAATATCACCATAAACTTCATTTATAACCTGTCTATACTCTTCTGGTCCTAAAGCATCTTACATTTCCCGTATGCATTGCTCCCACAACTCCTTTCTCTCCACGACATTCATACGAACGTCGCTACCACTACCTTTATCACCCCGTTCCCCCAAAGACGACCATTCTTTCTAAAAAGCAAGTAGAAGAATAAGATAAACCAAAGAAGGGTAAGAAAATGCATGTGAGCAACGAAGAAGATGGAGATTGAAATAAGAGTTTAATCATTGAAAAAGATGATGCAGAGCCGAAATGAGAAAGGGAAAGAGAAAAGAAAAGCCTTTAAGGGACTCAGCACCCAAGGATAGCTAAGAAGTAGCCATCAACATTCATCATTACACTGGAAAAAGTAAAAGGACACGACCCTCCAAGGAATTCATGACATGTAAAGACCTAGGAAGAAAAGCCGACTTATAGAACGACAACAGTCAAATATACCCTGGCTCATGTTACTGCCGAGTACTGTACTCTTTTAAACAGATATAGTACTCGGGGGGCTTATGTACATGCCAAATATATTTTAAGCTGAGTTGTGTAGTCGGACAAGGTTAAGCACGAACGAGACTACAATAGCAAGAAAGGTCGAGAAACGCAGAGAGTTAGACAAGTATCATCCATAACCCAGGCCGATTAGGGAGCCAGACTCCCATCAGCCGAACTCCAATGAGGCCGAGTACTGACCTCCATCAACCCGGTACTTACGCCGAACATGAACTCAACCGGTATACCAACAATTGTAACGGTGGCAACGCATCAATGCAGACGTTACCAGAGATTCAAAGCTTACATTCATGAAGGAAGTTACAACAATAATGGTCATGTAACGTCAGAAGGTCAAGAGACTCATATTAATGTCATATTTTCATGGAAGACTATAAAAGGGGCTTCCACATGAGGGTTAAGTAAGAAACAATCATCTTGAGACAATACACAGAACAAATCAACAAATGTAGCTCTCAAATTTTTAAATATCTCTCACAACATAGACAACGTAGTTCTTTTTATTTAGGACAATGAGAATTAACACTTTTGATGTATCTAATCATTTTTAACTAAAACAATATCAATACCAAAAGTTGAATTCACAATCTCTTGTGTCAGTGAGGTTGAGACTACCTAATAAGCTGATATTCTATATGTCTCTTTATAATTATGGATAATGTCAATATTTTAATTAAATTCTTAAGGTGTAATAAAAAAATTCAAAATTACTTTTTCAATCCAAAATTTATAACTTTTAGTATATTTTTTGAAAAGTTTATTTTTTAGATAATTTAATCACTTAAGCCTAATGTGGTAAATAAAAGAATAGAGATGCCACTGCCATTCCTACATTTCCGTGCACTTTACCACCGCATCAGCCACTCCACTCCCCTCATCGTTCGCAAACTCATGGCCGCCGCCGCCGCCGTACCCATAAACCCATCAATCACACGCCTTGGATGGATCGGCACCGGGGTTATGGGCCAATCCATGTGTGCCCATCTCATCCGAGCCGGCTACACCCTCACCGTCTTCAACCGCACCCCATCCAAAGCCCAACCACTCCTCGACATCGGAGCCAACCTCGCCGCCTCCCCCCACGACGTCGCCTCCCAATCTGACGTCGTTTTCACCATCGTCGGCTACCCCTCCGATGTCCGCTCGGTCCTCCTCGACCCTAACTCCGGCGCCCTCGCCGGACTCAAATCCGGAGGAATCCTCGTCGACATGACCACCTCAGATCCCAGCCTCGCCGTCGAAATCGCCGCGGCGGCATCCTCCAAAAACTGCCACTCAATTGACGCCCCAGTCTCTGGTGGAGACCGCGGCGCAAAGAACGGAACCCTAGCAATCTTCGCCGGCGGAGACGAATCAATAGTTAAAAAACTCGAACCGTTGTTTACACCATTGGGGAAAGTGAACTACATGGGTAGCAGCGGAAAAGGCCAATACGCGAAACTAGCAAATCAGATAACAATAGCTTCAACAATGGTAGGGTTAATTGAAGGGATGGTTTATGCTCACAAAGCCGGACTCGATGTTGGTTTGTACCTTGACGCGATTTCGACCGGTGCAGCGGGTACAAAGTCGCTTGATTTATACGGGAAGAGAATCTTGAAAAGGGATTTTGCAGCAGGGTTTTATGTGAACCATTTTGTGAAGGATTTGGGGATTTGTTTGAAGGAATGTGAGAAGTTGGGCATTGCTTTACCTGGTTTGGCACTTGCTCAACAGCTTTACGTGTCGCTTAAGGCTCATGGTGAAGGTGATTTGGGTACTCAGGCACTTATTTTGGTTCTTGAGCGACTCAACAATGTTACTCTACCATCTCTGGTTTGAAATCAAAGACAATGTTGCGGTTGCGGAATAAGAAATTTGATGGATCTGTTTGTTGTTGCATGTTTTAGAGTGTGGTATGAATCGTATGATGTTGTATAATAAACGTTATGGCTGTTCATTTTGAATATTTCAATGAAAGGGGTTTTGAATGTTGCATCCCACGTTTTATTACTTAGAGAAAGTATTCACAGATGAAGTTTTTATGGGGAGGAGAATCATGGAAATGTAAGGTTATGAACAACTATAATTGTTTTAACTTAAGTATATGAAACAAAGAAATACAGAATTATAATATCCTGCTGGTATCAGTTTTTGTTGATCATAGTCTGTAATACTTTGGCTTGTTAAAGATGTTATAATTCTATTAGTCTTTATATATTGGGGGTTTCGGTCGACCTCAAAATCCGGGTTACCGCGACTATGAGATATTGTCTGATGTGAAAATTGATTTATCCTTTGGAAAAGACGACTGGTTGGGTTGAGGTTTATGCATGTTGAGTGCCATGGGATTTACTCTTTGATTTAGATTTTTTTTTGTCCATAAAGTTTTTCAAGAATTCTCTTTTCCAAGCACTTTGTGTGGCCATAAAGTTTTTCAAGAATTCTCTTTTCCGAGCACTTTGTGGATGTGTCCACAAAGTTTTCCGTTTATTGGATGCAGAGCACAAACAAGGCGTTGGTGCTCGTGGCTTCGTGACAAATGGTCTGGCGGAAGTGGTGCTGATTGGTAATTTCACTTCATAGGGTGTCCAAGGCGAATGAGTTACTGGTGAACTGACAGTTTTCTTATGAGAAGATAGTTTTCAGGTGGTGGTTTGTGTTGGAAAATGAGACACTAACATTTACCTAAGTTATGTTTTTTTTGCATTTACTTCTAAAACAACTTTACTCATAGACATTGACGCATCTTTCTACATCATAGAGAGGAGCATTTTCTAGTAACGTGATTTGTGATCCACACAGGAGAAAGATAGAAAATGTCTGCTTTAATATAGTATTATTGTTTGGTGGTCCTGCAGCATCGAAAGAGATATAAAAGGAATCTTGTTGAAGTTAGTGATACTGATTTTATGTTGTTCTGACTTGTATTAGTTCTGACTTGTATTAGAGTTACAGTTACGCATTCCTAACCAAAAAAACTACCTTTTCATCTCCAAGCTCAACTGAAAAAAACCAATATTATTAGGTTGGACATTAACACCAGAGTTCGAACCCTGACTCTGACTGACTCTCACAGTTGTGTATGAATTTCAAATGATTATAATCACTCTCAGTATAGTCCTGATTTTATTTATACTTGAAAACAGGCTACATTCCGCAAAACATGATACACTCAAAGTTAAGTTCATAACATTCATATTATTCCTTAAAACAAGAGAGACACAAACTTTCCAACCAAAATAATGAATCTCCCAGTCACCAACACAGGAGCATCCCCACAATGGACAAGGTCTACCCTTTAGATAGCTTCTTCGACGTGTTGATCGATTTCGTATGCAAACAAAAAAATTATGAAACTGATATTACAGGTCTTTGATTACCCTTGCAATAACATTAGGATTCTTCGACTCCCAAATACAGCGAATGTGAAGCTGCTAGAAGTGCTGCTCCAATGCCCGAACCATCATTAGCATGCTCAATGACAACTGTTTCAGCCGCTTCATCTCCAAGCAATTCCTTCAGCGTATTCTCCAAGCATACTCTGAATTTCGTGTAGTGTTCGAACAACCCTCCGTCTAGTGCTACCACCGACTTTTGCTTCTCCCCAGCCTTAACTGTGTCTCTTCCTATTTTCTTGAGGATTCCTAAAATACCAGCAGCTGCAAGCCGTGCACCGCGATAAGCAACAATGTCACAAAGTTTCACAATGATCTTCCGTTGTTTTAGTGACGTGTTAGAGACCTGACAAAAAGGAAATCAGTAAGAAAACGCATCGGTTTGCAAAAATGCAGCACTTTACTTGATGATATGTGAGGCATGATAGGTATATCAAGCATGCGTACCTCTAATATATCCTTCAATTTGGTTCCAACCACTTTCAGATCCGGCGTTGTGTCGTGGTGGATGGAAGACATGTCAGGTGTCCTAATATAAAAGAAGTTAAAACTATGAAAATTCTAATACTACACAAAGTAACGCGCTGCAATGAAGATTTACGCAATGAGCAAAACTAGTGATATACTGCAAAGACAATGAAAATTAGGAGATATCAACAGGCAAAGGTTTGGTGGCATACCTAAGTATAAATGGAATTTTCAACTTGGGAGGGACGGTATCTCCAAAAAACTCCGCTTCTTCGGCGATCTTCAATAAAGCTCTCCGTACTAGTTCGCCCAAATACATGCCAGAAAGCAATTTCTCAAAAATCTGTAAACAATAGTAGAAGGATCAAAAGATGTTACAGATTCACATTGGTAATTTAAACCAAATAATATAATAGACTAATTATCATTACCTGTTCTCCAGGGTTTAAACTTTCAGCATCGAGATCTTGATCGTATTCGGTTAGAGGAAGGTGCGAAGATCGGAAATTGCCCCATTCCATATTTATAACCTACAGTATTACAACGTAGTTTGACACCGGTTAGTCTTAACGTGCTTCTTAGTAGCACTCTAAGACAGTCACGTCACACAAGAAACTCTCCTAATAAGTCATAACCTTACCATATCTCCTGATTTTGGCATTAGGCCGTGCCATTTTGGAATAGCATGCGCGCGTTCTACGTATGCTGCATTTGTCCCTGTACCGAGAATCACAGCCGCAATGACATCCTGATTGTAGAATCTGCCTCCGGCCAATGTTCCAATAGTATCATTAACCTGCATAACATCATCAAGTTAGTTTTCAAAATCTTACTATAAAAAATAAAAAAATTCTAAAACAGGAGAGCGAGACTTACTAGAGCCGAAACTCGCATATCCATGCCAATTTTTTCCAAGGACTTGGTTAGTTCTCCCACCACGTCTTCGCCAACCTACAAGAAAGCCATAAGGAAACAACTAAGCAACGAGATAATATCGAAAAACAAAGAAAAAAACTAGAAGACCAAAACTCTCTTTGAAAGAGATTTTTTTGTGTGATTTTAACCGTTATTACGAGGTTAACACTATGATATCTGGTCTCATAAAACTCAAGGCAACAACAAAAAGAAAATGGTAACATGTGTTTCAAATAGAGAGACTCATTCAAGTATCTGGATGCATCAAAAAACAATCAATGTAAGAAGAATTACGGTATCATCAATATTGAAACCCTTAGTCCACTTTATTAGAGTCCCAGATGAAATTGATGTTTGCTTCACTGGGAACGAGAACGTAAAACCGAGTTCTCTTTGTCTTCCAGGTGGAGGATGAAAACCTTCGGGTTCCGACTCAACAAATTTTGCGAGAGCTGCGGCTATAAAATCAAACAATCCCTGTAACACACAACAAAATTCAATAAATATCTATACATCAAAGTGTATACTAACTCAACACTCTTAATGATTTACCGAAAACACACTCACCTCTGAAGAACCAGTCATCAAATGAGGAGGAATCGAAACTTCATCAAACTCCTGATTAATAACACCTTTATCTTTTCCACCTAAATGAACACGAAGAACGCGGAAGTTTGTGCCACCAAGATCTAGTGCATAATACAGCCCTTCCTCATCCCTGCAAAAGTTGGAACATGGATTGAACAACAAATTTGAGTCTAAAAACCAATCACAGTCGCAAAAGTTTCAAATTCTAGCTTCAAGAAAAAATCAATTCTACTAAAAAACATCAAACATATCAATCAATTTTGTCACGGACTGAATTACAAACCAAAATCACTTTGAGAATTTGACAAAAAAAAAATCAAAAAAGTCAACTGCATATTAATGATATGAATATCAGAACATAAACTATATCAAATCATGAATAAAAAATCAGAAAAAATGATGAATCTACTAACCCAGTTGGAAGATTATCAACATAGCTGATTAACATACTAAGCTTACTGCCACCTTCAGATGCAAGACCAGCATGCATCTCAACATCCATAGCATCAGCCAACTGTCTAAGCTTCCCAATAGGGGTCCCACACTTTTCCTCAAACTCCTTCAATATAGCCAATCCACGTGTCCACTTTCTGGAATTTATCATACGGTGGCGAACCACCAGCGCCGCCGCGGCACAGACGGCGGCGGTACAAACAACCGCAGCTCCCACTGCAACTCTACCCATGATAAAAAAGACAAATCTAAATCCGATTCCTAGAAAGTCGGAAGCTTTATGGTTGAATGAGAAAAACCCAGGATTGAAATTTTATTGGGTTTGGTGTGTGTGCATGGTGTGAGAGAATGAGAGTGTAGTTAGGGGTTAGGAAAGAGAGGTGACAGACAAGTTGAAGAAACATGAATGAATGAAGAAACATAGGAAATCATCAGACATATAGAAAAACAAAAACAACAAAAGTTATAGATCTGATTCTGTGGGAATGGAAAATTAGTTATTAGTTTAGTTAATCACACAATAAAAATGAATATTAGTTTAATTAATTTTTAAGTAAAGTATCATTATCAACATATCAGGTTGTTTTGGTATTTTATTAGATTAAATAAAATAATATTATTTACAATTGTATCTATCTTATACTAGCATCTATCTAAACATAGTCTAAATGAGAAGTAGATGTGTATGTATGAAATTAATAAAGTCAAAATAATTTATTGTTAAATACAGATGATATTCTATTTCAAATATAGTAAAATTAATTAATATTTATATATTTGGTTGAAATTTTGTTAATTTATATTTATTATTGAGATATGTTTTGAATTTTGATAAACTAGAAATTTCGCATTATTTAAATAATCAAGAGAAAAATAATTTATATACAAAACTTATACAATTTAATTAAAAATACATTTTTTAAAAGATTGGACCGAGGTGAGTTTCACACCTAAATCAAATAATATTTCATGTGTATTTGATTATGCGGTAAAAAAATTAATTTTTAATAAATTGATTATATAAATAATTTTTTTACATAATAAACTTGATTTTAGTTAAATAAAAGCTAAAGATAAAATTATTTATATTTGAATAAATTTATTTAGAAGAAAGTTGAATTTTAAATTTTAATATAAAAATTCAAAAGTTATATATTTTAACTTATGGAGGGAGGCCTAATCAATTGTATTTTAAAAGAAACAATTATCTTAAAATTAATTTTATATATTTATGATTATTTTTATTCTTTCCAGTTAAATTAGTGCCTAAACAACTCAAGGATAATAGGAATAAGATAAAAAGTAATACTTAAAAATATTTTTATAATTAGATCACTGTTATGATGAAAATAATAAATTTCATGCTTTAACAAGTGATCAAGCCAATTATTTTTATGAAGTAAGTACGTATATAAAAAGTTATAGAGCATATTTAACTTATGTGTAGAAAATAAGAAATTGAAAATTAAATAGAAATGGAGCATCGTTTAAATGTTATTATTATATAATTTTAAAATTACAAATTTCATCCTGTTTTTACACTAAAGATATCTACTTGTTTGTTTGTTAAAAAAGGACAGGACAATGTCAAAACGAGCATGTGTGAGAAAAAGAAGTTCACAAAAGTGCTTTTTTCAAAAAATTCCACATTATTAAATTACAATAAAGATATATTCTTTTTGCTTATCCCAAAAAAACTACATTATTTGGTAACATGGAATTAAAATGCCAAAAAAATATATATTTTTCTTTAATAATTTTATGATATGATAATGGTACTTAAGGATTTTAAATCTAAAACGATTTTAAAAAAATAAATTCATAAAAAGAAAAAAAAGAAGAATGTTATTGAGCATATTTGGGATCTAATTGTATTTTAGATTTTTTTAAAAAACCAAAGTGTATAATATATTCTACTAATTATTTGATTGTATTTTAAATTGATTTGGTAGTATGATATATTCTTCCGAGAAGATATATCCAGTAATAAAATTTTCACAAATTTCAAAGCTCTTTTAAAAAATTGATTTTAGGTTTGCAATAAGTCTTTTTCAAGTTCAATAAATACATAGTTGAAATACAATTTTCTAGCATATTATGCTCGCCCAGATAAGCCAGGCATCTCGTATTTGAGATGAGAAAAATAAATTAGGGAGTCCTACTTTTAATGAAAATGAACTATAATATTTATAAAAAAAATATTTTCGCACATATATATCAAAAAATCTTTAAAAGGCGAATTTGATTTGTTTACTCAACCTTTTTTTAAACAATTATGACGGGAAATAAGTTCTCAGAACAAAATATAATAATTTTTATTAAAATTGTTTAAATTATCAATCCAAATGAAAATTGTATAGCAATTTTAAAAAAATGGTATTTTTTTAAAAGTACTATTGAATATATTTTGATGTATTTTAGAAAAAATCACTATGATTAAATCAAAATTTAGGTTTATTTTAAATAAAATCAAACTGAACTGAATTAAATGACACAATTTTATTTTTAAATCATTTTAATTTAAAATAGATTTAAGTCTCATTCACACATCTTAACTTTAACTTATATCGTAACGATATCTTTTAACTAATCTTTATTTAACTTAATTTCTAGGATAATACTAACTTGTGTTCCAAGAGCACAAGTTAAGAGGTAAATATAGTAAATATTCATTGGAAATTGTATTTTAAATTTAATGCAACTTTATAAATAATGGCTTTATTACTTTTTCCAATACAAATTTTTTATTTGTGGATTTTTAAACATGCACAAATTAGTATTATCCTAACTTTTAATAGTTTTAATAATCTATATTTCATGTTCCCTCCTAACTGACAATTTTAATTACAAGGCCCTACGAGACAACTTTTTCAAATGGCAAAAAGGTCCAAAATGTTTAAAGAAACGAAGGAGGTCGCCCGATCAAACAAATGGGGATTAAAACTATAAAACCTAATAAAGGCATTATAACTTACTCTTTCTAATCCTAGAATAACTCTCACCTCTGATAATCAGTTACTTGGGCGTCAAATTGTTTGTATATGACCCCTCCCCCCTCAACACACACACACACACACACTATCGTGACGTTAGACCGAAACATCAAGGCATCATTCATGTTGTTAAGTTCACCATCATATCTAAATTCATACTCCCTCTGTCTCATAAAAAACATCTCATTTGTATTTTTTCTATCTTAAAAACAATTGTCTCTTTACAATAATAATGCAAAATTTATTATTATATTTTCCACAACTATATTCCTATTTAATAACTTTCATTTTATTCAACTACTATATTAACTACAATTAATAAGGGTATTCTAGTCAATGATATTAGTTTTATTATTAAAACCAACACATCTAATCATTTTCTTAAGAACCGCGCATTTCTCAAATATGACACTTTTTTATGAAAAAAAATGGGGGGGGGGGGGGGGGGGGGAGGGGGGTTATTATAGTAAAGGACAATTATGGTTTCCATATGATAATCATATCACTCATTGGCGCAAGCCATCACCCTATAAATCATAGGCTTCATGTGGTAGGTAGGATAAGCGATAAAACTTGTAAAGTTCCATCGTACACTAACAATGAGAAAAGACAAAATACAAAGAGACAAGAAATAATGTATATTTGAAAAATCCACTCATTGAAAACCCCACATGGAAAGATTCGACGCAAACATATAAAAGACATCCAAGACTTCAAGCTGTATTTTTGCTACGTCATACCAATTTTAGGGGGCTACTATTCTCGTTTGGGCTAATAACCCTGATTAAAAGGCCCAACGAGGCAATTGGTCTAAAGGCCAAAAAAATGCCAAAAATGTTCCAAGAAATGATGAAGGTTTCTAGATCAAAATAAAGCGAGATTGAAACCCTAAGAGTCTCATTATGTTCTAAGAAATTGTGAAGGTTGTCATATCAAAATAAAGGGAGATTGAAACCTTAAAAATCTCCTTATATGTTTCATCTCCGATAGTTACTGACTTGAACGCCAGAGTATTTGCGAGTATCCATAGATGTCAGACCGGAAGGTCAAGGTACCATTGACTATCAAAGTTCGCCATCTTATTTATAAGTGAAGGTGTGAGAAAAACACAAGAAAGGGGGGGGGGGGGGTTGAATTGGGTTTTCACCTCAATAAACTTATTCGCCTCTTCACTTGTTGCTTTACATGATTCTATAAGATGCATTGCGGAAGCATAAATGATAAAGCATAATACAAGTAAAGAACACATGATATTTTCTGGTTCACTTGAGCAACTCTCAAGCTAATCCAGTCCACCCTTCCAAGGTGATTTTGCCTTTCTCAATCAAGGACTTAATGCACTATAACCAAACTGATTACAGATGCACAAGCAAACTGCTGGTGACTAACAATCAGACAATGACACATTCAGTGATCCTTTCAGATATAACGTTCATTGAGCTAACAGAATCTGATCCCTCAAGATCTCCTGTTAGGACTATAATCACGATGACAGCAGCCACTCGTCTTCTCAAGTATTCTGATCTTCACTTGATCACTTGAGGAACCACCTTTTCTAAATTGAATTTGTGTTTCCGGAGATTACATGAGTGCTTCTTATCAAGCAAATTACATCTTCTGAACATTATGATTCCAGATGAATTTAACTTTCAGAGATATTTCAACCTCTGAACAGTATTGGGTCCATCTGATTCTAAACATATGTTCACGAAGTGTATGTTAGAACACAGATTGGTTCTTAATATATCTCAATGTTTTGATGATAACATTAATGAAATTTTGTATAGAGAAAATATATACTCTAATTTTGTTCAAGTGTTTTTGTTTCAGATATCAAATAAATATTCATCTGAAGACAAAAAGAATTCCTCTGAACATTATATAACGCAAAGCTTTGAGTTTAGAAAGCGCAACACAGAAGACTCTGAGCAAAGCTACAGAAGACTCTGAGCAAAGCTACAGAAGACTCTGAAGCGCTACCTACAGAAGACTCTGAGTGTAGAGTATAAAGATTCAGTATATTCAGAAGACTCTGTGAGAACTCAACGCTGCAACCTACAAAGGCTCTGAGAATCAAGTCAACTCTGATCATTCATTCACACTAAGCACTTTGCTGCATAACTCTGGATAGAGTGACTCTGATAAAGAAGAACATGGAACATTATCAGAGGATCTGATGCAAGATCATTTTTCATATATGTTCATTTGAAAAGATATTGTTCAAGAAAGTTTCGTTGCTAAACCCAATGTCTACCAACAACACTATTTCTCATTCGTGTATGACACAGGAATTTAGACAAAAAGGATATGTCTGAACATTCCTCTTCTGTGAAGGAAAAGTCAAAGAAGACAAAAGGCAACAGTTGCACGTTCTTTGAGAAATGGATGTGAAGTCTATTTAAGCAAGTCTTCAACATCATTTCAAGATTGACGGAATACAAAACAATCAAAGAACATATTCAAACAACTTTCTTCAACAAACATACTTGTTTTATTTGTTCTTCATTTTGCGTAAAAATCACAGTTGTGATAATAGCTTTTTAGAAGCACTTAAACACATTGTATTTCATCCTTGTAAAAGTTCCTTGAGAGACCAAGTTGTGGTCAGGATTCTTGAGAAGACTAAGACAGTTTGTCTTAGTGATATCACTGTAATCAAGTTTTGATTTAGTGGATTAAGTCCTTGTTTGAGAAAGGCAAAATCACCTTGGTCGGGTGGACTGGAGTAGTTTGAGTTCAAACGACCAGGATAAAATAACGTGTCATTTTCTATTATCATAGTTGTTTTTTGAAACCCTTATTCAACCCCCCCCCCCTTCTAAGTGTTTTTCCTACCTTCAGTTGGTATCAGAGCTCCGGCTCTGAAGTGCTATCACTTAACAATGATAGAGAAAGATCCAGTTGGGAAAACTCTTGATTTATTATGTTTAGTATATTATGGCTGAACAGTCAAACAACAAATATGATGATAAAGATAGAATCAGCATCAAGCCTCCCATGTGTGATGGAGAGAAATTTGATTATTGGAAGGATATAATAGAAAGTTTCTTTCTAGGCTATGATGCTGATCTATGGGATTTGGTCATTGATGGATACATTCACCCCACTGATGGCGAGGGCAAAAATATTGACAGAAAGTCAATGACTGACCAACAGAAGAGAGATTTCAGAAATCATCACAAAGCTAGAACTATTCTGTTAAATGCTATATCTCATACTGAGTATGAGAAAATCACAAATAGAGAAACAAAGTTTGACATGTTTGAGTCATTAAAGATGACACATGAAGTAAACTCTCAGGTGAAGGAGACAAATGCTCTTGCGCTTATTTAGAAGTATGAAGCCTTCAAGATGGAGGAAGAAGAATCTGTGGAAACCATGTTTTCAAGATTCCAGATTCTGACAGCTGGTTTAAAGGTCCTTGACAAAGGATACTCCACTTCTGACCATGTGAAGAAGATCATCAAAATTCTACCAAAGAAGTGGAGACCCATGGTCACAATGCTGAAGCTATCAAAGGATCTTAACAAGATCACTATGGAGGAACTCATCAGTTCCTTATGAAGTCATGAGATAGAGCTGGAAGAAGATGAGCCTCAGAAGAAAGGTAAGTCTATTGCTTTGAAATCAAATAAAAAATCTGACAATAAAGCTTTTCAGGTACTTGAGGAAAGCTCTGGAGAATCTTCCTCAGATGAAGATGAATTGTCTTTACTTTCCAGAAGGATAAATCAACTCTGGAAGCATAAACAAAAGAAGTTCAGAAGCTTCAAAAGACCAGAACAACGTGGGGAATCTTCTGGACATAAAAGATATGGCAAGAAAGAAGTTGTGTGCTTTGAGTGCAAGGAGCCAGGACACTACAAAAATGAATGTCCCAAACTTCAGAAGGAGAAACCCAGAGAGAAGTTTGAGAAAAAGAAGAAAGTCCTGATGGCCACGTGGGATGACTCAGATGCTTCTGAAGCCTCATCAGAGTCAGAGGACGAATGTACAAATATGGCACTAATGGATGACGTGGAGGAACACGAGGAAACATCTGAATCTGGATCAGAATCAAATTCAGAAGAGGTATTTTCTGATCTTATACCAGAGCTGAGCTAATTGAAAGCTTATCTGAGATGCTTGAAAACTATAGTAAGATTAGACTCAAATACAAGAAGCTTCGGAGGTATCTTGCATCTGAGACTGATCAGATGAAATCAGTCATGAATTGATTCTTAACCTCTATTGCGGTGGAGTGGAAAGACCTGCAAGGTTAGCACTTCCATGCTCAAGTTAGTATATGAAGAAAAAAAGTGAATTGAAATGAGATTTGAAACTTGTTACCTCAATTTGGTATTTTACCTCTATATAAAGAGGGGTAAATAATGAACTCGTTATTTGTTAGGAGCGAAATATAGAGAACCGTTGGATGCACTTACAGTTGAGATCTTTCGTGATCATTAGGATGATAACCCTCGTGTGCTAAGAAGATTCTAGAAGGAGTGGGCTCTCTTTCAGATATTCGGTTGGAGTTGATGTGGTCGGCCTATAGCAGTTTCCCCAAACCCTTTCCGATATATAGGAAGGCGGGGGCTTGGTTCTTCATCTTCGGAAGTTGAGCACTTCTTGGTCACCTTTGGACAAACGAATGAAAAATGCTTTAGTTTTATTTTAAGGAATCGTGCATTTAATGCACCATACTCCATACGTTTTTTGAAGGTATGTTCATTATGAATCTTTGGAAACTGAAACACTTGAGTGTTGTGTGTGAGTGATTTGACACATTTGGGGAAGTATTTTGCATGCTAAATAGTAATTTCTTAAGTGTCATCACTACTTTCTTTAAGTTACTTTCTCAGTCTTGCAACCACCTTCTTCTTTGGTCTACTCACTTCCTTGTATCAGAAAAGTTAATGCATTATGAGTAAGAAATCACATAAGAGTACTTACAAATCCCAGAAAGATGTTACATCTTCTTGGGTGGATGTTTATTACTCCACTGTTTCTGCTTTCACAAAGGTGGGCGACCTTGATGACGCCTTTACTGAAGTTGGTCCATCGTCCTACTAGGGAATATCGAGTCCTTCTGAGGATGAAAAAATATGCATTATATATAGTGATTGCACTATCCCATTTTATGATTTCACTTTCTTTGTTGTGGGTCTTCCTTTTCCATTCTTTGCTTTTAATATAGAGGTTCTAAAACATTTGATGATTGCTCCTTAATAACTTCATCCTGCAAGCTGGACATGCATGAAGCTTTACAAATATTAATGTGCATATTTGAATGGAAAGCCTTATTTTATCTTTTTCTTCCATCTTTTTAAATGTTTTTGTGGCTCTGGGGCTCATGCCTGTGGTAGGGGCTTAGTCTATTTGGAGTCGACTGTGTGCGATTTTAGGCCTCTTTCGGTGTTGCAATCTTTTGAAGATAAGTTCTTTCTAGTCGCTCCATTAGTCTTGAAGCGCATACTACAGTTTGCATCGTTGAAGAATGAGGTAGAAGGAAGATGTGTTAACTTGTTCTCTAAGTACTAGATTGAGATCCATTTTCTATTGGGGAACCGTCTTTACGTGTATAGATAATGAGATCTTTCTGATGAGGCTCGGTACCAGAAGAGACAATTGATGAAATTCATTTGTTGTTCTGGTCTGGGCCCAGCCTCGCGGTCCAGCCCAATAACGCACAAGGCCCATTAAGTGGAATAGCCTGACTGGGCACACACCCCCCCGAGGGCGGGCATGATACGCTCCCTGCCGAGCGGGACGACACGTCCCATAGCATCCTCAACGCCCCCTTTTCGTCTGAACAGAGCATCCCCGGTCCATCGGGCAAGACCACATGGCTCTTCCGCATCCTCGCGTGCCCCCCTCCGCGGGGGGAACAGCGTGCCTCCGGGGAACCTCCCGAGCTCCCCTCCGCAGGGAGAACAACGTGCCTCCGGGGAACCTCCCGAGCTCCCCTCCGCGAGAAGGACAACGTGCCCGGTGCACGTTCTCCACGTGCTCCCCACCGCGGGGACATGTCATCAACCAACTGCCCACCTCCGAAAGAGCATGTCAAACCCACTTTCTGGAGATCAAGGAGCAGTTGGACTAGGGCGAAGACCACGTCCTGGTCTTCTCTACGCCACGTAAGCCCTAGCAGTCACCTGGGTTGGGCCTGGCAATCCAGCCCAACGCAAGTGACCGTTGGCCCAGCGCTGGGGTCTCTCTATAAATACCTTCTTCCTCAAGAGGGTCAGGTAATTCACATCTTGCCCTTTTCCGTACTTTGCTCTCACTCTACCCAATTCCTTACTTTGGCATCGGAGCGTCTTGCAGGTACACCCCCATTTCCTCCTCATCATCGGTGAACAAGTAGCAGTCCAACAGCGTGTGGCCAGCCCGTGATCCCCTTCTGATCAAGTCAGATAAGTGGCGCCATCTGTGGGAACAGAAACTTCCCCGTTACTCCGAGCAGAAAACCAAAGTTTCACCAACACTCCACGATCATGGCTAGCCCACACCGCGACGATACTCTGCACGACTTTGTGCTCAACGTCGCCACCAACGGAAACAAGCAAATGGAAACGTCGCGTCCAGCGGAAACTGATGAGAGAGACGGCCAAACTGCCTCGCCGTCATCTGCAGAGCGGCTCCTTCAGGCCGACCGCCGGCCCCCGAGCTCGGCAGCATTTCAACCCGTCCCATCCCGGCGGGAGCAGACCCAACGGTGGCCGCCCTCTTTACGGCCATCAACCAGACGAACCAACTGTTGTTCCAGCAAAACGCGAGGATCGGAGCATTGGAGCGCGTCGGCCCTCCGAGGTCCCCCCCGCGGGAAGACCAGAACGGAGGATCGAGAAGTCCCTCACCTCGACCCAGAAATCGTCGACTGCGGCTGGAGAGACACCGCACACAGGTGGTGCAAGAACGTACCAGGTCCCCAGCAAGATAAGGTCACGAGAGGCGCCAGAACACTGCGGCGATCCCAGCCAGGGATCCTCGCGGCGAAAACCCAGGCAGGAGGTCGAGAACCCAGAACCACGGGTCTATTCTGAACGGCTCGTCTCCCCACCGGTCCCCGGATCCCAGCGACGAGGACGATTATCGCACCCCGCAGTCCCGAGAAATCATGGCTGCCCCCATACTCCAAGGGATAGAGAAGCCCCCGACGCTATCGACGTACGACGGCACATCCGATCCGGACGATCACCTAGAGGACATCGAAGCCATGCTTGATTACCGAAACGTCCGGGGAGCTATCAAGTGCAGGCTATTCCCGACGACCCTGAGGAAAGGCGCCATGACCTGGTACAAAAGTTTGGAGCCCGAATCAGTTACGTCGTGGAGAGTCCTGAAGGACCTGTTCTCCAAACACTTTACGGCGTCCCGGCGCCACCCGAAGACGGAAGCCGTCCTCGGGGCGATAATCCAGGGCCCCGACGAACCTCTCCGAAAATACATCAAAAGATTCACACGGGAAGCAGTGCAAGTGACAACGTCAGACGAGATGAAGCGCTACTTAATGGAGCAGGGTCTACGCCACGACTCCAAGTTCTACGAGGCCGTAGGCATACACCGACCAACCTCCCTCCAGGATTTCCTCGACAGAGCCGCGCATTATATCCGATTCGAAGAAACATAAGCGGCCAACTCTGCTCGAGACACCCGAGACAGGGAGGCCCCTTGCGGGCACCGAGACGACGGAGCTTCGAGCCATCAACGGGGAGGGGACCGCCGTCGCGAAGATCGCCCCCGCGAGCCCCGCGAACAATGCGAACCGCGCGGCCCTGCCGGCCGATTCACAGAGTACACGACCTTACTCGCTTCCCGCGAGCGCATACTGGCCGAATGCGCCAAAACCGAATTCGTCCAGGGAGGTGTCCGTTTTCCGCGACCGACACCCCCCAAACCCAATGTGGACAAATCGAAATACTGCCGATTCCACAGGAGCCACGGGCACGTGACCGAAGACTGCATCCACCTCAAGGACGCGATCGAAATTCTGATCAAAGACGGTCACCTGAAGAGATACACCCGGGGAGGCGAACCACCGAGGCAAGAGGCCCCAGAGGCCAAGAAAGTCGAAGAACTCCCCTCTCCAGAGAACAACAGCAGGCTCCAGGTTGCACTTTGTGTCAGCCGCCCCGAGGATTGGTTCACGGACAGAGAATTCGGTCTTCCCGAAGGACCCGACCTAGTTGACGAACCAATCTGACCAACCAGCCGATGGGAATACTTCGCCAGGGCCATGGTCATCTCAGATGGAGCCACGAGGAGCCTTCCCATAGGATCAGTGAAAAGAAAGTTCGACGAGCTTATCACGAACAACTCCGGAAAAATGAGCACGCTCGAAAAATTCCAAGGTCGATCCAATCCGATCACATTTTACCTCGAGGAACTCCCCGGGGGATCCCCCAATTCCAACATTCCCCTGCTCGTACGAGCGCGGATGGCGAACTTCGACGTCAGGCGCCTCCTCGTCGATGAGGGAAGCTCGATTGACATCATGTACACGCTCCTGTTCACAAACCTCCAACTCGACGAATCCAACCTTTCCCCCTACGTAGGCTCCGACCTGCAGGGGTTCAACGGGACGACGACGAGACCTTGGGGTTACGTGGAACTGAAGGTCACCTTCGGAGAAGAGGAAACGACCAGGGAAATCAGCATCCTCTTTTTAGTCATCGAGTGCCCGTCCCTCTATAACTGTATCCTGGGCAGAACAACGATAGCAAAACTCACCGCGGTGCCCTCCATCGTCCACCTGAAGATGAAGTACTACACAAAACGGGGGGCCGTGGTGACCCTTAACGGGGACATCGAGGCCGCCCGAAGGTGCTTCGAGGCTGCGCTGAAAGGTTTAGACTCCATCGCTCCAACGACCAAGAGGACAACTCCAATCGTACCACCAAAGGGCAAACCAAAGAAGCTGGTCCGATATGTGGACCTCGACAAACGCTTCACCGAGGAGTACGATCCCGAAATAAAGACCAGTGAGGCCAACGGGCTGCCCCCCACCCAGCACGCCCCATCCCGGACGGAGAATTTGAAATTATCACACTCGGGGAAGACACGAGCAGAACCGTGAAGATCGGCGCCGGACTCCCAGACCTCGCAAAAAGACAGCTCCAAGCCTGCCTCCGCGAGAACGCCGACCTCTTCGCCTGGAGCGCCGCAGAAATGTCCTGACTCGACCCCGAGGTCGCCTGCCACCAGCTGTCCATCATCCCGACCGCGAAGGCCGTTGTGCAAAGTCGGCGTCGCCAATCCCCCGAAAAATCGGCAGCAGCCGAAAAAGCTGTAAAAGACCTCCTAGAGGCAAATTTTATTTCGGAAGCCCGGTATTCAACCTGGATGTCCAATGTTGTACTCGTTAAAAAGAATAATGGGAAATGGCGCATGTGTGTTGACTATACTAATCTTAATCGGGCATGTCCTAAGGACGCCTACCCCCTCCCCAACATCGACAAGCTCGTCGACAACTTCGCAGGCTTCAGGCTCTTGTCCTTCATGGACGCATACTCGGGGTACAATCAGATCCTGATGGCCGAACACGATAAACAGAGCACGACCTTCATGACGGCGTTGGGCAACTACTACTACAATGTAATGCCCTTCGGCCTAAAGAACGTCGGGGCCACGTACCAACGGATGATGAACAGTGTCTTCCACGACGAAATCGGCGACATGCTCAAAGTATACATGGACGACATGATCGTCAAATCTTGCACGGAGGACGACCACACGACCCACCTCAGGAAGGTCTTCGAGACCGCAAGGACGTGCCGAATGCGCTTCAACCCGGAGAAATGCACATTCGGTGTCCGCGCCGGTAAGTTCCTCGGCTACTACTTGACCGAACGGGGGATCGAAGCCAATCCAGACAAATGCCACGCCTTCTCAGATATCACCACGCCCACCACGAAGAAGTCCATCCAATCCCTCAACGGCGTGCTCGCCTCCCTTTCCCGGTTCATTGCCAAGTCCGCCCAGCACGCCCTCCCCTTCTTCAAACTGCTCAGGAAGGAAACCAAGTTCGAATGGACGGACGAATGCGAGCAAGCCCTCTGCCACCTCAAACGTGTCTTGTCCGAACCACCGGTGCTGACACGTCCCGTGTCGGGCGAAACCCTATACCTATATCTGGTCGTAGCTAACGAAGCCGTCAGCGCCGTCCTCGTCAGCGAAGCCGGGGAGGGCCAAAAGCCCATCTACTTTACTAGCAAAGCCCTCCACGGCCCCGAAGTCCGATACCAGCTGATCGAGAAGGTCTCCCTAGCCCTCATCACCGCAGCACGACGGCTTCGACATTACTTCCTCGCCCACACCATCGTGCTCCGCACCGATCAGCCCATCCGCCAGCTCCTCGGCCGTCCCGACATGGCCAGACGCATGCTGAAATGGTCACTCAAACTATCTGAGTTCGACATCACCTACGAGGGCCGGCACGCCATCAAGGCTCAAGCCTTGGCAGACTTCGTCACCGAGATGACCCCGTCACCCGATCCCACCACCAGGAGCCACATCTGGACCATTTTCGTGGACGGCTCCTCCAACTCCACGGGAAGCGGCGTCGGCATCGTCCTCGACAACGACGAGGGCACCCTCATCGAAGTCTCCCTCACGCTGGCCTTCCCGATGACTAATAACCAAGCCGAATACGAAGCATTTCTAGTCGGACTTCGCTTGGCATCTAACCTCGGGGCTAGAGACATCTGAATCTACACAGATTCCCAGCTAGTCGCTTCGCAAGTACGAGGGGAGTACCAAGCGAAGAACGACAACCTCGCCGAGTACTTAGCACTCATCACCGAAAAATTGTGAGGTTTCAACACAGCGGAGATTCAGCACGTCCCGCGCGAGCAGAACACCCGTGCCGGCGTCCTCTCCAAGTTGGCAAGCACCAAAAAGCGAAGCGGCCACAAGTCGGTCATCCAAGAAGTCTTGTCGCAACCGAGTACCAGCGCGACCACTACCCTTCTCGACATCAATGCCATCGGGGATACTGACTGCTGGATGACCCCACTCCACGCCTACCTCAGCACCGGCCACCTTCCGGCTAACCCCAAAGAAGCTAGCGCAACCAGACAACGAGCCTGCTCATACGTTCTCCTCGAAGGAAGGCTGTACCGCCGAGGCTTCGCGATCCCACTCCTCAAATGCATAGATAAATCCTAGAGCGCAGCCGTCCTAGAGGAAATCTACGAGGGCATCAACGCGCAACACCTCAGAGGAAGATCCCTAGCACGAAAGGCTCTACGAGCAGGCTACTATTGGCCCTCAATGCAATCAGACGCGAAGGAACACGTCAAACATTGTGACAAATGCCAACGACACGGTAACATGCACCTCGCCCCCCCAGCCGAACTCGCATCCCTCTCCTCCCCGTGGCCGTTCGCCTGGTGAGGGCTGGACATCCTCGGGACCTTCACCCTAGGGTCCTATCAGAACAAATACCTCATTGTGGGCGTCGACTACTTCACCAAATGGATCGAAGCCGAAGCTCTGGCCAAAATCACGGCCCACAACATACTCCGATTCTATAAACGAAACATCCTCGCCAGATTCGGGGTCCCACTCGCCATCGTCACCGACAACGGCACACAATTCACGGACAAAAACTTCCGCGACTTCGTCACCGAGCTCGGAACCAAACACCACTTCACCTCGGTCGAGCACCCTCAGACAAACGGCCAGGCAGAATCGGCGAACAGGGTCATACTCAGGGGACTCAAACGACGACTCGGTGACGCAAAACGAGCATGGGTCGAAGAGCTCTACAGCGTCCTCTGGGTGTACCGCACCACCCCCCACTCAACCACGGGGGAAACCCCATTTCGCCTCACGTATAGAACCGAAGCCGTGATACCTGTCGAAATACGCGAACCATCCAGACGAACGGAAGCTCTCCTGGACACCGACGACAACGACGGCGCCCTACGAGAAGAGCTCGACCTCGTCGAGGAAATCCGCTCAGGAGCAGCCCTCCGAGAAGCCCGACTGAAACAACAAGTAGCACTTCGCCACAACAACAAAGTCCTAAAACGCGATTTTCAATATGGCGACTTAGTTCTGCGCAGAAACCAGAAAGACTCCCACGAGGGAAAATTGGCTGCGAATTGGGAAGGCCCCTACCGTGTCCGCGACAAGACGGAGCACGGGGCCTATTACCTCGAAAACCTGCATGGTGAACAACTAGCTCGACCATGGAACACCGCGAAACTTAAGCGGTACTACAGTTAAAACACTGCCCGCAATGACCTCTCGTCCCGGCCACTGGGGGGCGACATGGTACCACCGCACTCCCACGCGTCCACCAGCGACCTGAGAAAAGCAAGCCCTGCCTCTTGTGTGCGCGAGAAGACGGCCTCGCTCGGTGGGAAACACCTCGACCGAGACTTCCCACCGCTGTACCAAAACCGGGAAGACGCCCAGCTCGCGATGGGACGTCCACGCCACGGGGAGAACTACCCCCGAAACAGTCCGGCCACACCGCCGGCCAAACCAGCTGGTTCCCTTCACCGCCGGTAACAAGTTTGTCGAGCTAACACCCGGACAGGCCCGAAAAGCATACCAACACATGCACATCGAACATCATTCAAGCGAACAAATAAATACGAAAATAAGACGAGCATAAACATCATGCGAATACCGAGCGCACACTTAGAAAATTCTCAAAAAATATATTAAACAAAAGCGGGCACCAACCCAGTAGTCAATATTACACGAACAGGGGCGCGCAGGCCCAACAAAGAAAAACAAGTTACAAAATGTCGGCACGCAGGCCAGAAAACTACGAGCACGCAGGCCCGGGAACCTATACCACCTCGCCCTCCTGCTCAGCAACCACGGGGACCTCCTCGGGAACGACAAGCTCGGGGTCGACCACCTTCCCGCCGACGATCTCATGATACGGCCTAATCCCGTCCACGACCAGCGCGACACCGGGGTTGACAACTTGGATCTGCGTAACGGCGCTCTTGAACTCGACCTCGACAGCCTCCAGACAATCGCCTTCCAACACCCGAATCCAGGCGACCAAATCAGCACGCGTGATCAACCGCTGGTCCTCCTCAGTCTCGTCCTCGGCTGGATGAAGTGCGTTGTCCAGGACCTCCATACGAACTTTCAGCGCCTGCACCTCGGCCGTCGCCGCCCCAGCTTCTCCTCCATCGAGGTCACCTTCTCCTCAGCGCCCTCCGCTCGCTTGCGCTGGTCAGCAGCATCTTTCCGACTCTTCTCCAACTCCTCGGTAAGCTTGGTCAGGCGCGACTGCATGAAGGTAAGGTCCCCCTGCAATTTGGACAGCTCAGCGGCGGAGCAGCCCTCCTCGTTCAGGACAAGGGCCGTCGTGAACGTCCGCATCATCGCGGCCAAATCCTCCGCCAGGATACGTCGACGAGACTCTCGATCAGCTTGACGGACAACCTTCACTTCCCCAGTAGAGACGGTAGGAGACCGGGCACCATGAAAATAGCCCGGATGTTGATGGCACGGCGAAACGACATAACCCTCCTCGGCCGAGCCGGTCGTCAGATCAATCAAGCGGCGGGGCTCCTCGGATCTAGGCCTTTTCGCAGCTCCCTGGGACGTAGGAGACTGACTCCCCTGGGGAGAAGAAGACGAACTCTGGCCTCCCGGCGTCATGGCCTCCTGCCTAACCAGTTGACTCACCCGCGTCTTCGGGACCACGGCGTTCCTTGAAGCGCGCATCTTCTTCACTCGCTCCTCGACGGAAGACATGTTCGATGCAAAAACAAACAGAGAGTTAGCAACGGCCAAAACATACGATCACAGGAAAAAATAAACGTCCCTACCTAGATATTCCAGAGCATCCCCCCCCCCCCCCGTGGCGCAACTGAGCAGGGTCTTAGTATTAATCAGCCTCTTCTTGGTCCGCACGTTCCCCTGCGCATCGAGGATGTACCGACCATCGGGCGTCACCAGTTTCGACGGGGGAAGATCCCGCACAAAGGCAACTATTTTCATATACGCGGCCATATCCTTCTCGTCGAGAGTCCCTGCCCGCACGATATACCGGTCAGTACCGCGGTTGATGTGCTCTGAGGTCCATAATAAATGTACCTTGGGGAGCCACGTGAGGAACCGCTGGTTGTCCACCATTCGCTCCCCCTCGGTGAAAAGAGTATCCGAGCCTTCCTGAGTAATCGGTTTCACGAGGAAGAACCGACCCTTGAAATCTCGAACATAATCGATGTACGTCTTGAAGAGCTTGGTCGGCTGCTTAAACGAGACCCATCCCTGACGGTCGTTCACCGACTGGCGTTGCAGGTGGAAGATACGAAAAAACAAGGGCACCGTGGCCTCCATCTCGAGATAAAAGCACACCACCTCGAAAGTGAGGATAAAGGCCAGAGCGTTGGGGTGCAGTTGGGACGGGGCCAAACGTAACCAATCGAAGAGGCCCAGATGGAAAGCGGAGAACGGCAATCTGAGCCGAGCCTCTTTGAAATAGAACTCGTGCATGGGAAACATCCGCCGCCCATATCGCGAGCAGATGCAATGGCGCTCCTTCGGGCGATACACCTGCCAGTGGTGTGGCTCCCCTTCAGGCGTATCCTCGACAGTAGCGTAGATATCGAACGTGTCGGCCACGAAGCGGGATGGGGTGGACAACGGCTCTTCGGCCACCCACTCCTCGACGAGGAGGACGCGCTCGTCGAAATCCGGGACCTCGGGTTCATTATCTTCGACCATCGTCCTTGGTACCAAGGCCGACATCTACACCTGAAAAGCAGAGGACAATGGTGAATTCGATAGCCAAGATCAAATCCACCCTTCCACCGCAGGTCAAGTGAAAGGGCGACAAAGGCGGGAAAACGGCGAGCGAGTAGGTGCTCCCCGCCGCTCCTCCACGGGGCATTCAAAGGCCAACCTATCATCCCTCCTCGGGATATTTATCGGAAAGGGCGCGCGTCCCCGGGACATTCATCGGAGAAAGCCCCCGTCCTCGGGACATTCACCGGAACAACCAATTCTCCCCGGGACATTCATCGGAACTGACCCAGAAAACCGCCAGATACGGCGGAATTCGCGTCTCTCCTCGGGGCATTCATCACGCCCCGACCACAGACCCTAATTAAACGCCAGAAATAAAAGGAGAAAAGAGAGAAACTCACTTGTGATGGCGGCGGACGGGAGGAAGAACTAAACGGCGCGGCGGCGATCTACAGCGACGGCGGACGAGCAGGAATCTCAGAGTTTCGCAGGTAAGACAGCAAGGTGGAAAGTAGAAAAATGAGCGGGGACCCCCATATTTATAACCCGGCGCGGGACTCGAAGCGACACTGGGCTCTTAAATGACCTAGGGTAGCCGCCCCTACTACCACTTAACGTGCGACACGTGGCGGTAACCTGACAGTCGCGTCCCTTGACATGCCTCTGTCCTGCTCTACCGACGACGAGGAGACCCTCGGGCAGGCACGTGTTCCACCGGGAACGAACCCGACGAGCCTCCCGCTCCGCTACCTCTCTCCCCGAAGCAACGACCTTAAGTCCTCGCTCTTTCGCCACAGAGCTTCGACTTGGGGGGCTCCTGTTCTGGTCTGGGCCCAGCCTCGCGGTCCAACCCAATAACGCACAAGGCCCATTAAGTGGAATAGCCTGACCGGGCACACACCCCCCGAGGACGGGCAGGGTACGCTCCCCGCCGAGCGGGACGACACGTCCCATAGCATCCTCAACGCCCCCTTTTCGGCCGAACAGAGCATCCCCGGTCCATCGGGCAAGACCACATGGCTCTTCCGCATCCTCGCGTGCCTCCCTCCGCGGGGGGAACAACGTGCCTCCAGGGAACCTCCCGAGCTCCCCTCCGCGGGGAGAACAACGTGCCTCCGGGAAACCTCCCGAGCTCCCCTCCGCGGGAAGGACAACGTGCCCGGTGCACGTTCTCCACGTGCTCCCCACCGCGGGGACACGTCATCAACCAACTGGCCACCTCCGAAAGAGCAGGTCAAACCCACTTTCCGGAGATCAAGGAGCAGTTGGACTAGGGCGAAGACCACGTCCTGGTCTTCACTACGCCACGTAAGCCCTAGCAGTCACCTGGGTTGGGCCTGGCAGTCCAGCCCAACGCAAGTGACCGTTGGCTCAGCGCTGGGGTCTCTCTATAAATACCCTCTTCCTCAAGAGGGTCAGGTAATTCACATCTTGCCATTTTCTGTACTTTGCTCTCACTCTGCCCAATTCCTTACTTTGGCATCAGAGTGTCTTGCAGGTACACCCCCCTTTCCTCCTCATCATCGGTGAACAAGTAGCAGTCGAACAGCGTGTGGCCAGCCCGTGATCCCCTTCTGATCAGGTCAGATCAGTAATCTACGATATTTTCGAAGAGGCACCCCCATGAACAAGGTTGAAAATAAACGCTTGCAATGACTTATTGACATCTAGTTGTTGATAGGAGTCCCTTCTTGGGAGGAGAGAAGAACCATTTTTGTATGTTCTGGAACCTCTAGGCTCTTTTGTTTTTAGTTTGTTCTTTCTTAACATGTTTGCTTCACCCATGATTGTGTGCAGAGTATATGCATGATGAAGTATAAATCCAACTTATAAGGTGGGGAGTATAGTCGAATGGGAGCAATGCTATTTTGGAGAACCTACTGACTTTCCAGAGTATCTCGGGTCTGACTAAGCTTCCACTACTGACGGGGTCTACCTCTCATTATGCTGAAAGTCGTCGGCCTATTCCCTTGGACGAGGACTATTCTTATTTGGATAACCTTTTTTTCTAGTTTGGGAGGAAGGAATGGGTACTCTGCCTCGATATACCAAGTGTACCTCTGCTGCTTTGGCCCTTGGTAAATCTGGTCACTAGAAGGCTTTTTAGTTTAATTGGCATCGTGTTAAGAAGTAACATCTGGAGAACAACATTCGTGATCTGAAGTTTTGTGAGATGAATATTTGCATGAAGTAGAGAAAGGTTATACCTCTCTCATCGGGGTGAAGAACGTTTCACATCCCCCAAAAGTGTAAGAATGATGGAACAATAATACAACTCAAATACTTTATTCACTTAACTTAGAATCATGACTAAGGAATATAGTATTACGCAAACACAAACAAAAATAATCAAGAACAATAAAAAAAATGCCAAGCTTAGTAGTGTGAGGTTTGAGTCTTCACAAAGGAAAACCCCTCCTCATATAGCAACAAAAGCCTAGCTTCAAAGCCCGATAGGGTTTAGATATTGAAAATGATTGAACCTCTAATAACACAATTGACCAGTATTCAATAATGATGTTTGCAAAACTTGATTGATTGAATTTTAAACAAATCACAATTTCTCAAATTTAATTTTGCTGGAATCAATTATGAATATAATGTTCTTGAACCAAAACGCGCAAAAACAATCAGGTCTCTAGTTGTATATAAAAGGAAACAAATTCTTCAAATGTGCGAGAATCACTATAAGCATACTTGCATGCGAAGAAACCTAAAGTGAGGTATGATTTATCATACATTGTAGGATGTAGCAGCCCAATTTTCAATAATTAATTATTTGTGTTAATTAATTGATTTATTTGGATTATTCTAATTATTTGAATAATTAGATGATTGTTTAAATGGATTGATAGATGTTTTGAGAGAGGAAATATATTGGAAAGAAATAAAGAGAAATATATATATATATATATATATATATATATATATATATATATATATATATATATATATATATATATATATATATATATATATATATATATATATATATATATATATATATATATATATATATATATATATATATATATATATATATATATATATATATATATATATATATATATATATATATATATATGAGGAAGTGGAAAGAAAAGAATAGAAAACATAAGAGAAAAGAAGAGAAAGAAAGAGGAAGAAGAGAAAAGAGAAGGAGATGAGGAAAAGCTTGGATTCATCAAGAACATCCTCTGGCTTCGATTAATCTAAGGTAAGGGTGTGAAATCTTACTATCTTAATCAATGCGTATGATTGTGTATGTGTGTTGGATTGTTTGGTGTCCTTGTATAGTTTCCATTTTAGGTCGGAATTGGAATTAATCGATAGAAACCGATATTTGAACGGTTAGAATTGGGAATAACTTTCGTAGTTTAGTCGGGATATGTTAGGCTAAGATTATTGAAACTAGTTTGGCGAAAATCGGGTGATATTATGAGTTTCACCATTTTCGGTTAATTTGAAGTTAAGATTTTGAGTGGAAATTGGATGTCGTGAAATTTGAGTTTTATGACCCTAAAATGTCCGTATATGATTAGTAAGGATGGATAGGAATTTAATCGAGTGAGAACCATTGAATCGGCTGACTTTTTGGGGCTTTTAAGCCCAAACCCGTAGTTGTTTTTCCAAGTTTTTCAGGTGTTAATCGATTAACCATATGAGTTAACTGATAAACACAGTGTTAGGGGCCTAAAAATGAGTTTTTGGAGTGGTTAATCGGTTAACCATATGCGTTAACCGATTAACACTGTAAGTGTGAGAAAATATTATTTTTCAAAACTTCGAAAATTCATAACTTTTTCACCGTTTATCGGATTTTGACGTTCTTTATATCAAACTGAAGCTAATAATATGTTCTACAACTTGGTGAAAAGAAATATTATTTTTGGCCGATTTTTATCCGATTTTACCAATTAATCAAAATTAACGATTTTGAGTGAGAGAAGCTTAATTAGCTAGAGTGTCCGGTTGTGATCGGTCTCGTCTCGTATGAATAACTTGTGTGTTATTAATTGTCGTGCTATGGGTAGCCGTAAGGCGTGAATCCTAGATTATGTATCGATTATGAATCGTGGCCTTTGGGCAAAATATATGCATTGTTTAGAATTGATTGAAAATGCATGGTAATTGTGATGAATACAACATACATTGTGAATGTATAATTATTGTATGTGATGAATGTGAAGAACGCATGAAAAATATATCTGCGAATATGTATGCATTCTTGTGTTCATTGATCCCGCGTAGGATCTGCAGAAACCTCGTGTGCCCATGTGGGGTGTGAGCGATGGTTTATAATTGATTGAGTCATTTTACATGTGAAGCATCATGATATGAATTCTTGTGTTGATTGATCCCGCGTAGGATCTGCAGAAACCTCGTGTGCCCATATGGGGTGTGAGCGATGGTTTATATTTTGATTCCGTGTAGAATCTGCAGAACGATTGTGTGTCCATGTGGGGTGTGAGCAATCGGATTGTGTGCCCGTGTGAGGTGTGAGCAATCCTGAAACATCGTGTGCCCATGTGGGGTGTGAGCGATGGGTGAACATCGTAGGCTCGACGGGGAGTTACTTTGGTAACGAGCGATGATTCCATTTTGGTTCTTCAATTGAACCTTCTGATTGAGTCGCTACCGCATTTGCATCTGTATAGAGTCGTGAGTCGGTCTCTATGAGTTGCATTTATCATCTGTATAATTGAGATTTGTGAATAAACATAATTGTAAATGTTTATGTGAAAATGATGTGAATTGTAGAAGCATGATTGATGAATATCCTTAGTTGTGTGTATATATGCGTTGTGATGTATATGATGAATTGTGAATAATGTATGAGAATATAATAGTATATATATATGCATTGCTTGATAAATGTGATAATGATGTTGAAATTATGTTTATGTGAAAGATTCGTACTCACTGGGGTAGAATGACTATGTGTCGTTCCTAGTGGAGTAATCGCTGGGGTAGAATAACAAGATGTTATTCCCAGTGAGGTATAGTGTCGTGGTCGTATACACTGGGGTAGAATGGCTAGATGTCGTTCCTAGTGGGATAATTACTGGGGTAGAATAACTGAGATATTATTCTTGGTAGGGTATAAGTGACATACCCATAATCCTGAAAGGGGATTGGTGACATTGGATGAGTTTTATATGAGTCACATGGCATGGTTACGAGTGTTATATGAAATATGCATGTGTGTATGAATTGTTGAATTGTGGGTTGCGAATGAGTAATTGTGAAAGATATTGACTAATGAATTGATGATTAAACATGATTGAATATGTTTATACGAATTGTAGAGAATTAAACATAATGTATATGTTTATGTGGATTGATTGCAAATATGAATGTATGCATGATGAAATGCTTGGTTTTATACATATATACATTGTGATGTATGTTAGTGGATTGTGAGGTATTGTGGTGAGAAGTATAATATGTGTATTTGATGCTATGGAAATCTATTATATGCATTATTATTGTGTTAATATGCATTGTGGTGAGAAAATGTGGAATATATGTATTTTGTACTTGTGCATTTATATATGATTATGTGCTTTGATTATTATGGTAATATTTCTCACCCTTCTGCTGGAATGATGTCCTATATGACATCGTGCAGGTATTTTGGAGTTGTACTGCTAGTAGTTGCGAGGTCTCTGCTGGTGAAGTTGTTTAGTATTTTAATTATGTTGGGTCGAGTCATGATCTGGTTATGTAACACTGGGATCGTTAGGTTTATACCTTAGAGATATATTATGTATTCTAAGTTGTGTTTTAAATGTATTTGAAATATTATGATAATGGTCTCTGTGCTTAAGTGTTGATGATTATGTGATGAACATGAATGTTCTGTGAAGAGATTTATGTAAATAAATTGAATCCGCTGCTACATGCAAGATGAAAATTTAATAGCATGACTATTTATTTCAATGTTACATGAGTATGACAGGTGAATGCTGAGATTTGTAAATTGTGTGACGCCCTTTTATGAAAGCATGTTAATTTACTCTGATTAATTATGTATTTTTATGTGGGGTTAGAAGGGTGTTACATAGGACATTGTGCTTAAGATGTTGTTTCTTACTAAAATATCTTGATTACTCAGTGACAAAATGTCTCACAACTTAGCATAACATATTTCTTCACATGTTGCTGATAAAATGTCACCAATCACATGTAATAATGCGTGGTATGGGAGGACTTTTTCCCTTGAAACACACAAAGGATATAAATGCTCCACTTATTGGAAAGCGTTTGCAAAAGAATCACACGCAGAGCCAAGGCCCTCATCCACAAATTTATCAAATTCTAGTTAGAGTAAGATTCTTAAGGCACAGGATCTGAAGACTTTCTCGAGCTTCCTTCAGAGATACTTCAAGTTCTACTACCGTGTTATAAAAAAGATCTTGCACCCAATTCTCCCCAATAAGGGTAATCCCAACTGTAGATAATGATGTTTGAATAGAGGTTAAAGCTTTGTTCTTCTTTGATAGCTAGCGCGTGAGCAGCTTCACCTTACAACCAACATACCAAGAGACTCAAAAGCAATATCAACAACTTCCATCTCCAAGAAGTAAGTGGAAACTCTTCAAAGCTCCTCAAGGTACTGGCCACACTTAATGGTAAGAGCCCGAACACGGTCTTGGACCACTTCCTTCTTCTTTCAAAGCTGGTCAGATACAAAGATTTCACCATGACCGGCCACACCAAAAGCCAAAACAGAAGATGCCCAACAGATATAGTAAGTCAGGTTTGATGACTCCTCCTCACGAGAGACCTCAGTCAAATTGGAAAAATAGGAATAATCTTTCTTCGAAATAAAAGTATAGAATTATCTTACAGTACGCATGCCCAAGTGAGCCAAGAAGACGGGGGGAGGGTCTTTGAGGAAGAAGTTGGACCTCTTAAGACACACGATCCCCTTCGACCTTTCTCAAAAACTAGGGAGAACCCAGTTGACGGTCTACCTTCCTCAAGAACTTTGACTTCAGAACAAGAGGCCAGATCCTTTACTCCTTGGATAGATGAACCCGAGTTATCATCTACCACAACCTGGATACTTGAAACCCAAAATTTTCTAGGCAACAATGTTAGAGTAAACTACATCAATGATCCAATACGTTCCCCTAAAGTAGACGCTATTGTAACACCCCAAATTCTTGGAATATTTATTTAATTTATTTAAATATGAATATTCATATTTTTGGTGATGGTGTAAATATTGGGAATTATGGAGTTTTGAGTTATTTATTTAAATAATTGTATATAATATGAATATATTTGGTATTATTATTAGTTTAAATAAGTATAAGTTAATTTAAGGGCAAGGTGGACATTTGAGGAGGAGTTAGTGAGGGTGAAATTGGAAAGCCCATTTTAAAGGCCCAAAGTGAGGTTTAACAAAAAGGAATTTTGAGAGAATTAGGATTCATTCTTGTTAGACCGTGAAAAGAGAAGAAAAAGAGACCAGAGCTCTGAGGGAAGAGGATAGAGGCAAGGTTTCGTGAGGTTTCTAAGAACTCAAAGGAGAAAGGTTTTGAATTGGCAAATTAAGGTATGGGGAGTATTACCTTCATTATTTTCAATATATGATTCAATGTATTTAAAGCCGATTTAAGAATTTAGGAGGCTTTTGAGTTTGAGGAAATTATGCCTTCGTGGCCAAATCTGATTTTGAGGTTGTTTAAGTATGAGGATTATTGTCTTCATTATTTTCAATATGTGATTCAATGTGTTTAAAGCCAATTTAAGGGTTTAGGGATTTTGAGTATTGAATTGTTGCTGCCTTTTTGGTGAGCTTAATGATTTTGAGGGATTTGAACTGATGGTCTGATAGGTTTGAGGCTGATTCGGGAGTAAGGGAAATTAGGCCTTCGTAGCCAAAATCTATTGTTGAGGTTTTAACCGTATAGGGTAATTGATTATGAGAACTCTAATGAATGTGGGAAAATTGTAAGGATTTTATAGGAATTGGAGGCATAAATATGATACGGGATTGGCCTAATAAGTCGTAGATTTTGTGCCTTTATCGCCGTAATACCTTAGGAATGATTTAGGGATGTTTTTGGGGCATTGGGGAAGGAAATTGTAGGGACTTTTGGGCTAGTTTTGGTGCTGGTACGTAACAACATTTTACTGTAATCGCGAGTTTGCACAACGAATGATCTTTCGCACGACGAACACTCGCCCCAGACTCGCACGGGGAACTTGCCAGTGAACGTAGCAGAGTTTCGTGAATTATGTTCTGGTTCAGTGATGTCTTGATGTTTTGATGTTGTGATTTTCCTGAAGAATTACCATGAGTGTAACTGTGATTCCTATGTGATTAAATGAATGTATGATGAATTACTATGAGTATAGATGTGATTTCTGTGTGATTAATACATGACCTATGATGAGTTACCATGAGAATAACTGTGATTCCTATGTGATTAAATGAATGTATGATGAATTATTATGAGTATAGATGTGATTCCTATGTGATTAATACATGACCGTATGATGAGTACCCGTGAGTATAATTGTGATTTTTATGAGATTAATACATGATTACATGATGAATCCCCATGAGGAACTGTGATGATTTGTGACGTTGATTCCATGAGGTTTTGATGATTCTATGATGACGTGATTCTTATGATTATTTTGATGAATGATGATGCACCTAATGAGATTATTATGAGGATGATATTGACGTGTGCATCATGCATTCATATGCATTCCGGACTTCGGTCTAGTGTTTGATTCTTGTGGCTTCAGTCCTATTGTGCAGATGTGAAGTAATTTGTTGTGCTCCAGTTCTTGTGTATAATCGATCCTATTAATGGGGATCTATGGAGGGTTGATGGCTCAGTGTCCATCAAATTTTTTTGAATTAGTACCACATGCATGAGTCTTGTTGCATTTGCATTTATGTGACGATTTGGTGTAATTTATGATGTTATGGCTTTTTGATGTTTCCTTGATGATTATAATGATGTTGGATATGAAAATGACGCTATTTTATATATTGATTCTTATATTGATTATTATGAGTCGTTTTACTCACCCTGCCTGTTTGAATGTTGACTCCACGTGAGTAACATGCAGATGACTAGGTTTAGCCGTGGATGTCGTCGAGGACTTTTTGGAGTTTTTGAAATTTTGGTTGACTTAGAGGGTCTTGCTCTGATAGTGTAACATCGGGTTGGGGTCTTTGAGTTAAACCATGTTTTATTGATTTTTGTTATTTTGATTATGTTGCTGTGCAAGGAAAACTTTGGATTTTCCCTTTTAAGTTCCGCGGCCATTTGAGCAATTTTTGAGTAATTTTGGAGAAAACCCGTTGTTACGGAGCATTGACTTTGAGTTAAATTATTGAGAAATGTACGCCCTTTGAGGTTATTTTTATTATGTTTAAAATATTACTCTGGTAAATGTGATTGATTTGCCATTATATTTCTGGGGTAGAAAAGGGTGTTATAGCTACCCTAGAGGATGAAGTATGTGAATTATCGACTAGATTCGAAATGAATTTAGAGGCCATCTCCATTTTTAAATTATTTATTCATACTTCATCCACAACATAATCCTTGTAAAAGAAAATATTTAAGGGAAATTTTGGTGAAGGCTAGGAAACCTATAACACCACGTAAATAACTTTTCTCTTCATTTTAATGCTAGTGTCTACCAACAATATGGTCTTGATGAATTTATTAAGTCGTTTCTTTGAGGCCGCATCTGGGGGAGTGACACCACAAACACAACCCAATTACTTGAGGAAACCTAATAACTGCTTCTTTAGGTAAAGTTCTTCTCTAGACATGTCATATTCCTTGTAAACATAAGGCATGCTCCATGTCAGGAAGTCACCCTGACACCAAAACACACAGAACAAGTTCGTGCATATGTAGTACATATCAATTTCTATGGTACAAACCTTTGCATGGGCAATTTCGTTGAGGGGAATGACCAGAAATAATAGATATTTGAAATGCTTACAGCTATCAGAGTAAACATCAAAAAAATAGGTAACATATCTCAAAGTAATCAAGCCTTGGCCATGCGCGTGGTTTGTCGTGCTACGTTGAGCCTTGAAAAAGTGAAAGAAGAGCGACAAGGTCAACACGCCCTCTTAATATTTGTATCAATGCTGGAAAGCCTTGATAAATTCCTAATCTACTAGATGCATTTGTGATGATAAATTATCAAATGATTCAAGACGCTAACCTTAAAAGCATTGAACGAAAAGAGGAAACCCAAGATGGAGAACAATCACTCATAAAAAGAAATGACACACCCAGTGTATTCACTATATAACCTCTTATCATTGTCTACAACTATACTTGAGTTTTGATGATAACAAAGTGTAAAGAATAATTTTTGTACTCAAACTATTTTACTAAGTGTGAAGATAATAGAAAATAGAGTCTAACTCCGAAGATAACCAGACTATGAAGTAAATAAGCACTCTGAAACAAAGTAAATCAATCAAAAGTGTGTTTGCAAGAAAGTCAAGCATCCGGATTTCCAAGTTAAATGCTTCTGAAAAGAAACTATCTAGATAAACTCTGATAAAGACTATAAATATTCAAGCATCTGAAGTCTCAAAACTTTGTGCTCTATAGACTCTGAAGTCTCATTTTCACCAGGTTCTGAAGACAATTTCTGAACTTTATTCAAGCCTCATCAACTTTAATTTGAAGCTTCTGACTATGAGTTATATCCAAAATTCAACGAGTTATTGAAGTGATAGTAGTACAAAAGAAAAATCGAATTTCTTATGAAAAGGAATTTACTTTGTACCAATGAAGTTCCTCACGTCTCATCATCCCCACTAACTCTCTATTGCAAGCATTTCTCTAATGTTGTAAAATGAAGTAACCTTCGTACAAATGTTATATTGAAGATAATTACAACTTCATCTTCCAATGGATCTATTCTTACCTATATAAAGAGGTCTTTGAAGCTTGGAAAAATAAGAACATATAACACAACACTGTATAAGATTTCAAAATGCTCTTACGTGAAAAGGAAAAATAAAAGTGTTCTCACTCTAAGAAAATTATTACTTTCATAAACGTTGGAATACTTTCTTGAAATATTTCTTAAGTGTATTATTTGTTTTAAACTTGTGTATCTACTTATCTTGAAGCATCTTGTAAAAACAACCTTGTTTATCTTAACCTTTAGTAAATTTTCTTGAGAGACTAACTTTAGTTAGAATTCTCGAGAATTCATTGATAGTTAGTCTTTGAGTTGTATTTCCTTGAGTGACTAGGTTATAGTCACAATTCTCAAGAAGTTTTAGATAATTAGTCTTTGAGTTTTGTAATTAGTTTGATTATTGGATTAAGTCCTTATTGACAAAGCAAAATTACTCAAAGGATTGGTGTTAGACGATAGGCTTAAATCTAGAAGAGTTGAATAGATCACAAATTTAAAACCAAAAACTCTTGGCAAAAACTTGTTTTCAAAAAGTATGGCACAACGGAAAACAACCCGAATCGAATCGTCTAACCGAACCTACTATCGTAAAGCTATATGCACAACGTAAACCTTTTTAAATGATAATGAATACAAATTGCTCAACAATTATCAAGTCACAGATCAAATAAATGCAAAGCTATTTGTAATGCTTAGTTTCAATGAACACAAAACGATAAAAATACTTCGCAAATAATTTATCGAACAATTTGTGTGAGATTGATCATATTTAGAAATTTGATTTATTTTGTTGATGTAAAAGGCCAATCACAACCAAAGTGATTACAATTATATCAACAACAACAACAATTTAAAAGAAAGTTGAAAATAATTTCCAATCGAAACAACAACGAAATCGATAATTTGCAAGAACAACAATCAGAGAAAATTAAAGCGATAAAGAGATACAGATATTTGTTTAGGAAGTCCCCCATACGACCTCGCTATGGGTATGCCTGCCCTCAATCTGAAATCGAATTTAGATACTTGCAATCAACACTACTATGGAAAACCCATATCACAACGGTTGGAAAAGGGATACCATCACACAGGTCCAACCGTTGTGACGTAAGGTGTGATTGTATGTACGATGATTTCAACCACGAGCGTACGACCGTGATTGTATTCATGTAGCACGCTACCTACCACAATGGTTACTTTAAAAAACTGTTGTGGTATGTTAAAATGAAAATATTTAACAACGGTTGTTCTAGACAACCGTTGTTAATATAGCCATGTGTTTGTTATAAATTATGTGGAGTGCTTATTTCACCAATGCTTACTAAACATATAATCTTCCAATCTGCACTAGAACATTATAATATGACAAATTAAATTATATTAGAAGAATAAGTCCATGTTCAATTCTTCACAAGAGTTTTTCAAGTCCTTATCTGTATTTTGTTCTTTGACAGTAAGAACTTGGTTTAATGATCCTAGTTCTTCAACTGCCCCTATCTTCACCTCTAATTGTTATTGCAAAATATTATTTACTTTGAAAACAAAATTAGAGATGGAGAGGGGGGTGGTTGAAGATCTACAATCACTAAACTAAGTTCTAATAGTCAAAGAACAACATGCAGTTATGTTTCCCGTGAAAATTGGAAAACAACCGCTGATCTTCCAAATCTAACTTTGGTGACTCACAGGATCGATCAGATTGATCCTAGGACATGTGCTAAATTTTTCTTTGAAGAAAATACTAAGGAACTAAACACTTCGACGGTGTTTATGAGGAAAATATTAATGTATGTGTAAGGTTCGACAAAAAAGAAAGGACATGAAATTGAAAGAAACAAAGTAAAGGGCTTTCGAAACATTTAAACGAAATAAAGCATAATGCCAAAAAATGTAAATTGCAAGGAAGTGAAAGATAAAATCTTGTAAGATAAAGCAAAAGTAAGTTTCATTGCAACATAAAATGGTGTTTTTACATTATGTACATTCTCCCAGAACTCTTTTCTCTACACTCAGATACTCTGAGTAAATTTTGGAGTGACTTGTACAATAGTAAATTACAACATACTGAACTCTATTGCTAGAACCCCTATTTATACTAATACAATTTACTGCCATTAACCTCCTAAAACGACCAGCCCTTGACAAGTGTCGCGTTGCATGTAGTTGCTTCTTGGATGTGCGCCACTTGTCTTGTTCAACAATGAGAAAGCATAACTACTCCCTCCCTTATTTGAATTTCAAATTTCACTAGTATTTGGCCATCATTCTCGGTCGAAGGTGACTTCTTTAATATTTAGAAATATTTTCTAAGTCCCAAAAGTCCTCCTTATGTGAATGCCTTCGTTTTTATTCATGGCCAAACTCACTCGAAGGTTTTTTTATATTACTTCGAGAATTTAATATTTCACCTAGACATTTTAATTTAATGTGGGCGTCGAATTTGTGAGCTAACAAATTGCCCCCCAAAAATGTCTTTTTCGACCATGTTGAAGAAAATGACTACTTTTTGACAACATCCAATTAGACGCCATCTTTTGACCTCTACATAGGTGTCAATGCAACTGACTAACCATGACTTGAAAGAAAATATTCAGCTACTTTTCAAGCACGTCTATGACGTCATGTCCCATTATGAACAATTTCTTGGAAACTCGACAAAATCCCAGACCATCATCATTTTCTTAGGACCTATGAGACTGTGGGTCTAGGCAATAACTGCCACCGCCCCCACTTTCATTCCTAGGACGCCGCGTGCCCCAGCTACTTTTCAAGCATATCCATGACGTCAATGATGAATAGTGGCTTTTGATTACTTCAAAACATCTTATAAATAATTTCATCAGAAATCATTTTAACTTTTTTCCAACTCAAGCAATCACTACGCATCTCTCCCAAACACTCCCAATCTTTCTTCAGTAAACCCATTTTTACCAAAACCTCATCAATGGCGTCCTCCACTGCTGCCACCCAAGATCAGAAGAAAAATCCCCAGACCAAAAGACTAAAGACTGCATCACTACTTCCTCCCTTTGCTACACTGAGCGAGCCTAAAATGGTGAAAAACCAACAATTTATTCCTGAACCCCTTATAGAAGAGAAGAGGCATATTTATGAATCACAGGTAATGATCCCCATAACTGTTTCAGGTAAAACTTTAGCTTTAGTTGGCCCTTTGTCTCCTTTAGGAACCAATTATTCAACCCTCAATGACTTCTTTCCCTCCTATCGTAAAACTAAACCTTTAGGGCAGAAAGATCATACCAAAGTACCCACTGAAGGTCCTGATAGCCTGATTTTACATAATGTAGACCTTAAGTATCTAAATAATGGATCTAGGCTGTTCAGAGCGACTCCTTACTTCAAAGACTTTGATCTTTACCTAAACTGGTTGACCAAAGTAGAGAAGGTCAAGGCAGGCGCTTGGAAGAAAACCGAGATTTACGACTTGATCATGACACCCACTCTTTTTGACCTAGCTGTTATCATAGAGCTAAAACCCCATGGATTGGTTTATGATCATGAAGTGGATTGTCAAGATACTATAGAGTTTTCGACCACCAAGCACACATACACCCACTTCATCAATCACTATCACAACAAGCAAACAGAAACTGTTGAAGATCAAGAACACATAGCATTTCTGGCTATGTGGCTTTCTTGTTGCGTTTTCTGTACAAAATCTCTGTAGGTGGCAAGGAAGTACCTGACTTTAGCCAACCAACTGCATCTCAATCGAGGTATATGCCTAAGTGAAATGATTCTAGCCAGTTTGTATGAGTCTCTGAGCGAAGGTGTTGGTTGATTGAAAAGCCAAGAAAGCAACGAGAACCTCTTGCTGTCGGGGCCTTTCTGGCTACTCCAGCTCTCTGGCTTAATGCCACTTTCGAGACTAGCCTTCCTAACAAAGGGGTGGTCGATGAAGAAGACTCAGAGATAAATGAGAGGCGAGTCGAATGGAATCGATTGGTCAAGCTAACCCCTAGTAAAGATGGACAACACTTAGGGTGAATATCTCTGGCTTCATTAAGATGTTCGCAAAACGCCACGAGTTTACACCACGGATGACGCTGTTTGTAGAAAGGAAATATGGCCCTGAAAGGTTCACTAGGGCTTTTTCCTCCTTCGTTCAAAAACCACGAAGCAGAGTCGATGCTTGTCTATGAAGGTGTTTTAATTCCTCGACTTATAGGCCACATACTTAATCTTCTGAGGGGCCAAGCAGCTTTCATGGCCTACCAGCCAAATCTTGTCTCTCGATAGTTTGGCTTAGTCCCAACATTTCCCAAGTGTCTATTTGAAAAGAAAGCTCACGTGATTCTCCCCCATACTGTCTTCAATACCATAGAGAGTTTGACGCATCTTGCTCGACATGCCCACAAATCTCTTCTTACCCCTGTTTACTTCGAGCCTTCTCACCTTTGCACCCAAGAGTTCTATAACTGGTGGTCGAGGCACTATACTTTAGAATTCCTTGATGTTTTGAGCTTTGTTCACTTGATTGACCAAGCTTTTATTGATGTGCAGGAAAAAGTCAAGAAAGGTATATCCACTCATGTCAAAGAGATTAAAGCCTTCCAGAAGTACTTTGAAACTACCTATCGACCAAATGATGTTAGTCGAACCATCCGCGAAGCTGCTGTCACGGTGAAAGAAATTTTTTCAAAGAAAATGGAGAATTTAAAAATCCCTTCGTACGTTCCTCCTGAGAAATATTACGAAGTGGCTTACGCCCTATTTCCCCCAAAGACTCCTCGACTGCCAACCGCTGACTTTGGAGTGGCTTTTTCCCCTCCATTTCCAGATTGGTTTATCTGTGAGGATTCTATAAAAATCCTTCGTTAGCTGTCAAAGCCCAAGGCCCAGCGGGTGGTTCCGACTAAACATACGCTCGATAGTTTCAAAGGGAACCTTCATGTCGGTATCGAAGATGTTCACATCAAATTCGAAATCCTTGAAGGTCGTCATCCTTTGATTTTAGATTCTTTTATCTGAACTTTATTATTACTAACTTATGGCAACATTGTTTGTTTTGCAGCTGCTCCCAAGAAGAATGCCCCTCAACCACGGGTTGAAATAAAGGCTGAAGGAAATAAGGTACTTTACGTGCATTTTTCTTTCATTAATCTTTTCTTGATTGCTTCTAATACTTCTTGGTAAGTTAGGCGTCTCACAAACCACCTCCAACACCCCAAAAGAGGTTGAAAAGAGCCTCTGCTCAAATTATCATCGACTCAAAGGATGATGATGAATCTCCTCCTGAGGAATTAAAACTGAAGAAGAGGAAGAGAACTAGCCAAAGGACAGATGTTACTGGTAACTTATCTGACCCCTCGACGGCTAAGGTCTCTAAAATGACTACACCCACCAGTGGCGGTGCAGAAACCTCCACTAAGGGCACCTCGACACTAGCCATAGTCCTTATTGAGATTGACAATTCTAGTCCTACTGACGAGGGTGCCAAGGTAATTTATGCCTCAGTTTCCCTTGAAGTCCCAGTTTACTTGCAACTTGTTCCCTTTTACTAAGACTTATTTTATTTTGATTTAGGCTGATGCATGTGGCTTGAAGCCAAAGTTGGACAAATATCCTTCCCTAACCACCATATTAAATAGCCAAGGTGAGCCTACTTATCATCCCACATCTGATTTGGGCTCTGACATGAGTTCACTTGATGAAATTAATAAACCTGGCCTTGAAACAGCTCATCCTTTGCCTGCAAAAACTACTACCCAACAGTCTCAAACTGATGGTTCTGATCATGAAGAAGATGATGCATAGAAGAATCTTGAGACACACGATACAAGAGACGTCCCTATGGAAGAAATACATCCTTAGCTGATGCAGGCAATTCCCCATTCGGGAATACTCTTGGCGTCGAAAATGCTGATCCAGCGGGAAGCGAGGCTATGGAGGAAGACGAAACCATGCATCAATCTGAATTGGACGACCATAGTGATGACAACACTAGCGATGAAATGGATGAGGACAAGGGAGATGATGGTCAAAGTGAAGAGGAGGAAACTAGGAAAGGTCCTGACAATGAACCAATCCATGTCGTGGTTGTTGCTACCCCAACCACCATTGTGGCTAAAGAAGGCAAAACAATGCCTACTATGTATGGAACAGGCCTTACTGAAACAGAACTCAATGCCTTGAAAATCATCAACTCTCGACAGTACATCAAAATCCTTCTTGGAAGTCGAAGAAGTTCTTCTGGTAAGACTCTGAGTACTTCAACTTCTAAAGATCAAGCTTCGAGCAAGCCTGAAGAGAACATTCTCCAGAAGATCAAAGAAAAAGTCTTCAAGGGTGACCTTTTCACTATCTTAAAAATGGACCATGTCACCCACCTCTCTCTGAAGAATCTCCTTCAACAAGTGGACATTCACGCTATTTCCCCTGAATTTGTTACCGTTATCCTAGAACTTGGCACCATGATTGACCAAGTCTATGGGGATCTCAAGCGCCTGCCTCAAATTGAAAAAAACCATTTCTGCCAAAGCAGTAATCCTAGTTGAAGACAATTCTTGACAGGGTTTTAGAGAACGTGTATTTGTGAGTGAAGAATTCTGTTCTTCACGTGTTTTTCTGTGTCTTAGGAATACTTGTAAACCAAGCAATTATCTGCTGTATGATTGCATTGGTCTAGAGTTCTTAAGCTGTCTGTTAAGTGTGTCACTCTAAAGATTTTAAGCAAGAGTGTTGTGTCACTTGATCAAAGCTGTGAAGCAAGATCAAGGTGTATTTGAAGTGTGACTTCATTTCCATTTGTAACTTTGAATTGGTTGATATCACTGCTGTGATTGAGGGGGAGTGAGTTGGTAACTCTGGTCTAGTGTTAGGCTGAAGTGTCATTGGGTAGGTCTTAAGTGAAGAGTACAAACTGGTCGTTTGACTCTGAACTAATTATACTAATAGTGAATTTCCTCTCTGGCTTGGTAGCCCCCAGATGTAGGTGTGGTTTGCACTGAACTGGGTAAATAATTACTTGTGTTATTTACTGTTTTCATTTACAGTTTGTCTTTAAGTTTTGTAGTCTGTGTTATAGTGGATGTCATAACATCTGTGAGAACATCCATTGTTGAGTACCTAAAATTTCACTTTATATTCTCGCAGTAGCTGGATAACTTCGACCTTGAGTTGTGGGTCGAGATTGACACTCACGTATGTTGGCCTTTTGGTCACCCCTTCTCCCAGATTGACTTCTTCCAATGGGTTTTGCGCTAGCATCTTGATATCATTTGCTAGTTGATCCTTTTCAAATCCCAGAGGCTCTTCATCATATATGGCATCAAGCCTCTAGATTTGTTCTACACCCTGAACCTTGTCAGATGGTTCTGGGTTGAAGTCGTTACCAAGACCTTTTTGGTGAAAATCAAACTTGGCCTTGTCAGCCATCTGTTCACTAGCAGCTTCCAAAGCTGCCTGAAGTTTGGTTTCATCCACGTAGGCCGAAATTCTTTTCAATGCTTCGAACTCAGTCATTATCACTGAATTCGCTTCTCTATCCTGTGGGGTCTACTGTAGGATTACCAAGGTATGAAATCCTCTCTCCTGGAACTTCCTTATCCCACCGGAAACCGTCAACAGGGTGTAAGTATAATGAACAGAATGTCTCATCATCCGAGATAAATTCAAAATCTACTGGGGCGCAAGGAGAAATGTTACCCCTGGTCAGCTTCGATGTTCTCCACTATGTCGTCTGGCCTCCAAACAGCAATTCGTTGATGCATCAAAGATGGCACTGCACCAATGCCATGTATCCATTCTCGTCCCAAAAGAAGATTATAATTAGCCTTTATTTCAACCACCATGAAGACGATGGGTCTTGTTATCGTTCCAACTGTCGGGTCCACCTGTATTACCCCCAATGTAGAGCCAATCTTTCCTTCTTAGTTCGACAGGACCATATTATATGGCTTCGTGTCGGTGTCATATTTTCCAATTTTATTCAGTAAGAAGTGTGGCATCAAGTTTACCGTCGCGCCACAGTCCACCAAAACTTTATTTACTAGCACATTTTCCACCTTTCTGGTGATGTAAAGAGGTTTCAAGTGATTTTTCATTGCCTCTATAGGTCGCTTGAAGAAGGCATTCTATTCTTCTATGCAACCGTTGTTCATGACATAGTAGCACACAGGTTTGTGTGCCGCCATTTCTGCCTCAGTGTAGGCATCCAAGTTCTCGACCTCTGTGGTTCCGTCGAAATCCCTGGGCATTATAGATACCATGTTGACCAGGATGTCCAAAGAGGCATCTGAGTCAAAACCGAAGTTATCAGTCATCTCTTCATCATTCTCGACCGTCCCTTTATGTTCAACCTCTTGAGAAGGGAACAATTTTCGCCCCACAAGCATTTTCTCAGTAGTCTTGAGTTCACTCCGTTTGTTTTCACTAGGGGCATTCGTGCTAGATTCTCCTTGGTTCTTCGATGAGGCCTCCCTAAGGGCCTTCCTCCTTCTCTGCTCCCTCCTCCACTGAGATCGTGACATTGGATTTTTTCCTTTGTAATTCTCAAAGAAATGTGCAGTCTTAGAGGATTGGAACTCCTTTCGATAGGTGATCGATGAACCTCAATTGACTTCAAAATTCTTCCATTTTTGTTGTCCCTTTTGCCTATCCTTATTAGGCCTGACCCATTTTCCGTTAGAAATTTCAGCAAATGGCTTAAAGGTAGCAGGTCTTGCTCCTGGCGCTCTAGTATTAGGCTCAAATTTTCTTGGATTATTGCTTCAAGGACCATAATTGGTCTTCTCCCATTTTTGTCTTCTCTTTCGCACCCCCTCGAGCTTCTAGGCAGCCTTCTAATCGAAGATTGCACTACATCTGGGGCTCAACATGACACCAGACCCTTTCTTCTAGCAGCAATAGAGGAATTCAACAATGTTCTCCTCATGTCTTGGGTATGCCATTTTACTGCGCCCCTTGGAAACTTAACCCGTCGCCTTCCATGGTCTCGTGTTGTGTTATTTCGACCATGTTCACGTCCATGTCGATGTCATTACTTAGGTTCAGCCTGCAGAGGTCCAACTCAAGGCCTTCAGCAGCCCTATCCATCCTAGTAAGTTCATCTGCACCTTCTTTGGTTACCAACATCAGGTTGGAACCTTCTGTGTCCCCCTCACTCGAGTCATCAGCAATTTTTTCGAGGCCTTCAGTAGCCTCACTCATGGTTTTTTTTTGTGGTATTATCCTTAAGGCCCATGGTGACCTTGGCCAGTACAGTTTCATTGGCAAAATCCTCAGTGATCTCCACCATATTGATTGAAAAGTCAAAGCCATCAACAACTTCGACCATATGCGCTTCTGTTGGCTCAACATAGTGGGTATCTACTGCTTGCAGTGGATCAACATCAATTTTCACCTGACCATTGCTTTTCTCTCCAAACTTAAATATTCCCTCTTGGATAGCATTTTGAACCAAATCCTTGAAAAGAAAACATTGAGACGTTTTATGACCCAAAAAATTATGGTATTTACAAAACCCTCTCTTTTTTCTCTGTTTTAAAGGTGGCATTTTAGCGCCACCAGACACTATCATTTTCCCATCTTTAACTAACAAATCAAAAATTTCGTCACATTTAGTGATATTGAAAGTATATGTTTTCTTTGGAAACTTGTCATTCTTTTCAGATTCGACAAAACTTTTTCCATTTGGGAGAGCTAACACTTTACAATCATAGGGAGGACCTTGCTTTAATTCAGCAACATCTATTTCATTCTTGTCGAAGTATAATGACACATCATGTGCACCTTCGATATTTTCATTATATTCGACATAAGCTACCTTCTTACTTTTATTAAATTTGGCCTTTTTGTGTTTAAGACACTCTAGCTGTCGAACCCTATCAGCTAGTTGGGCCATATCTCTCAAGTACTGGGTATCTAGTTTCTTCCTAATAGAGTAATCGAGGCCACCAGCGACCATTTCAACTAACTCGTGTTCAAGTACTTGAGTAAAACACCTAGCCTTGAGTAGTCGGAACCTATTTAGATAATCTTCTATTGGCTCAGAAAACTTTCATTTTATACTAGCCAATTCCTTCAAACTAATCTTAGTTTGCCCCATATAGAATTGTTCATGAAATAAACGTTCCAACTGGATCCAATTGCAAACTGAGTTAGGGGGTAGGGTTGTAAACCAAGTAAAGGAGTTTTTGGTGAGAGAACTTAGAAAGTATTTTATCCTAAGGATTTCATCATTTGTAATCTCTCCGGCTTCGACCATATACCAGGCAACGTGTTCGACAGTAGATTCTATCGTATCTCCTGAAAACTTGGTAAACTTTGGCACCTTCGTCCTAGGAGGTAATTCTGACTGGAGAATATAATCTACTATTGGTGACGTATAATTTGGCCTAGTGAAACCAGAGTTAACCCCATTCCGAGCCATTATTCTCTCGACCATGGCTGCTAAATTGTTATCGACATCCATGTTGTTACATCAAACCTGTTGTATGATATTGTCTGCGTCTTTGTTTTGATTTACCATAATCACTTCTGGGTCTCTTTCTACCGGAATTGGTGCTTGGACCCTTTGTGGTTCGACCCTAAAACGCTCGAGTCTAGGGAGTTCGACCCTCCCTTGATTTTCTAAATTGGCCTCAGGTACGTTCTCTAAGTCCTGTCGTGGAATGTTTTCCATAATAGTTGTGGTCCTGATAATGGTCGGCACACCCATAAATTCTGCTAGCCTTGCTAATTGCACTGCTAATTGTTGCTTAGTATGAGTAGTAGTCTGAATCAAGGGTTGGAAGATTTTCCCCATAGTTTAGGATAAGGTTTGCACCATTTGCAGGTTGCTCTCATCCATTTGCTGCCTCAAACAAACTATCAAAGTATTGGTCAGATTAGGGCCCTGAGTGGAATACCCCACACCTATACTTTGATTGTTTCGACCGACATGTATCTCAGATTCCGATCCTTATAATGGTGAAGCCATCACATTCTCTGAGAATGTTGGGGGAGCATTTTGGAGGCCTTGTATTATTGTCGTTGGCATTCCATATGGTGGGTTTCTTGGTAATGGTTGTGAAAACCCTAGAGGGAAAATATGTCTAGACGTCGAAGTGCCTCCTGGCATAGTTTAGGGATTCGACGCTTGAGGCCCAACATACTCTAAAACGGGTTGGGTGTAGGCCCTTATACTTGCCGACCCTGACCCCAACACTAATGGTACTGGTTCAGGCCTAACAGGAGGCGGTATTTGCTCTCCTATCGAAGGGACTGAGGGTGGAACTACATCATTCCTAGACACATCACGAGGATTGGTGTTACTAGGCTGGGGGTTAGAGCCATCCCCTTGAAGGTTTGGGTTATTTGGCTGATTAACATCTGTCGCCATTTCCCTAGTGTAGTTTTTTCTTTGTCTTTCTTCGTTTGTAGTGGCTATCTTACCACTTCTTAATAACATGCAACAAAGTTTTATCAAAGACAATGACAACAACTGTAGTTTCACAAAATTCACAAAAACTTCACAAATTTTAGCACTGTACCACTAGGCGTGCCAATTTGTTTCCCGTGAAAATTGGAAAACAACTGCTGATCTTCCAAATCTAACTTTGGTGACTCACAGGACCGATCAGATTGATCCTAGGACATGTGCTAAATTTTACTTTGAAAAAAATACTAAGGAACTAAACACTTCGACGGTGTTTATGAGGAAAAGGTTAATGTATGTGTAAGGTTCGACAGAAAAGAAAGGACATGAAATTGAAAGAAAGAAAGTAAAGGGCTTTCAAAACATTTAAACAAAATAAAGCATAATGCCAAAAAACGTAAAATTGCAAGGAAGTGAAAGATAAACTCTTTTAAGATAAAGCAAAAGTAAGTTTCATTACAACATAAAATGGTGTTTTTACATTACGTACATTCTTCCAGAACTCTTTTCTCTATACTCGGATACTTTGAGTAAATTTTGGAGTGACTTGTACAATAGTAAATTACAACACACTGAATTGCTAGAACCCCTATTTATAATAATACAATTAACTGCCATTAACCTTCTAAAATGACCAGCCTTTGACAAGTGTCGCGCTGCATGTAGTTGCTTCTTGGATGTGCACCACTTGTCTTGTTCAACAATGAGAAAGCATAACTACTCCCTCCCTTATTTGAATTTCAAATTCCACTAGTATTTAGCCAGCATTCTCGGTCGAAGGTGACCTCGTTAATGTTTAGAAATATTTTCTAAGTCCCAAAAGTCCTCCTTATGTGAATGCCTTCGTTTTTATTCATGGCCAAACTCACTCGAAGGTTTTTTTATATTACTTCGAGAATTTAATATTTCACCCAAATATTTTAGTTTAATGTGGGCGTCGAATTTGTGAGCTAACAAGTTAACAATGTGAAGAATACTTGTCAAGAATTGAATGTGTACTTATTTTCTAATACAATTTTATCTATCATATCATAATTTTCTAATGCAGTTTGGGAAGTTATATATTCAGTAAGAGATTGGAAAAATACTAAAACCACATAATATATAATAAACTCATCTTTTAAATAGACATCAATAATAACATTCATCAACAATAAACAATAACCAACAAACACGATACAACAAACATATCAAGGCAAAAAATGCTTTAGAAACATACCATACATGTCAAGTCCCTTAATGACCTATCAACAATGAAATGAGTATGAAAATAAATTTAGACCAGCAAACTTGTGTATATTTTGAATGGATGTCATTCTGGATCTTTGACACAAGTTTGTCAGGCTAAATTTATCTTCGTCCTCTTTATTGTAATAATCATTCATACCTACAAGACAAAAAAAGAAGAAAGTTCAAACATCATGAAACAAGTTATTGAAGCAGACTTTGAAAAAAAACTACAGAGAAACTGAACTTGTAAATACCCACTGGCTAAGATTTGTTGTTATGGTATTGTTTTGGGTTTCCATATGAGAGAGACGAGTGACAGAGTTGTTAGGGTTTTGTTTTGAGATACGAGTGAAAGAATTGTTAGGGTTTTGTTTTGAGAGAGACGATTGTTATGTACTGAAGCGATAGATGATTTTACTTATATATAAATAAATATCACATTTCATCACGGTTGATAATAAAAACAGTGGTGATTTACATGGTCAATAATATTTTTATCACGACAAATGGCTAATTATTGGTGATGGGATTCGAACCACTTCACTCCGTGTACTTTTCACTATGGTTGCTACATTTGACAATTGTGACATGTCCTCTAGTAAATAAAAAAAATATGCGTCCAGGATTAATCTATTACCACGATTAACATTATGGTCGTCGTAACGTTGGTGTTACAAAAGACTTATTTTGTAGTAGTGTAACCTTGTCTTTGCAAAAATATTTATACAAGAGGTGAAGAATCCTAACCTTTCAAACCATATTGTTTGTCATTTAATCAACCACCTCCAAAACCGTGATCAATCCTTGATTAAGTCACCAACAATGCGGCTACAAACCTCCGATTATCCCGAGCATGCTGTCGCAACTGCGAAAACACCCGGCGAAAAAACAGAAGAGTCGCCACCAAATGTTATTTATCCCAAAGAGAGGGAAAGGAAACTGTAAGTAGTAACTGTGCCTAAGAGGGGGGGGGGGGTGAATTAGGATCTTAAAAATTTACTTGCAATCTTGTATGGTTCCTTGGTTTTTTTCCGGTTATTAGTTAATGACGGAAAGTAAAGGCAGGAAAGAAAAGGAGACACATGAAGATTTATAGTGGTTCCCTTCACATTCTGAAGGTACTCCACTCCCCTTTCGACTCGAAAGAGAATTTCACTATAGTTCAGAATAATTGCAAAGCCTAATCATACAACTGCGATGCTTACTATCTAAACCTATAGGTAATTCCAAGTGTTGAAGAACAATCCTCTTCAATACACTTCACTTGTTTCTAACAATCCTGAACAACAAGGTAATACACAAAAATGTTCTTGAGAAAATATTTGACGGAAATTTATTTATCAATCTTCAAGGTTGATCTTCTTCTCAAAACAAATTATACTCAGATAAGATACACAAGTGTTCTTTGTGAAAGACAATAGTGAGAGTGTGAAAATTTAATCAATGGCTTCTTTCAAAAATTGGTGTTTGAACACTTAGAATGAAAATTCAGATTTTGAGAAAGTGAGTAATTTTTGTAATTTTGTTTCAAGAAGGTTGTTTTTGATTTTGAAATAGAAATCAATTTATATGAGTGAAAAACCTTTCCAAACAGGTGTGATTTTGTAACAGCAAAAAATAGCCAGTAAGAAGAATTTTAAATAAAGCAATTTTCCATGAACAACTGCCATTTTTGCTTGTTGTTATAGTGTTAACCGGTTAACCAAAAGGGTTAATCGGTTAATACCTTTACAACATTCAAAATATTTGAAATTTATATGTGTTAATCGGTTAACCCATATGGTTAATCGGTTAACACTGTTGTAAAATCCAAAAAACACCATAATTTAGAAATGTGTTAATCGGTTAACCATAAGTGTTAATCGATTAACACTGAAGGTTTTTCTGAAAAAAACTTAATTTTAAATAGAATGAGTATTTTAAAAATGTTTTGAAAGTGTTGGGATAATTGTGCAGTGAAAAGTGATTTTTAAGAACACTTGTATAAATTTTCTAAAGTAAAAATGTTATACCTTCCTTTGAATCATCATCACTACTTGTAGCTTGTAGACGAAGCTTTGATCCATAAAGTTATACACAATGGTACTTTCCTTGATCTTGATGTTCTTTGAATTGCTTGCGTCTCTTAATTTTTGGGAAGAATTCAGAAGAAAGGTGCTTCTGATTTAATCTTCAATATATACCCCTACGGGTGTACAGTATAAGTATCTTGCGTATATAGCTTGTACTAGTTTGTCTTCATCAAAATATAAAGGTCTTGAAGCTTGCTTCTACAATCTCCCCCTTTTTGATGATGACAACCGATCCTTTGAAAATTCTACTTTGATATTTGGTTCTCTTCATTTCTCCCCCTAAGTTAGAGAGCTCCCCCTAAATACAAGAGAGATACAATCCTTCTCCTCCTTAGACATAAGAGAGATACAATATTTTTGCACAGGGAAATGTTAGAGACCAATCCTTCTCCCCCTTTGTCATTAGCAAAAAGGAAGAGGAGTAATAAGAGTGAAAGTAAACAAGCATACATAGTAAGCACATAATCACAAACACTTATCACATAAAAACAGAACTTTTGATACAATACGAAATGAAACGCATATTGTACGATTACTAAAACAAATACGATATATAGAACTTAAAAATCCATTTACTAAAATTTTGATCAATTTTTCGTTTCTGATTTTTGAAAAAAGAAAAAAAAACAAACAGTGTTAATCGGTTAACCGTGGGGGTTAATCGATTAACGTATTAAAAAATTTAATTTCAGAAACAAAAATTAACAGTGTTAATCGGTTAACCTTGGGGGTTAATCGGTTAACACGTTCGAAATTTCAGAAAAATGGTTAAAAATAGTAAGTAAACAAGTTTGAAAACATAGCAACTACACACATTAATTTATGAAAAGTTTAGATGTCACCTTCATCGAGAACTCCGAGTTCTCGTCGAATCTTGAAGAATGGTTCTTTTGCGAGTGGTTTTGTGAATATGTCGGCGAGTTGGTTATGCGTATCCACAAAGGTCACTTCGACATCTCCTTTAAGCACGTGATCACGGAGGAAATGATGTCGAATGTCGATGTGCTTGGTTCTTGAGTGCATGACCGGATTTTTCGTGATGTTAATCGCACTTGTGTTATCGCATCGGAGAGGAATACATCCAAGATTAATTCTGTAGTCGCTTAATTATTGCTTCAGCCAAAGGTTTTGTGCACAACAGCTTCCCGCCACTATGTATTCTGCTTCAGCCGTACTAAGTGAAACACAAGCTTGTTTCTTACACGACCACGAAACTAATGTGTTTCCAAGGATGTGACAGGTTCCACTTGTGCTTTTTCGATCTGTTTTACAACCTGCATAATCCGCGTCAGATTAACCAATTAAAGTACACATACTACCTTTCGGATACCATAAGCCGACGTTCGAAGTTCCCTTGAGATATTTCATGATTCTTTTGACTGCTGTGAGATGTGACTCCTTTGGATTTGCTTGGAAGCGAGCACATAAACAAACAGTAAACGTTATGTCAGGACGACTTGCCGTCAAATATAATAAAGAACCAATCATACCTCGGTACTTTGTAATATCAATTGATTTTCCCGATTCATCTTGATCGATGTAGGTTCAGGATCCCATTGGTGTTGACATAGCTTTGCATTTATCCATATCAAATCTTTTTAACAGTTCTTTTCAATACTTTGATTGGTTGATAAATATTCCATCTTTTAATTGTTTGATTCGTATTCTAAGGAAATAGTTCATCTTTCCCATCATAGACATTTCGAACTCGCCTTGCATCATTGAAGCAAATTCTTCACATAGTTCCTTGTTTGTTGAACCGAAGATGATGTCGTCCACATATACTTGAACAAGTAAGGTATTATCCTTTATCTTTTTGATGAATAAAGTCTTATCTACCTTGCCCTTTTCAAATCCTTTTTCGTATAAGAAACTACTTAGACGATCATACCATGCCCTTGGTGCTTGCTTTAGACCATATAGAGCTTTCTTCAATTTGTATACATGTGAAGTATGCTTGAAGTCTTCAAAGCCCGGGGGTTGTTTGACATAGACTTCTTCGTTGATGTATCCGTTCAAGAAGGCGCTTTTGACGTCCATTTGAAAAAGTTGAAAATTCATTGAACATGCATAAGCAAGTAATAGACGAATGGCTTCTAACCTTGCAACCGGAGCGAAAGTTTTCTCAAAGTCAATTCCTTCCTCTTGATTGTACCCTTGAGCCACCAATCTTGATTTGCTTCGAACAATTATTCCATTTTCATCAAGTTTGTTCTTAAACACCCATCTTGTTTCGATGATATATTTATCTTTCGGTTTAGGAACAAGTTACCAGACTTGATTCCTCTCGAATTGGTTTAATTCCTCTTGCATATCAATAATCCATTGATCATCTTCAAGAGCTTCACCAACTTTATAAGGTTCTGTTTGAGATACGAACGCCATGTTTAAGCATGCATCTTTGAGATTTAATCTTGTAGCAACACCTTGACTTATGTCTCTGATCACTTTGTCGATATGATGATCTCTATGAGTCCTCTATTCTTTTGGTAGATCGTTGACATTCGATTTTTGTTGAACGAGTCTATCTTGTTCTTTAATGATATTTTCAGAAGTATCTTCTACGGGATTTTCTACAAATTCATCATCATTATCACAAAACACAATATCCTCCTTGGAGGGGTTAGATTCATCAAACTTGACATGCATAGACTCTTCAATAGTTAATGTTCTTTTATTGTAAATTCTAAAAGCTTTACTAGTAAGGGAATAACCAAGAAATATGCCTTCATCTGATTTTTCATCAAACTTACCAAGGTTGTCTTTGTCGTTATTCAAGACAAAACACTTACATCCGAATATGTGAAAGTAGGAAATATTTTTCTTTCTCCCTTTAAAAATTTCATAGGGGGTTTTCTTGAGAATTGGTCTAATATTAACTCGGTTGCTTACAAAACATGCCGTACTCACCGCATCTGCCCAAAAATACTTAGGAAGATTTAAGTCACTTAACATTGTTTTTGCAAGTTCTACCAACGACCGATTCTTCCTTTCCATGACACCATTTTGCCGTGGAGTTCTTGGTGAATAAAAATTGTGTGAAATTCCATGTTCTTCACAAAATTCGTCAAATGCGGCGTTTTGGAATTCTCCACAGTGATCGCTTCTTATGGAGACAATTGTTAGCGCCTTTTCATTTTGAATTTGTTTTGCAAACTTCTCAAATGCTTTAAAAGCATCACTTTTCTGCATTAAAAATTAAGTCCAACAAAATCTAGAATAATCATCAACAATAACTAATTCGAAAACATTACCTCCGAAGCTTTTTGTTCTTGATGGACCAAAGAGATCCATATGTAACAATTGTAGTGGCCTTGTTGTGGACACCATATTTTTGGATATGAAAGTTGATTTGGTTTGTTTTCCTTTTTGACAAGCGTCACATAACCTATCTTTGATGAATTTGATCTTCGGGAATCCAATAACCAAGTCATGTTTGAATAATTTATTCAAGTGCTCCATATGAATGTGAGCAAACCTCTTATGCCATAACCATGATTCATTGTTGTTTGCCAAGAGACACCTAACATTCAAAGATACGTTATCAAAGGAAATTAAGAAAATATTATTAACTCTTTTACCTTTTAGCATAACTTCATGAGTAACTTCGTTTTCAATCAAACATTCATTTTTAGTGAAGTTGATTTTGAAACCCCGGTCACACAATTGGCTAATGCTAAGTAAACTATGCTTTAGACCTTCCACATATAAGACATCCTTTATGGTTGTTGAAGGTGGTGAACCAACGATGCCTACGCCAAGGATTCTTCCTTTGTTGTTGTCACCATAAGTAACGAATCCTTTGGCCTTAAGCGTTAGATGTGAAAATTTGCTTAGGTCACCCGTCATGTGCCTAGAACATCCACTATCAAGATACCATTCATTTGAAGAGGTCTTCAAGCATACCTTGTTGTCTTCATCATCGGAATGATGTGATGCAATTAATGCGAGATTTGCGCTTTGATCACTATCGGAGTCTAATGAAGAACTTATTTCGTTGTCGTCCCAAGCAATGTAGGTTTTCTTCTTGAAATCCTTCTTTCCTTTGTGATCATGATTCTTTGTGAGTTTAGGACATTCTGGTTTGATGTGGCCTTTCTTTCCACATTCATAGCATGTAATATCTCCATTTGATGTTGATGTTTCTTTTTCCTTATTCTTTGATAACTTCTTTCTTCTTGTATAACTTGAGTTTTTAATATTATTTTTTGCACCAAAATATTTTCCAAGTCTTTTTACAAGTAGAGTAAAGTTTTCATCTTCATCGGAGTTGTCTTCTTTATCCACTTCTTTGGATTCAGCTTTTAAGGCAATGCTCTTGGATTTCTTTTCTTGAAATTCATGTTTCTCCAATCTTCTGAGTTCCGTTTCATATTCTTGGAGTTTTCCGAATAACGTAGCGGACGTCATTGTTGTTAGACTTTTCTTCTCGGGAATCACTGTCACTTTCGGTTGCCATTCTCTTGATAAGGACCTAAGCACTTTAAGATTAAGTTCATCATTGGTTAGTATCTTACGAAGTGCATGTAAGTGATTTGTCAAATGTACGAATCTTTTCTGCAAGTCTAAGATAGATTCTCCTGGTTTCATTCTGAATAATTCGTACTCTTGACTCAGAGTATTTAATCTGGATCGTTTAACTTCGGCGATTCCTTCATGAGTTTCAACAAGAGTGTCCCAAATTTGCTTGGCCGTTGAACATGTTGAGATACGGAAGAATTCATCCATTCCAAGCGCACTTTGTAAAATATTTATTGCCTTTTTGTTGTAGAGAACTTTCTTCTTATCATCATCATCCCATGAACCTTGCGGTTTTGATGAGCCAACACTGTTGACCATCGTTGTAGGAACAAATGGATCATTTTGGACAGCCTCCCATATTTCACTTCCTTGTGCTTCTAGATGTGCCTTCATGCAGATTTTCCAAAAGTCAAAATATTCGCAACAAAATAGAGGAGGCTTGTTGCTACTGACACCATCTTTGAATACAAGATTGTTATTTGCGGAAGCCATCTGGATCGGATAGGAACCGGTTACCTATAACCTACTCTGATGCCAATTGTAAGTAGTAACTGCACCTAAGAGGGGGGGGGGGGGTGAATTAGGATCTTAAAAATTTACTTGCAATCTTGTATGGTTCCTTGGTTTTTTTTTGGTTATTAGTTAATGACGGAAAGTAAAGGCAGGAAAGAAAAAGAGACACATGAAGATTTATAGGGGTTCCCTTCACACTCCGAAGGTACTCCACTCCCCTTTCGACTCGAAAGAGAATTTAATTATAATTCAGAATAATTGCAAAGCCTAATCACACAACTGTGATGCTTACTATCTAAACCTATAGGTAATTCCAAGTGTTTAAGAACAATCCTCTTCAATACACTTCACTTGTTTGCAACAATCCTGGACAACAAGGTAATACACAAAAATGTTCTTGAGAAAATATTTAATGGAAAGTTGTTTATCAATCTGCAAGGTTGATCTTCTTCTCAAAACAAATTATACTCAGATAAGATACACAAGTGTTCTTTGTGAAAGACAACGGTGAGAGTGTGAAAATTTAATCAATGGCTTCTTTCAAAAATTGGTGTTTGAACACTTAGAATGAAAATTCAGATTTTGAGAAAGTGAGTAATTTTTGTAATTTTGTTTCAAGAAGGTTTTTTTTTAATTTTATTTTGAAATAGAAATCAATTTATATGAGTGAAAAACCTTTCCAAGCATGTGTGATTTTGTAACAGCAAAAAATAGCCAGTAAGAAGAATTTTAAACAAAGGAATTTTCCATGAACAACTGCCATTTTTGCTTGTTGTTACAGTGTTAATCGGTTAACTGTAACACCCCACTTTCCCGAATTAAAATAAAATACGATTAATTCAAATAAACATTAGAGTTCTCCACTAAAGTGGGATATCACATCACATAACTCGACATACTCTTCATTAGAAGGTTTTCGAAACAAAGCAGCGGAAAATATTTATTAGTTCATCAACCTTGGCCATCCTCCAATACATGAAAACATTCATTAATAAAATTCACAAACACATGATACGTCACAGGAAAGTAAAACAAGTTCAACTAAATGAAAAGAAAACGCCCAAGTCCCGTGCTATGCATTAGAGCATCCTAAGACTCGACTCACACACCTCTATCCAAGTTGGCTAAGTACCTGGGTTATCTGTACTCCGAAGAAGCACCGACCACAACAACAACAACAAAGGGGTGAGAAAACATGATCAAAATATCCGGTAATACAGTACATGAAATAAAGGTAGAAATCATATAATTCATCACCCAACATTCATCAAACACGACCTACTGTCCAACATCAACACAACATACCATAATGTAATTATGCAACTCAACACCATGCATGCGGTACCGACTCATTGGTTCATTCAATCGAACCTCGAATAGATCACATACACCCATCCTTGGCCATGATCTGTCCCCACCATTCTCCGCAAGGGAGTACAGATGAATCACATACACTCCTTCTGAGCAATGATTCCTCCCACCAAACACCATGATATGCATAACACCAAATGCACAACAAATAACTCAAGCACGCTACGTGCACACGATCCCCTGATCACATCACCATACATCATACATACGTATTGTTCATCAATTAATTATTTTAATTAAAGTCACACGATCCCCCTGATCCCATCACCATACCCCATACATATCTCACACCCCAATCTACTTATTTCAATCAACTTCAATCACTACATAATTTCACCTTTTAACGTCAGATATACACTCTTCACCACTAATCACCATATCTATACTGGTCACAACTAAAGGGATACTACAAAACAAGGTCACAAGGCAGAATAGTACAACGTCACCTTTCTGTCACGCTCGCTGGCTCATTCGCTTAGTGAAGCTCTAGCGAACGCTCACTAGCTGCTCGCTTAGAGAACTCCCTAGCGAAGGCAGACAGTAGCTACTGGAAGGGTTTGCCACCTCACTCGCCTAGCGAACCTGCTAGCGAATGCTCGCTACTAGCTCGCCTAGCGAAGGTGCTAGCGAGCGTCTGCGATCTCTCAAAACCCTCACTGTCCAACAATGTCATCTTGCTCAATTCCAAGCCTATCACTTTACTTCCATCTCCCATCCTATCATTACTATAACCAGTACACACTACTCTAGTCATTATTCTATCAATTTATCTCCAGATCCCACACCTATGTCCATCAACAGAACTACAGAAGTTACTCAGAACCTCACCAAATCACACAATATGTGCACCCATTCATCAATGGCAACAACAATCATAAGCACATCAACATGCACACGAAATTCATCATAATCAACAATAATCAAAGACATATCAACATAACAAACATATTCATCAAATCCCTACGGGGTTAAGGAATCCCCTCTACCCAATTTCATGTAAACACCAATCCCAATCAGTTTCTCCCCCTTACCTCGATTAATGCTCCGATTGACGAAGAATCCCCAAGAATCTGACAACCCTAGCCTTCTTCCTCCTCCTCTTTGTTCTTCCTCTTTAACCTTGCTCTAAAACTGTTTATCGTGTTCTGTTCCTCTCTTCCTCTCCCAAAACTTCTCTAATACCCCTTAAATCCTTATTTCATCTTATTAATCTAATAATAATAATACTAATAATAATAATGCAAATAATAATAATAATAATAATAATAGTAAGATTAATAACATAACCACATTACTATAAAGTATTATATTATTATCATTATCAATTATATTACATTAATATTAAACTCTCTCTACATTTTATTAAATGACTCCTATAAATTAAGGACTTCCACCCACGCGCTCAAACTCGGTCCCCCACAAAGGACACCCCAAAATAACATAACACCAAAAGACTAAATAATTAAAATGGGTGTTACATTAACCAAAAGGGTTAATCGGTTAACACCTTTACAATGTTCAAAATATTTGAAATTTATATGTGTTAATCGGTTAACCCATATGATTAATCGGTTAACACTGTTGTAAAATCCAAAAACACATAATTTAGAAATGTGTTAATCAATTAACCGTAAGTGTTAATCGATTAACACTGAAGGTTTTTTCTGAAAAAACTCAATTTTAAATAGAATGAGTATTTTAAAAATATTTTGAAAGTGTTGGGATAATTGTGCAGTGAAAAGTGATTTTTAAGAACACTTGTATAAATTTTCTAAAGTAAAAATTTTATACCGTTCCTTTGAATCATCATCACTACTTGTAGCTTGTAGACGAAGCTTTGATCCATAAAGTCATACATGATGGTACTTTCCTTGATCTTGATGTTCTTTGAATTGCTTGCGTCTCTTGCTTTTTGTGAAGAATTCAGAAGAAAGGTGCTTCTGGTTTAATCTTCAATATATACCCCTACGGGTGTACAGTATAATTATCTTGAGTATATAGCTTGTACTAGTTTGTCTTCATCAAAACATAAAGGCCTTGCAGCTTGCTTCTACAGAAACGATCGAAGAAAACCTGGAGAACAGGAAAAGACTAGGTCATCGCAACCAAACCTTGGGTTCGGGAGTCGGTTACGCAAGGGGAAGGTATTAACACCCCTCATGTCCATTGTACACAATAGGATCCATGCTTGTTGTCTATTCAAAGGGTGTGGTTATCTATAAGCTACTGCAAAACGGAAACGAGAGCAAAAGAAAAAGAAAGATACTCGATAGGACATTGCCGCCTTATGCCTATGTATTCCCTCGTGTAATGGGAAAGTCAGAGTCAACGTAGTTCGAAAAACTACGGGTGATGGGGGGAAGATTGCTCACTAAGACATCACCGTCTTGTGCCTACGTATCCTCATCTGGTATGAGAAATCAGAGAAAACGTAGTTCGGGTGAACGAAACCAAAGGTAGGTTAAGTGTTTTTTTACGAGTGACGTTAAGTTCCGATTTCAGCAGTTAGGGATGATATCTGTTTGCGATAGAACAGAAAAATAACATACTCTTTTCTAAAAATGAAGTTTGAAACAACGATTCCGAAGGATAAAAGGTTTGAGTTTTGTTTGTGAGTTTTAGTGAAGTGAATTAGTTTGCTTTGTGATTCACATTGCACTAAAGACTATGACATAGGAGCAAATGCATCGCATATCGCCCCCAGACGGGACGTACACTAAACACTTTAGACAAGCGAGAGGAGACCCATCACTCATCATTTCTCAAGTACTTAAGGTTTGTAGCGTATAATGTTCATCGTATTTATTAGATGAGTTAGAATGTTTTTGAGATGAGAAGAGAGACGCACGAAAGGTCTAAGGGAAACTCGACCCTAACGTTGTCATGCAAAGTGGTCCTAAGGTCGGGATGCGGAAGGAGATTCTACCCTAATGTTAGCATGCAGAAGATGGATCTAAGGTAAGGTTAAAAGAGACTAGCATATATGTTATCATGCATGGGTTAAACTCCTAATGTCTATCTTACTCCAAATTTAATTAGAATAAGAGTCCTAAGGGAACATGCAAAGGAAAATCAAAAAACAAGAAAGCAAGGCAAAAACAGCAGCTACAACAACACCTCCTGCATAAGACAGCAGTAAAATCTAGCACACAAGCAATACATTATATAACAACACTTATTTCAGCACAAAAATAGGTTGAAAAGCCAGGCAACAAGCAAGTAAAGCAAAGATAGCATGCAAGTTCAAAGCATGGACTACTGTGGAAACTAGCGCAGCAAGCATGGTTGAATGCAATTAATCACATGCAAACAACAATGATGGGTAGATATCATGCAATAATGAACATGCTTCAACAATCAAACATAATCGATTAACAACAATGCATCAACATGAATCATCAATATCAACATGTTTTTTTCAAATTAAATTGGACGATCAACCGATCAAACAAACATGCAACGGAGCAGAAATGGAAACAAATGCAATCATGCATCACAATGTTCATCAACATAATCATCATTGGTCATCAATTAACATGCTATAAACAACAAGTGAAATGATCATTCACCAAACAAATCACATGAACATGTTAAACATTCAAAATGGAGACCAAAAGTTACGCGTCGAAGAATCGAGATCAAACATTCAAGAACGATGAAATATGTACAAGACAAATCACATAAATGCATCATACCAATCCATGAATATTACATGTGATAAGGAACTCAAACAAGCAAAAAAATGCAAAAAATGCAAAAAATGGGCAATCTGCCCAGAGTAACGGGTTACCCTGTATAAGGTAACGGGTTACCTGATAGGATAAATTAACCGGCTACTTGATGAAAAACAACCCAGAAACGTGAAATTTTATAAGGTAACTGGTTACCCTATATGCAGTAACCGATTACCACTGAACCAGAAGCAAAAAATCAATTTTCATCATCAAACAACTTCTCCAATCATCTATATGAACATGATATCAATCAAGCACGGAATTATCATCAAGAAACAATGATCAAACATCGTGTAAACACAAGCAAACACTGAAATCACAAATCACCAAGATCCAAATCATTAAAATGGATCAAAAGCATAAACAACCATAGATTTACATTGTGATTATTCAAATAAGTTCAAAATAGAATTAGATATAGAATTTCCAACCATCAAATATGAGATTTTCTTTGGTGAGTGTTGATTCACTTGAAACTAGCAGATACAAGCAAGAAACTCAGAGATTCTTCAAGATCCAAGAGTTTCCTTGTGGTAGAAATGAAGAACATGCAAAACCAAGCAAAATAATTCAAAAAAATCACTTCCAATCTAGCTTCCAAATTCAGATCCAAAACCAAACAAAAATTGAATGGTGAATTGAAGATAATGGAGATGAATGGTAGAGGTTTAACTCTAGAATTCTATGATTCCAATGAAGAATCAAAGAACTCAAGTGAAAGAGCTTTAATGGAGGTTTTGGGAGTGAAAAAGTGGAGAGAAAATTGAGAGCCAATTCTCAAGAATGAGTGTGAAATCTGAAAATGAAGGGTTATTTGTGAATGAAGGTTTGGAGCAAATTCACTTAAATAAGCTCTAGGTTTGGAATCCAATATGGTTTAAAGTATGGATTATCATTTGGAATTGAAATTAGGAATGGAGTGTTTGAAATTTGGAGGGAAATGGTGAAAATTGAAACAATTTTAGATCCTTCCAAATATGATCAAGTGAAATCAATGGTTGAGAATGATTGGAAATTGCACATGCTGAAAATTTGAATTCTTTGCCAATTTCTTTTGAAGTAACCAGTTACCCTATATGTAATAACCGGTTACCACATTCAAAAATGCCCATATTGGTGCCATGTGGAGGGAATCCTGTACAACTGCCCGTTGCCACCTGTTCTAAGCTCCGTTAAGCTTCTAAAACTTGCTTTTGAATATCATAACCGTGAGAATTCCTAAGATAACCTGTGTATTGTCTCCTGAGCTGAAAATTAACCTGCTGAATAAAATATAATTGATCGCTCGATCGATGGGCAAAATAAATGTCGGAGCCTCTAATGCTTACTGTTTAAACTCTTGCACTAAAAGGGAACTCCGAGCCAAAGAAACACCTTGATCCCATGCCTCAAGAACAAATTCTATGATATGCAAAAATGAAAAATGCAAAGAAACATAAACCAGTAAAGGTTAAAACAAAAGGGCAAATTTTGGGGTGCTACAGCTGCCCCTTTTCAATCGACTTGGACCTGAAGGTATGGAAAACAACCGCTTTCAAACATTCAAGGTAAAAGGTGATTTAATATAAAAAGAACCCAGAAATTTGCAGTCGATTGGGATGTACGCAGTTGGAGCCCGGTCACACGTCGTCAAAAGAATTTGACAGAAAGAAAACAATATCCGAAGATCACATCAGTGAACCTCAAAACCACATTGTAAATGGGAATTGACAGAAAGAAAACCATATCCAGAGAATCACATCAGTGAATGGGAATTGACGGAAAGAAAACTATATCCGGAGAAACACATCAGTGAACCTCAACACCACCTCGTCAATGGAAATTGACGGAAAGAAAACTTATTTGAGATGTCATCATCAAAGGCTTGATGGATGAAGTATGATCGACGTATGATCTAAAACCCAAAAGAAAGTAAGCATATGAGTTGACTGAAAAAGGCTGTTGGGGATATGTCACTGTCTTGATTAAAGGGTGATCCGGGCTTCCACACAAGGTACCAAAACTGGCTTATGCTTCACATACATATGTTTGAATTTTCTTTCTATGGCGTAATGCTCCATACGAAATGGAAATGCTACACATTTGAGGATGCAATGCAAAAATGCTTATGACAATGCAATGCAAAAAATGCTTAAGAGATGAAGCCAACTCCGTCGGGGTTGATAAACTTAACTGTCTCTGGGATCATAACTCTGCTCGATATCCCAACCAAACTTCTATTCTGCAGGACAGTAGGAACAACAAACGACTTCTGGGGGAAAATCACTGAGATTTGATCTTCTGTCCCTCCATAGGGAAATATATCACCTTTGTTGGGGAAACACCAAGGATGATTAGGTTGTGACCTGCTGGGGAAACCAACCACTATTGGTGACTTCACTGGATAGAGAAAAATAATAACCAAAGATGACACCCACTCCATTAGGGGATGATGCCAGACTCACTTCTCTGTTGGGGCAATGACCAAATACGCCAACTTTTACTGGAAAAATTATAGATCCTCAACCTCGAGTTGAAGAATACTACTTAGCACAACGTTGGAAAATGTAAACAACCATTAGACTTTTACCCTTGCTGGAGATAAGCATTTCATGAATGGACCTTGTCTACTATAGATGATTTTATCACTGCTTGGGGAAGCATCAAACTCTTTAGGTCTTGCTAGAAAGGATATACGTTGAAATTCTACTAAGGGAGAAACCAAAGTCTTTACTGAAAAGCTTTAACTCTACTAGGGGAACCATACATTGGCTATCAACATGAATCCTGCGATATCCTGCTACAACACTCTGAACCTCGGAGATTTGACTCTGACTAAGCGTCTTCTAGAGAGGATAACTCTTCGTGCTCTTGAAATTATCTGTTTCAAAATGAGCCTTCGAAGTAATTTTCCCCTGTCTGATTGGTCTTCGAAAACATTTGCTGACTCTCGACTTGATTGCCCCAAATTAACCGATCCTTAGAGAGATTTCTTGAAATAACTTCCCCATATTAACTGAACTTTGGGGGAACTTCTTGACATAACTTCCCCAGATTGGCATCTTCTGACTGAGTCCATTAGCCACACGCTCCTCAACATATCTGTCCACAAATTTCCTCCTGAAAAGATAAGACTTCTTGACTGACATTCACTATGTAAACCTCATTGATGCCAAGTACCTATATGCAAGCAGAAAATGTTCATTCTGAGAATGAAAAGTCTAATGCAACACACATGCTACTCTTGAAGTTTTTGTTAAAAAGATAACGCCAAACTTTGTGAACAAGTCACTAGTTAAAATGTAACACTGATTTTTTTTAAAATGACACCATGCACGTGTAATACCAACAAAGTCTTTTAGCATAACTCATGGGAGTCAGGAACTATATCTCGTTGAAGTACGCCTTCAAAATAAACCCTGCTTCAATTAGGACTTTTGAGGGTTGTAACATGGCCTAGTTCACGGTTTAAGAAAAAAAGATTTTTGCCTCAAAATTTATTTGTACCCACCCATTCTACTTGATATTCTCCAGCCCTATATTCAGCTAATTTGGCACAAGCACTCACCTTTCAAAAAGGTTATTGAATGGCAGAAGTGATGGTTATGGAACCCACAAGGTTTTCGAAGTGACGACCACCCCTTTTGTCTTTGGTGTCTAGAGTCACACGACTTATTCTTTATCGAGGATTTTTCTTTTGTACTCCTTTTCATTTCCCGTTCTTTTCCCTGGTCTTTTCTGGACTGATTCTTTTGAATTTTTGATTTTAAAGTTCAGCGGGATACCCTAATTTTTGTCTAAGTCGCTTGTTTTCAAGATTTGACTTAGCGGGCTTTTCTCTTTTTTTTTGGAACAAATCGTGTGACACTGGCTGTCTTGATTTCCGCAAAAGGATTGACTGCCTCATCCTTCGGTTGGTGATATAACCATTGTGGGATGGTGAAGGATAAAAGGTAATGGATCCTTGCATGCACACTCCTTTTGAAATTTGGACGCTTGGTCAGACTAACTGACACCTACCCTTCCCCAACTTAAGATTGAGGATTTTTTTTGTTTTCAGAAAGAAACTCCTACTTCTAGGCTCAAAGGGGTTAATGAAGGTCTATCTCTCTTATATCTCCGGTGTTTGGGAATTCGAAACAATTCCTATACATCATCAACAAGGTTTTATCCAAAAGCATACAACCAGAAAGTTTGTGTTTTCGCTTCATCATCCCCCTCTAAGAGTTTAAGCAAGAAAGTTGGTATTGCAATGTACATAAATATATATGAGTGAACACGAATGAATTACTTCAAGAAAAACATACTCATTGAATTAAGATAATCATTAAAAAACAAACAAGTTTTTACATGCAAACAGAGCATTAACAAACAATGAGAAATACAAATGAACAATGCAGTAAATAAAATTGATAATTGCCATGGCTCAGAAGGCCTGGCTCCGCCTAGATTTATACTTATGATGATGTCCTTGCAATCTCTAGTTCTCACTTGGAAGACTTTAACTGATGCACAAATCTTTGTTGTTTTTTCAAGAAGCCAGTCTATTGTTGATGTCGATTAGGGCATTCCTTTTGTTCAAGCGCTTTCATCCTCAGACTTGGTCTAAGAACATGCAATAGTTGTGGCTGTGGAGATTCTAAAACTAAAGACTATAAGATACTCCCTTGACGCGATGCAGCTTCAGGGGAGAAAACAGGAATATGCGCTTCTTTCACAGTGACTGGAAAGGACCACCTGGTACGCTTATACCGCCCGACGTGAATTCAACTGCCTTTGAATCGATTAAGTCCTGAACTTTGTGCTTAAAGGCTTTGCATTTCTCCATATTATGCCCCGGTGCCCCATAATGGAAATCACAATGGGCACTTGCATTATAGCCTGGTGGAGGCTTACCAGCTAATGGAGCTAGATTCCGAAGTTCAACCAATTGAAGTTGAAGCAAACATTGCAGCAACTGAGCATAAGTCATAGGGAGCTGGTCGAAGGTTCTGTCGGGCTGCTTCGACCTCTGTGCATACTTTTTAACCTGAGGATTATCTTGGGAAATAAGAGGTAGCTGCTGACGAGGAAATTTTGGAACCTCAGGTTGTGCCGAAAATCTACGAGGCACATCACGCTCTGGGAGATATCCCACGGGTAAGGGTAGAACAACCATTTCTGTTGCGACTTCAGGCATAGGAATATCTTCCTTTCTTAGCACATTTCTCATGACTTCCATAATCTTACCCATCTGAGTCTTCAATTGATGAACTTCCTTCCTAAGCATTTTCTGATCCTGAGACAAAACTTGCATGTCCACCATGAATTGTCCCATCTGACTTCGTATTTCCCTCAACTCTGCTTGAACTTGCTCCATAGTCAACTTCTAGCTTCTTGGAAAAGTTAAGTCTGAAATTCTGAAGAAAACCACATTAGGATAACAAAAGACCATGATAATATAATGCAAACATGTTTATATTTCATTATCACCATCAATAAAAAACAAACAAGTTTTACAAATAAGTGTGCACTTTAACAAAAAAGAAGCTACACATGCAAGGAAATGACATGATATACAAGATCGCCAACTTCGGGGAACTGGAGTTTCCAATCTTGATTCACTACTAAACTAGTCATCTTCATAATTGCTCGTCGAAGTTAGTCTGATACTTATCTGAACATCTATTCTCGGTGAATTCTTCCATAACGAGGACTGATGAACCCACATGACTGAATGAAAGAGGATTGTTGATATGAATACCCTAAGGTGTGAAAGAGAACATATTGGAGCTAAGAAGAGTCTGAATCTTGCTCTTAAGCACTTACAGTCTTCGGTTGAATTCCCATGTGCCCCAGCATGATAGTGACAATGGGCGTTGACATCAAAACTTGGTGGGAATAGTAGAATTACTGGATTTATCTCTTTCGGCACTATCAATCCACCTTTGATCAACTCTGGCCACATATGACTGTACAACATTGGCAACTGAGTGAAATTCCTCTATGCCTTCCTTGGTCTTTGTCAGGCATGCTGACACGGTTGATGGTGATATGACCGTTGACTCTGAGGGGAGAATGATATATGGTATGGATACCCTTAAGATTTCTGACTTTGAATACTTGAAATATCTGAGTACTAAGGCTTCTCCCATTCTTCCTAAGAACTAACAACTGATTCACTTTCACCAACTGAGATGTCCAGGACATCTTGAATCTTTCCACTCTTGAGTGCGCTCTCGACATGTTCCCCAACTACTATCAAGTTAGAAAATTTCCCATTGCCAATCATCTTTTCAAAATATGGACCTTGAAAAGTATCCATGAACAGGTCAACCAATTCTCTATCTAGAAGTGGTGGTTGAACACGAGAAGCTAACTCTCTCCATCTCTGAACATACACTCTGAAAGATTCATCATTCACTTGAGATAAGTCTTACAACTGCATGCAACTGAGAACCATGTCGAGATTGTAGTTGTATTGCTTCACAAAGGCATTGGCTAGGTCTGACCATGATCGGATGCAACCACTTTCTAACTGCACATACCAACTCAATGATGCCCCACTCAGACTGTCCTGAAAACAGTGAATCATAAGCTTGTCGTTGTGCACATATGAGGTCATTCTTCTACAAAACATCACCAAATGTTGCTTTGGACAGCTATCCCCTTTGTACTTCTCAAAATTAGGTGTCTTAAACTTTGGAGGTATCACAAGGCCTGGCACCAAACACATGCTTGAAACATTCAGATTAAGAGTATCATGACCCTTTAGGGCATCAAGTTTATCCTCCAACACACGATACCTTTTCATAAACTCAACAGTCTGTGGGTCCTTAAGTTTCATCATTTGATCTACCCCTTGGAAATTTGGCATAAAGAATGCGAAGCTCTGATAGTCTATGGCATTAAGAGAATAGGAATGTCCATCTCGGATGATGGTACGCTCTTGTATAACTTGATCCTCAACAAGAATCTGCACATGCTGAGCTTGAGCAACATTGTTCACTAGAGGTGGAATAACATTTCCAAAAACTGGAGCACTCTGAATATTGGCCTCTCCCCTTGTCGTGGCTGTCATAGCTCCCACAAGTTGATCCAACTGATTCTTCATCAACTTAACATCTGCCCTTGTAACAACCTGATTCTGCTCTTCTGAGTTTATGATTCTTCCAAAAGCTGATTCAAGTCCAATACGAGTGTCGGGAAATCAACTGCGGGTTGGGTAACAGATGGATGAGCTCTGTTGTTTCTGGATGAGGAAGGATATACAAAAACGATGCATAAATGCTTATGCAATGCAATATGAATGCAATGGACATGGGATCAAAGCTTCCACAAAGCTCTGAATAACTACTATGCCGCTGACTGAATAGGCTCATAAGTCTGCTCTAATGTGAAAATACTAGAATACCAGAATTACCAGAATATTGGAATAACCAGAGTACCAGAATACTAGGCTGATACGTTCACACTGATAAGAAAACCAGAATACTGGGTTGGCTGAAAGTCAAGGTTACCTGCAAAACCCATCCCCTCTCACATATGGGTTCTAGTCTTGAAATGGTACGACATTCTATGCAGGTAATCAGTATCAGACTCTCAGGTCGATAAACGATGATACATTCACCATTTCTGATTTGGCATCATGGTCAATCGAGGAGGTCTCAATTAACTTCCCAATGAACGGTCTCCAGAGTCGTTAGCTTTCTAATTCAACACCCCCTCAACTTCCCTAAATGGGCAGGATAAGATATCTCCAAAGAAAACCTCGTCTGGACTCAAATTTCATGAGGGCTCTTGCATTCCAAACATGCAAGCCCGCACTACTCTCCACACTAATACTAGGTGTGTACTCCAGCCTGGGTATTGGGCTTATCTCTCAATGGAACAACCCACCCACAACACGACAACAACAACATAATATGATAACAAAATGCAAATGCAATAATATACAACAAATAATGTACATAAAGTAAATAACTGCACAAAATTAAACAGCCAAAGACACAAAAGAGACAAGCGCATGGATTGACTCGCATAGGGAACTAGACATCCCCAACAGAGTCGCCAGTTGTTGCAACTGCGAAAACACCCGGCAGAAAAACAAAAGAGTCACCACCAAAAATTATTTATCCCAAAGAGAGGGAAAGGAAACAATCGAAGAAAACCTGAAGAATGGGAAAAGAGAAGGTCATCACAACCAAATCTTGGGTTCGGCAGTCGGTTACACAAGGGGAAGGTATTAGCACCCCTCACGTCCGTTATACTCAACGGGATCCATGCTTGTTGTCTAATCAAAGGGTGTGGTTATCTATAAGCTACTACTAAATGGAAACGATAACAAAAGAAAAAGAAAGAGACTTGATAGGACATCACCGCCCTATGCCTACGTATTCCCTTGTGCAATGGGAAAGTCAGAGTCAACGTAGTTCGAAAACTACGGGTGATGGGGGGAAGGTTGCTCGTTAAGACATCGTCATTTTGTGCCTACGTATCCTCATCTGGTATGAGAAATCAGAGGAAACATAGTTCGTGTAAACGAAACCAAAGGTATGATGCCTGTTTGCGATAGAATGGAAAAATAACACACTCTTTTCTGAAAATGAAGTTTGAAACAACGATCCCGAAGGATAAAAGGTTTGAGTTTTGTTTGTGAGTTTTAGTGAAGTGAATTAGTTTTCTTTGTGATTCACGTTGCACTAAAGACTATGACATAGGACGAATGTGTCGCATATCGCCCCTAGATGGGATGTACACTAAACACTCTAGACAAGCGAGAGGAGACCCCTCACTCATCATTTCCCAAGTACTTAAGGCTCTTAGGGTACAATGTTCATCATATTTATTATATGAGTTAGAAAGGTTTTGAGATGAGAAGAGAGACACACAAAAAGTCTAAGGGAAACTCGGCCTTAACGCTCTCATGCAAAATGGTCCTAAGATCGGGATGTGGAAGGAGATTCTATCCTAATGTTAGCATGCAAAGATGGACCTAAGGTTGAGGTTAAAAGGTACTAGCCTATATGTTATCATGCATGGGTTAAACTCCTAATGTCTATCTTACTCCAAATTTAATTTGAAATTAAATTGGAATAAGAGTCCTAAGGGAACATGCAAAGGAGAAGCAAAAAACAAGAAAGCAAGGAAAAAACAGCAGCTACAACAGTGCCTCCTGCATAAGACAACAATAAAATCCAGCACACAAGCAAGACAATATATAACAACACATGTTTCAGCACAAAAACAGGTGTGAAAAGCCAGGAAGAAAGCAAGTAAAGCAAAGATAGCATGCAAGTTCAAAGCATGGACATCTGTGGAAAGTAGGGCAGCAAGCATGTTTGAATGCAATTAATCACATGCAAACAACAATAATGGGTAGATATCATGCAACAATGGACATGCTTCAACAATCAAACATAATCAATCAACAACAATACATCAACAAGAATCATCAAGATCAACATGTTCTTTTCAAATTAAATTAGACGATCAACCGATCAAACAAACATGCAACGAAGCGGAAACGGAAACAAATGGAATCATGCATCACAATGTTCATCAACATAATCATCAATTAACATGCTATAAACAACAAGTGAAATGACCATTCACCAAACAAATCACATGAACATGTTCAACATTCAAAACGGAAACCAAAAGTTGTGCGTCGAAGAATCGAGATCAAACATTCAAGAACGATGAAATATGTGCAAACCAAATCACATAAATGCGTCATATCAATCCAAAAGTTTACATGTGAAAAAGGAACTCAAACAAGCAAAAAAAGGCAAAAAATGCAAAAAATAGGCAATCTACCCAGAGTAACGGGTTACCTGATGGGATAAGGTAACCAGTTACTTGATGAAAAACAGCCCAGAAACGTGAAATTTGATAAGGTAACTGGTTACCCTATATGCAGTAACCGGTTACCACTGAACCAGAAGTAGAAAATCAGTTTTTAAAATCAGTTTTCAGCATCAAACAACTTCTCAATAATCTATATGATCATGATATCAATCAAGCACGAAATTATCATTAAGAAACAACAATCAAACATCGTGTAAACACAAACAAACACTGAAATCACAAATCACCAAGATCCAAATCATCAAAATGGATCAAAAAGCATCAAAAGACATAGATCTACATTGTGATTATTCAAATAAGCTCAAAACAAAATTAGATTTAGAATTTCCAACCTTCAAAGTTGAGATTTGCTTTGGTGAGTGTTGATTCACTTGAAATTAGCAGATCCAAGCAAGAAACCCAGAGATTCTTCAAGATCCAAGAGTTTCCTTGTGGTAGAAATGAAGAACAAGCAAGATCAAGCAAAATAATCCAGAAAAATCACTTCCAATCTAGATTCCAAATTCAGATCCAAAACCAAACGAAAATTGAATGGCGAATTGAAGATAATGGAGATGAATGATGGAGGTTTAGCTCTAGAATTCTATGATTCCAATGAAGAATCAAAGAATTCAAGTGAAAGAGCTTTAATGGAGGTTTTGAGAGTGAAAAAGTGGAGAAAAAATTGAGAGCCAATTCTCAAGAATGAGTGTGAAATCTGAAAATGAAGGGTAATTTGTGAATGAAGGTTTGGAGCAAATTCACTTAAATAAGCTCTAGGTTTGGAATCCAATATGGTTTGGAATGTGGATTAGCATTTGGAATGGGAATTAGGAATGGCATTAGGAATGGAGTGTTTGAAATTTGGAGGGAAATGGTGAAAATTGAAACAATTCTAGATCCTTCCAAATATGATCAAGTGAAATCAATGGTTGAGAATGATTGGTAATTGCACATGCTGAAAATTTGAATTCTTTGCCAATTTCGTGTGAAGTAACTGGTTACCCTATATGCAGTAACCGGTTACCACATTCAAAAATGCCCATATTGGCGCCATGTGGAGGGAATCCTGTACAACTGTCCGTTGTCACCTGTTCTGAGCTCCGTTAAGCCTCTGAAACTTGCTTTTGAATATCATAACTACGAGAACACCTGAGATAACATGTGTATTATATCCTGAGCTGAAAATTAACCTGCTAAATAAAATAAAATCGACTGCTCGATCGATGGGAAAAATAAATGCCAGAGCCTCTAACGCTTACTGTTTAAACTCTTGCACTAAAAGGGAACCCTGAGCCACATAAACACCTTTATCCCATGCCTCAAGAACAAATGCTATGATATGAAGAAATGTAAAATGCAAAGAAACATAAGCCAGTAAAGGTTAAAACAAAAGGGAAAATTTTGGGGTGCTACAACCACACTTGTTGAATCCAAGATTCGTGAACACGATTTATCGTCTCGCGCTACTCCCTTGCAAGGAAATTATAATGTCCCAAGGCCTTCACTCAGTCGAATTGGTGTTGACGTGATTTTGTACAAAACCTTCAAATCACACCAATCTTGAAGGAAAACCCCATATTGGTTTTCTTATTTGAAACACACAAAGATCCCAACCCAATATTCTCGGTTACACCAAACCTAATTGGTCATTTTCAGCCATAATCATGATGGTCACCCAATAGAAAAATGATTATGTATAGTTCAATTGTGTGTGTGCATATAAGAGAGGTTAAAGATGATGGGAATGCTTTGTAATCTGGTTTCGTATAGGTGATTTACTAGTACCTTGCTAGATAAGTGGTGCACGTATGAGTATATATATGTGTATGTGGAAATAGGCAAAAAGGATGCAAGAAAAATAAGATGCACAGTGAAAATTTAAGTTTTGGAAGGCTACAGGTCTGCCTATGAAAGAAATAGGTCGGCCTGTAAAGGTCTTCAGGTCAGTATGAAGGAGGTGACACATGGACATAATCTACAGGCTTCATTCTTAGATCAAGATGGCCTGTAGTCATATGTGTCGGCCTGTACTGAAGCAAAAGCTTCTACAGGTCAGCGTGAACACGCATATGTCAGCCTGTGCAGTTTTTTTGACACACAAACTTGATTTTTGATGAGAATGCAATGCATAAGACCTTTCAAATCACTTCAAGAACACTTGTATGCATCCTAAAGCTAATAATAATAAATGAATATCTAAACTTAGGTTGATACCACCCAATATACAATAATACTACATTACCCTACTATTTTTTTACATCATTTAAAGCCCGATTGAATTTGTAGATAACACTCACATACTCCCTCTTTTTGATGATGACAAAACGTGAATCATGTAGTCGTAGCCGCTGCATTTTTCTTCGGTATACTGAATAACTCCCCCTGAAGTTATGCATTATCCTTGATAGCTCCCCCTAAATTTATGCATTATCCTCTTCATTATCTTCTCACCCTTTGACAACATCAAAAATAGAAAAAGCAATCCGTTCGAAGCATCACGTAGATGCACAATTCACATATAACATATACTACACAGAGGCATTTGCAAATAAAAGTGGTGCATTCACATTCTAACCAATGTAAATAATACAAGCTTAATAAACAACAACAAAAATATACATAAGAGAAATGGAAGTCAACACATAGTACAACAATTAGTAACTTAACATATTGTTCACACAAACCAAAATGCAACAAGCAAACCATAATAAAATGAAAATACGGGACATCAAAGTCAAACGAAACATTCTATAAATAACAACAACACATAAGACACATCATGACTAAAAACATCTCATTAGTAACGCCTTCCATGTCCTTTGGCAACTGGCCTTGGCCTTCCATCCATGGCAGCAGCTTGACATGCTTCACGATAAAAGCTATCATAGTGAGCAAAACCTTCTTCTTGAGTTCTAAGCATGTAGTTAATCATTTCCATCTCTGCAACATGGTTTTTATTAATAGTATTTCGGATAGATATGATGCTTTCAGTTGTGTATGCAGCAAAGGACTGAAAATCTCCATCTTGAGTAGCCATGTGTTTCTGCATTTAACGAAACTGCTCCGTATGTGCGGCATATCTCTCATCTTGCTGCACCTGCATGTTTTATAACATGGTCATTATAGCAGACATGTCACCACAACCAGCATGAACACCACCACCATGACTAAATCCCTGATCAACATCATGCATAGTAGCATCAACCTCTGGAGCATCATGAGGAATCTCAACATGTTAATCATCCATCTGATTATCTTCAGCAACAAATTTGAATCATTAAAATTAAACACTTTTCTTCTGTTCTTTCCTACGCGAATATATTAGGTTCGATGCTCAATGTCCAAAAAGTAACTCATGTTTGAAAGAGTATTTTGTGGAAACTCTTGAGTTGTGTCGGGTGATTTATAGAGAAGATTTGGTAGGCCAGTGTTGAAATGTTTCAAGATCTTTGCCATCATAGAAGGATAACACAAGTATGTACCTTTGTTGCACGTCCTGACAAAGAACATATGATACACGAAGTAATGTGGCCAACTTATCTTGATCTTGTGTAGCAGGATAAATGAGATGAATTTCAAGAGAATCAACTCTTGAAAAGCCTCCATTCTTAGGACGCAGAATGTGAGACACAATTCATAACAAAATCCTAGGTAGCATCTTTAATTATCCAGTGGAAATGGGATCATAGCAGTCAGCCGGACGGGGTGCCTTAAGCATCTCATTCAAGTGCACATTCCAATCAAAATGCTTATGCCTGTCAGATTCAGTTACCACTTTTTCAGTTGCTTCATCATCAAATTCTTCATCAATTTATGGATCACTAACAGTGATACCAAACAAAGTTCTCTATAACTCATTTGTGAAGTGATAGACTTTGTTGTTTATTGAGAACTTGAAGCTAGCACCATCTTGTTCATGTAGACCAATGTAGAACACACGAATGAGATCTTCATTTTAGTTGTGAGCTAGATGTAGGAAGTAATCAATGTTTTAATGTTCAACTCTTTTCACAACCTCGGGTAGAGCCAAACCTTCAATGGTATCTTTCTTCCATTTATATTCCTTAACGACGAGACACGTTATATGCTTGAGTTCAAAATCCTTTGAATATTTCCTTGATACCAAATTAAATGGATTCTCAGAGGAAGTGGTGGATGAAGATGCCTTGTTTTTACCTTTAGACATATTTTTGATCTTGGAAGCCTTAAGGAAATCAATTTTGAAAGATGCACACTTCTTTTTTTTTGAAACTCTTGAATGAAAAGTGTGAGAGAACGATAAATCCAAGAGTACCCATACACTCCAATATAAATAAGAACAACAAACCAACACAAAGAAACAATGACAAACAACAAACAATGGGAAATTTCAGGTTTTTGATGATAGGGGATGAGTTTGGAGTTTTACAAGAGAAATGGAGAAAAAAGATGAAATTTGAAGAAGTGGTGGAAGACTTTGACAATAATTATTGAGGTAATGATAATGAGATGAAATCAAGCATGAAATTATGATGAATTTGTGTTGTTGAACTTGATTTTAGAAGTTGATACAAGTTTGCATGCAATAGACAAGACCAAATAAAGTGAAATATTACAAAATGAACTTATGAGTCAACCTCAGAGCGTATGTGTCGACCTATGCAGGTTATAGGTCGGCACATACTGAAGCGAACACTTAAGAAATTAATTTTTTTTACCATGAGCCAACCTGAAACAACATGTGTCGGCCTGTATTGGAATATTTATGACAAATATTAAATTTAATTTGCATAGGTCGACCTATGCAAGATTGTGTTAACCTGAAGACTTGAAAAATTCAAATTTTTTTACTCAAGTGGCTTTTTAGTGACTTCGAAAGACTTGTGGTGACTCATGAACAACAAGTTGATGAGATACACATGCATGTGATTATGTTCAATAGTTTGTTTGCTTGACTCATGCAATACTCAAAATGTAAGCATGACTTGGTTTGAGATAAAGATGAAATATGATGGTATTTATGTATAGTTACTATAAACATGTAAAATGCAACACATAACATTCACATTTGATATTTTTGGAAGTAAGCACATATCACAAATATGACACATATAGTTCATCATATATCTTCATGAAATAAACTGGTAAAAGAAACACTTATGTATGAAACAAGAAAAAGGATCGAAACAATATTACCTCACCGTACACACAATAGAGGATGTACTTGCATTCCACGAAGAACTTTTGAACGAAAATTGAAATAAATGCAACACGTGTCATAAAACACAATCGAGACCAAAACGCTCTTACCATTTTTCTTCTTATACAAGTATATGAAAGTATGATTAATAATGTATCTAATCGGTGATTGAATTAAGGATTATCCTTGATGTTGGACTCTCAATCTTGTTCAATCCTAGTGATTATCTTACTCCTTCTCATGTTTTATCATCTTAAGTTGATCACTCCCAATTTGATGCACTAGAGTATGTCTTCTTGAAGATAAACCTACATCATTGAATATAATACCTTTCCGACACTTCTCAGATAGAACATTAGGAATCATGTACACATTTTTACCACTTAAAAAAGAAAACACTAAATGTTAACCTGATTGGTAACACAATTCGCCTTGTTAGTTGTAAATATCAAAACAATAAGGACATGTCACTATGTTGTGCCTTGATGCTCCACAAGCGAGATCCCATAGTCTCTTTTATAGAGTCAAGACATTTTTCCTGCATGATTAACAAATAGTGCTAGGTACCCAATCTTCATTGGGTCCTTGGGAAATAATAAAACTTTGGTTGCATATAGGAAACTATTTAAAGGCACCATTAGGAACCAAAAGTTTCTTAAATTTGCACTTAGTAATAGTGTGACCCTTTTTACAACAATAGTGACAATAAAGGTTAAGAGAAGATAATCTTTTGCTATTTGGTTCCTTTTTAATGTAACTATACCTTTGATAAGGATTATAAGATGGTAAGTCATATTTGGAAGTATCTATAGCCAAAGTAACCTTACGCTGAAAAGCCTTATCTAATTTAGCTTTAAGAGTTCTTGACTCCTTTTTCCAAATATGACAAGTTTCACAACCAAACCATAAGGATTTAGGATCCTCATCTCGATCCTTTTGAATATCTAACATGGATTTCCTTAGTGCTTCCATATTATTTTTATTTTCTAAAATCTTAGCATCTAAATGCGAGATAATACGTTTATTCAAAGCTAATCTTTTAAAAGCATCTATGGCTTCCCTTTTTAGATTTTCAAAATATTCTTACAGTTGAGAGAAAGCTAAATCACGAGAAGCTTGAAGTTTAGAGTTACTTACAACCTTTTTCTTTCTGTTGTTTTCCATATAATAAAGCTTTGCCGATTCATCGCTTGAGGTAGAGCTATCATCACTTAATGAGTAAATTTCGCTCTCCCAAGCGGCATATGCTCTTCTAGATTTTCTAGATGAGTTGTGACGACCATTTTCCTTTTCTTTCCTGGTTTTAAGACATTCTGGCTTGAAATGATCGGGTTTTACACAGTTGTAACAAGTTCGATACTTCCTCTGTTTGTTCTCATCTTCTTTTAAGGAACTTGACAACCTTCTTGATTTGTCATGGTGTTTGTCGGGATATTTGTTACCATGTTTCAACATGTATTTGTTAACTCCCTTTATAAACAGTCCCATATCTTCTTCGTCGGATTCATTATCAGCATTAGATTCACAATCCCTTTGCTCATTATGAGAAGGAATTGAACTATAAGTCTTTAGAGCTATGAACTTCTTCCCTTCTTCTTTGTCTTTCTCTTTGTCTTTCTCTTTCTCTTTCTCTTTCTCTTTCTTTGCTTTCTTTTCACATTCTTTCTCGTATTTCGCTAAGCAAGTGAGCTCTTACTCATGCTCTTCCAACTTACCAAAAAAGCCGTGAGATCAAGCGACTTAAGATCATTTGCCTCCTTGATGGCAATGAGTGGTGACCTTGGGCTGCCATTCCCTACTTAAACATCTCAAAAATTTATTAGTAGAAAGTTCATTGGAAACAGGATTACCTAGTGCATTTAACCGATTTATGAGATGAGTGAACCATTCTTGCATATTCGCAATGGTTTCACCATGCTCAATATGAAACAATTCAAACTCTTGATTCAATATGTTCATCCTAGCTTATCTGACATCATTAGTTCCCTCATAGGGAAATTTATAATGCGTCCCACATAGCTTTGGCAGTCTCACAATGAGAAACACGATAAAACTGACCAACACCCAAAGCGGATGTGAGGATATTTTTCGCTTTCCAATCATGTGACCATAATTTTCAATCATTAGCATCCCATTGTGCTTCCAGTTTAGGTACGATAACACCTACATTAGTCTTTGTTATTTCATTCAGACCATTTTAAATAGCATCCCATATATCTTTGTGAACGGAGTTGACGTGAATGCGTATAAGAGCTTTCCAATAGCTATAATTTTTGCCTGTGAAAATTGGTACTCTATTGTACACACCCTTAGATTCAGTAGCCATTCTTCTAAAGAGTAAATCTCAAGCACGAAATTAACTGGAGTTCTTGATAGCACTTGTTAGACGATAAGCTTCAATCTAGAGAGGGTGAATAGATCACAAATTTAAAACCAAAAACTCTTGGCAAAAATTTGTTTTCAAAAAGTATGGCACAACGGAAAAACAGCCCGAATCGAATCGTCTAACCGAACCTAATACCGAAAATCTATATGCGCAATGTAAACCTTTTGGAATGATAATGAATACAAACCGTTCAAAAATTATAAAGTCACAGATCAATCAAATGAAAATCTATTCGTAATGCTTATTTCCGATGAGCACAAAGCAATAAAAATACTTCATAAACAGTTTATCGAACACTTTGTGTGCGATTGATCATGTTTGGAAATTCGATTTATTTTGTTGTTGTAAAAAGCCAATTACAACCAAAGTGATTGTGATTATATCAACAACAACAATTTAAAAGAAAGTTGAAACCATTTCCAATTGAATTAATCAAAATAACAATGAAATCGATAATTTGCAAGAACAACAATCAAAGAAAATTAAAGCGATAAAGAGACACAAAGATTTGCTTAGGCAGTTCTCCAATCGGCCTCGCTATGGGTACATCTGCCTTCAATCTGAAATCAAATTGAGATACTTTCAATTAACCTTGTCTTTGTAAAAATGTTTATACAAGAGGTGAATAATTCTAACCCCACAAGCCCTATTGTTTTTTGTTGAATCAACCACCTCTAAACCCTTGATAAAGCTTGATCAGGTCACCAGAAATGAAACTACAATTCTCCGATTATCCTAAGCACAAACATGTTAAACCCAAGATTTCCGAACACGATTCATCGTCTCGCGTTACTCCCTTGCAAAGAACCACCTTTTCCCAAGGCCTTCACTTAGACGAATCCATGTTGACGTGATCTTGTTCAAAACCTTCAAATCATACTGATCTTGAAGAAAACTCCACCTTGGTTTTCTTATTTGAAACACATAAATATCCCAACCCAATATTCTTGGTTACACCAAATCTAATTGGACGTTATCAACCTTAATCTAGATGGTCACTCAATTGAAAAATGATTATGTGTAGTTTAATTGTGTGTATGCATAGAAGAGAGGTTGGAGATGATGAGAATGCTTTCTAATAGGGTTTTGTATAGGTAATTTACTAGTACCTTGCTAGATAAGTGGTCCATGTATGAGTATATATGTGTATATGAAAATAGGGAAAAAGGATGTAAGAAAAATAAGATGCAAAGTGAAATTTTAAGTTTTGTAAGGCTACAGGTTGGCCTATGAAAGCAATAGGTCGGCCTATAAAGGTCTTCAGGTTGGCCTGAAGGAGGCGACCTATGGACAAAATCCACATGCTTCATTCTTGAAGCGTGGGAGCCAGCCTGTAGTTGTATGTGTCAGCCTGTATTGAAGCAAAAGTTTCTACAGGTCGGTCTAAACACCCATAGGTCGGCCTGTGCAGTTTTGTTGACACAAAAACTTGATTTTTGATGAGAATGCAATGCCCAAGACCTTTTAAATCACTTTAAGAACACTTGTATGCATCCTAAAGCTAATAATGATCAATGCACATATAAACTTAGGTTGATATCGACCAATATACAAAAGCTTTACGTTATACTACTATTTTTGACATCATTCAAAATTCGGTTGAATTTGTAGATAGCACTCACAGTTGGACTGGACTTAACTTCGTTAGTAGCGAACTAGAATAAAAATACTTGTGTTGATCATCTTTATCTTTATCGTTGTTGTTTGTATTCTTGGGTTACAAAAGTTTTAAATCTAGAAACCAAATTCTAACCCCCTTTATTGTGTTTCTTGAACCTTCAAGAACTTCAAACGACAAAATAGTAAGGAAAGTTAACAAAAAAGCTTTTATGGGTACTTTCAATACGGGGGCAACACGGTCTCTTACAACTAGCAAAGAAGAAAACACCATTAACAATCTTGATCTCCTCAAAATTTGTCCAGATACTCAAGTATCCTATGGTTTGAGAGTCATCATTGATAGCATGTGATGGGGCACGCGTCAAGGGTTTTGTAATGAAAAGATATATGGCATAGGAATTGCATCTAATGTGCGAGTTTCCAATGTCAATGGTATTCCATCAAGACCCATGACTTGACCTAAACGTCAGCTGGTCCCGAGGCATGCACGACAAAATCCTTTCTTTACAAGACAGAGGAAAGAACTTAGGAGACTACTGTTATGCATCTCCCAAAAGGCCTAATAAGAGAGGCCCAAGAGTGAACACTATATATATATATATATATATATATATATATATATATATATATATATATATATATATATATATATATATATATATATATATATATATATATATATATATATATATATATATATATATATATATATATATATATATATATATATATATATATTTATAAATGTAAATTTCGTAAATATGTCATCCTTTATAATTAAACGTGTAATTTAAGCGTTATGATTTATTTTTAAAACAATCATCTTTCAATAATAAAATCAATATTTTTTATTTTAATTTATAAAAAGAAATACATTTTTAGTGAAAAATAAATTTAGTGAAGAACATTTTCTATTAAACAAAAATGTCTATAATGAGTTCTTGTCTAAGAATATACTTATCTCTTTGAGGTGATATATAGATGTGAATTTTCTTTGGACATGGTTGTGTTTGTTGTCATCCCTACGTTATGGTCAAAAATCTCTTTCCAACCCTTTGCCTTGTGCACATGCCTTCTTTCATTGGAATCTATACATTCCTTTTGTTTTTATTTTAACAATAGGACTATAAATCGTTTCCAAATCATGAAATTAAGTACTACCACAATTTCACGATTCCCCCATTTATGCTTTTTTTTTTTTTTGTTGGATAAATTTTGTTATTGATATGACAATTTTGCTATTTATTTTATTAAAAACACGAACTTGTGGTAAGGCATGTTTTTTAAAATTTAATGTATATTCTTAAAAATCAACACAATTTTATTGTTGACATTTTTGAGTTTATTAATTTGTGCATAATGGCAATATAGCTCATAATCAATGGGTACTAATAAAAAATGTTTATAATAAACTCGGTAAAAATCTACAAAATAGATACGTATATGTACACATGAGTATGAGTATAAATTTAGGGAAATGCTAACCAGTGTCCTGAAGACACTTTTTAAAACTTTAAATAGTAAGTTTTTATAAAAGTATGTGCAATAATGTGTAATAATGTGCATTAGAAATGAAAGTGTTTGAATTTTTTAAAGAATAATTTCTTAATATGAAATATTTAAATAGTGCCATGAGGTCACTGGTTAGCAAGACCCATAAATTTATATACTTTAATATCCATTCAGCCTCGTATTTGCACGATACATATTATTATATAAATATATATATATATATATATATATATATATATATATATATATATATATATATATATATATATATATATATATATATATATATATATATATATATATATATATATATATATATATGTATTAATTTAAAAAAATATATTGATATTAAATTATTATAGATTTTAATATAATATTTATTTATTTTATAGTTAATAATAAAATCTTTAAATTTTTTTAACGTTTTTAAAATCTTAGAGTGATATGATATGTTATTATTGATCAATTAATTTTGACTAAATATGCAAATAATAGATACTAGTAATTTAGTATGGATACTTATGTGTCTAGATAGGAGTATGGATATTGACTATTGTACATGAGTATTTCAAAATGCGGGTATATAAATTGATATTATCTCCGTTATTTTTTATAAGAGACAATTCATTTTTTAAGTTTATTGAATCACTATGCTAAAAAAGACCTTTAGCAGCGTTTTTTTTTTGCCTTTAACAGCGCCAAAAATTGCGCTGCTAAAGGTAAAGACAGCGCTTTTTTTATGGAAAAAGTGCTGCTAAAGGCTCCCTTCAGCAGCACTTTTAGCAGCGCTTTTTTAGCCCTTTAGCAGCGCTTTTATAAGCGCTGCATATTCCCCCAACCACCTCCCCCTTTAGCAGCGCTTTCACAAAGCCCTGTCTTAGAACCCACCTTTAGCAGCGCTTTCCCCCCCTTTGGCAGCACTTTTTAGAAGCGCTGTTTTAGAACCCCCCCCCCCCCCTTCCAAACCTATAGTAGCGCTTTTGTAGTGCTATGTTTGTAACCTTTAGCAGCGCTTTTTTGTAAAAGTGCTGTCTAATGTCCCAGATTTTAAATTTTTTTTTTAATATTCACCCTGTTTTGTATATTTACCAACAACCTGCTTATATTACACAAACCTGCTTATAATTCAGGCCTTTATTCCGGGGTTCAACATTCTCGTTACTTATCTCACCATGTAATGTCCAACATGTGTAACTTCGATCAATTCCATGTCTCATTAAATGAGATTCCAACTGAACGGCGTCAGCTCGACGCCCATAACAACATCCTAAGCAAGGACATGTGATCTTACTGGGGTCTTTGGCGTGTTCAACAGCAAACTTAACGAACTTCGATACCCCATTCTCGTACTCTTTTGACAATCGATTACCAGACATCCATTTTTTATCCATACTAATTGAGTAATCTACACTAAACTATGAAAGTTAAACAAAACAGAGAATACCTGTAAAGAAATCACTAACTTCTAAGAATGCTACGCAATAGGATGCTTGGAAATGATCACAACTTTGCTCTTCACAGGTAACCCCTATAGCAGACAAATTATAAATTTTATTAAAATCATATTAATAATTAACCAAAACAAAAATACTAGATAATCCACCAAAACAAATCATATTAAAAATACTAGATAATCCTTAAACCAAAATGACACCCTTACTAAACATTGAGAAATCCTAACTAAACATATAAAACCATAATAACATATAAAACCATATCATATAAAATCATATTCATGTTGGCTACTCTCTTAAAAAATAGGAATTTCCAAACTATATTGAACATGCAAAATATAAACTCTTGTTTGTCAATCTAAAACATACAAAATATAAACACTCTTAAAAAATATAAACTCTCTTAAAAACATATTCAACAGAGAGACTTAACATATAAACTCTCTGTTAAGACATACAAACTCTCTTAAAAAACTCTCTTATAAACTCTTCTAAAAAACTCTCTGTTTATAAAAACTCTCTTATAAACTCTCTTAAAACATACGAAATATAAACTCTTCTTTGTCAATCTAAAACATACAAAATATCCGTAACAATGACAGAGAGACTTAACATGTAGATTAAAATACAAAATATATAACATGCAACAGAGAGACTTAACATGTAGATATTCATACAAATAATAAAAACATATTCAGTTTGTCTTAAAGATTACAGAAAATGACTTAACTTGATTGCATTCAAATAATAAAAACATATTCAGTTTTACTTAAAGATTACAACAACAATGATGAAAATATAAGTAAAAAAGAAAACCAGAGTAAAACTTCAAATACCGTAACAATGGCGGAAATGCAATGCAGACGAGCAGAGGATATCGAAAACGGGCGGTGAACGGAGGCGAAATGCAACAGAGGAGGGCGACGGTTGGACAGCGACGGTTGGACGGCGACGGTGGGTTTATAGGGCAACGTTCTTTGTTCGCCAGAGAAAAAGATAGAAAGAAATATGATATGACTGTTCTGTTTCTTATAAAAATTCTGGTGGGTATTTTAAGTTAATTCTAACTAAACCTATAGCAACGCTTTTTAATGGCTTTAGCAGCGCTTTAAAAAGCGCTCTCAAAGATCTTCTTATGTACCACATATAGCAGCGCTTTATGGAAAAAGCGCTCTCATAGACTATACCTACAACAGCGCTTTAGGAAAGCACTTTCATAGGGCTGTCTGAGACCCCCCCCCCCCTTTAGCAGCGCTTTTTAGAAGCGCTGTCTTAGGTCCCCCCTTTAGCAGCGCTTTTTAAAAAGCGCTGTCTTTGGGCTCCCCTTTAGCAGCGCTTTTCAAAAAGCGCTGTCTTTGGTAAGCAATTTTTTTCTTTTTTTTAATGCCTCTTTAGCAGTGCTTTTTCTAAAAGCGTTGTCTTTGTATGCGCTGCTAAAAGTCAATTCTGGCGTAGTGAATAATCAATATATCTAATTTATAAACTGATCAAATACATTAATTATTCAATAAACCTAAAAAATAAGTTATCTCTTATATATAGGAACAAAGGTAGTACTACATTAGCCTTTTCAAACCTGACTCATTACCATTTCTATTTGTGCATTTAATATGATCTTCATTTATTTATTTATTTAATATCGCTAGAATATTAAAAAAAACTAAGAATGTATTTAAGTCTATTACTTTATTGACCACTTATTAATTTTCAGAGACTGATTCACAATTGTGTTAGGTGGACTTTATAATCCTACATAATACATATATTTAAATAACATAAATGTTTATCTCATAGATTAACAATTTTTAAAAAATAATATATTTTTGTCGGGGTCAATTCGGGGTCAACACGAATGAGCTTTTCATACTTTGAGGTTTTTCTTTTAGAGAAACACATTTGATTGTGTGATCTTTGGGATGCACTAAATGACGATGAATAATCCGAATAGACATTTTTCAGTGAATCTTCCAATCTTAAATGGTAAGAATTATGAAAATTGGTGCAAGGAGATGAAAGTTGTTTTATGTTATCAAGATCTTTGGGATCTTGTGAAGAATGAAGTAACACCAACTGGAGAGAATGCTATGGATGAACAAAAGGATGCACACAAAGATTTAAAGAAGAAGGATTATAAGACTCTCTTTATAATCCATCAATATGTTGATCCATACAACTTTGAAAAAGTTGGTAATGTAGATTGAGCAAAGGAAGCATGTGAGATCCTATAGAATTCATTTGGGGGCGCTGAGAAAGTGAAGGGCATGAGGTTACAAACTCACAAGAGAATGTCTGAATTGTTTAAGATGGAAGACAATGAAAGTGTGACTAATTTCTTCACTGAAGTAATGAAATTGGTGAATCAAATTAAAACATGTGGAGAAGTATTGACATCAAAATCTGTAGTGTCAAATATTTTGAAGTCATTGCATCCAAAGTTCGATCATATGGTAGTAGACATAAAAGAATAGAAGGATTTGTCAAGTATGGCAAAAGAAGAGCTTCAAGGGACTCTTAAATCTCACGAACAAATGGCTAAAAGAATGACAAGCAAGTTAAATATTGATGTGGATTTGCAAGCTCAGTCGACTAAGAAAGACAAAGGGAAATGGAATGCTAATAAGGGAAGAAGAAGTTACAATAATTCGACTAGTAGAGGAAATCATCAAGAAGGTGGTTTGTCGAATCAGAGAGAATCTTCTAACAAAGGTAATCACATAAGTGGTGGTGCAGGTAGAGAAATATGTGATGGAAGACAACATGATAAAAGTCATATTCAGTGCTACAATTGTCAAAAGTATGACCATTATGCAAGTCAATATCAATGAGGCAAGAAAGATCAAGAAAGTGATGCAAAGCTTGTAAAAGACGAAATGATGCTAATTGTCATAACAAAAGAATAAGAAAGCTTCAAAGATCAATGGTATCTCGATTCAGGTTGTTTGTTGCACATGACTAGAAGAAAATATTGGTTTATCAAAATCAGTCCCTCGTCAAAGAACAAGGTAAAATTTGCAAACAACAATAACCTATATGTTGAAGGTATTGGTGATGTTTTGATCAGGAGAAAGGATGGTAAACAATCAGTAATTCCAAATGTGTTGTACATACTTGGCATGAAGAGTAATCTGTTAAGTATAGGTCAGCTGATTGAAAGGAATTATGAAGTATTTATTAAAGATAGAATGATGAGAATGATATACTCGAGTAACAGGTTAATCTTGAAGGCTCATATGTCTTAAAATAAAACCTTCAAGATTGAACTTGATGCGTTGGAACACGAGTGCATAGCAACTGCAGCTATCACAAATGAATGATTATGACATTATAGACTTGGTCACTTGAATTTTAATGACATCAGTAATCTGAAAAGGAAGAACGTGGTTTCAAGCCTACTCCATATTTCAGAAGAACTATGTGAAGAATGTGTAGCAACACAAGAATAACTTCAACAAGGATGCAAAAAGCAAGTCGAAGTCCAATATCGACATAATCTACTTAGACATGTGTGGTCCACTCCAGGTAGATTCATTTGGAGGTAACAAGTACTTTTTTACATTTATTTCTGATTACAGCAGAAAGCTATGGACCTACTTAATCAAGAAGAAAAGTGACATGATTGATCTTTTCACCAAGTTCAAAGCAATGGTCAAAAGACAAAGTGGTCACAAGATTAAGGTTCTGAGGACATATGAAGGTGGAGAGTATGTGTCAAAATATTTTGACAGACTATGTGTGAGTGCATTCTTCTATCTAGTCATGTTTGAATGATGTCAAAACTAGGAAGAAATTTAGCGTTTTTGTACATTGGACAGTTTCAACCAAAGTCTAGATGTGTATTGATCAACTTAGCATTAAAATGTATACAAATAAGTTTGAAAATGATTGGAAATACCTTAAGCATGTTTTATGCATCAAAAGGAGTTTTTAAGTGTTTAAAAAGTTACATAGGTCGACTCATACGAGTTTAGGTCGGCCTATAGCAGTTTTTGCTTCAGTTTAGGTGTTTACTGTGAATTTTGGTAAACAACCGTTGGTCTATCAATTTGGGTAAAATTGACTAACTTGCAGGGTCGACCATACTAAATCCTAGAACATGTGCTAAGTATGTAAAAAGATCCTAAGCTGAACTCCGCGTTCGACTATGAAGTCTTTTGGAAAATAAGATGACTTGAAGATTAAAAGCGATAAGTAAAAGAAAGCGTATAATGCGTCGAAGATTAAAAGGCAAGAATGTAAAAGTGCAATAATGTAAAGACTTTTGAAAATAAATACTGTAATGTAAAGGGCGAAAGGTTACAGTCAGAACTCCGCGTTCGACTATAACATTTTTGTAAAGTAAACGACGTTAAAGATAAATGTGCAAGAGAGTAAATTGCTTTGAAAATAAATGTGCAAAAGATTCTAATCTAAACTTCGCGTTCGACTAGAGGCTCTTTGAAAGTAAAGGTGCATAAAAGTTAAATTGCATGAAAAAAACTCTAATATGAACTCCACATTCGACTAGGGGATCTTTGAAAGTAAAGGTGCATAAAAGCTTGTAAAACAATTTAAATGTAAAAAGCTGAAGGTTAAAAGTAACAAGTAAATGGCAAAGACAAGTAAATTGCATTGATGAAAAAAGGTTGGTGTTGTATCACATACATTCTCACTAACTCGTTTCTCTACACGCGAGTACTTTGAGTTGTTTGGAGTGACTAGTATAAGATGAATGAACACCCCTATTACATAAAAATAACAACTATTTATAGTACTAGAAAGTAACTACTACATGACGGTTGAGACTTCACAACGTGTCCCTTTTGGCGCTTTTTCCACCATCTCAACCGCTCCCACGTTCGCCCACTCTTGGTTTGAAATTTGAATGTTCAAGAATTCCCTCCAACCTTGGTGATAACTGTCTTGCGTTCTCTTCAGCATGACCCTTGTCGAGCGTTTTCCAACACTTAGCATTTTTTAGAAACTTTGTCCACCTTTCTTCAACTTAGATTTCTCCTTAGTTGTGTCGAAATGTTCACATGTTTTAAAATTAACATTTTGACTTAAGATATTTCTGAATTTAACTAGCGTCGAAAAATGAGAGCTAACAATAGGTCGACACATAACTTGGGCAGGACGACCTCCACGTTTCAAGAATGAAGCCCGTGGCCACTACCTACAGGCCGCCTCAGATAGGCTGACATATGACTTCTTTAGGTTGACTTGTTGCTTATATAGGCCGACCTAATGACTTTTACAAGCCGACCTGTTATCTTTAAAAATTCAAATTTTATTTTTCTCTTATTCTTTTCTTGCATCCCTTTTGACTAATTTCTCCCATATATATATATATATATATATATATATATATATATATATATATATATATATATATATATATATATATATATATATATATATATATATATATATATATATATATATATATATATATATATATATATATGTATATATATATATATATATATATATATATATATATATATATATATATATATATATATATATATATATATATATATATATATATATATATATATATATATATATATATATATATATATATATATATATATATCATATTCTAACAAGGTACTAGTGTAAAACCTAAATGAAACCAAAATTACCAAACATTCTCATCATCTTCAACCTCTCTTCTACCCTGGTATTTATTTTGTTGATGGTAAATCTGGTGGCAAGAGATCTAACATTTCTCTAGCAAGGTAGATTTTCAGTAGTTCGAGTCTCTTTCTGATTAATAGTGTGTAGTTAATCGTCTTTTGTTGTTTGTTGTTTCTTCGTTTGTTTTTCTTTTATTGGTTGATTGACCAACACTTCTTGTGCTTTTATCTTCATATGTTGTATTTTGGTGAATTTTTTACCCCATTTATTATATACTCTCTCTCTCTCTCCGATCTCAAATATAAACAACAAACAAAATTCCAATGGTCTTAAATATAAAAAAAAAAAAACATCTATAATTCTTACATTCATAAAAAATAAGAGTAAGATTAGAAAGAATGTACGAATTAAATGCATTCAGACATTTTTCTTAAATGATTGTTTTTCAATTATATATATATATATATATATATATATATATATATATATATATATATATATATATATATATATATATATATATATATATATATATATATATATATATATATATATATATATATATATATATATATATATATATATATATATATATATATATATATATATATATATATATATATATATATATATATATATATATATATATATATATATATATATATATATATATGACTTACCATTAAAAAAAATAGTCTTGTAAACTAATCGAGATTTCCACTTTTCAATATTTAAAGTGTGTGGGCATGGTAGCTAGCTAGAGTACTTTATATATAAAATAATATAAATATGTTAAACATATAATCATAATATACGAAAATGGAAATATTCTATTGTTAGGTACTGTATCGTTAGGTCATGGTGGATTAGGTCTAGTTATCTACCACTCTGTCAGGTGCAATTTGCATTCAGGTTTTGATTGTAAAGGACCAATAATTCAGATTCGATGCAAACCTAAAATTCGTGTCTTACTTTCATTCTTTTGTGCTATCTCTCATTATATATTCTCACCTCTAAGGTAACAGAGTAAAGATCCATATTAATTATTAGTTTTTACACGACATAACAAACATATTCTGATTGTTTAAACAGTTTGGATGTTGCATAGAATTCAAGACAAAGTCAAAATTATTAAAAAGATTAAGAAAGTGTGTTCTCAACCGTATAGATAACGATGTGATGTAGTCTTGTATGACCCCAAGATTTGAGCGCAAATATACACACAGTCATATAATATAAATAAAAAATAAAAAAATAAAAGTTAAATAATGTATAATTTCAAAATAATCAAATGACATATGATTGAGTGGAGAAATATTTACTTGGTCATAAACCCAAATATAAGTTATTTGGACACACACTCATAAGTTTGTTTATGATATTGGAGTAACACCCTAAGGTTTTTAAAAGATTTGTGTATATTATATATAAGATCAATGTTCTGGTTTGTTTGAATAATTTAATCTTTAAAAACTATTTTATAAATCAATTTGAAAAAAAAGACATGTTTGATAATTTTATTTTTAAAAGTTATTTTAAAGTTATACAATATCATAAATTTAACACTAATAAAAATAAAATATTACTTAACTTTTTTCCTTTCTATTTTCCAAAATAAAAAAACTAAAAATCAAAACCTGCAAAATATATTTTAATTTTTAAAACTTTTAAATAGAAAATAATTTTTAAAATTAGACTAACAATATTTTTTTTTATTTTTACATTTTAAAAACTAAAAATCTGTTTTACAAAACCAAAAACCAGTCCTTAATCTCCCTTTTATAATTTTCAATAACTTTTTAATCCTTGGATCACTAAGGCTTAAATACAAAGGAGAGAGAAGGTGATGTTTCTAGTACTATCACGTGAGAGTCATCTATTAGTTTTCAATTGACGAGGTTTTAACTTCTCATTCTAATAGTTATATCTGACATTTCCATAGTTTATAAACAAATTTTTGTACAAAATTTTTAGTAGGTAAATCAAAATTTTCGATACAAATTAAATTTTCATTGCGTATTTATAATTTTCAGTATATCAAATTTATGAAATTCATGTAAATTTATCAATACTATTAGAAATTCTAAAAGTACTATTTTATACTGGAAATTTTAACAAAAGTGAAATTTTAGGTAGTTTAATTTGTTTCAAATTTTAAATGTTTAGGATTTTGCCGACAATTTTGGACGGTTGTGATTGCACCAATAATTTTGTGTGGTCCAAAATAAATGCAAAGTTGTATAAATAGGGGGTTTGCCTGTTGTTTGATAAAAACATCTCAAAATACCTCTTATGGGATTATAGTGATAGGATCATTCATACAAGGTATCAAACATTAACAATAGAAAAATATGGGATTCAATACATAACCTAACCACTTTCGTAATTCTGTTTATAAACTTATTTAGTGACGCACATAAGTTAGCCATTTAGTCTTATTAGCAACTACGAGTCTCCATACTACTCGTGTCAACCCATTAATTTAACTATGCTTTTTATTCACATGGAGGGCAAAACATCACTGCACCCATCAGGTACGACTCTCATTTAGGTGAATAACTTTAGATAGAAAGTGCAATGTTATCTCCAGATGTGTGTGAAGTGTTGCGTGACTCTATGAGTAGTATGAAGACTTATAGTTACATTCTAGATTGGCGAGTAGAATTCTAGATGGGTTTCTTAACGCATCTATGCTTTTTATTCACATGATCCCAGATTCGCCACGTACCTGCTTACAAGAATTATTGTGCATGCTAAACTTTTAAACAGAATTACGAAAGATACAGTATATCCGAATTTAAGTAGGTTTTCACCTTCCGTAGAGTTTCGGCTTCTAGATGACACCACATCTCTCACCGCCTTGACATCCAAGATGAATGAATTATTACCCGATACCAAAAATAGAAAACTGAGAAAGATCGAGTGTTCGTGAAGATTGGATTAATATTGATGGAAGGGTGAAATATAACCTTATTGAGTTGAAGACCTATGAAGATGTGAAGGATATCCGGAGATCATTTTTCCGTAAGTTAACAAAGGGGCCGATCGAATTTGATGCTAACATTTCAAGGTCTGTCGACGACATAATTAAAATGACGAAACGTCCAAAATCATCTGGTAGTGTCTATGTTTTCTTATTTATTATCATTTTCTTAAGTTATGTTTAAGTTAGGCAATTCATTGTCAAATGTTAATTTATGTTCATGTTGCATCAATGGAAGATAAACAATATTATCTAATAAAAAGTTCTAATGAACATGTCTGAGTAATGTTACATGTAATATACAAATAATATATAAATTAGATGACAATAATGTCTAAATAGGCCCCCCACGGGCTATGTGTGCATCCCGAGATAACCCGCTATAAGCCTCGCCATATGGATTTACCAAACCCATGAGATTATACATAATAACTACAATCATCAAGAGGCGCTACTGGTCATCAACATTAACTAGACGAGACAATGACGACATGTCATCGACAGGTACCCTAATATCAGAAGGCCTAATATCAGAAGGCCTAACATCATCTGTATGTTTAACAGGTGGGATGATGCGAGAGTGTGATACAGTGAGGTACCAATCCAAGTAAACATCCTCACACTTACACTACAAGGCATGTTGAACCGTAGCTGCACAATCTATAATTAATGGCACGACCAGAGCTGATGATGTTACTCTGAAACCACCTGTTAATGTCCGCAGATGGAATATCCGGAACTGGTCGTGAGATGCTCTAAACATAACCATAATGTCTCAGATACCTCTCAGGAAATTGTCTAGTGACCATGGTCTCCTAATGCATATAACCTGAATATAAAGAAGAGTTATCAAACTCACGGTGGACTCTATGATCAGTGTATGGGTCCCAATGACATCATATACAATCTACAAATCTAGTTTCCTCCTGTACTCTGCAGCACCACCGGGATGCGACTGCTTGACCTCAATCTCCTCGCCAGTGGGGCCTCCACTGAGGAATGCTGCACCCATCTATCATAGATAGTTGGGAAATACTCGTATATCCAGCACTGATATCATAACAAATGATAATAAATAAATGTTATTCGTAACAATTACATAAGAATTCAATAACAAATAATAATTTCAAGTATACTTGTAATAGACTCAAATAACCAGTAAGCTGTCTGGTCTTAAATACTGTCACCATTCCAAGTGATGTATATAGGATGGTCAACACAACACACCCCTAAGCCTAACTGGTAACGTCAAGGCTATTGATCATCTACACACACCGGGTTTTGATATAAACACCTGACTTATCTGCAAAAAGAGTACATGTGATGTAGCATGTACACACTAGCAACATCCTTAGACCTATGTGCCACAACAAGCTCCTTGTACCTATCCCGAGCCAAGACATGCGAATATGAACGCCCCTGTTGAAGTCAAACTCCTTCAGCACGACCTCCTCAAAAACTCCCAAATCTCGTACAACAGTCAAACATGCAAGCGACATGCTAATAATAGGAGCTATGAAGAATATGTCGGTGATGGGGAGATGGAACAATGAGGAGACATCATCCAGAGTAATAGTCACCTCTCTAAACGAAAGATGAAATGAAGATGTCTCCTTGTGTTATCTCTCAATAAAAGCAGTAAGTAGTGGAGCGTTGAGCAAAATGAGGGAGCAATGGGCAAAATCAAGGAGTTTAAAATCACATACAATACGCATGAACTGCTTAGGCATCAGAGATTTTGGGAAGTTATTCAGCTTCGACAATGCGATGTCACCTTCAGTGGGAGATGATCATGTAACAAACAAAATTTAAAAAATTAGTAGTTAGCGTTCATGGCACAATAATAAATAAAATTTAAAGTTAAACGCAAAATATATATACATTTCCCTGCCATAGTCAGTATGCCACATGGTCAGCTTACTCGATAAACACCAAACGATCAATGGGTCCTCTCGAGACTCCTCCATCAGTGTGCAGACGACTCGGTCGAAGGAGCCGTAACCTCTGTGCCATCAATAACAAATATGACCAGATCAGGAACCACAACATTTGATTGGACCACCTCATCTGCAACAACGACAATTGGCTGGAGTACCTCATCTGCAACAGGGGCATCTAGTTGGACCACCTCATCAACAACCTCAAAAGCAATATGTGTCGCATTTGTCTTGATCAATGGGTCATGAACATCATGAACCTGGACAACTTGAGCAGGAACAACCTCAACATCATCTGTGGACTACTAAACTAATCTAACCACCCGATGTCAGGTGCTACGGGATGTTTGAAACTGCCCCTGCTCAGCCAATTGTTTTCAGTGTAAACCGGTTGGAACCACTCGTCCAACCCATATTTGGGAAGACTTAGTCTCAACAGTTCTTGCTTGATCTACCGCTCTATCTGTCACTCTTCTTGTAATAGTGTCATCCTTGCCCTGTATTTCATTGCAAAAAACAGGAAAAAAAAAGATTAATAACTATCGAAAATTTTACTAATTTTAAAATTTTTCTAACTTTTAAAAAAAAACAAAAATTTTATAACTATCGAAAATTCTGAAATTTTTAAAAATTTACAACTCATTTGTACGGTAAATGGTAAAAATTCCAAAGCAAATATTTTCACAAATAATATGTTCTAAAAATAATATGTTTTCTTTACTGTAAAATTGAAATTTTCGATATTGTCTAGAGATTTCTAAATTCACGTGTGGGAAGTGAATTTCAAAAGTAAATGAAAAATATTACAAGTATTCTCTATTCATAAGATATAGGAGAATGCTAGATATAAGTCTGGGTGATAAATTCAAATCTCTCAGCGGACCTTTTGAATTCTTACTTATTGGTCGTTGGACTAGGCCTTATCGGGCCATTGGATATTGTCAATTACCTTTCTCCCAAATGACCATTTGTCTTTTATGAAAAATAGTTTTTTCTTCATTTTTTTTCTCTTTGAACCTCCTTGGTCCCTTAGTTCTTTAAGTGACCTTCAAAAGTTTTACTCCATCTTCGTTCATTCTCTAAGTTTAGACTCAAAATCATTTCAAAATATTCTTCCAAAAGTAAGCTTGTGACTCAATCGCTATTTTTACCTTTCTCTATTGCTTTATGAAATAAGTGGTGACACCTTCCTCCTTATCACTCACCTATTTCTTTTTACTGATGATACTATAATATTTTACAAGGTTGATGAAAAAGAAGCATAAGAAATTTAGAACATTTTCTCAGGATTTACCAAGAAGTTTATGGCTAAAAAATCACTTATGATAAATATGCAATGATGTTTAATAAGAACGTGGTTGTTGAAGACAAAAGAAAGTTCAATAATTAGACACATATAAATATTAGTAACAATATTGCAAAGTATTTAGGTGTTTCAAAATAAGTGAGAAGCTCAAAGAAATTTTCAATTTTACTAATTATTGTGTGGAAAAAGCTTAAAGATCGGAAACATGGAGTTTATCTTTTGTTGCTAGAAGTATTTTTATTATGGTGGTGGTTCAAGCTATCCTAAATTATATCATGAGTTTCTTCTTATTTTCAAAAAAAAAGTTTATGCAACCATTGATAAGTACCAAATTTACTTGATTAACAATATATTTTTATGAGCATTAATAATAGAAATTACTGAAAAAAATAGATTTTCTCCGAGTTACTATAAATATCTAAATATCAGATATTATATGTATAACTAAAAAGTACAGTTTAAGAGAGGAGGGTGAATTAGATTTGTAGGTTTTTTCTTTACTTTATTGAAGATTTCTACAATTTTATATTGAGCAAAATAATTTTCGGTGTTTAAGGGTTCATGATTTATACTAATTCATCTTGTTATAAGTCTTACACTAAGACCAATTACAATCTTCTTATCATAAATAAAAAAATCGCACGATTTTCTTTTTCACACCTTTAAAAACCACATCACTTTTTTTATACAAACTTATTACCATACACTTTGATGATTAAGTTAATACAATCGACACTCAGAATAATTAAGTAAAATTTATTCTTGAAATGATTCCAAGATGATAGTTTGATCTTCTCTTTCACAATGGTACAATTCAAACTATAGTAATTTAAGTGCTCAGAATGAATGTAGAAAATTTTAGATGGTGTGAAAAAATGATCCACAAAGTTTCAAATAAAAGAATTAATTAACACTTTGATGATTTGTTTGAATTCATACGAAGATTAGTCATCCTTTAACCAACTTTATTAGCATGATTCTACAATCTTTATCTCTTGTCATATCATTGTTGTATTTTTTTTTTTATATGTCTCTTTGTTTACTTCTGATATTCTTCATTTCATTCTTTCATTTATAAGCTATTGTATGATTTTGTGTGTATGCATTTAAAACCTTTTTAAGTACATCATGTTAACTATGTGCATTTGAGCATTATTTTGTTTGTTAATTCATTATATAATCTTCCATTCATGTATGTTTTGATCACATGTTTGTGTTGTTGTGTAGTTGAATGTATATTTGTACATAATATTGCATTTTTCATGTCTATCTTCATATATGTGTAATATGTCCTTTGGTGTTGTATATTCTTCTTAGCTATGTATAACTCATTTGTTTCTCTAGATTATTATCTGTGTTGTGGGTTATTTTGCGTTTAGTCTAATTAACACATATCTCTTTTTGATCTTGTTAAAGGGGAAGAAGTTGAAATGTGAGTCTATATTTGATTTATGCTTATTATATTGTTCAAGATTTTATGCAATGTTTCAGGGGGAGCACAAGCAAAAGAAGAAAAACATTGATCATACACTGCTTTTTATTAAACTCGACTCAATTCTAATCGCTAGTTTTCCAAGCATCAAAATGGAGGAGACTGAAGTTGCATGTTACATGTATACCCTTATGATTTAAGAGTTTTGATAACTTGTCTATTAAGCTTTTGATTTTTTTATTTAGCTATTTCTAGCCGATTGTGTAACGCCCATTTTAATTATTTTTGGTTTCAGTGTTATTTTACTCACGAATATGTTTTGGTGAAATGACTTGGAGGATCAAGAACTCATGATATTGGTATGCAGTGATAAAAATGTGATAATTAATAGCAATGTAATATTATTATTAATTATTATCATTATTATTACTAATATTAACATATGAGAAAAATATAGTTAAATGGAATTTTGGAAATTAAGTGGATTTTGTGAATTAAAGGAAATAAGAGGATTATTATTATTATTATGGGAAATTATATATTATTTGGAATAAGGTGAATTTTGGGGGTATTGAGGGTAAAGGTGGAATATTGGAAAAAGGAGAAGAAGAGAACACGCATGAGAAGAGGAAACACGGTCGAATGAGAAGAACACGATCAAAGAAGGAGTTGAAACTTGAGCAAGGGGATCATCAAGACTATCAATTTGTGTGGATTTGTAAAGGTTCATCATCATCAGAATTACTTCGAGGTAACGGGGGGAATTGATCGGTTAAATTCGGTATTGCATGAAAAATTGGTAGAACGGGGAATTCCCTAAACCCCATAGATGAATGATGAAATTATGTTGTTGCATGTTGTTGATTTCTGTTGTAATTGTGATTATTGTGTTTGAGTTCATTGCATGTGCTATGGAATGGTTGTTTGATGATTTTGGGTTTCCGGTAAATTCGGAGTTAATGCCGGAAGTTGGAGAATTGAGTAGAACTGAGGATTTATCGAGTATGAACTAGGATAATCGGTGTAGTCTTGTGGGATAGTACTGTACTGGTATAGTGTAGGATTTTGTGGGATTTATCGGACGAAATCGGAGTGTGGGGCTGTTTCTGAACAACAGTTTTTCTGCATAATTCGCGTGCATTCGCCAGGCGAACTGGGCAGCGAATGCTGCCTGTTGCTTCTGTTTGGCTTCGCTAGGGGTTTCGCCGGGCAAGTCCCAGCGAGTGTTCGCTGCGGGGCTTCGCCAGGCGAATGGTAGCGAGCATGACAACATTTTATGGTTTTTATGCTGTGTTGTTCCGTTTCTCGCATGGTTAGACCTTTGTTGGTCGTGAGCGAGTACGTGGTTATCGTAGATCAGTTGAGAGCATGAAGGTGATGTAGGGATCGTGTGCTTGAATATTCGTTGATATGAACAATTGAACCGAAGTACGTTGTGATGCCTAAAGTGGCTATGTATCCTTCGATTAGGAACGAATACGTGTGATACGAGAGTATGATTCTCGTGGTAATTGTATAACCGAATAAGTGACCTGATATACGTTACGAGCGTATGTGATATTGTAAGAAACTCTTGAGATGTGGTTGTATGAGATTCAGGTGATAGGTGGCGAGCATAACAGAACTTTGTTTTCCCTGGAACTATGTGCAGCTGTGATTGCTGAGCGTGGCCAGTCTAAAGTACCGTGATGATTTATGGGTGCTGGGTGTATGTTGGGTGTTAGAGGGCTATGTGGCTGGCGTTTAACGCATTCGACGTGATCAGTGGATTATGTGGTATAACTTTATGTGTGTGCTATAAGTTGTGTGACCGTGGATCAGTAGGATCGATACGCCTTGTGTGTGTAGTGCTCATATGTTGAGTGACCGTAGATCAGTAGGATCGGGTATGCCTTGTGTGCATTGTGACTGTAAGTTGTACTTTGATGGATCAATAGGATCGTGTGCACCATGAATGTTGTGTTGATGAGTGAGATATCTTTGATATATGATAAATTGTGATCAGTAGGATCAATACGCTTTATATGCGTTGCGTTTGTACGCTGTTGTGTGAAGATTGTGATCAGTAGGATCGACATGCCTTGTGTGCATCGTATGTGATAATTTGTATGGTGAATGGATTTGTGGGATCGACGCACTGTGTGTGCTTGTTATGTATGTACTTTATGATGTGAGTGGATCTGTGGGATCGGTACGCCTTGTGCGTCGTGTATATGTATATGTTATGTGAGTGGTGAATCAATAGGATCGGTGTGCACTTGGTGTGCTAGATGTTTGATGCGTGTGATTATCGTTGTTGTGCTCCCGTAGAGGAGGGTGATGGCCAATTGTCCATCAACATTAATTGGTGTGCTCCCGTAGAGGAGGGTGATGGCCAGGTGTCCATCGGTATTATTGTTGTGCTCCCGTAGAGGAGGGTGATGGCCATGTGTCCGTCGATGTTGTTGAGATGCTCCCGTAGAGGAGGGTTGATGGCCAATTGCCCATCGGTGTGGTGTGCTCCCTGAGTGGAGGGTTGATGACCAAGTGCCCATCGTTGATATGTGCTCCTGAGTGGAGGGTTGATGGCCAAGTGCCCATCGTGATTGTGAGTCGGTACCGTGTGTTAAGAGTTGAGTCAAGTGCATGTGTTGCATGGTGTTTCGTGTGTGTGTTGTGATTGTTGATGATGGGACAGTAGGTCCGGGGGTGAGAAATATGAAATAAATGATTTATTGTTTTCTGCCTTTTATTTCATGTATGTTTATACCGTTATTATTTGATCGTGATTCTCACCCCTCTGTTGTTGTTGTGGTCTGTGCTTCTTCGGAAGTACAGACAATCCAGGTGTTTAGCTAGCTTGGATTGTGGCGTCGTCGTAGGATTGCTCTAATACGTAACACCGGGGCTTTTTGGGGAGTTATTGTTTATTGTTGATTATGTGTTCCCCCTGTGGCGTATCTGTTCTTTTGTGGGATATGTGATGATGTATGATGGATATATATATTTTAGGCAGATGGCCGATTTTTGTATATATGATGATGTATATATACGTATTATGTGGTTTATGACAGACTATGTTTATTTTTCCGCTGCAATATTACTGAAAATTATTTTGAAAAATGATTTGTGGAATTTGGATGGAAATTGTGACATCCCGTTGTGGGAGAAACTCTGATATGTGTTTATTTTAATAATTTTATTTTATTTTGGGAAACGGGGTGTTACAGATTGCGCATTTCTAGTTTGATTTTTAGATCCGTTTTTAGAATGCATAAGTCAAAGTGTTTAGTTATAGCTCAAAAAATATGATTGAAGTCAATATATTGAGTTTTTGGATCAAGAACTATGCTTGAAAATGGTTCAAGTCATGACTATGGTAAAATCTCAAAAAACCATTCAAAATTTATAAAATTGAGGTCTTGTTGGTGTAACTCGAATCATATTATTCATCTTACTCGAATCAGACCTCTATGGTGCTAATGATTCATTTCACGTTTTCATGACTCAAGTCACATACTTCATGACTCAAATCACATACTGCGTGACTCGAATCACAAGACTGTTTGACTTGAATCACACTAAACTGAAGGATATCTATATTGCTTATGAGACTTTGATTTGAATAACAAATATTCACCACTCGAATCACAGATTTAGTGACTCGAATCACACAAATGGGTTTCATATAGGTTTTTCTTCTTGATTTTCTCACTCCAATCATACCTCCTGCTTTTGAATCGAATCATACACCATTTTTCATTCAATTTTGTGTTAGACCTTCAACACATATAAATTGAACTTTCTCTAAAAAAAATTCATAATGTTGGAAAACATACATTTCCTCTATTGATTTTGAAAACTCACAACTCACGCGTTCTCTCATTTTCTAAAGGTTTTTTGAATATTTCTTGAGTGCTTACAAACAAAATATTTAATATTTTACCTCATTCTTTTTCCATTGTCATATGGATCTAAATCTCATATTTGAAGATTTGTGATTGTTGAGGAGAGTTAATTATTGAATTTAACATTTCCTTAAAGATTTGTTTAAGACTTCATAGGTTCACAAGGTTTGTGGTGTTGTGGTTGTTTTTAACAAGTCCAGTAGAAATAGAATTAAGTTCTTCTCTCCATATTCACTTTGGTAGTGTTGTGTGGAAGCCTACAAACAAGGTGGGAGTTATTCTCAATTTTCAAACAGACCAATAATCAAGATATCAGTAGGATCGAGGAATGATCATTGTAGAACAGAGACTTTGGAACAAGATTGTTTGGGATAAAATATTCAAGACGATTTTGTGTAAAGATTTCATAAAGAATTCAGTTCGGATACTGTCTATGAATTAAGGGATCCAAATAGATGATTTTTATATTTTCAGTGTTATTTGAATATTGTCATTGTACTAAAACTTGTATAAATTTGTCACAAAATATAGTAGAAGGCCAAAAAAATTTAAATGGAAAACCATTGGAGAATGGATTAAGCTTAGCAAGGACGATAACCGAACCACTATAAATTCAACGTACTCTCTCTCTCTCTCTCTCTCTCTCTCTCTCTCTCTCTCTCTCTCTCTCTCTCTCTCTCTCTCTCTCTCTCTCTCTCTCTCTCTCTCTCTCTCTCTCTCTCTCTCTCTCTCCTTTTTCATTTGTAGAAATTGCATATTAGGTTGTTTTTATCGCTTTCTAGAGCCATTAGCTTTTTACTTGGTATCAATTTACTGATTAAGTGTATGTTGGTTAAAATCGACACTTTAAATTTATCTTGTTGATGATTAATCTAAAGACTATGATCATAGAATTAATTTGTATTGTTTTTTATACTTTTTACACGTCTTGTGTAAATTTAGCATTATTTCAATACAATACATTGTTTACTCTTTGGTTAGATTGTTAATTTGATCTTTGTCATATTATGTCCTGATTAAGTCATTTTATATATATACCGATCGATAAGCATACCTACTTTACTTGCAATTTGCTTCTGCCGCTCAAACTATTTTTGTTTTTCAAACTCTAATAAAATCTATTCAAAACAAAATTTCAAGTGGTCATTTTATTTGGGAGGTCTATTCATCTTCTCTAGACTGCTGTATACTCCATATTCTCACCTAACTGTGACTATTCAATCTAGGGGATATTTCTACGGGCGTAAGACCTTAGGTACACACACTTTTCATACTTCACTATATCCTCTTTTAGAATCATTAACAGACCATAATATTGAAATACAAACTTTGTAAGTCCACTACCTTGTTCCACCGCATCAAAGACTTGCAACCTCGTACTAGGAGTCCATCATCATAATTCAAGCATAATCTTGTTTTCTATCCAAAACATGATTAATTAATTTATGTTTACAAAATATACCAATAATATCCTTTGATTAACAATATTAGATAACATTTTAATAAATGTTGAAATCTAAATTTATTGTAGAGCGATATAATGCAGATAGAATTTAATTAATATGTATTGATAGTGTAAAAAATTTTATGCTGCTGGTTAATCACAACCGCTAATTTATTTGAAATATTTGACTTTTACTTTAACCACTTAAAAAATAATACAATGGAATAGTTATAGTTGATTGATAGTGTAAATTATTTTTTATGCTGCATAACAATTAATGTCATGCGGATATACACACGTCAATAACATAATTGCTACATAGACAATGCAACCGGCCCAAAATATTAATTTAAACAAAAGTTGAAAAAAGGACAACACTATACTGTTTTTGTAAGGAAGATTAAAATTTAAATAGAAAAACAATAATAAATTAAGGGACTATAATGAACAACAATTTTGTTTACTATGTGAAAGAAATTACTATGTGAAAGAAGGGGGTCTTCAAAATCAAACCGGTTCAATAGAAAATCACTTATCAAATTGAATCAAATTGAAATTTAAAAAAACTGCATTTAAATTGAATAAATTTGTAACATTTTTTAGCAGACGCAGTTCGGTTTGATTTGCAATTTGTATTTTATAAACTAAATCAAACCGAACCGTATTATATCACAAAATTATGTTGTCTTTTATATATATATATATATATATATATATATATATATATATATATATATATATATATATATATATATATATATATATATATATATATATATATATATATATATATATATATATATATATATATATAATTCAATAAAATCTTATAAAAAAATCAAACCAACTGAATTAACTCAAACTATTTGGTTTGATTCGGTTTAGTTTCTAAAAGACAACTGAACCAAACCAAATTACTGTTTTTTCTCTTACGATGCAGATGATTTTTAGCGTAAAATCCGCTCAAATCACATCGTGATCAGAGAGAGTAAATTTCTTTAGAATCCATGATTCTCTCTCTTGAATGATGAGAGATTAAATTTTGTATTAATATATCTTTTTTTATTAGATGCATCAGATATTAATCTCTTAGTTTATATAGAGAAGACTAATGCTTTAGTTTATTTTTTGCATGATTTTCCAGCCATGATAGTGAACTTGTTGAAGATATTGCAAAACATGTTTTGAACAAATTGAAATGATGTTCCTTAAGTGATCATCAAAGAATGATTGGAATTGAAAAGCACATTGAACAAATCCAATCTTTGTTGCACCTCGAGTCGCCATCTGTTCGTATTATAGGAATATGGGGCATGGGGAGGGATAGGAAAATCAACTATTGTTAATCAAATTTATCGTAAACTTAGAACTGATTTCAGTTTTAGAAGCATTGTTCTAAATTTTCAACAAGAAGTAGAAAGACTTGAACTAGACAAAGTAAAAAGAAAATGCTTATCACAATTATGGTAGTAATGTTATGAGATTCTAGTATAATGGTAATGAAGGACCAGGTAGGAGCAAACATACATCATAATTATGTTTTGTATATTAGTTTTAAAATGTAATTTCATGTGTTTAGTGTTGTTGCAATGTGCAACTATTGTCATTGGATATGTGTGTGTTGTTTTTTGAAATTTCTTTATTTAGATCTTGTTTTATGATTTGTTTAAACTTTTAACAATTTTAAAAACTTGTATTTTTATGATTTGGTGGGATAACTTATAGTTTATAATCATGTTTTATTATTGCATTTGGTATATTTTTGTTTTATAGTTAAGTTAATTTTTTTAATGAATTATGTAATTATAGTGTTATATAAGTATAATGTTATGGAAAGTAGTGGTAAGAATTCGGTGAGAGATTTATGTGATGGTTTGTATTTGGAGAAGAACAATAATTTTTGAGGTGACGAAAACAATATTCTTGAGTGACATTAGGAAGAATTTATTTTAGTCAAGATAAAGGATAGGAGAAGATAAACTTACTTAGAATGTAAACACATCACCGCTCAATAAAAGTAATTTGTTAGAATTTTAGAGGAATAGGAAAACCTTGATACTAGGCTTGCTATTGAAAATCTTTGTGATCAATAAAGGTCTGACTTGTTTTTTATTGTTGAACCAATAATTCCTCATTTTCTTGATGAGTGTCTAAAAAAATCAGACTTAAGAGATTTGTATTAAATTTTAGACAAAATCATTATTCAAACTTATGAGCTTTTTGTGCAATAGAGTTCAATTCTTATGTGTTGACTTTATTTGAACAACATGTAATTCTTTTTATAAAAGTGGATCAAATTGAATTCTTCATGACAACTGTATGTACAAGTAATTTCATGTGATTCAAAAAGAATTACGAAATGAATTATTAATTTTTAATAGGCCAATCTTGGACCATGGCGTATGATAGGTGATTTCAATGCACTTATCAGTTCCTATGAAAAATTTGCACTACAAAAAATAGTATATTTTCTAACAAAAATTTACTCCAACTTAGTAAGCAACCGAAGTAAAATATATTTTATGGCACAATTATTTTATTTTAAGTTTTAATTAAAAATTATATAACATAGTATCTCAAGTTTTATAAAGACCGAGGGGGAAGGGTTCCTCAGGAACAAGATTCGATTTCCAACACAAGCAATTTCGTGTTTTATTTATAATTAAAGTTTGATATCCTTTTTAGTATCGTATCTTAATCTCGAAGTTTATTTTGTTCTCTAAACTTACAAAAGGTCCATATTGGTCTCTTAACTCTTCAAAACGTATCATGTTAGTCCTTTTCATCTAATTAGCGACGAATTTTTGAGTTTTCTCTTTGCTAATTAGACAAAAAGATAAACATGATACATTTTGAAGAGTTAATGGACCAATATAAACTTTTTTAAAGTTAAGAGACTAATGTAAATCTCAATGTTAAGATATGGGAAAAAAATTATTAAGTCTGTCATTAAAGTGCCACATTTTTTATTTATAATTTTAATGTTAAAAATAAATTACTTTTGCACTGGCTTATTATAAACATGAGAGGAAAAGTTACCATAGTTGTGTATATAGAGATCTAGGTTCTTTCACTCTTGACCTAAACCTAACTCATAATTCAGCCTTCAAATATCATTTTCCACCTACAAATTCATATTTTTACCCTAAACCTAACTTTATTAAGTATTGCTCTTGTTATTGTTGATTTTGTTGTTGCTTTTGTTAGTTGATGTATAGTTGTTATTGTTGTCGTTTTGTTGTTATTCTCAACAAGTCATCCAATGTGAAAATTCAATGTTTGATTGTTTGTCTTGCTTGACAATAATGAGAGACGATTCTTAATGATATTGCAATCCAAAAGAATAATATACTTGTCAAAAAGTACAGAATATGGAACAATATTTTGCAGGTTCTTAATCAAAGAAGTCTTGAAAATTAATATACTTTTGATGATGAAAACTATATCTTCCTTGAATTATGACAACTAATATGCTATGAATGATGAAACCCTAAAAGTCAAGAATTTAAAGATGCAAGCAGGCTAAGTCGGGTTGGTAAGCTTAATCATCTGATGATGGCATCTAAATAAAGTATAACTCAAGCCTTATCACCAAGTAAAACCCAAGCAAGTATCTACAAGATTGACGTATCTGATAAGTCTTGAAGTGAGTGAAAACTCGCCCTAATACGTTTGAGTGAATAATGTAAAAGCTTAAAGGTTTTATCATAAAGTTATATTGCTAATCACACATACACACACACATACGCACACATATACACACATATACACATGTCGTGCGCACACAGACACACACACACACACACACACACACACACACACACACACACATATGCTCCTACACACATACACACGCACATGCACACACATACACGCGCGCGCACACACACACACACACAACTAGAAAATATATCTTAGGTGGCACAATATTACAATGACCATTTTTCCACTGTTGTTATATAACATTTTGTACGCACATGTTTTTATTTTATTTTATTATGAAACTTTTCATCATGGTTCCTTTAGAAACTGTGGTCACAGAGTTTGGATGACAGACTTCGAGTCCCAACAAAAATATTTTTCCTTTTTTTCAATGAAAATTAACGCGTGTCCCTTTTCATTTTTTGTTATTTAAAAATTGAAAGTATAAAAACCACAATTGTTTAGTTCAACTGAAGTTATATATTCATATTTCACAATGGTTGAAGCTTGCAACCATTGTGAAATTCAACTGTTGTGAAATGTTTTGCCACAAAATTAAAACATTACAGATACTTCATTTTGTTCATAATACACAAGGTGCCTTAGCGAACGAGAGGCCGACGATAGTGAAACATTCACCGTCTTCATTCATTTATGGAAAGAAATCATCATCCTCTTCGAATTACGGTAGGTTACCAATCTGTCTCTCTGACGCTTTTGAATGTTTATGTTCTTCGTAAGGGTTACTTACTATTATTTATCTCCGACGCTTCTGAATGTTAATGTTGTGTGTATGGACATTGTCATGTGTATTGTTCATGTTGACACATTCATGTTTTATTTAGATTTTGTGAATATGCTTTAGGTTTTTGTGTTGAATATGTTTATGTTTTAGGTTTTGTTTTGTGTTAGATTTTGTGAATATGCTTTAGAAGTGTGTAGCATTAGGTTGCCATTCACATTATTCTTTTGATATAAATTTCAGAATTTGTTATGAATAGTAGTTAGATGAAAGTCGATAGATTATGTCCGTTGTATGAGAAAGGAGTTCTTGAATTCCTTGAATTTATCGAAAAAATGTTCCTGATATTAATAGTATCTTTTATTGTCCTTGTGTTAACCAAAATGACATGCATTTTATCTCGCATAATGGCCAAAATGTTAACCAAAATAATTTTTTGGATCTACAAACAGACCAGTTGAATCGTTTCTCAATTGTGCGTAAAATTAGCGGGCGGAAAATTTCAAAATCAAACTTGTAGACGTCAATATTTTTACTTTATGGTTCGCGTAATTTAACCTAGCATGCTCATTTTAATTTTTCGGCTATTTTTTCGGTCGCATTTTGATCAGCCTGAGCTTTTTAACCTGCCACTTTTTTATTTCAAAATTTTATCAAAACATGTATGTTTCTGAGAAGTTTATTTCGTGCTGATCATTTTGGTGTAGTCATTTTAATTTTTTCTGACATTTTTGCGTCCGACTTTTATTCATTTTGAGTTCGTTTATTTTTATTTTTTTGTCAATAGATTCACAATGATAAAATAGGATTGTTTATGTTTTTATTTTTATTTTATTTTGATTATTTAAAGTAGTTTGGTTTTTATGTACTTTATTTAATTTCAATGCATTTTTTTACTTTAAAAATCATCTAATGGCTTTTTTTTTTTTTGGATTTTTTAGAAATTTAGAAAACCCTATTAGTCACCATATATATAATCACACATGGCATTGATGAAAACCTCAGAGATTGGACCATACACTTAGCGGCGCACACTAATTAGAGTTTCTTCATAGTTCATTTTAAAATGAAAAAACATCTTCTCTTAACGTGAACAAGAGAACCCATTCGCCATTTTTCTTTTCATGTGCACAATTTCATCCTCCTCTCACATGAATATGTGACAACACCACACTATCATTAAAGTTACTTTTTCACAATTACTACTTCATCTTTTTTTTATGCATTTTCAATAATTCTACACATCAAACCACTTAAGCCATTTCTTCATTTTCACTACTCACTCTACACAACAATAAACAACACCACACTACTTCTCATAACTTTTACCATCTTCCATTTTCACTTATAAAAAACATAAAACTTATATCTATATTCTCCCCCATACTACTACAAAACTAAAGACATATTTACCTCTTTCTTCTCTAAACAACACATATTTATCTTTACAAAACTACTTCCACCCAACTTCTTCTTTTCATAACACTACCTTATTTTTTATTTTTTAATATACATATATTACTTTTTTGTTTTGTTTTATAAATATATATGCATTTTGTCTTAAGTTTATTATACTTTTCATTTTGTTTTATATATTCTTTTCAATTAAAGTTTAAAGTGAGGTGTTAATATTTGTTTTCATATTTTTTTATTTTAGCTCTATTTTAATTCGGTAGCTATATGCGCAATGTAAACCTTTTGGAATGATATATATTCATTTGTGAGGTGTTAATATTTGTGAGGTGTTAATATCGAAAAGCTATATGCGCAATGTAAACCTTTTGGAATGATAATGAATACAAGCCGTTCAAAAATTATAAAGTCACAAATCAATCAAATGAAAATCTATTCGTAATGCTTATTTCCAATTAACACAAAGCGATAAAAATACTTCATAAACAATTTATCGAACACTTTGTGTGCGATTGATCATGTTTGGAAATTTGATTTATTTTGTTGTTGTAAAAAGCCAATTAAAACCAAAGTGATTATGATTATATCAACAACAACAATTTAAAAGAAAGTTGAAACCATTTCCAATTGAATTAATCAAAACAACAACGAAATCGATAATTTACAAGAACAACAATCAAAGAAAATTAAAGCGATAAAGAGACACAAAGATTTTTTTAGGCAGTTCCCCAATCGGCCTCGCTATGGGTACATCTGCCTTCAATCTGAAATCAAATTGAGATACTTGCAATTAACCTTGTCTTTGTAAAAATGTTTATACAAGAGGTGAAGAATTCTAACCCCATGAAAGCAATAGGTCGGCCTATAAAGGTCTTCAGGTCGGCCTGAAGGAGGCGACCTATGGACAAAATCCACAGGCTTCATTCTTGGAGCGTGGGAGCCAGCCTGTAGTCGTATGTGTCAGCCTGTACTGCAGCAAAATCTTCTACAGGTCGGTCTAAACACCCATAGGTCGGCCTATGCAGTTTTGTTGACACAAAAACTTGATTTTTGATGAGAATGCAATGCCCAAGACCTTTCAAATCACTTCAAGAACACTTGCATGCATCCTAAAGCTAATAATGATTAATGCACATCTAAACTTAGGTTGATATCGACCAATATACAAAAGCTTTACGTTATACTACTATTTTTGACATCATTCAAAACCCGGTTGAATTTGTAGATAGCACTCACAGTTGGACTGGACGTAACTTCGTTAATAACGAACTAGAATAAAAATACTTGTGTTGATCATCTTTATCTTTATCGTTGTTGTTTGTATTCTTGGGTTACAAAAGTTTTAAATCTAGAAACCAAATTCTAACCCCCTTTATTGTGTTTCTTGAATCTTCAAGAACTTCAAACGACAAAAGAGTAAGGAAAGTCAACAAAAAAGCTTTTATGGGTACTTTCAATACGGGGGCAACACGGTCTCTTACAACTAGTAGAGAAGAAAACACCATCAACAATCTTGATCTCCTCAAAATTTGTCCAGATACTCAAGTATCCTATGGTTTGAGAGTCATCACTAATAGCATCTGATGGGACACGCATCAAGGGTTTTGTAATGAAAAGATATATGGCACAGGAATTGCATCTAATGAGCGAGTTTCCAATGTCAATGGTATTCCATCAAGACCCATGACTTGACCTAAACGTCAGCTGGTCCCGAGACATGCACGACAAAATCCTTTCTTTACAAGAGAGGGAAAAGAACTTAGGAGACAACTCTTATACATCTCCCAAAAGGCCTAATAAGAAAGGCCCAAGAGCGAACACTATATATATATATATATATATATATATATATATATATATATATATATATATATATATATATATATATATATATATATATATATATATATATATATATATATATATATTATAAATGTAAATTTCGTAAATATGTCATCCTTTATAATTAAATGTGTAATTTAAGCGTTATGATTTATTTTTAAAACAATCATCTTTCAATAATAAAATCAATATTTATTTATTTTAATTTATAAAAAGAAATACATTTTTAGTGAAAAATAAATTTAGTGAAGAACATTTTCTATTAAACAAAAATGTCTATAATGAATTCTTGTCTAAGAATATACTTATCTCTTTGAGGTGATATATAGATGTGAATTTTCTTTGGACATGGTTGTGTTTGTTGTCATCCCTACGTTATGGTCAAAAATCTCTTTCCAACCCTTTGCCTTGTGCACATGCCTTCTTTCATTGGAATCTATACATTCCTTTTGTTTTTATTTTAACAGTAGGACTATAAATCGTTTCCAAATCATGAAATTAAGTACTACCACAATTTCACGATTCCCCCATTTATGCTTTTTTTTTTTTTTTTTGGATAAATTTTGTTATTGATATGACAATTTTGCTATTTATTTATTAAAAACACTAACTTGTGGTAAGGCATGTTTTTAAAAATTTAATGTATATTCTTATAAATCAACACAATTTTTATTGTTGACATTTTTGAGTTTATTAATTTGTGCATAATGGCAATATAGCTCATAATCAATGGGTACTAATATAAAATGTTTATAATAAACTCGATAAAAATCTACAAAATAGATACGTAAATGTACACATGAGTATGAGTATAAATTTATATACTTTAATATCCATTCAGCCTCGTATTTGCACAACACATATTATTATATAAAAATATATATGTATTAATTTAAAAAAATATATTGATATTAAATTATTATAGATTTTAATATAATATTTATTTATTTTATAGTTAATAATAAAATCTTAAATTTTTTTTTAACATTTTTAAAATCTTAGAGTGATATGATATGTTATTATTGATCAATTAATTTTGACTAAATATGCAAATAATAGATACTAGTAATTTAGTATGGATACTTATGTGTCTACATAGTACGATTATGAATATTGACTATTGTAAATGAGTATTTCAAAATGCAGGTATATAAACTGATATTACCTCTGTTCCTTTTTGTAAGAGACAATTCATTTTTTAGGTTTATTGAATAATCAATATATCTAATTTATAAACGGATCAAATACATTAATTATTCAATAAATCTAAAAAATAAGTTATCTCTTATATATATTGGAACAAAGCTAGTACTACATTAGCCTTTTCAAACCTGACTCATTACCATTTCTATATGTGCATTTAATATGATCTTCATTTATTTATTTATTTAATATCGCTAGAATATTAAAAAAAACTAAAAATGTATTTAAGTCTATTACTTTATTGACCACTTATTAATCCTACATAAATACATATATTTAAATAACATAAATGTTTATCTCATAGATTAACAATTTTTAAAAAATAATATATTTTTGTTGGGGTCAATTCGAGGTCAACACGAATGAGATTTTCATACTTTGAGGTTTTTCTTTAAAAGCAACACATTTGATTGTGTGATCTTTGGGATGCACTGAATCACGATGAATAATTCGAATAGATATTTTTCAGCGAATCTTCCAATCTTAAATGGTAAGAATTATGAAAATTGGTGCAAGGAGATGAAGGTTATTTTATGCTATCAAGATCTTTGGGATCTTGTGAAGAATGAAGTAACACCAACTGGAGAGAATGCTATGGATGAACAAAAGGCTGCACACAAAGATTTAAAGAAGAAGGATTATAAGATTATCTTTATAATCCATCAATATGTTGATCCATACAACTTTGAAACAGTTGGTAATGTAGATTGAGAAAAGGAAGCATGTGAGATCCTATAGAATTCATTTGGAGGCACTGAGAAAGTGAAGGGCGTGAGGTTACAAACTCACAAAAGAATGTCTGAATTGTTTAAGATGGAAGACAATGAAAGTGTGACTAATTTCTTCACTGAAGTAATGAAATTGGTGAATCAAATTAAAACATGTGGAGAAGTGTTGACATCAAAATTTGTAGTGTCAAATATTTTGAAGTCATTGCATCCAAAGTTCGATCATATGGTAGTAGACATAAAGTAATAGAAGGATTTGTCAAGTATGGCAAAAGAAGAGCTTCAAGAGACTCTTAAATCTCACAAACAAATGGCTAAAAGAACGACAAGCAAGTTAAATATTGATGTGGATTTGCAAGTTCAGTCGACTAAGAAAGACAAAGGGAAATGGAATGGTAACAAGGGAAGAAGAAGTTACAATAATTCAACTGGTAGAGGAAATCATCAAGGTGGTTCGTCGAATCAGAGAGAATCTTCTAACAAAGGTAATCACATAAGTGGTGGGGCAGGTAGAGAAATAGGTGATGGAAGAAAACATGATAAAAGTCATATTCAGTGCTACAATTGTCAAAAGTATGACCATTATGCAAGGCAATATCAATGAGGCAAGAAAGATCAAGAAAGTGATGCAAAGCTTGTAGAAGACGAAATGATGCTAATTGTCATAACAAAAGAATAAGAAAGCTTCAAAGGTCAATGGTATCTCGATTCAGGTTGTTCGTCGCACATGACTAGAAGAAAATATTGGTTTATCAAAATCAGTCCCTCGTCAAAGAACAAGGTAAAATTTGCAAACAACAATAACCTATATGCTGAAGGTAAATGTGATGTTTTGATCAGGAGAAAGGATGGTAAACGATCAGTAATTTCAAATGTGTTATACATACCTAACATGAAGAGTAATCTGTTAAGTATAGGTCAGCTGATTGAAAGGAATTACGAAGTATTTATCAAAGATAGAATGATGAGAATGATATACTCGAGTAACAGTTTAATCTTGAAGGCTCATATGTCTTAAAATAGAACCTTCAAGATTGAACTTAATGCGTTGGAACACGAGTGCATAGCAACTACAACTATCACAAATGAATGATTATGACATTATAGACTTGGTCACTTGAATTTTAATGACATCAGTAATCTGAAAAAGAAGAACGTGGTTTCAGGCCTACTAGGAATCCATATTTCAAAAGAACTATGTGAAGAATGTGTAGCAACATAAGAATAGCTTCAACAAGGATGCAAAAAGCAAGTCGAAGTCCAATATTGACATAATCTACTTAGACATGTGTGATCCACTCCAGCTAGATTCATCTGGAGGTAACAAGTACTTTGTTACACTTATTTATGATTATAGCAGAAAGCTATGGACCTACTTAATCAAGAAGACAAATGACATGATTGATCTTTTCACCAAGTTCAAAGCAATGGTCAAAAGACAAAGTGGTCACAAGATTAAGGCTCTGAGGACATATGAAGGTGGAGAATATGTGCCAAAATATTTTGACAGACTATGTGTGAGTGCATTCTTCTATCTAGTCATGTTTGAATGATGTCAAAACTAGGAAAGAAATTTAGCGTTTTTGTACATTGGACAGTTTCAACCAAAGTCTAGATGTGTATTGATCAACTTAGCATTAAGACGTATACAAATAAGTTTGAAAATGATTGGAAATACCTTAGGCATGTTTTATGCATCAAAAGGATTTTTTAAGTGTTTAAAAAGTTGCATAGGTCGTCTCATACGAGTTTAGGTCAGCCTATAGCAGCTTTTGCTTCATTATAGGTGTTTACTGTGAATTTTGGTAAACAACCGCTGATCTATCAATTTGGGTAAAATTGACTAACTTGCAGGATCAACCATACTAAATCCTAGAACATGTGTTAAGTATGTAAAAAGACTCTAGGCTGAACTCCGCGTTCGACTATGAAATCTTTTGGAAAATAAGATGACTTGAAGATTAAAAGCGATAAGTAAAAGAAAGCGTATAATGCGTCGAAGATTAAAAGGCAAGAATGTAAAAGTGCAATAATGTAAAGACTTTTGAAAATAAATACTGTAATGTAAAGGGCGAAAGGTTACAGTCAGAACTCCGCGTTCGACTATAACATCTTTGTAAAGTAAATGACGTTAAAGATAAATGTGCAAGAGAGTAAATTGCTTTGAAAATAAATGTGCAAAAGATTCTAATCTGAACTTCGCGTTCGACTAGAGGCTCTTTGAAAGTAAAGGTGCATAAAAGTTAAATTGCATGAAAAAAACTCTAATCTGAACTCCACGTTCGACTAGGGGATCTTTGAAAGTAAAGGTGCATAAAAGCTTGTAAAACAGTTTAAATGTAAAAAGCTGAAGGCTAAAAGTAACAAGTAAATGGCAAAGACAAGTAAATTGCATTGATGAAAAAAGGTTGGTGTTGTATCACATACATTCTCGCTAACTCGTTTCTCTGCACGCGGATACTTTGAGTTGTTTGGAGTGACTAGTATAAGATGAATGAACACCCCTATTACATGAAAATAACAACTATTTATAGTACTAGAAAGTAACTACTACATGACGGTTGAGGCTTCACGACGTGTCCCTTTTGGCGCTTTTTCCACCATCTCAACCGCTCCCACGTTCGTCCACTCTTGGTTTGAAATTTGAATGTTCAAGAATTCCCTCCAACCTTGGTGATAACTGTCTTGCGTTCTCTTCAGCATGACCCTTGTCGAGCGTTTTCCAACACTTAGCATTTTTTAGAAACTTTGTCCACCTTTCTTCGACTTAGATTTCTCCTTAGTTGTGTCGAAATGTTCACATGTTTTAAAATTGACATTTTGACATAAGATATTTCTGAATTTAACTAGCGTCGAAAAATGAGAGCTAACAATAGGTCGACACATAACTTGGGCAGGACGACATCCACGTTTCAAGAATGAAGCCTGTGGCCACTAACTACTTGTCGCCTCAGATAGGCTGACATATGACTTCAGGTTGACTTGTTGCTTATATAGGCCGACCTAATGACTTTTACAAGCCGACCTGTTATCTTTAAAAATTCAAATTTTATTTTTCTCTTATTCTTTTCTTGCATCCCTTTTGCCTAATTTCTCCCATGCATATATATATATATATATATATATATATATATATATATATATATATATATATATATATATATATATATATATATATATATATATATATATATATATATATATATATATATATATATATATATATATATATATATATATATATATATATATATATATATATATATATATATATATATATATATATATATATATATATATATATATATATATATATATATATATATATATATATATATATATGCTCATACATGCATCATATTCTAACAAGGTACTAGTGTAAAACCTAAATGAAACCAAAATTACCAAACATTCTCATCATCTTCAACCTCTCTTCTACCCTGGTATTTATTTTGTTGATGGTGAATCTGGCAAGAGATCTAACATTCCTCTAGCAAGGTAGATTTTCAGTAGTTCGAGTCTCTTTCTGATTAATAGTGTGTAGTTAATCGTCTTTTATTGTTTGTTGTTTCTTCGTTTGTTTCTCTTTTATTGGTTGATTGGCCAACACTTCTTGTGCTTTTATCTTCATATGTTGTATTTTGGTGAATTTTTTACCCCATTTATTATATACTCTCTCTCTCTCCGATCTCAAATATAAACAACAAACAAAATTTCAATGTTCTTAAATATATATAAAAAAAAACATCTATAATTCTTACATTCATAAAAAATAAGAGTAAAATTAGAAAGAAAATGTACGAATTAAATGCATTCAGACATTTTTCTTAAATGATTGTTTTTCAATTATATATATATATATATATATATATATATATATATATATATATATATATATATATATATATATATATATATATATATATATATATATATATATATATATATATATATATATATATATATATATATATATATATATATATATATATATATATATATATATATATATATATATATATATATATATATATATATATATATATATATGACTTATCATTAAAAAACTAGTCTTGTAAACTAATCGAGATTTTCCACTTTTCAATATTTAAAGTGTGTGGGCATGGTAGCTAGCTAGAGTACTTTATAGATAAAATAATATAAATATGTTAAACATATAATCATAATATATGAAAATGGAAATATTCTATTGTTAGGTACTGTATCGTTAGGTCATGGTGGATTAGGTCTAGTTATCTACCACTCTGTTAGGTGCAATTTGCATTCAGGTTTTGATTGTAAAGGACCAATAATTCAGATTCGATGCAAACCTAAAATTCGTGTCTTACTTTCATTCTTTTGTGCTATCTCTCATTTTATATTCTCAGCTCTAAGGTAACAGAGTAAAGATCAATATTAATTATTAGTTCTTACACGACATAACAAACATATTCTGATTGTTTAAACAGTTTGGATGTTGCATAGAATTCAAGACAAAGTCAAAATTATTAAAAAGATTAAGAAAGTGTGTTCTCAACCGTATAGATAACGATGTGATGTAGTCTTGTATGGCTCCAAGATTTGAGCGCAAAATATACACACAGTCATATGATATAAAAATAAAATTAAAAAAATAAAAGTTAAATAATGTACAATTTCAAATAATCAATATGTGAGTGGAGAAATATTTACTTGCTCATAAACCCAAATATAAGTTATTTGGACACACACCTAAGTCTTTGCCTGTTTGAATGTATATGTGTATATGTGGATATGTGTATACCTATGTTTGAGCATACATGCACTCATAAACATCATGTTCATAAAAGTTTCATGGAATTCAAAGGTTTTGTTTACAACCATCATAGGTTTTACTATGGATTTTGAAATTATACTCTATTTTCAATAAAATGAGATTTTCAGTTATCAAAAGTACTGTCCACTTTGTGGTGTTTGCAAACACAACCTTTGAGTTCCTTGAAACTCATCTACATTAGCATTGCATTCTTTGCATCCCAGGTTCTCACTCTTACTTCTTTGTCCTTGTTTAGACAAGCTAATTGATCAGTACGATACTTGGGCCAATCAAAGAAGATTAAGAACATTGAGCAAGAAAACCATGAACTCCGTAAGGAAGTGATTGCTTTGAGGGCTGGTATGGAAAGACTCTCTGCTTTGGTTGAAACTCTGGTTACTACTCAAAGTCAAATTTCTCATCATATTTCTCAAACTCCGCTTCAAAGGGTCGTGATTTATGAAATCATGCCAATGCCCATTTCTGTGACTCCTATTGACGCTTCTAGCAGCTCTAAGAAGCTTGGGGAGGGTTTACCCAAGGATAAGGAACAAGCTGCTAATGTTATTTCTCGAGAGAAACATGGAGGATCTCGTAACAAAAGTAGACAACACATGGATCAGTTTGACCCGATTCCGATGGCCTATTCTGAATTATATCCTGCTTTAGTACAGAAGAATCTGGTGCAAACAAGGACTTCGCCGACCATCCCAAAGAATCTACCATGGTGGTTTAAGTATGATCGTTTTTGTCCATTTCATCAAGGGGAGCCCGATCATGATATTGAACACTATTTTGCTTTGAAGGCCGAAATACAAAAGTTAGTGCAAAGCGGTATTTTATCTTTTGAAGATTCTGGATCTAATGTCTCAACAAGTTTGTTACCCAAGTATGAAAACGCTGAGGAAGGATATCTAAAAGAATATTGTATCTCTGGCGTAAATTCAATGAAAGGATCTTTAATAGATATGCACGTTGATTTATGTAGACTTACTCATTATGAGCATAATCACGTTTCTTGCAAAATTTGTTCAAAGAATCCTCGTGGATGTTCTGTGGTGAAGAGGGATCTCCAAGATATGTTGGATCAGAAACTGCTTCATATCACTAGATAAAGGGTGAATGTCATAGTTCCATGTTTTAATATGCCAGAACCATTGGTAATTACGTGCAAGAAATCTTTTCCCGTGCCTTGTGGATACAATGCTACCATGCTGGAGGGTAGTAAGAAAGTTCTTGTTGATGTTGCTCCTGCTGCACAGATAATTCTGAATTGTCAATCACAGTTTCATCAAATAGCACATCAGAGTCATGCTCAAAAGAAGTTTGATTCAATCCCAATGACTTACAGTCAATTGTGGACCTATTTCACCTAAAATTCAGTAATGGCACCCAGAAAGACCAGAGCCATGAAATCTCGTCCTCCTTGGTACAATCCAAATGCTAGTTGTAAGTTTCATAATGGAGAAGTGGGGAATACAATTAAAGAATGCAAGGTTTTCCAAGAAAAGATTCAAGAAATGATCGACGATGAGGTGCTGACCTTCAAGGAAGGAAGCCCAGTTGTGAATGAAACACCTTTATGCTGATGGATATGAGGGCTCAAGAAAATCCTTTCCAAGCCGGTGAAATCTAGAGCAGAGCTCATCAGGCTGTTTGTTTGTTTGCTTGCATTTGTCGTTATTTTCTTTGATTATAAAAGCATGATTTGCATGTAAGAACTTGTTTGTTTTGAATGATTAATGCAATAAATATGTTTGTCTTGAAGAAATTCATTTGTATTCACTCATAAAATGCTTTTTCTTGTTTTATAATGTCAACTTTACCGAATCTCTTGCTTTGATAGAGAATTGGAGGGAGGATGACAAAATAAAAAACGCAAGATTTCTTGTCGTATGCTTTTGAGTAAAATCTTGCTGATGATGTAAGGCATTATTCCAAACCCTTTGAGCCTTGAAGTAGGAGTTTTCTTTTCCAAATAAAAATAAACCCAATTTTAACCTGAGGCAGGGTAGTTGTCAGTTAAGCTGATCAAGCGCCCAGATTTTCAAAAAGGAGGAGTGAACATCCGAGAATCCACTTTATCTATCCCTCACAAATTAGAAGGCTAGAAGTCAAATCCACAATGATTATCCCTCAACTAGCTAAAGAGTGGGACAATTACAACCATTTCAACAAGTCAAAATGACTTAGAGCCACACGACTTGTTCATAAATAAAAAATAAAATAAAATAAGAAAAAGTACGCTAAGTCAAAACCTATAAAGGAGACTTAGGAAAAATTGAGGCATCCCGCTAAACTTCAAAGTCAAATCCAAAGACTCCGTCCATGCAAAAGTTAGGGAATAAAAGAAAAAAATAAATAAAGAATAAAAAAAACGCGAAAAGGGAAGACAAAGAATAATCTTCAGTAAAGAACAAAGTTGTGTGATCAAACACCAAAAGCAAATAGGTGAGTGACCGCCATGTCCAAATCCTCAGTGGTTTCTCAACCATATCAAAACTCCTCTTGAGAGATGAGTGTTCGTGTCAGGTTAACTGAATGTAAGATTGGAGAACGTCACGAAGAGTGAGTGGGCACAAATAAAATTTGAGCCTTATATACTTTTGTTCCTTAAACCTTGAACCAAGACACGATACAACCTTTAAAAGACCTAATTGAAGCAGGGTTTATTTTGAAAGCATACTCAATGAGATGACGTTTCCTGACTCCTATGAGCTATGCTCAAATTTGTGTTGGCTTTGTAAAATAAATAAATTTCATATCCTAACTAGTGATTCAGTCACAAGTTATTGTGATGCCTTTTTAATAAAAACTTCAAGACTAACATGTGTGTTGCATTAGCAGTTTCAGAATTAACATTTTTCTGCTTGCTAACATTGCTTGATACAATAAAAGCTTGCATATGAGCATCAGAGATGAGCTCAACCTCTTGAGACCTGGAACCCTGTTGAAAATGGCGAATCATTTCAAATAGATGATCATATCCAGGGGCATGTTTCCTGAAGACTCTACTGAGCAGGGGCAAGCTATTTCCCGAGTGTTACTTTCACAACCTGACCATCCCTAAGTGGGACAAGTTTGAAGACTCAATTGTGCAGAATACAGTCAATCTCGGGAAATTACGTCGAGATTCAATAAATCTCTCCAAGAGTTGGAAGATATTAGAACATCTTGGATTCCAAGTTTTCTGTAAAATCCTCTTGGAATGACTTTATTCTCATAAACCATGTGATTTGGGGCATTTGAGAATTGAAGACTCTCATCCATTCATAACAACAGTTGTTCAAAATGGCGACCACCACTCAGTTCATCAATATAGAGCTACATTATTCTCATAACATTCTTTACCCATGCCCCAAAGAGTTTCTATCTTAATTGGTGTAATGATTCCCCAATAAGTCTCTCCTACAGGTAGTTATGACTACTCCCCGGTGAATCTCTACTTCAAGAAGTAATGGTAGAATTGATGCAAGAATTCCTTAGTTGATGACCTGAGAATCCTCAGTGAATTCCCTTGGCTTCAACCTTCCCCTGTGAAGTGAATGTTATTTCACTCCTCAACGGACTTCTTACAACTTCAATCTTCCCCAAAAAAATGGATGTTTATTTCATCCCCATGAGGTCTCAAATTTGACATCTTCAGCTTGTAACATTGATCCGAGCTTCCCCATTAAAATGGATATTTATTTTATCCTTATGAGGCATCAACTCTAGCATCTCCAGTCACAACTTTCATTCAGACTACGTCTGTTCGTCGTGGATATTTTATCCCCATGAAGCCCCTCTAATCATGAGTTTGACCCATTTCCAGTGGATCTTTCTCATCTCCAATAGAGTAGCAGGGTCTATCTTGATAGTCCCCTAAGTGAAGTCATGATGTTCATCCTCAAGTGGAGTGCTCTCTTTTCCCCAGAGAAGTTTGAAGCCTTGAAGCAAAACTGTGATTCCACGTGTGGCTTTCCATTCACCATAGTGATGCTTCTATCTTGCGAAGATTGGCCGAGTATCCGTGTTAAAATGTTTATTTCATCTCCTATTTACTTATCCTTGTTTATTTTGTCATGATAAGCATAACATAACATACATTCATTCATATGGATACATGGCATCTGTGCATTTTGCATTTTTGTGTTTGTTTGTTTGTTTACTTTGGCCGTGTTTATCCACAAGTGACTGGGTTTGTCTTCTCCCTCCAAGTAGAGTCATCAACCCTAAGCAGAAAGAGCACATCCTTTCTAATTCCCCACTGATTTCGATTCTCGTGGAATATGGTTGCTTTAGTTTTCTTTTCCATTTTTGGATAAAGATAAACCCTAGTTGAGTTCATTCCTCAATGGGTAGAGCCTTGCTTGACCGTTTCTCTTCAGTTATTTCCTGAATTGAATTTTGGTCCCTGACAATCACAATTTTGAGTCTCTCTAAGCTTTTAGACTTGGATTGAGCGTGCATTTATTTTGCATTTCCCCCAGGAAGAATCTATTTGAGGATCACCATTGAAGATAAAATATTTCCTCAGCGGCAGTGTTACAACATTTTCTCAGCAATTTATACCCAGACAACAAGTGGCAGCTCTTTATTTGAGCAACTCGTTTCGTTCTCAAGTTTTCTATTTGGATGACAAATGGTAGTCTCCTCAAGATAATTTGTCTATCTCCAATGAGTTTATCAAGTTATCAACTTGTCCTTCGTCAAATGACATCTCTTTGGAAATCCGTCAGAGAAGTTTGTTGAAGACTCCACAGGTGTTTCTCTTTATTTGAGAATTCTTACTACAAAGATTTTATTTATTTCAATACATCTTCAAACTACAACAAAGATGCTCTGTAAGGACGTATTCCCTAGTGAGTCCATTATACAAAGTTAATTCCATTAAATGGCATCTCTCCGAGAAGTTTGGTGAAGATTATTACAATTGATCCTTCTCTTTATTTGAGAAAACATGTTTTTACAAATCAATCGGCCCGTGTCTCCTTTAAAGATCCCCGGTGCAACTTCAAAATTTCCAATAAGTTAAGGATTCCTGCTGAAGTACTAGATCTCCAGTGAAGTTCCAATCCCCTGTAAATATACTCTCCCGTAAGGATTCATCTTTCCAGGAAGAAACTAAGACCAGTCTATGGCTTATGACCCGAGACGAGAGGAGGTTTATTTTTACCCTTTTCAAGTGAAAGACTTGATTAAAGAAGAAACTGAGACCCGTTCATGGCATACAACCTTGAGACGAGAGGAGGTTTATTTTACCCTTTTCAAGTGGAATACTTGATTAAAGAAGAAACTAAGACCAACTCACGACATACAACCTTGAAGCGAGGGGATGTTTATTTTACCCTTTTCAAGTGGAATACTTGATTAAAGAAGAAATTGAGACCAGCTCACGACATACAAACTTGAAGCGGGGGGAGGTTTATTTTACCCTTTTCAAAGAATAAACTGAGAGCCGTTCATGGCATACAACCTTAAAGAGAGGGGAGGTTTATTTTACTCTTTTCAAGTGGAATACTTGATTAAAGAAGAAACTGAGACCCGTTCATGGCATACAACCTTGAAGCCAGGGGAGGTTTATTTACCCTTTCTAAATTAATCATTTAGTTAAAGAAGAGGATGAATTATGTTTTGATCATGGAAGTTTATTTTGGTTATTACCTTTTCTTAGGCTATCATACGTTTGATAGTAGATGTTATACCTGTTGCACCCTAAAATTTGCTCAACCTATTTCACCTGGGTTATGTTTCAATTGCATTGGCATTTGCATAATAAGTCATGTACATAGTCTAATCATTTGCATAGCATAGCATAACAAGTCATCTAATAGGGGATCAAGTGCCTTTCTTATCAGAAAGAGGCCCATCATGGGGTTTTATTCAAGTTCAAAACCATCCAAGTAATCAAGAAATGAGTTGAAGCTTTGAGAAGTTTGAAGGTCAACCAGTGGATTTCTCTCCTAATCTGGGGGTGTGGAAGATCACCAATGGGAGTATGAGCTATGACTGAGAGTATGGAATGTATACAAAGATCATGGAAGACCTAGAGGGTCATTTTGAAGATGAGATAAGTCATTGATACAAGTACAAGAGCCAGAGTTGAAGTGCAGTCAACTAGGGTTTCATCTGGGTCAACCCTAGGTCAAATGATTGATTGGAGGGCATCAAGGCCTACTTGGAGGATTTTGAATTCATGATTTTATATGTGAATACATGTGTGGTGTTGTGCCAAGGAGAAATCAAAAGGAATCAAGAAGAAGAGGAGTTACTAAATTAGGGTTCCAGTGTAAAATCCCCTAATTTAGGCCTAACTTCCAAGCCATATAAGTCAAAATGAAAGTTTCAAATGAATTCTTGGTCAACATGAAACTTTTATAGAATCTCAATAGCTTTAATTTGAGTACTAGAAGTCTTCAAGGAGATTTATAGAACTCAAGTTATGGTTCTTGCAAGTTATGGGTCCCCAGAGGATACTGAAATTTATCTGTGAAAGTCACTTGACTTCCAAGAAACTTTTGCACATCAAGGAGTTTTCAAATGGATTCTTGGCCAACATAAGAGTTGTAGATCTTGATCTTAGATTTAATTTGAGTACTAGAAGTACTCAAGAGGATTTTTAGAACTCAAGTTATGGTCTTGGCAATCCAGGGGTATTTTGGGAAAGTTGAATTACAGGTCATTTTTGAGCATAGGTCAAAATCTCCATGTTCCACTTCTCAAATGAAAAATTGTTCAACATGGAATGTGCTTAAAATGATGTTTTTAGGTCAAATAATTTATCATGGTGGATTGATCGGCTTATTTCAAAAAAGTCACTTAAAATGGCCTAAAAAAAGGGAAGAAGTCAAATAAAGTTTGGTGGGAAAAATCAAATTTTGGGTTAGAGGTCACAAACAAGCCATATGACATACCAATTTGATTTTAAAATGCATTTTAAAGACAATGGCATTGCCACAATTTTGAATTGAGGGTTATTTCAAGGACTTGCTTTGTAAATGGGCTACTTGCATCATAAGGCACATATGCAAAACCACACTTCCAAGCAAATGCAAGGCTCCTTTCCATCCATACACCTCCAATATCTCATTTGGAGAGAATTTAAACTCATAACCAAGTGAATTGCAAGCCAAAACATGAGATGGTATGTTCATAGCATAAGAAGAGATTTTCATGACATGAGAAGTTGATTTTCTCATTGGATAAATCTAGAACTTTCTAGGGTCTTCCAATACATTCTATATATACTTGTGAAGAGGTTCAGAGCAAGAGTTGGTGATTCACTTGTGCAAAAACCATAGATTGACATTGGAGTTTGGAAGACAAAAAGTGAGAGATCAAAGTTGGATTCAAGGCATTTTCAAGAGTTATCAAGAATTTAATCTTATCCAACAAACTTCAACAAAGGTTTTCCACAAAAATTTCGTGCGAAACGGTTAAGAATCGATGAAGTTATGTTGCTCGGAAGTTACCAAAAAAATGTCACCGCCGGAACAGCTACACTACCGTGCGGGTAATGTTCCCACCCCCACTCGCGAGGCCCACACGGACATTGCTTTGGAATTCTGTTGTTCGCACCCCTGGCCCAATGCACATTAACTTAGTTTAATTCATTTTCGTTCTTTTTTTTTCTGTTTTAATAGCTGTTTGGATTAATTGCGTTAAAAATAGTAAAAATGATCGAAAAATTATGAAATTTTTTTCTGTAGATTTTGATTGTCTTAAGAAACTTTAGGAGTTGAGTTTGCATTTTTAGGATTTTATTTGAATTAGTTACGAGTTTTCTTTTGTGCTAATATCCATTGTTATGCATAATTGATATTGCTGTTTGTTTAATTTTGTTCTCTTTGATGCTTTATGCTTTTGAGCTGATTCTTTCGATATGATTTAGAGGACATACATAGGTTTCCCCTGGAATTTTCTTAGAATTTTTAAAATTGATTAGATTCTGTTTTAGGTGTGTAGTTTAGAGCCTTCCCAAATAATGGTTTCCCATGACCAAATTTCATTTAGGAATTGTTTAGATGACCTAGAAATTGATTTAGGTCTTGATTCTAGAATTTTATAATGTTCAAACATGCATGTTCACATAGGATTTTTATTAGAATTTTACAATTTATTTTGCTATTTGTTTTGGGTTTTGCAAATGATTGTTGCTTTCGGTGTTCTCTCTTGAGTGCTTTGCCTTGTTTGGAGCGTTTGGTGGACTTGGAGCTGAAGACTTTGGATTACTTTTTAGAGGAGCTTCTGGACATGATGAAGATGCTTTGTCTTGAAGAGTGGGGCTTGGAGTGGAGCTTTCTTTCTCTTTTAAGTTTGTTTTAGGAGTTGGTAGAATTAGGCTTTTAGGGAGAGCTTTTGTAGAATTAGTTCATTTCTTCCATCAAACATAGAATGCATTGTTTGCTTCTATTCTATCCTATGATTCAAAGTCCTCTTAGGGAAGTTCCATCTCTCCTTAGGAGGGAAGTGGGGCATACCCTAGAGAGTAGAACTTTTGAGGATACACTTCCACTTCGATATTGGTTCTTGTTGAATTCCTTTGGTTTTCAGCAAGTATGCCAACATTGCAACTTGATCTTGATGACAAATCTCTTCTTGGAGTGTGCTTGCTAAAGCTTGAAGATGAAGATTGAAGAAGCTTGAAGATGGAATCTAGCTCAAAGATAAGACCTTTGCTGTCATTTCAACTTTGCTGTTCAGAGCGTGTTGTTGCTGTTTGTTGTAGGAGTTTGTTGCTGCTGCTTGGGCTGCCTCCTCTGTATCTTTTGTTTTTCTCTGTATTGTCTGTTGGCTTGTGCTGCTTGCCCTTTAGGCTTGAAGTGAAGTTGATTCACTTTGCCTGTTGCTTTCTTAGGTTCGAGGTTGAGTGGTACTCCCTTGCCTTGCTTGTTTTGCTGCATCTCATGCATTTTACTGTTTACTGTATATCTGCTATTTCTTTTCCGTTTATCCCCTAGGATCTTTGATTTCCTCTGCGCAGGAGGGAATTATGACAGACATTAGGTTTTAATCCATGCATGATAACATTAGGGTAGTTTTGATTCCTTTTCAAACCCTAGGTTTTTTTAGACTTCTCTTCTATCTCAAAATAATTCAAAACACAATAATAAGGATAATCGATGTCGTACGCTACGAGCCTTAAGATATTTGAGAAAGGTTGCTGAAGGGTCACTCTTCAGTAACCTGATTACGTAGTGTGTTACCCTTAGGGTGACATACGACGTAGTCACCCTCAAATCATAGTCTCTAGTGCGTCAGAGATTGCAAACATCATAAAAGACAGTTCTTGCGTAAAAGACTGAAAACAAACATCAAAGTGTCATTCTTGTCCGCTTGGACTCTTAATCAGGAAAAACCCTTTCATAAGGAGATAAAAAACACTCAGACAAGCTTGTGTCTTCCGTAGCCCGAACTACGTTTGCTCTGATCTTTCATGCTGTATGAAAGTACGTAGGCATAGGATGCGATATCCTAGCGAGCAACCTTCCCCTCCTTTCCAGTAGGTAGGCGAACTATGTCGACTCTGATTTCTCGTTCCAGACGGGAATACGTAGGCATAAAGTGCGATACTTTGCCGAGTCATTTTCTTTTCTTTTAACCCTTGACCTTTAGAATAGATAGAATAACAATCTGTACTATAAAACAAGCGTGGATCCCGTCGAGTACGACGGACGTGAGGGGTGCTAATACCTTCCCCTTGCGTAACCGACTCCCGAATCCAGGATTTGGTTGCGATGACCATTCCTTTCCCGTCTTTGCGTGAGGTTTACTCTGAGCGTTTTCTTTCCCTCCTTTGGGATAAATAACGCACGGTGGCGACTCTTCTGTTCAGCCGGCGCCGATTTTCGCAGTAGCGACAACTGGCGACTGGAATATCCCCTATGCGAGTCAATCCTAGCGCTTGTTTTCCCGTCGGGGTGTTGTATAGATTTACTCTTCTGTCTTTACTTTCCGCATTTTATTATCAGCTCTATACTGTTATTGCTGCTGTGGGAAGGGGTAATCTGTTGAGAGATAAGTCGGACCTGGGCTTGAGGTTACACATAGACTTAGAAGTAGAGAGTAGTGGTTAGCCTGCTTGCTTAGCTCGCACGAGCTAGCCGCGAAATTTACGCTCGGACGAGATTCTCTTTGATGCTTCTTGCCTGGCCCTTAGGGCTCGACAAGTTGTCTGACCCGAGGATTGTCGACTCTGGGAACCTATCAATTGGGATTCAACTAAGTGAGGCCGCTTCAAGGGATGATGATGCCACACCTTCTGGGTATCGTATCATCGCTCTTGAAAGTCTGTGACGTTGAACCCGCATAGGATGTCGTACCTCGTCTGCGAGTTAAGTACACACCTGTGAGGGGTAGGTGGGTCTGTTTGCAGGAAACCTTTGACCTCAGAATACCTGGTTCATCTCTGTCAGTGAGATGTGGTTACAAGGTTCATTTGAGTGGTTGATTTGGTTTGAGATGAGGATTGGATGGTTCTCAGGCTTTAGTACAGAGCAGCCCAGTCTATCAGCATTGCACTTGGTCCCTTGTTTGCATATGCATGTGCATTTTCATAATTGCATCTCATTAACATGTATTTATGTTACATGTGACCATTCCCCTCTGATTCTAGTGTATCTTCTAGCCAGACATAGAGTCCCTGAAGAAGACAGTTGCTTACCGGTTGCATTCACCAGATATCAGTTCATTGTTGGGTTTAGTTGCTCTGGCAGATGAGAGTGTGATGGATGAGTTCAGAGTATCTTATGGGAGATTTCTTAGCTTGTTGTACAGACCTTCGGTATTTGAGACGACTGGGGTGTATACTTTGTTGCAGTTTTATGAGCCGCAGCTGAGATGTTTCTTATTTCCCGATTATACTCTAGCACCCACTTTGGAGGAGTATTCTGCGATGTTGGGAGTTCCTGTGCTAGACCAGATGCCCTTTGTTCATGTTGATGCTGAGCCTGAGTTGGCCACGCTCGCCGAGATTGTCAGTTTGGACGCTTTTGAGTTTCCGGGAGGCTTGGTTAAGCTGAATGGAGCCTATGGCTTTCACTTGTCGGTCCTAGTTGAGAAGGCTACACAGTGCGCGAAGAGTGGATGTTAGGTTGCTTTCAGTGCCATTCTAGCTGTCTGCATCTATGGGATTGTCTTGTTTCCTAATGTGCCAGACTTTGTCGACTCAGACGCCTTTCTGATTCTTGCCTCGAAGAATCCAGTTCCTACTCTCTTGGGCGATGTTTATCATTCCATTCACTACAAGAATGAGAAACGTCATGGCAAGAATGTTTCCTGCTGTCTTCCTCTCCTGTACAGGTGGTTCCAGGGGCACCTCCCGAAGACAGGACCTTTTGTGGATGCTGTCGATACTTTGGATTGGTCGTCCCGGTTGATGGGACTGTCTGCTGAGAATATCATTTGGTTTGATCGGAGTATGCTTGGTACTGACATTATATATAGTTGCAGTGGCTTTCCAAATGTCCCCTTGATTGGACGGAAAGGCTGTATCAACTATAACCCTTCATTGCTGGTAAGACAGTTCGGTTATGCTTTGAGGGACGCTCCTGTTAAGAAGGAGATACAGGAATCTCTGTATCTCACAGGCTCATTAGACACAACCGTTTTGACCAGATTGAGACATGCATGGGCTAACGTCCATAGGAGAGGTAAAGCTTTGCTCGACAAGAGCAATAGCAGAGTTTATGATCCTTATTTGGTTTGGATCCGCGAGAGAGCTAGTATTGCCTTGATGCCTTATCCTGCTGTGGAACCTCTGTATCTTCCATTGATTGAGGCACCTCCTTCGGAAGATAGTGAGAAGTATAACAAATTGTTAGCTGAAAACGAGGAACTGAAGAAATCCAATGAGGAGTTAGAGAAGGAGATCTTTCAGTTACGTCGTGAGAAGAAAGAAGCCACCTTCACTGTGAAGGAACATACTGAATTGATCAACAGGTTGGGATCGGAGCTGACAGAAGCAACCAACAAGAAAGAAAAAGTGGGAATAGCCTTAAACGGTGTTAGTAAGGTGCTTACTTCCAAGAAGGAACTGCTAAGCAAAGCTTATGCCCGTATCAGCAAGTGGGAAGCTTTGTGGAATGCCACGCTTACCAAGCGGAAGGAGCGCGAAGACGAACTGAAGCTGCAGATTGCCACGCTAGAGGCACAGGTTAGAGACCAAGACACGAAGATTGCTGAAGCGACATCACTTAGGAGCACTGCTGAGCTAAGGGTGAGTGACATTGACAAGAAGCCGAGAGGATATGAAGAGAAGGCCGGTTCCAAGAGGTACAGATTTGACGAGAGTTCTGGCAAAGGAGCCTACCAGGATGATGCCAAAAAGCTGAGATCCACTACCGAGCGGCATGCTTTACTGATACAGGAGCTGATCTCCCGACTAGGGCACTCAGAGACAATGGGGATTTTGGAGGACGTCAGAGCCCGCCATCTGGCCTGATTTATCTTTGCCTTGCCTTTGTTATTTGTACTTGTATTTGGACCATCGCCAGGCTTGTTGGCCGAGGTCTCTTCAGTTGTATTCAGTTGTACTCTTGTACTCAGCCTTTTGGCATGTGTTTATATATAAGGGTTTTCTGATTCCTTGCTTGCTGGATAGGGACTCCATTGTCATGATGGCCTTCTCTCCGAAACTAGAATCGGGGGGAATATAACCTGTAGCATATTTACACATTCGCATCCGCATTCGTATTGTATAACCGGTATTTGTGAATCGGTATCTTATTTCCTTCGTCTGCAGGTTTCCAGGATTGACGAACAAAGAGTTCATCGATACTCTACTCGTACCAACTGCAAGAGAATCATGGATCAAGTCCAAGTAGAGATGCAGGAAATTCGCGAGAAATTAAACCTGTTCATGCAGGCCATGGAGAGTATTGCTAAAGGCCAGGAGAATCTCCAAACATTGGTGAAGCCGCTGCTGACGCGGGCTAATGGGAACGGCAACAATGACTACAACTCTGTGCATGTCGAAACTCCTCATGAGGATGGGCCCCATACGCCTGTGGTTCCTCTTGTGGTGACCCCACCTGTTGTGGTTGTGAACAATGACGCTGGCGCTGGCAATGGTAATACAGGGAATGGAAATGAGACTGTTGTTAACAATTTTGGATTTGGAGGTGCTAATCTGGGCGGCGGTAACTACAATAGTGGTAATGGTTTTGGTAACAATGGATTCGGCTATAATGACCAGGGGTTTGAGTACGACAATCAGGGTGGAAAGTTCGGCTTCAACACTCAGGGTTTCGGCTACGACGGTTTCGTAACGCTAACCAGGGTTATGATGGAAATAGTGCTGGATTGATTTCTGTCAACACTGGTTTCGGGCATGTCAGGGTTAATCTAGGCTATGGTAATGGGGGACGAGGTCCTATGACTAATCCGCAAGGGTTTGGTCGCAACACTGGTTATAACGGGTACGGAAATAAAAATGTGAACTGGGGCGAAGACTGTCAAGAGGACGCCTTTTCTGGAAGAGGCATGGGATTTGAGGGACCCGTTGATAATACTCAGAGGATTAAAATGCTTGAAGAACAGGTGAAGGGCATGGCCAATCAGAATTCTATCAGACTAGACATGACTACTATGGGCTTGGTGCCTGGGCTGAGGGTACCGCTGAAATTCAAAGCTCCCACGTTCGACAAGTATAAGGGGGACACTTGCCCTAAGGTGCATGTCTGCGCTTATTACAGAAAGATGTCCGCATATTCAGACGACGAAAGAATGCTTATGCATTTCTTTCAAGACAGCCTATCAGGACCTTCACTCGAGTGGTACATGGGGTTGGACCCCCCTCAAATCAAAACCTGGAAGCAATTGGCGGATGCTTTCGTCCTGCATTATAAATATAATAGTGATCTGGCACCGAACCGAGTTCAACTGCAAGGTTTGTCGCAGAAGAAAGAGGAAAGCTTTAAAGAGTATGCGCAGAGATGGCGCGATATGGCAGCAAGAGTACATCCTCCGTTGGCTGAAAGAGAAATGAATAGTATGTTCCTTGGAACGTTCACGGGGATATATTACGAAAAGTTGTTCAACGTTTCGTTGAGCAGTTTTTCAGATTTGATTCTCATGGGTGAGATGGTCGAAGACAGTATTAAGGTTGGAAGATTCCACGCAGGTGAGTCTGCCCCCGCAGGAGGTACCAGGAAAGCATTCGGTGGTAGGCGACAAGGTGATTCTAGTGCTGTGTTTGGCGGCAGAGGCCGAGGAAGAGGACAAAGTCAGTATGCGCAGCATCAACAGGTCGCTAGTGTTACTATCCCTTTTCCACAACAACAACAGCAGCCGCAGCAGCAGCAACAACAAAGGCAACACCCCGCCCAACGCAGAATCCTAGAGGGCAAGCCCAGGCGAGTATTTGAAACGCCTCCTTCCACGTACGCCGAGCTGCTTCAAACATTGCTAGGATTAAAGTTGGTCGAGAAAAGGACCATGGCACCGTTAACGGGCAATCCTCCGTTTGGTTATGATGCTGGTAAGCACTGTGATTTCCACTCCGGGGCGCCCGGACATGATATTGAAGGTTGTCATGCGTTTAAACATAAAGTCCAACACTTGTTGGACAGCAAAGCTATTAACTTTGGACAGGCGGGTCCAAATATAGTACAACAGCCTATGCCCAATCATGGGGCAAACGCCATCCTGACCGAGGAGAGTTTGAATCTAGTGACGGATGTCAATGAGCTGAAGACACCGTTGGGTGAGATCAAAAGCAGGTTGTTAAAAGGGGGTGTATTCCCGGGGTGCGACAAATTTTGTTTGGATTGTTGGATACAGCCAGAGGGTTGTAATGAGTTGAAACAGGGTATCCAGGCTTTAATGAGCGAAGGAACATTGCAGTTTGATAGAACCGCAGTTGAAGAGCCGGTGGAGGCATTGTGTGATGAGCTGAACGATGTTGCTACGGTAACGATTCCAAGGAAAACAATAACGATAACGGCGCCTGCCATGCGGCCGACGATCACTATTACTAAAGCAGGACCGATTCCTTTCGAGAATACCAAAGCAGTGCCGTGGACTTACGGGTTGGAGGTATATTGTGATGGTGAGAAAATTGAAGTAAATAAACAACCAGTTGGGGTTGTAGATAATGTTGTTGGAACAGGAGGTATGACCAGAAGTGGGAGAATCTTCACATCGCCTGAGGTAGAGGCAGAAAGATTGGCAAAGGGGAAAGCCAAGGTAGACGAGAGTGGCCCCTCGCAGATAAAGGAAAAGGAAACATCGCTTAAGGATGTGGAAGAATTTATGAGGCTCATCCGTAAAAGTGATTACAAAATCGTGGAGCACCTCCAGCAAACGCCATCAAAGATCTCAATCTTGTCACTACTATTATGTTCCGAGGCCCATCGGAACGCTTTGCTGAAGATCCTAGACACGTCATTCGTTCCTCAAGACGTTTCGGTTAACCAGTTAGAAGGGGTGATGGCGCACGTGAATGCAGGCCATAGTTTGGGATTTACAGATTTTGATTTGACCCCGAGGGGGAGAGAGTATAATATAGCGCTGCACGTCTCAGTTGAATGCAGGGGCACGGTCATGTCCCGTGTGTTGGTGGATACAGGGTCTTCCTTGAATGTGCTTCCGAAGAAAGCAATGATGAAGTTGGATATCAGGGGGATTCTCTGCACGCCCAGTGACCTAGTGGTAAGAGCGTTCGATGGAACGAGGAGGTCAATGTTCGGATCGATAACATTACCATTGCAGGTGGGGCCTGAAGTATTTGAAACTGAATTCTATATAATGGACATCCAGCCAGCGTATAGTTGTCTTCTTGGACGACCATGGATCCATGCCGCCGGGGCAGTCACATCTACGTTGCACCAAAAGTTGAAGTATATGGTGGGGGATAGTGTCGTCACCGTTTGTGGAGAAGAAGATATTTTGGTTAGCCATCTGTCTTCATTCAGATATGTAGAGGTCGACGGCGAGATTCATGAGACACCCTGTCAGGCATTTGAAGGGCTAAAGATTAAAGACAAAGCTCCAGTACCCAAGATGTCAGATGTAGCAGTGTCGTCGTACAAAGAGGCTCAGGCTCTAGTACAGGCAGGCGAGACCAAGGGCTGGGGTCAGGTGTTGGAGATTCCCGTGAAGAACGACAGGTTCGGGCTTGGATATCATCCTTCGTCATCAGCATCCTCTTTCGGAGCGCCCAAGTTCAGAGGGCCAATAACCATTACATCCAGTGGAGTGAGCTTCGAGACTATCAATGTTGTTTCCGATTCTGAGGAAGGAGATAGCGACTGTGATATGGACGCGTGGATCAAGCCAGGCGTGTCAGGACAAAGTCTCTGCAATTGGTCTATTCAGGAGATTGTTCCTGTGACAACTAAACAGTAATGTTTTATTTTTTTTAATTGTTGAATAATCATGTGTCCTACTTGGGGCACAATGATTTTGCTTAGGGCCATTTTGGTTATGTACAGTACATTGTTTAATCATGAATAAAGGCGTTTTTCATATACAAATATTGTGATCCTTGTTTTTCCTATTTTTATTTTTTATAATAAAATGTCAACGTGGTTATTTGCTTTGTTTGCGTTTTGAAGCATTTAACCATTTCCTTTGCAGGATTAATATTTCAGATGACATCTATGAACCGCCTATGACTCATTTCGACTTCGAGCACCCGGTATTTCAGGCTGAGGAAGAGATTGTGGAAGATGGTGACGTACAAGAAGAGCTGACCTGGTTATTGAAACAAGAAGAAAGGATCATTCTGCCTCATGAGGAAGTCATTGAGATTATCAATTTGGGGTCGGAAGGGGTTGAAAGGAACATCCGTATAGGGGCCGCACTGCAAAGCAACGTTAAGCAGAGGTTGGTTGAGATGCTCAAAGAGTACAATGATATTTTTGCCTGGTCGTACGAGGACATGCCGGGGTTGGATACGGATATGGTTGTGCCCCGTCTGCCATTAAAAGAAGAATGCTCGCCGGTTAAGCAGAAGCTCCGAAGAACTAGACCGGACATGGCTGTGAAGATTAAGGAGGAAGTTCAAAAACAGTAGGATGCTGGTTTCCTAGCTGTTACAAAATATCCCTCATGGGTCGCTAATATTGTGCCAGTGCCAAAGAAAGACGGTAAAGTGAGAATGTGTGTAGACTACCGTGACTTGAACAAAGCGAGCCCGAAAGACGACTTTCCACTTCCTCACATCGATGTGCTGGTTGATAACACTGCTCAGTTCCCCGTATTCTCCTTCATGGATGGCTTCTCGGGCTATAATCAGATCAAAATGGCACCAGGAGACATGGAGAAGACTACTTTCATTACCCCTTGGGGAACATTTTGTTACAAAGTGATGCCCTTCGGATTGAAGAACGTTGGGGCAACATATCAACGTGCTATGACGACTCTCTTTCATGACATGATGCATAAAGAGATCGAGGTTTATGTTGATGATATGATTGCCAAATCCCAGACGGAGGAAGAACATTTGGTGAATCTGCTGAAATTGTTCAAGAGGCTTAGGAAGTTCAGGATGAGACTGAACCCTAACAAGTGCACCTTCGGGGTGAGATCGGGTAAACTGCTGGGGTTTATCGTGAGCGAAAAAGGAATAGAGGTTGATCTTGCGAAAATAAAAGCAATACAAGAAATGCCGACGCCTAAAACAGAAAAAGAAGTGCGTGGATTTTTAGGGAGGTTGAACTACATCGCCCGGTTCATATCTCACCTAACCGCAACATGCGAGCCATTATTCAAACTGTTAAAGAAGGACCAGGTTGTGGCCTGGAATGAAAATTGTCAAAAGGCGTTCGACAAAATAAAGCAATACTTGCAGGAACCTCCTGTTTTGATACCCCCAGTGGCCGGGAGACCTTTGATTATGTATTTGACAGTTCTGGAGGAAAGTATGGGTTGTGTTCTCGGTCAACACGACGAGACAGGACGTAAAGAGCATGCGATTTATTATTTGAGTAAGAAGTTCACAGACTGTGAGTCCAGATACTCAATGCTCGAGAAAACATGTTGTGCGCTAGCCTGGGCCGCCAAACGTTTGAGGCAATACATGCTAAATCATACAACCCTGCTCATTTCAAAGATGGATCCTATCAAATACGTGTTTGAGAAGCAGGCACTCTCCGGAAGAATTGCCCGATGGCAGATGGTGTTAACTGAATATGATATTCAGTATGTCTCGCAAAAGGCTATTAAAGGTAGCGTCTTGTTGGAGTACCTTGCGGAGCAGCCTGTTGAGGACTACCAATCGATGAGGTTTGATTTTCCTTACGAGGATATCATGTACCTAAAGATGAAAGATTGTGAAGAACCGTTGTCGGACGAAGGACCAGAGTTGGATTCCAAGTGGCAGTTGATATTTGATGGAGCTGTGAATTCCTATGGTAGCGGAATAGGGGCAATCATTACTACTCCTCATGGGTCGCACATCCCATTTACTGCCCGATTGACCTTTCCGGTTACCAATAATGAAGCTGAATACGAGGCTTGCATCATGGGTCTGGAAGAAGCTATTGATTTGCGAATCAAACATCTGGATGTATACGGAGACTCAGCTCTAGTGGTGAATCAGATAAAAGGAGAGTGGGAGACACGTCAGCCCAATTTGATACCATATATGAATTATGCAAGGGGATTGTTGCCTTTCTTTGACAAGGTGGAATTGCATCATGTTCCGCGAGCAGAAAATCAAATGGCTGACGCCCTGGCGACTTTGTCTTCCATGTATAAAGTTAACTTCTGGAACGAGGCTCCCCGGATTGTTATCTCTCGGCTCGACAGACCCGCCTTCATATTTGCTATTGACGAAGCATCTGATGATAAACCCTGGTACTTTGACATCCAGAATTTCCTGAAGAACAAGGAGTATCCGGCTGGGGCATCCAGTCGAGATCAGAAGACTCTCAGGAGATTGGTTGGCAATTTCTATCTAAATCCGGACGGTATACTATACAAGAGAAACCACGACTTAGTATTGCTACGCTGTGTAGACGAGAAGGAGGCGAAGTTGCTCATGGAAGAGATACATGAGGGTACATTTGGTACACATGCTGGCGGGCATGCTATAACGAGGAAACTGCTGCGGGCAGGTTATTACTGGCTAACTACGGAAACAGACTGTTTCAAGTTTGCAAAGAGGTGTCATAAATGCCAAATTTATACGGACAAGGTCCATGTACCCCCAAGTCCTCTGAATGTGATGTCATCACCGTGGCCATTCTCGATGTGGGGAATTGATATGATTGGAAAGATCGAGCCTACGGCATCAAACGGACACCGGTTCATTTTGGTGGCAATCGATTACTTCACCAAATGGGTGGAAGCAGCATCATATGCCAATGTCACCAAACAAGTGGTCGCCAGATTTATCAAACGAGATATTATCTGCAGATATGGAATCCCTGAGCGGATTATCACCGACAACGGTTCAAACTTGAATAACAAGATGATGAAAGAGATGTGCCAGAGTTTCAAGATTGAACATCACAACTCTTCTCCTTACCGACCCAAGATGAATGGCGCTGTTGAAGCGGCCAACAAGAACATAAAGAAGATTGTTCAGAAGATGGTTGTGACGTATAAAGACTGGCACGAGATGCTACCTTTCGCTTTGCACGGTTATCGTACGACGGTACGCACATCAACCGGGGCAACCCCTTTTTCATTAGTATATGGAATGGAGGAAGTGTTACCGTTAGAGGTTGAGATTCCTTCCTTGAGGGTTTTACGAGATGTCCAACTTGACGAGGTAGAATGGGTAAAAGACAGGTTGAATCAGCTGAGCTTAATGGATGAGAAGAGGCTAACTTCTCTCGCATACGGTCGGTTGTACCAAAGCCGAATGAAGAAAGCATACAATAAGAAGACATGTCCGCGAAGCTTTCAGACGGGCGACCTTGTGCTGAAGAGGATCCTCCCACCACAAACAGATCACAGGGGCAAGTGGACCCCTAATTACGAAGGGCCATACGTTGTCAGAAAAGTATTCTCAGGAGGAGCTTTGCTACTATCTACCATGGATGGTGAAGACTTTTCGTCTCCTGTGAATTCGGACGCAGTTAAAAAATACTTTGCTTGAAAATGACCCGCTGGACAGAAAAAAAGAGAGTCCAGGCAAAAAAGGGGCATCCCGGCGAACCAAAAACAGAATAAAAAGGTTCGGGCAAAAGTTAGGGATAAAATTGAAAAGATGTACACCCGCGAAGTCGAAAACCTGCATTGGGCGACTTCGGCAAAAAAGGGTATCCCGGTGAATTGAAAACCCGCAAAGGGCGGTTCACGCAAAAGTTAGGGATTTAAAAAGTAAATGACTGCGGTCCGAATTCGATACCTGCATTGATCAGTGGTTTGGGAGCACCTGAGGGTTCGTTTATCCAACACAATCTCTTCCGAAAATTGAATACCGGGAAAACGCCAGAGTCGGGCGAGTCATAGGAGGATCAACTCACGATGTTTGTCTGCACCATGTTGCCGACATGTGTACAAATTCGAGTTGTATTTGTATTTTTATGCTTCTTGTGCATATATGTATGTGTGTGTACGTAACTTCCTCTTTTCAGGAGTTGCATCCGATGTACAAAACTTTGCCTATTCAGAGGCCTGTTATTAATAAAACATGTTATTTAGTACTTGATGTTTATGCTTTACTGTTTTGTATGTGGAAAACGCCGATGTTTTGATGAATTTGCATGTGCATAACTTTGCAGGCCCTTGCCAATAATTGATAAAACTTCGAATTGACTGAAGTAATGTCACGGACACTAACCTGAATAGATTTGGTTGTGTAGATTTTGTCTTGTCTCGTTTGTGTTTTGCAGGGTTCTCACCTTTAAAATGGACGCTCAGAACTTATGGCCCCCAGCCGGAGGTTCGTGGTGAAAAACTTGATTTTGTATGATGCTAATCCCCATGCAGGTCGCATTTCATCCCCAGAGGGATCAATTTCCCCAGCTAGTCGCAGCTTATCCCCAGAGGATATCCCCAGCCAGTTAAAATCAGTATCTCTTGCAGAGGTTGCACTCCCCAGGGAGTCGAGTATGTGAACGATCAATCCCCATTTTGGAGGGTTCCCACAGAGTTTAGCCAAGTCATAGTTGGTTCAGAAGGATTATTCCCATAGAAGATGGTTTTCTTCCCACAGGTCGTCATGCCTTCGTCAGGATGATTATCCCCAGCAGAGCGGTAACTCCGAGTTTGTAAGCTGTGTCCAGACAGCATCGTTTCCTCCATAAAGATTTCATCGTTCCCCAGCTGAGTCGTTTCTTGCTCAGTCAGTTACTTTCCCCAAGAGAGTCGATTCTTCCCCAGTGGAGTTACTCTCCCCAGTAGGTGTTGTTCTTTCCTCCCAGTGGAAATCGACGTTTAATATCTCCTCGGCAGAGTTGGTAATATTGTCGGCATTTATTTTGCTGGAGGACTTTATGATGCTCGTTCATCCCCAACATGGTGATATTCGCTCTCAACAGCTGTGTTGAAGCAAGCTTATCAGAGTTTCCTCAGCAGCTTGAGCCTGCATTTTCATTTGCATATAGTGTCATATTTGCATCTACCCAAAAACGCGTAGCATATCCGTGCTGTACGGAGCATTACGCCATTGTCAAACATGCGCATTTTGAAACATAGGCCAGGTTAGTTAACCTTTGGTATCCAAGTGTTGTTTCCCTTGCAGGTGGAGAGAGCTCTTGCTCAGATCAATTACCAAATATTAAATGTCTCAGCATGAGACACGTGGCGATAATGTTTGCCTTGTCATTATTCCCCACAGAGTTGCTTGGTTAAGTTTCTCTTACCCCTCCAGTGGAGTATTTCTTCAAGATTGTTGTTATGACGTTATCAAAAGGTTTCGCGAATCAAGTTGTAGAAGCTGTCGCCTATGTCGAAGTAGGTGTCTGGCAGTTTGAGTTCAGAAAATCCCCAGTAGAGTCCTTTTCAGATTTATTGCCATGTCAGCATTAAAGATTGAAAGATTGGATCATTATGTGTTACCCATTTGACTGATGGAGTTAGCTACTGCAAAGATAGGCAGAGGAGCTGTATTCAAGAGTATTTACCCGTAGCGATGGCGGTGTTATTTCCCTGTAGTGGTGACAGAGAGTTATTACCCGTAGCGATGGCGGTGTTATTTTCCTGTAGTGGTGACAGAGAGTTATTACCCGTAGCGATGGCAGTGTTATTTTCCTGTAGTGGTGACAGAGAGTTATTACCCGTAGCGATGGCGGTGTTATTTTCCTGTAGTGGTGACAGAGAGTTATTACCCGTAGCGATGGCAGTGTTATTTTCCTGTAGTGGTGACAGAGAGTTATTACCCGTAGCAATGACGGTGTTATTTTCCTGTAGTGGTGACAGAGAGTTATTACCCGTAGCGATGGCGGTGTTATTTTCCTGTAGTGGTGACAGAGAGTTATTACCCGTAGCGATGGCGGTGTTATTTTCCTGTAGTGATGGCAGAGTATTACCCGTAGCAATGGCGGTGTTGTTTACTCGTAACGATGGCGGTGTTATTTCCCTGTAGTGATGGCAGAGTATTACCCGTAGCAATGGCGGTGTTGTTTACCCGTAACGATGGCGGTGTTATTTTCCTGTAGTGATGACAGAGTATTATCCGTAGCGATGGAGGTGTTCTTCTCCTGTAGTGATGACAAGATTATTTCCCGTAGTGGTGGCGGTGGTATTACCCGCAGTGATGACAGTGTTATTTTCCCAGAGTATTTCCCGTAGTGGTGGCAGAGCTCTTTTCCTTGTATCGTTGGCAGAGTCATGTTTTGTTGACAGAAGTACTTCCCCAGTGAAGTCGTCCAGGTTATTCCTATATTGACAAGTTTGGTGCTGCACAGGCAGTTAATCAGATCTGTATCGTGTGGTTGATCGGTTGTTACAGTAGCAATCAAGTCCAATTGATGAATGGTGTTCCCCCAAGCAGTGGTGCAGTTTATCCCTACGGTTGGCAAATTTTCGGGTTCTTGGTATTCAACCGTCTCGTACCTCGAATGTTTGAAGGTCGTTCTCTCTTCACCCAGTTGGGTCCAAGCCGTTTGAATAGGGGCAGCTGTTGCACCCTAATATTTGCTCAACCTATTTCACCTGGGTTATGTTTCAATTGCATTGGCATTTGCATAATAAGTCATGTACATAGTCTAATCATTTGCATAGCATAGCATAACAAGTCATCTAACAGGGGATCAAGTGCCTTTCTTATCAGAAAGAGGCCCATCATGGGGTTTTATTCAAGTTCAAGACCATCCAAGTAATCAAGAAATAAGTTGAAGCTTTGAGAAGTTTGAAGGTCAACCAGTGGATTTCTCTCCTAATCTAGGGGTGTGGAAGATCACCAATGGGAGTATGAGCTATGACTGAGAGTATGGAATGTATACAAAGATCATGGAAGACCTAGAGGGTCATTTTGAAGATGAGATAAGTCATTGATACAAGTACAAGAGCCAGAGTTGAAGTGCAGTCAACTAGGGTTTCATCTGGGTCAACCCTAGGTCAAATGATTGATTGGAGGGCATCAAGGCCTACTTGGAGGATGTGGAATTCATGATTTTATATGTGAATACATGTGTGGTGTTGTGCCAAGGAGAAATCAAAAGGAATCAAGAATAAGAGGAGTTACTAAATTAGGGTTCCAGTGTAAAATCCCCTAATTTAGGCCTAACTTCCAAGCCATATAAGTCAAAATGCAAGTTTCAAATGAATTCTTGGTCAACATGAAACTTTTAGAGAATCTCAATAGCTTTAATTTGAGTACTAGAAGTATTCAAGGAGATTTATAGAACTCAAGTTATGGTTCTTGCAAGTTATGGGTCCCCAGAGGATACTGAAATTTATCTGTGAAAGTCACTTGACTTCCAAGAAACTTTTGCCCATCAAGGAGTTTTCAAATGGATTCTTGGCCAACATAAGAGTTGTAGATCTTGATCTTAGATTTAATTTGAGTACTAGAAGTCCTCAAGAGGATTTTTAGAACTCAAGTTATGGTCTTGGCAATCCAGGGGTATTTTGGGAAAGTTGAATTATAAGTCATTTTTGAGCATAGGTCAAAATCTCCATGTTCCACTTCTCAAATGAAAAATTGTTCAACATGGAATGTGCTTAAAATGATGTTTTTAGGTCAAATAAGTCATCATGGTGGATTGATCGGCTTATTTCAAAAAAGTCACTTAAAATGGCCTAAAAAAAAGGGAATAAGTCAAATAAAGTTTGGTGGGAAAAATCAAATTTTAGGTTAGAGGTCACAAACAAGCCATATGACATACCAATTTGATTTTAAAATGAATTTTAAAGACAATGGAATTGCCACAATTTTGAATTGAGGGTTATTTCAAGGACTTGCTTTGTAAATGGGCTACTTGCATCATAAGTCACATATGCAAAACCACACTTCCAAGCAAATGCAAGGCTCCTTTCCATCCATACACCTCCAATATCTCATTTGGAGAGAATTTAAAATCATAACCAAGTGAATTGCAAGCCAAAACATGAGATGGTATGTGCATAGCATAAGAAGATATTTTCATGACATGAGAAGTTGATTTTCTCATTGGATCAATCTAGAACTTTCTAGGGTCTTCAAATACATTCTATATATATACTTGCGAAGAGGTTCAGAGCAAGAGTTGGTGATTCATTTGTGCAAAAACCATAGATTGACATTGGAGTTTGGAAGAGAAAAAGTGAGAGATCAAAGTTGGATTCAAGGCATTTTCAAGAGTTATCAAGAATTTAATCTTATCCAACAAACTTCAACAAAGGTATTCCGCACTTTTTGGCAAGAAAAAACGAGCTCCAACTACTCCGTTTCGACGCTCCGAAGCCGGTATGTGAAATTCATTTTTTCTATGGTTTTAGGACGAATTAGATTAGATTATTCATGTGGTTAGGATCTGGAAAATGTATAGATGAAATTAGGATCAAGAAATTAAGGATTAGAGACTTTTTTGGATGAGTATGTTTTCTTTATGATGATATATCTCTTTGATCATGGAGTTTTGATGGAATCTAAGAGCATATTTGGAATCCTTGATTTTTTTCCTTCAAGTTTGACTAAAATTTCGTGCGAAACGGTTAAGAATCGATGGAGTTATGTTGCTCGGAAGTTACCGAAAAAATATCACCGCCAGAACAGCTACAGTACCGCGCGGGTACTGTTCCCACCCCCACTCGCGAGGCCCACACGGACACTGCTTTGGAATTATGTTGTTCGCACCCCTGGCCCAATGCACATTAACTTAGTTTAATTCATTTTCGTTCTTTTTTTTCTGTTTTAATAGCTGTTTGGATTAATTGCGTTAAAAATAGTAAAAATGATCAAAAAATTATGAAATTTTTTTCTGTAGATCTTGATTGTCTTAAGAAACTATAGGAGTTGAGTTTGCATTTTTAGGATTTTATTTGAATTAGGTACGAATTTTCTTTTGTGCTAATATCCATTGTTATGCATAATTGATATTGCTGTTTGTTTAATTTTGTTCTCTTTGATGCTTTATCCTTTTGAGCTGATTCTTTCGATATGATTTAGAGGACATACATAGGTTTCCCCTGGAATTTTCTTAGAATTTTTAAAATTTATTAGATTCTGTTTTAGGTGTGTAGTTTAGAGCCTTCCCAAATAATGGTTTCCCATGACCAAATTTCATTTAGGAATTGTTTAGATGACCTAGAAATTGATTTAGGTCCTGATTCTGGAATTTTAGAATGTTCAAACATGCATGTTCACATAGGAATTTTATTAGAATTTTACAATTTATTTTGCTATTTGTTTTGGGTTTTGCAAATGATTGTTGCTTTCGGTGTTCTCTCTTGAGTGCTTTGCCTTGTTTGGAGCGTTTGGTGGACTTGGAGCTTGAAGACTTTGGATTCCTTTTTAGAGGAGCTTCTGGACATGATGAAGATGCTTTGTCTTGAAGAGTGGGGCTTGGAGTGGAGCTTTATTTCTCTTTTAAGTTTGTTTTAGGAGTTGGTAGAATTAGGCTTTTAGGGAGAGCTTTTGTAGAATTAGTTCATTTCTTCCATCAAACATAGAATGCATTGTTTGCTTCTATTCTATCCTATGATGCAAAGTCCTCTTAGGGAAGTTCCATCTCTCCTTAGGAGGGAAGTGGGGCATACCCTAGAGAGTAGAACTTTTGAGGATACACTTCCACTTCGATGTTGGTTCTTGTTGAATTCCTTTGGTTTTCAGCAAGTATGCCAACATTGCAACTTGATCTTGATGACAAATCTCTTCTTGGAGTGTGCTTGCTAAAGCTTGAAGATGAAGATTGAAGAAGCTTGAAGATGGAATCTAGCTCAAAGATAAGACCTTTGCTGTCATTTCAACTTTGTTGTTCAGAGCGTGTTGTTGCTGTTTGTTGTAGGAGTTTGTTGCTGCTGCTTGGGCTGCCTCCTCTGTATCTTTTGTTTTTCTCTGTATTGTCTGTTGGCTTGTGCTGCTTGCCCTTTAGGCTTGAAGTGAAGTTGATTCACTTTGCATGTTGCTTTCTTAGGTTCGAGGTTGAGTGGGACTCCCTTGCCTTGCTTGTTTTGCTGCATCTCATGCATTTTACTGTTTACTGTATATCTGCTGTTTCTTTTTCGTTTATCCCCTAGGATCTCTGATTTCCTCTGCGCAGGAGGGAATTATGACAGACATTAGGTTGTAATCCATGCATGATAGCATTAGGGTAGTTTTGATTCCTTTTCAAACCCTAGGTTTTTTTAGACTTCTCTTCTATCTCAGAATAATTCAAAACACAATAATAAGGATAATCGATGTCGTACGCTACGAGCCTTAAGCTATTTGAGAAAGGTTGCTGAAGGGTCACTCTTCAGTAACCTGATTACGTAGTGTGTTACCCTTAGGGTGACATACGACGTAGTCACCCTCAAATCATAGTCTCTAGTGCGTCAGAGATTGCAAACATCATAAAAGACAGTTCTTGCGTAAAAGACTGAAAACAAACATCAAAGTGTCATTCTTGTCCGCTTGGACTCTTAATCAGGAAAAACCCTTTCATAAGGAGATAAAAAACACTCAGACAAGCTTGTGTCTTCCGTAGCCCGAACTACGTTTGCTCTGATCTTTCATGCTGTATGAAAGTACGTAGGCATAGGATGTGATATCCTAGCGAGCAACCTTCCCCTCCTTTCCAGTAGGTAGGCGAACTACGTCGACTCTGATTTCTCGTTCCAGACGGGAATACGTAGGCATAAAGTGCGATACTTTGCCGAGTCATTTTCTTTTCTTTTAACCCTTAACCTTTAGAATAAATAGAATAACAATCCGTACTAGAAAACAAGCGTGGATCCCGTCGAGTACGACGGACGTGAGGGGTGCTAATACCTTTCCCTTGCGTAACCGACTCCCGAATCCAGGATTTGGTTGCGATGACCATTCCTTTCCCGTCTTTGCGTGAGGTTTACTCTGAGCGTTTCCTTTCCCTCCTTTGGGATAAATAACGCACGGTGGCGACTCTTCTGTTCAGCCGGCGCCGATTTTCGCAGTAGCGATAATACCGTACCATTTTGGACAGATACCTGCTTAGGCTACCAGGTTTGGTAGTAGGTGATATCTCCTTTCAAGTCTATTACCTTTGCTTAGGCTATAATGTGTTTGATAGTAGGTAATATACCATATCTTTTGGTCAGATACCTTTGCTTAGGCTATCGGGTTTGGTAGTAGGTGATCTCTCCTTTCAAGTCTATTACATTTGCTTAAGCTATCATGTGTTTGATAGTAGGTAATATACTATATCTTTTGGTCAGATGCCTTTGCTTAGGCTATCGTGTTTGGTAGTAGGTGATCTCTCCTTTCAAGTCTATTACCTTTGCTTAGGCTATCATGTACTTAATAATAGGTAATATACGTTCTTTTATTTCAACTGGATAACTTCACTTAGGCTACCATCTATTGGTAGTAGGTTATCCATCTTTTCAAGTTTCTTGCCTGTTGTTTAAGCTACCATATCCTTGATAGTAGGCAATGCACACCTTTCTTTTGTTGGAGATACCATGTGTTTAAGATATCCCCAGTGGTGTTTATTTGTCTCTTCCCTAGTGGAATGGGATCTTTTCCCGTGGAGTCTTCTTTTTCTAAGTTGTTCCTTGTCAGGTCTTCCACGCTTTAACTATGTTTCAGTGTTTTTGTATACAGTTATCCCTTGTGACAACATTCCCCACAAGACCTTTGTCTTGCATTTCATGTCATATCATTTCATATCAGATCATTTCATGTCATATCATGTGCATCTTGTGGTATCTTAAGGCCAAAAATTGTGCATGCTGATACTTAAGTCTCTCCTATCACGTCGAGGCGAAGATTTCAATCTCCATATCTCCGGATAGAAGAAACTTAAATAGGGGCATCTGTCATATCCCAACTTTTAACCCTAAGATACCACCTCTTTGTGCATCATCTTTGTGTCATAGGACCTTGTGTGTGTATTTACCATGACCAACTAGTTCGCGCAAGTACAACATTTTCAAGTATAGACACTCACAGACAACAATTAGAGAGAATTTCCTATAAAGTCTTACACACACAAGGTTTTTTTTACAGAGTCTCAACACTCGAGTCCTAGTCATGGTTTTTATTTTTACGTTTTTTAAATTTTATACGTAAAAAAAAACACTTAACCATATGATGATGATAACATGACGGTCTCCACTTTTCATCTTCTCGTTATTTTATTATAATTTTTATTTGATTTTTTTTCCTTCATAATCCACATCCAAATTTTTTATCTTGTTACACTATTTTTAATTTTGGTTTTTTTACTATTTGTTACACACTGGCTGGTGGCTTAGGATCACAATTCCCTGCATAATCAAACATCTTTATTACATTTCCAAAAAAATCCAAACATTCAAATCAAGGGTGTTATGATATTTCTAAAACATGTCTTAAACAAAATCAAGTGAAAATGGAATTTCTTCGAACATTATTAGACAAGATCAAATCGAAATAGGAAACAGGAATCAACAGCATTCAATTTAAAAATCAAAGCTTTGATCTCAGATGGGCCTATAAATTAGAGGGACACGAATTGAATCAAGAAAAAGGGGGGAGGGAAAGTCATCAGGAATATCACATAAACACACATGGCAGTGAAAAGAAATTCGTAGCATCTCAAATGCACAGTACCATAAACACACACAACATCGGAAAAACTGCAAGATCATGTCATACACTAAGCTGAAAATTCAAAATCAGTGATACACATACACATCACAGACGACACATACAGTATGAGAAAACAAAAAATACACACCCACATACCAGTTCACACGTAGTTGTAGAGAGGAAATATGCGATTTCGAAGTAACGTCAATACACATACAGTTCACGGCATCAACAACGAAGAATTTGCATAGAGTTCGTGGCGACGAAGAATGAAGAATATACCTGATTTCACTCTGAAACCGTTTGATTTGAATACATGGAGAACGAAAGGGAGAGGTCACAGTGGACCGGTTTGAGCGCGAATGCAGTGAGAGATGTGAGCGACGACGAAACTGCAAGAGATGTTGGGGAGAAACTGTGGAACTGAGAGAGGAGACATGATTTGATGGTGGGATTTGTTTGTGTGTGAACATAATCGAGAATGGGAAGATGAACAAGGAGAGTAAGAAGGCGACGATCAGAATGAAGAATGGGAAGGAAGTCATACTGGGTAACCCTACAAATACCTCTTTTGATTTTTATTCTCGGATGGGCCTTTGCTCGTATGGCCCATTATATATATATATAAAAAAAATTTCACACCTATTAATTTAGTCTTGCACCTCTTTTTCTTTTTGAATTAAATTTAGTTTTTTTATTATTTATTTATTTATTTATTTATTTTTTTTACGACAAACTTCCGGATAAAGTTTTGATGAATTTTGTAAATTAATTAAATATTAATTTGGCTTGAAACCTCTAACCTTGAAATTTAATTAATTAAAATCTTAGTTGATTGATTAGTTGACGCTAATTGTGATTTTATTCTTGCCAACTTTTTTTGATATACTAATGGTTGTCTTGATGTGCATTCTTGATGTCTTGGATTTACTGCTCTTTGTTCAATTTAATTCTCGATTAACAAATCAAGATGGGCTTTAGGATGAAACTTCTGGTATGATAACTTTTAAGCTAAATCCCCTTTGGATTTCATCTTAGATAACTCAAGTTAAATCCCCTATTATCCCACAAGAAAATTAGACGTGATTCATCTATGTAGTCGAGATATAATCCTCCTATCTCATGACATAGTCGAGAGAAATGTAGAATCTTTTCCGCTTATGAGAGGTATGTAGCATACTCGTCGATTATAAATTCGAGTTGGAGCCATTCTCTCAAAGTGAAGAAAAAACCATCTTCCATACATTTGTGGTGGTTAGTCGAGGATTATCCCTAATATGACGACTTGTCTCTTCTCCTAAAATCAATCAACAAACCTCTCTCCCTAGAACCTTAACCATAGTTAATGATTCCACAATCCCTTTAGGGGAACTACAAATGCTCTGATTCAATTCCCGTCAGGATACGTAGGCACGATATGCGATGTCTTAGCAATCATACTTAGAAATAAACCCCTTAGGTCTCTTACCCTTAGCAAACAACAATAACACAATGGAATAAGAGGTTCCTGTAGAGTACTACACATGCTTAGGTTGATATCCGATTCTCACTGCGACATCAAGTTAGTATGAAAGTACATGTTTCATATGCTTTAGGTTTAGATTTGCATATGCATATGCTTAAGTTTTTGGATTAGATTTTGGTGTGTCTTTCACATTATTATACATGTATAAATTTCAGAAGTTGTTATGGACCGCAGTTGGATGAAAGACGGTATATTAGGTTCAACTATGAGAATGGAGCTCTTGAATTCCTTGAATACACTGATAAACATCTTCTCGGTAATAATGGTATCTTTTATTGTCCTTGTGTTGTTTGTTCGAATATCAAAAATGGTACAAAGAAAGAAATATTCCATCACCTTTGTTGTGATGGTATATTTCAAAATTATATAATATGGATGTGGCATGGTGAGGTGGATAAAGAGGAAAGTCGGGCGTCACAAAGTCAAAGAGTGGATGAAGATGAATATATGGAAGATCAACTAGAGGATATGTTCTATGATATTGGGGAATCTTCTTTTAAGTATGCTCATATTTATGACACTTTATGTAGTGATAAAGATACCCCTTTATACAAGGGATGCACATATTTTACACGATTGTCGATGGTGTTAAAGTTGTTTAATTTGAAGGCAAAAATGGATGGTCGGATAAAAGTTTCACGAAATTACTTAAATTGATAAAGCAAATGTTACCAGAAGATAACAAATTGTTGGATCCTTGCTATTAGGCCAAGAAGATATTGTGTCCAATGGGTCTGGAGTATATCAAAATACATGTCTGCCCTAATGATTGCAACTATACCGGAAAGAGTATGAATACTTTAATCAATGTCTAAAATGTGGTGTGTCGCGTTACAAGCTGAAGGCCAACAATGGTGATGACAATTATGGTACTTGCAAATAATTTCAAAATTTGAAAGACTTTTTACTAATTTAAATGATGCAAAGAATCTTAGATGGCATGCAGATGAAAAGACTCGTGATGGAAACATTCTCTATGTAGCTGATTCGTTGCAATGGAAGAAAATTGATTCGCTGTTTCCAGATTTTAGAGTTGAGCCAAGAAACCTTAGGCTTGGGCTTGCCACTGATGGAATGAACCCCTTTGGTAATCTGAGCACCGATCATACTTCGTGGCCTGTTCTTCTCACTATTTACAACCTATCTCCTTGATTATACATGAAGTGCAAGTATATAGTGTTAAGTATGATGATTTCTGGACCATGACAACCTGGTAACAATGTAGATGTTTATCTAAGTCCATTAATTGATGATTTACGACTCTTGTGGGATGAAGGCGTCAAAGTTAATGCTGCATATTCTGGGGAAAAGTTGAAGATGCGTGCAATGTTATTTTGCACAATCAACAACTTTCTGGCTTACGGTAACTTGGCTGGATATAGTTTCATAGGACATAAAGTGTGTCATACATGTGAAGATGGTACTTGTTATCACCAACTCGTGTTTATAAAAAAGATCGTTTACCTTGGGCATAAAAAATTTCTAAAACTCGGTCATCCTTATCGTAGATTATGAAAGGCTTTTAATGGAGAGCAAGAGTTTGATGAGGCTCTGAACCTTCAACCAGGGATGAAGTTTATCAATGACAGGAACACATTAATGTTGTCTTTGGGAAGAGAGAAAAATAAAAAGGGGCAGTTGCGAAAAATATATGAAAAAAGAGGTCCATCTTCTTTGATCTTCCATATTGGTCAAGTCTTGATGTTAGACATTATCTTGATGTGATGCACGTGGAGAAAAATGTGTGTGATAGTTTGGTTAGCATACTTCTAAACATTCTAGGCAAGAATAAATATAGTAAGGCTTCTCGTCTTGATATGGAGAAGATGAATATACGAAAACAGTTGGCTCTAATAGAGAAAAAAAGAAGAACTTATCTGCCTCCAGCATGTCACACTCTATCTAAAAAGGAAAAGAAAATTTTTTGTGAGTGTTTGCAAGGTATTAAAGTTTCGCAAGGTTACTCATCAAACATCAAGAAACTTGTATCAATGAAAGATCTCAAGTTAATTGGTTTAAAATCTCATGATTGTCATGTATTGATGCAACAACTTCTACCATTGGCTATCCGTTGGATCCTACCAAAAAACGTGGGGGTAACTATAACGAGATTGTCCTTATTCAATGCAATATGTAATAAAGTTATTGATTTCAAAAAATTAGATGAATTAGAATATGAGGCTGCCATAATCTTGTGTCAATTGGAGATGTATTTTTCTCCATCATTTTTTGACATTATGGTTCACTTACTTGTTCATCTAGCTAGAGAAATCAAAATTTGTGGTCCAGTTTATTTAAGGTGAATGTATCCAATAGAGTGATATGCAAAGATCTTTACAGGATATATGAAGAATCATCACCGACCGGAAGCTTCGATTGTTGAAAGGTACACCACAGAAGAAGCTGTTGAGTTTTGTACAAACTATTTGTCGGACGCAGATTCTATAGGAATTACAAAGTCTCGTCATGCTGACACAGATGGAAGAGGTATTTAAGGTCTAAATGTTAAGTCAATGACTTGGGATGTAGTTATTTCAAGCACATTTCTATATATTGAATAATATAGATGAAGTTCAACCGTTCATAAATACTCACAAAAGACTTTTGAGGAAAAAATATCCCCGAATGAGTGACAAGTTGTTGTTGATAGAGCATAACAAGAGATTCATAGATTGGTTTAATAAAAGTGTATTTAATGATCGTAGTGCATCCGGGATACTTAAATGGTTGTCATACAAGCCAAAACTTTATGTCATTACTTGGACTGCATACGACATTGGTCATTATACCTTTTATATAAAATCTAAAGATGATCGTAGTACAATGCAAAATAGTGGAGTTATGGTTGAATCCAAATCAATGTATTTCTTTAGTTCGAAAGATAAGAATCCTGTATTGGCCACTACCGCGTTTTATGGTGTCGTTGATGATATTTGGGAGATTGATTATGTTATTTTCAAAGTGGCTTTATTTAAATACAAGTGGGTCCCCAATAATAGTAATGGTGTACACATTGATGACTTAGGATTCACCCGGATCGACCTTGGCAAGACATCTTTTATGACCAAACCATTCCACATGGCTTCTCAAGCAAAATAAGTTTTTTATGTTACTAACCCATCGGACATATCGGGGAAATGGTCAATCGTTCTCCAAGGAAAAGACATTCCTCTTAGTGATGAAAGTCTTGATATTCCGTTCACACCTTCTTACACAACACAGGTTCCTACCTCACATGATGAAGTTGATGGAGATACCGTGCATGCTATTCGAATCGATCATGAAGAAGACATATGTGAAAAATAACAAGTACGTAATTTATTCTTTATTCACAATATATTAATTGTAATGTTATAGTTTCTAAGTATTTTTACTAACAAGTATAATTATTTGAAATCATAGGTCTTTAGATTCAAGACACCAAGAGACAAGAAACCAAAACACCAAGTTACAATTCCGATGTTATGTAATGTGTAAACTGTAGGTTGTTTGTTCTGATAAATTGTAGGATGTTTGTTCTAATACAATTGAATATGATACAATTAATATTATTATGAAAACTTTATCACAAATGTGAGTTGTATTTTCTGCTGTGATATGGTGAACAATAATACAGGTTAAAAAATGAGATTAATTATAAAAGCAAGATAATATTTATTAATTCTGCAGAAAATGTAACAACGTTTATATATCATAACCGTTATAATATCTAGAAAACTGTCTAGAAAAAAATAAATATCAAAACGACGCAGCTGGGAATCGAACCTAGGTCCATTATTTTTATCACAACGGTCTTTTGGAAAACCCGTTATGATAGGGCGCATGCTTTCTAGTTTATTACAATGGTTACTGGAGATGTGATTGTAAGTATCATATATACAACGACACTCTACATAATAATGCCTGGGCCCGTGTGGTTATATATTTTTCCCAACCGTTGTTAAATGGGTTTTCTGTAGTAGTGATGTCATCGACAGGTACCCCAATATCGGAAGGCCTAACATCATTTGTATGCTCAACATATGGAATGATGCGAGGGTGTGATACAGTGAGGTACCACTCCAAGTAACCATCCTCACACTACAAGGCATGTTGAACCGTAATTGCACGATCTCTAATGGCACGACCATAGCTGATGATGTTACTTTGAAACCACCTGCCAATGCCCCTAGATGGAATATCCGGAACTGGTCGTGGGATGTTCTGAACATAACCATAATGTCGCAAACACATCTCGGGAAATTGTCTAGAGACCATGGTCTCCTACTGCATATAACCTGAATATAAAGAAGAGTCATCAAACTCACAGTGGACTCTATGATCAGTGTATGGGTCCTGACGACATCATCTATAGTTTGCGAATCTAGTCTCCTCTTGTACTCTGCAACACCACCGGATGCGACTGCCTGACCCTCCATCTTCTCACCCGTGGGGCCCCCACTGGGGAATGCTGGACCCTTCTGTCATAGATGATAAGGAATTACTCATATATCCAACATTGATATCAGAACAAAGACACAACAAATAATAATTAAGAAATGTTATTCGTAACAATTAAATAAGAACTCAACAACAAATAATAATTTCAAGTATACCTGTAATAGACTCAAATAACCAATAAGCTATCTGGTCTCAAATACTGTCACCACTCCAAGTCTTGTATATAGGATGGTCAACGCAGTGCAACCCCAAGCCCAATTGATAACGTCAAGGCTATTGAACAGCCACACATACCAGGTGTCGATATAAACACCTAACTTGTTTGGAAAAAGAGTACATGCTACTAGATGTAGCATGTACGCACTAACGGCAACCTCATACCTCTGTGTCACAATAAGCTCCTCGTACCTATCCCAAAGCCAAGACATACGAAGATGAACGCCCCTGTTAAAGTCAAACTCCTTCAGCACGACCTCCTCAGTAACTCACAAATCTCGTACAATAGTCAAACATATAAGTGATAAGCTAATAACAGGAGCCATGAAGAATCTGCCGACGAATGGGAGATGGAAAAATGAGGAGACATCATCCAGAGTGATAGTCATCTCCCCAAGCGAAAGATGAAATGAATATGTCTCCTTGTGCCATCTCTCAACAAAAGAAGTAAGTAGTGGAGCGCTGAGCATAGTGAGGGAGCAGTGGGCAAAATCAAGGAGGTCAAAATCACGTATAATACACCTGAACTGCTCAGACATCAGAGACTTTGGGAAGTTATTCAGCTTTGACAATGCGATGTCACCTTCAGTGGGAGACGGTCATGTAACAAACAAATTTTAAAAAATTAGTAGTTAGCTTTCATGGCACAATAATAAATAAATTAAGTTAAACATAAAATATATATACATTTCTCTGCCATAGTCGGTATGCCACATGTTCAACATACTCGATAAGCACCAAACGATCAATTGGTCCTCCAGGAAATCGCCCATCAGTATGCAGACGACTCGGTCGAAGGAGCTGTAACCTCTGTGCCAACAATAGCAAATGAGACCAAATCAGTAACCACAACATTTGGCCGAACCACCTCATTTGCAACAACGACATCTGGCTGGAGCACCTCATCTGCAATAGGGGCATCTAGTTGGACCACCTCATCAGCAAACTCAAAAGAAATATGTGACGCATCTGTCTCGATCAATGGGTCATGAACATCATGAGTCTAGACAACCTGAGCATGAACATCCTCAACATCATTTGTGGGCTGCTCAACTGATCTAACCGCTTGGTGTCAAGTACTACGGGGTGTGCGAAACTGCCCATGCTCAGCCAACCATTTCTGGTTAAAATCGATTGGAATCACTTATCCAACCCGTATTAGGGAAGACTCAGTCTCAACATCCCTAACCTGGTATGTCGCTCTAACTATCACTCTTCCTGCAATAGTGCCGTCCCTGCCCCTATATTTCATTGCAAAAAAAGAAAAAAAGAAAAAAGATTAATAACTACCAGAAATTTAACTAATTTTATAATTTTCCTAATTTTTCAAGGAAAAATAAATTTTTTATAACTATCGAAAATTCTGAAATTTCCAGAAATTTGTAGGTCATTTGTACCACAAATTGTGAAAATTCCAGGACAAATATTTTTATAAATACCTAAAATTTTGAAATTTACAATACAAAATCAGGCAAATTTCATTATTTATGGTAAGAAAACATATTATTTTTGAAATTTTCAATAGATAAATTAAAAATTTTGATATCGCCTTAGAGAATTCTAAATTCGCATATGTGTGGGAAGTGAATTTCAAAAAATAAAGAAAAAATATTACAAAGTTAGTAATGTCTATTCATAGGATATAGGAGAGTCTTAGATATAAATGTCAGGAGTGATAAATTGAAATCTCTCAAGGACCTTTTTGAATCCTTACTTATTGGTCGTTGGACTTGGCCTTATCGGGCCATTGGATATTGTCAATTACCTTTCTCCCAAATGACCATTTGTCTTTTATGAAAAATAGTTTTTTCTTCATTTTTTTTCTCTTTGAACCTCCTTGGTCCCCTTAGTTCTTAAAGTGATCTTCAAAAGTTTTACTCCATCTTCGTTCATTCTCTAAGCTTAGACTCAAAATCATTTCAAAATATTCTTCCAAAAATAAGCTTGCGACTCAATCGCTATTTTTACCTTTCTCTATTGCTTTTTGAAATCTTTGCGTATGTATAAGTGGTGACACCCTCCTCCTTATCACTCACCTATTTTTTACTGATGAAAAAGAAGCATAAGAAATTTAGAACATTTTCTCAGGATTTACCAAGAAGTTTATGGCTAGAAAATCACTTATGATAAATATGCAATGATGTTTAATAAGAACGTGGTTGTTGAAGACAAAAGAAAGTTCAATAATTAGACACATATAAATATTAGTAACAAGATTGCAAAGTATTTAGGTGTTTCAAAATAAGTGAGAAGCTCAAAGAAATTTTCAATTTTGCTAATTATTGTGTGGAAAAAGCTTAAAGATCGGAAAAATGGAGTTTATCTTTTGTTGCTAGAAGTATTTTTATTATGGTGGTGGTTCAAGGTATCCTAAATTATATCATGAGTTTCTTCTTACTTTCAAAAAAAAGTTTATGCAACCATTGATAAGTACCAAATTTACTTGATTAATAATATATTTTTATGAGCATTAATAATAGAAATTACTGAAAAAAAATCGATTTTCTCCAAGTCACTATAAATATCTAGATATCAGATATTATATGTATAACTAAAAGTGCAATTTAAGAGAGGAGGATGAATTAGATTTGTAGGTTTTTTCTTTACTTTATTGGAGAATTCTAAAATTTTATCTTGAGCAAAATAATTTTCGGTGTTTAAGGGTTCATGATTTATACTAATTCATCTTGTTATAAGTCTTACACTAAGACCAATTACAATCTTCTTATCATAAATAAAAAAATCGCACGATTTTCTTTTTCACACCTTTAAAAACCACATCACTTTTTTTATACAAACTTATTACCATACACTTTGATGATTAAGTTAATACAATCGACACTCAAAATAATTAAGTAAAATTTATTCTTGAAATGATTCCAAGATGATAGTTTGATCTTCTCTTTCACAATGGTACAATTCAAACTATAGTAATTTAAGTGCTCAGAATGAATGTAGAAAATTTTAGATGGTGTGAAAAAATGATCCACAAAGTTTCAAATAAAAGAATTAATTAACACTTTGATGATTTGTTTGAATTCATACGAAGATTAGTCATCCTTTAACCAACTTTATTAGCATGATTCTACAATCTTTATCTCTTGTCATATCATTGTTGTATTTTTTTTTATATGTCTCTTTGTTTACTTCTGATATTCTTCATTTCATTCTTTCATTTATAAGCTATTGTATGATTTTGTGTGTATGCATTTAAAACCTTTTTAAGTACATCATGTTAACTATGTGCATTTGAGCATTATTTTGTTTGTTAATTCATTATATAATCTTCCATTCATGTATGTTTTGATCACATGTTTGTGTTGTTGTGTAGTTGAATGTATATTTGTACATAATATTGCATTTTTCATGTCTATCTTCGTATATGTGTAATATGTCCTTTGGTGTTGTATATTCTTCTTAGCTATGTATAACTCATTTGTTTCTCTAGATTATTATCTGTGTTGTGGGTTATTTTGCGTTTAGTCTAATTAACACATATCTCTTTTTGATCTTGTTAAAGGGGAAGAAGTTGAAATGTGAGTCTATATTTGATTTATGCTTATTATATTGTTCAAGATTTTATGCAATGTTTCAGGGGGAGCACAAGCAAAAGAAGAAAAACATTGATCATACACTGCTTTTTATTAAACTCGACTCAATTCTAATTGCTAGTTTTCCAAGCATCAAAATGGAGGAGACTGAAGTTGCATGTTACATGTATACCCTTATGATTTAAGAGTTTTGATAACTTGTCTATTAAGCTTTTGATTTTTTTATTTAGCTATTTCTAGCCGATTGTGTAACGCCCATTTTAATTATTTTTGGTTTCAGTGTTATTTTCCTCACGGATGTGTTTTGATGAAATGACTTGGAGGATCAAGAACTCATGATATTGGTATGCAGTGATAAAAATGTGATAATTAATAGCAATGTAATATTATTATTAATTATTATCATTATTATTACTAATATTAACATATGAGAAAAATATAGTTAAATGAAATTTTGGAAATTAAGTGGATTTTGTGAATTAAAGGAAATAAGAGGATTATTATTATTATTATTATTATGGGAAATTATATATTATTTGGAATAAGGTGAATTTTGGGGGTATTGAGGGTAAAGGTGGAATATTGGAAAAAGGAGAAGAAGAGAACACGCATGAGAAGAGGAAACACGGTCGAATGAGAAGAACACGATCAAAGCAGGAGTTGAAACTTGAGCAAGGGGATCATCAAAACTATCAATTCGTGTGGATTTGTAAAGGTTCATCATCATCAGAATTACTTCGAGGTAAGGGGGGGGGGATTGATCGGTTAAATTCGGTATTGCATGAAAAATTGGTAGAACGGGGAATTCCCTAAACCCCATAGATGAATGATGAAATTATGTTGTTGCATGTTGTTGATTTCTGTTGTAATTGTGATTATTGTGTTTGAGTTCATTGCATGTGCTATGGAATGGTTGTTTGATGATTTTGGGTTTCCGGTAAATTCGGAGTTAATGCCGGAAGTTGGAGAATTGAGTAGAACTGAGGATTTATCGAGTATGAACTAGGATAATCGGTGTAGTCTTGTGGGATAGTACTGTACTGGTATAGTGTAGGATTTCGTAGGATTTAATCTGACGAAATCGGAGTGTGGGGCTGTTTCTGAACAACAGTTTTTCTGCATAATTCGCGTGCATTCGCTGGGCGAATGGGGGCGAGACTTCGCCAGGTTTCGCCAGGCGAACTGGGCAGCGAATGCTGCCTGTTGCTTCTGTTTGGCTTCGCTAGGGGTTTCGCCGGGCGAGTCCCGGCGAGTGTTCGCTGCGGGGCTTCGCTAGGCGAATGGCAGCGAGCATGACAACATTTTATGGTTTTTATGCTGTGTTGTTCTGTTTCTCGCGTGGTTAGACCCTTGTTGGTCGTGAGCGAGTACGTGGTTATCGTAGATCGATTGAGAGCATGAAGGTGATGTAGGGATCGTGTGCTTGAATATTCGTTGATATGAACGATTGAACCGAAGTACGCTGTGATGCCTAAAGTGGCTATGTATCCTTCGATTAGGAACGAATACGTGTGATACGAGAGTGTGATTCTCGTGGTAATTGTATAACAGAATAAGTGACCTGATATACGTTACGAGTGTATGTGATATTGTAAGAAACTCTTGAGATGTGGTTGTATGAGATTCAGGTGATAGGTGGCGAGCATAGCAGAACTTTGTTTTCCCTGGAACTGTGTGCAACTGTGATTGCTAAGCGTGGCCAGTCTGAAGTACCGTGATGATTTATGGGTGCTGGGTGTATGTTGGGTGTTAGAGGGCTATGTGGCCGGCGTTTAACGCATTCGACGTGATCGGTGGATTATGTCATATAATTGTATGTGTGTGCTATAAGTTGTGTGACCGTGGATCAGTAGGATCGATACGCCTTGTGTGCGTAGTGCTCATATGTTGAGTGACCGTAGATCAGTAGGATCGGGTACGCCTTGTGTGCGTTGTGACTGTGTGTTGTACGTTGACGGATCAATATGATCCTGTGCACCATTAGTGCTGTGTTGATGAGTGAGATATCTTTGATATATGATAAATTATGATCAGTAGGATCGATACGCTTTATATGCGTTGCGTTTATACGCTGTTGTGTGGAGATTGTGATCAGTAGGATCAACATGCCTTGTGTGCATCGTATGTGATAATTTGTATGGTGAATGAATCCGTGGGATCGACGCACTGTGTGTGCTTGTTGTGTATGTACTTTATGATGTGAGTGGATCCGTGGGATCGGTACGCCTTGTGCGTCGTGTATATGTATATGTTATGTGAGGGGTGGATCAATAGGATCGATGTGAACTTGGTGTGCTAGATGTTTGATGCGTATGATTATCGTTGTTGTGCTCCGGTAGAGGAGGGTGATGGCTAGTTGTCCATCGACATTAATTGGTGTGCTCCAGTAGAGGAGGGTGATGGCCAAGTGTCCATCGGTATTATTGTTGTGCTCCCGTAGAGGAGGGTGATGGCCATGTGTCCGTCGATGTTGTTGAGATGCTCCCGTAGAGGAGGGTTGAGGGCCAGTTGCCCATCGGTGTGGTGTGCTCCCTGAGTGAAGGGTTGATGGCCAAGTGTCCATCATTGATATGTGCTCCTGAGTGGAGGGTTGATGGCCAAGTGCCCATCGTGATTGTGAGTCGGTACCGTGTGTTAAGAGTTGAGTCAAGTGCATGTGTTGCATGGTGTTTCGTGTGTGTGTTGTGATTGTTGATGATGGGACAGTAGGTCCGGGGGTGAGAAATATGAAATAAATGAATTATTGTTTTCTGCCTTTTATTTCATGTATGTTTATACTGTTATTATTTGATCATGATTCTCACCCCTCTGTTGTTGTTGTGGTCTGTGCTTCTTCGGAAGTACAGACAATCCAGGTGTTTAGCTAGCTTGGATTGTGGCATCATCGTAGGATTGCTCTGATACGTAACACCGGGGCTTTTTGGGGAGTTATTGTTTATTGTTTATTATGTGTGCCCCCTATGGCGTATCTGTTCTTTTGTGGGATATGTGATGATGTATGATGGATATATATATTCTGGGCAGATGGCCGATTTTTGTATATATGATGATGTATATATACGTATTATGTGGTTTATTACAGACTATGTTTATTTTTCCGCTGCAATATTACTGAAAATTATTTTGAAAAATGATTTGTGGAATTTGGATGGAAATTGTGACATCCCATTGTGGGAGAAACTCTGATATGTGTTTATTTTAATCATTTTATTTTATTTTGGGAAACGGGGTGTTACAAGTTGGTATCAGAGCAGGTCGGTCCGTCCGGCCAGGTTGTCTAGTGTTGTGTATCCCCGTTGTGTGCGACATGTGTGGAAACACTGTCGTTACATGGTTGTTGTTTAACCTTTGTCTGCAGGTGTGAGAATAATTAAAGTGGGGGAGGAGCTCGTGCTTCTTTCGGGTGCTGCAATATGGAGTTGTAACTCGGCGTGTGGTTGAACGCTCTCATAGTTTCGCTAGGATGGTTTATTCCCCATCATGATTTCGGCTGTCTAGTGGCAAATTGAGGAACTGATCACCCTTAATCTGTTGTTGATAGCAGTTGGGATTGTGTTGGATGGGATGGACGTGTCTTGCAAGCTTAGATGGCGTAAGCAGTGAATTGTCTGGAGTTCAGCTGGATGCTTGAGAATTGTTTGGGCGGGTCGGCTCAGAACAGTGTTGAAGTGTTTGAATTTTGATGGAAATCTTCGAGTTATAATGGAAGTGGGAAGGTTGGCGATTTGCCGATTGATTGTTGTTGTTTGAAGAGTTATCTTGACAAGGTAGTGATTAGCAGTCAGAACGTGAAATGGAGTTGTGACCGACTCAGTTACGGGAACCGTTCCGAGAGTGAGGACTCCATATGGTATGTTTGTTTGGATGGACAAGGATTGAATCGAGGGAGTAGTTTTGAGACTGGTATCGAGCGTGTGTGCTGTGACGACAGATTGTGAAGCCGAGTATGTAAGTGTGGATAGTGACATTTGGTGGATGTTAAAGAAAGTAAGAATGTGGAGTGCAAATCGGTGTAACTCGGCCTTTAAGTTTTCCAAGAGTTAAGGATGTGTTGAATGGTCTTCTAAGTGTGAAATTGTTGTAGTACGTCGAATTCTGAGATCGCAACTTTTTACGGAATCGAAATCGGACACTCGAAAGTCAGGTAACAGTCAAAAATGAGATTTAGGACTGTCATGTTCGCCAGACCCTTCGCCTAGCGAGCATGCTGGCGAACGACTCGCTACTATGTTCGCCTGGCGAGGAAGTCCTAGGCAGAGAAAGTTGTTTTGGTGTTTTTATCGTAACGGGAGAACCGTAACTCGGAATGACGTACGGTTCGAAGCGTTGGAAAGCTAGTCCAGAGATCTAGATGATGGTGAAGTATTGGGATGGAATTAAGTTAATTATTGAAGGACTATTTTTGGATTTTGTAGTAAATGCAGAGCGTGTCGTGCGTGTTTCCACCATAACTTGCGAAAGTGAGTATCCGTTTGGCATGGAATTTTCCCTACTTGGTGGAGTGAGACAATGGTTGTGTTAACCGATGATATTTTGGTATAGTCAAAGAAGACATGGAATCGTGTTGAGCATAGGAAACTTAAGTTACCAGTGTGAGAGGAAAAGTAGTTTTTATGCCAAGGCGAAGAGGGTTTCAAAGAGTTTTCGGAGAGCTGTCAACAACTCGTGTATGGGTTGTGCCAATCTCGATAGAATTATTTGTTATGTTGTGTGAAGCTCTGTTGATATGGTTGGAAGATGTGTTCAGTGCAACATCAGTGAGTTGTGGTTATGCTTTATGACAACTTGGAATACATAAGAGTAATCGTCTGACAAGTAATTTGGAGTTGGCTAATGCTGTGGTTGCGCCAGAGTTGGGGGATTCAATTGGGTAGTTTGAGATTTGAAATGTTTGGTGACCGCCAGAGCTTGAGGTATCTGTTTAATTTGGAAGCGTAGTATATGAGGCAGAGAAAATAATTGAGAACTCTAGAAGGATCATGGTTTTAGATTGAGATTATCATCCGGGAAAGGACAATGTGGTAGCTTATGCTTTAATTTGAAGATCCTTACATATGATGAAGAGGATGATAGAGAGAGTTGGGACTGATTAAGCAGTTTTGCGATATGAGTTTGGTTATGAGGAGACTTCTTGTGGAGCTTAGCTTTGTGTTTTGGACCTTACTAAGGGACATTCTTGATGAGATTCGATGAAGTCAAAGCGTTGGGTTGAGTTGGTAGACTGGAAGAATTTGAGGAATTAAAAGTTGAAAGAACGATTTTCAGATTAATGGAAATGGTATCCTGATATGTGGTGATAAGAGTTTGTGTTCTAGATATTATTGAGTGGAATAAGAGTGATGAGGTAAATGGAGTATCCACCACGGTGCTATGAAGATGTAACCGGATTTGAAGTAATTATTTTGATGGACATAGATGGAGAGAGAAGTGGTTGAGTTTATTCATACCGATTAGAATTATCGAAAGTCGGAGAATAGATGTCAAAGACCGTTGGGTCTGATGCGACCGTAGAACATCCCGAAGTGGAAGTCGGGTAATAGTTCCATGGATTTTGCGCTGGTTTCCGAGGAATTTGAAGGATATGATTTTAATTTGGGATGGATTAACTGTTCTATGTTGAGGACTATAAGGTGTATATCGATGAAGTTGTGAAGTTGTATGAGATGTCGTCACATATTGTACCGGATGGGAATCTGAGATTGCATCGAGGTTTTGGAAGAGTTTGCAGACGCTTTGAGTATCATGTGGAGGTTGAACTCTGCCTTTCATCCGTGTACGAATGGACGAACAGGGAGGGATGTACAATATTTAGAGGATTTGTGGAGAGTCGGTGTGTTGGATCTTAGGATGGTTAATTATCGTAATTGAGCTACCTGGAATAACGATACCATTCTAGTGTCAGAATGGCGCTGTATGAGGACTTGTGCGATAAGAGGTGTAGGACTCCTTGTGTTGGAATGAGTCGAACGAGAGTGTAGTGTTCAGATCTGAGAATTGGGCATGAGACGTCTGGGAGGATCAAGAGGATCCAAGAAAATATATGTTTTGAGAATTACTCCGGTGACTGATGTTGGTCGACTTTTTGGAGTCTCAGAAGCTCGCACCATGTTTGATGGTTTATATCAGAGTGGCGCGGCGGAAGCGCGGGAGAAATAGCATGTTAGACCGTTTTGCTATTGTCGCTCACGATTGGTATGGTGTGTTCCATGTGTCTCCGTTGAGGGAGTACATTAATTCAAATGGATGATGTGCAAGTAAGAAACGATTCGATGGTTGAGGCATTGTTAGTTCGGATTAATGAACGAGAAGCGACTCAAAGAGAAAGAGATAACCTTGGTGAAAATGGCTTGGGGAAGTGCTGCAGGAGGCAGTGTGACTTGAGAATCGGGAAGCAGGATGCGGGATACGTATCCGGGATCGTTCCCATCAGGTATTTTCGAGGACGAAAATAATTAAAGTGGGGGAGAGTTGTAACGCCCATTTTAATTATTTTTGGTTTCAGTGTTATTTTACTCACGAATATGTTTTGGTGAAATGACTTGGAGGATCAAGAACTCATGATATTGGTATGCAGTGATAAAAATGTGATAATTAATAGCAATGTAATATTATTATTAATTATTATCATTATTATTACTAATATTAACATATGAGAAAAATATAGTTAAATGGAATTTTGGAAATTAAGTGGATTTTGTGAATTAAAGGAAATAAGAGGATTATTATTATTATTATGGCAAATTATATATTATTTGGAATAAGGTGAATTTTGGGGGTATTGAGGGTAAAGGTGGAATATTGGAAAAAGGAGAAGAAGAGAACACGCATGAGAAGAGGAAACACGGTCGAATGAGAAGAACACGATCAAAGAAGGAGTTGAAACTTGAGCAAGGGGATCATCAAGACTATCAATTTGTGTGGATTTGTAAAGGTTCATCATCATCAGAATTACTTCGAGGTAACGGGGGGAATTGATCGGTTAAATTCGGTATTGCATGAAAAATTGGTAGAACGGGGAATTCCCTAAACCCCATAGATGAATGATGAAATTATGTTGTTGCATGTTGTTGATTTCTGTTGTAATTGTGATTATTGTGTTTGAGTTCATTGCATGTGCTATGGAATGGTTGTTTGATGATTTTGGGTTTCCGGTAAATTCGGAGTTAATGCCGGAAGTTGGAGAATTGAGTAGAACTGAGGATTTATCGAGTATGAACTAGGATAATCGGTGTAGTCTTGTGGGATAGTACTGTACTGGTATAGTGTAGGATTTTGTGGGATTTAATCGGACGAAATCGGAGTGTGGGGCTGTTTCTGAACAACAGTTTTTCTGCATAATTCGCGTGCATTCGCCAGGCGAACTGGGCAGCGAATGCTGCCTGTTGCTTCTGTTTGGCTTCGCTAGGGGTTTCGCCGGGCAAGTCCCAGCGAGTGTTCGATGCGGGGCTTCGCCAGGCGAATGGCAGCGAGCATGACAACATTTTATGGTTTTTATGCTGTGTTGTTCCGTTTCTCGCATGGTTAGACCTTTGTTGGTCGTGAGCGAGTACGTGGTTATCGTAGATCAGTTGAGAGCATGAAGGTGATGTAGGGATCGTGTGCTTGAATATTCGTTGATATGAATGATTGAACCGAAGTATGTTGTGATGCCTAAAGTGGCTATGTATCCTTCGATTAGGAACGAATACGTGTGATACGAGAGTATGATTCTCGTGGTAATTGTATAACCGAATAAGTGACCTGATATACGTTACGAGTGTATGTGATATTGTAAGAAACTCTTGAGATGTGGTTGTATGAGATTCAGGTGATAGGTGGCGAGCATAACAGAACTTTGTTTTCCCTGGAACTCTGTGCAGTTGTGATTGCTGAGCGTGGCCAGTCTGAAGTACCGTGATGATTTATGGGTGCTGGGTGTATGTTGGGTGTTAGAGGGCTATGTGGCTGGCGTTTAACGCATTCGACGTGATCAGTGGATTATGTGGTATAACTTTATGTGTGTGCTATAAGTTGTGTGACCGTGGATCAGTAGGATCGATACGCCTTGTGTGTGTAGTGCTCATATGTTGAGTGACCGTAGATCAGTAGGATCGGGTATGCCTTGTGTGCATTGTGACTGTAAGTTGTACTTTGATGGATCAATAGGATCGTGTGCACCATGAATGTTGTGTTGATGAGTGAGATATCTTTGATATATGATAAATTGTGATCAGTAGGATCAATACGCTTTATATGCGTTGCGTTTGTACGCTGTTGTGTGAAAATTGTGATCAGTAGGATCGACATGCCTTGTGTGCATCGTATGTGATAATTTGTATGGTGAATGGATTTGTGGGATCGACGCACTGTGTGTGCTTGTTATGTATGTACTTTATGATGTGAGTGGATCTGTGGGATCGGTACGCCTTGTGCGTCGTGTATATGTATATGTTATGTGAGTGGTGGATCAATAGGATCGGTGTGCACTTGGTGTGCTAGATGTTTGATGCGTGTGATTATCGTTGTTGTGCTCCCGTAGAGGAGGGTGATGGCCAATTGTCCATCAACATTAATTGGTGTGCTCCCGTAGAGGAGGGTGATGGCCAAGTGCCCATCGGTATTATTGTTGTGCTCCCGTAGAGGAGGGTGATGGCCATGTGTCCGTCGATGTTGTTGAGATGCTCCCGTAGAGGAGGGTTGATGGCCAATTGCCCATCAGTGTGGTGTGCTCCCTGAGTGGAGGGTTGATGACCAAGTGCCCATCGTTGATATGTGCTCCTGAGTGGAGGGTTGATGGCCAAGTGCCCATCGTGATTGTGAGTCGGTACCGTGTGTTAAGAGTTGAGTCAAGTGCATGTGTTGCATGGTGTTTCGTGTGTGTGTTGTGATTGTTGATGATGGGACAGTAGGTCCGGGGGTGAGAAATATGAAATAAATGATTTATTGTTTTCTGCCTTTTATTTCATGTATGTTTATACCGTTATTATTTGATCGTGATTCTCACCCCTCTGTTGTTGTTGTGGTCTGTGCTTCTTCGGAAGTACAGACAATCCAGGTGTTTAGCTAGCTTGGATTGTGGCGTCGTCGTAGGATTGCTCTAATACGTAACACCGGGGCTTTTTGGGGAGTTATTGTTTATTGTTGATTATGTGTTCCCCCTGTGGCGTATCTGTTCTTTTGTGGGATATGTGATGATGTATGATGGATATATATATTTTAGGCAGATGGCCGATTTTTGTATATATGATGATGTATATATACGTATTATGTGGTTTATGACAGACTATGTTTATTTTTCCGCTGCAATATTACTGAAAATTATTTTGAAAAATGATTTGTGGAATTTGGATGGAAATTGTGACATCCCGTTGTGGGAGAAACTCTGATATGTGTTTATTTTAATAATTTTATTTTATTTTGGGAAACGGGGTGTTACAGATTGCGCATTTCTAGTTTGATTTTTAGATCCGTTTTTAGAATGCATAAGTCAAAGTGTTTAGTTATAGCTCAAAAAATATGATTGAAGTCAATATATTGAGTTTTTGGATCAAGAACTATGCTTGAAAATGGTTTAAGTCATGACTATGGTAAAATCTCAAAAAACCATTCAAAATTTATAAAATTGAGGTCTTGTTGGTGTAACTCGAATCATATTATTCATCTTACTCGAATCAGACCTCTATGGTGCTAATGATTCATTTCACGTTTTCATGACTCAAGTCACATACTTCATGACTCAAATCACATACTGCGTGACTCGAATCACAAGACTGTTTGACTTGAATCACACTAAACTGAAGGATATCTATATTGCTTATGAGACTTTGATTTGAATAACAAATATTCACCACTCGAATCACAGATTTAGTGACTCGAATCACACAAATGGGTTTCATATAGGTTTTTCTTCTTGATTTTCTCACTCCAATCATACCTCCTGCTTTTGAATCGAATTATACACCATTTTTCATTCAATTTTGTGTTAGACCTCCAACACATATAAATTGAACTTTCTCTAAAAAAAATTCATAATGTTGGAAAACATACATTTCCTCTATTGATTTTGAAAACTCACAACTCACGCGTTCTCTCATTTTCTAAAGGTTTTTTGAATATTTCTTGAGTGCTTACAAACAAAATATTTAATATTTTACCTCATTCTTTTTCCATTGTCATATGGATCTAAATCTCATATTTGAAGATTTGTGATTGTTGAGGAGAGTTAATTATTGAATTTAACATTTCCTTAAAGATTTGTTTAAGACTTCAGAGGTTCACAAGGTTTGTGGTGTTGTGGTTGTTTTTAACAAGTCCAGTAGAAATAGAATTAAGTTCTTCTCTCCATATTCACTTTGGTAGTGTTGTGTGGAAGCCTACAAACAAGGTGGGAGTTATTCTCAATTTTCAAACAGACCAATAATCAAGATATCAGTAGGATCGAGGAATGATCATTGTAGAACAGAGACTTTGGAACAAGATTGTTTGGGATAAAATATTCAAGACGATTTTGTGTAAAGATTTCATAAAGAATTCAGTTCGGATACTGTCTATGAATTAAGGGATCCAAATAGATGATTTTTATATTTTCAGTGTTATTTGAATATTGTCATTGTACTAAAACTTGTATAAATTTGTCACAAAATATAGTAGAAGGCCAAAAAAATTTAAATGGAAAACCATTGGAGAATGGATTAAGCTTAGCAAGGACGATAACCGAACCACTATAAATTCAACGTACTCTCTCTCTCTCTCTCTCTCTCTCTCTCTCTCTCTCTCTCTCTCTCTCTCTCTCTCTCTCTCTCTCTCCTTTTTCATTTGTAGAAATTGCATATTAGGTTGTTTTTATCGCTTTCTAGAGCCATTAGCTTTTTACTTGGTATCAATTTACTGATTAAGTGTATGTTGGTTAAAATCGACACTTTAAATTTATCTTGTTGATGATTAATCTAAAGACTATGATCATAGAATTAATTTGTATTGTTTTTTTATACTTTTTACACGTCTTGTGTAAATTTAGCATTATTTCAATACAATACATTGTTTACTCTTTGGTTAGATTGTTAATTTGATCTTTGTCATATTATGTCCTGATTAAGTCATTTTATATATATACCGATCGATAAGCATACCTACTTTACTTGCAATTTGCTTCTGCCGCTCAAACTATTTTTGTTTTTCAAACTCTAATAAAATCTATTCAAAACAAAATTTCAAGTGGTCATTTTATTTGGGAGGTCTATTCATCTCCTCTAGACTGCTGTATACTCCATATTCTCACCTAACTGTGACTATTCAATCTAGGGGATATTTCTACGGGCGTAAGACCTTAGGTACACACACTTTTCATACTTCACTATATTCTCTTTTAGAATCATTAACAGACCATAATATTGAAATACAAACTTTGTAAGTCCACTACCTTGTTCCACCGCATCAAAGACTTGCAACCTCGTACTAGGAGTCCATCATCATAATTCAAGCATAATCTTGTTTTCTATCCAAAACATGATTAATTAATTTATGTTTACAAAATATACCAATAATATCCTTTGATTAACAATATTAGATAACATTTTAATAAATGTTGAAATCTAAATTTATTGTAGAGCGATATAATGCAGATAGAATTTAATTAATATGTATTGATAGTGTAAAAAATTTTACGCTGCAGGTTAATCACAACCGCTAATTTATTTAAAAGATTTGACTTTTACTTTAACCACTTAAAAAATAATACAATGGAATAGTTATAGTTCATTGATAGTGCAAATTATTTTTTATGCTGCATAACAATTAATGTCATGCGGATATACACACGTCAATAACATAATTGCTACATAGACAATGCAACCGGCCCAAAATATTAATTTAAACAAAAGTTGAAAAAAGGACAACACTATACTGTTTTTGTAAGGAAGATTAAAATTTAAATAGAAAAACAATAATAAATTAAGGGACTATAATGAACAACAATTTTATTTACAATGTGAAAGAAATTACTATGTGAAAGAAGGGCTCTTCAAAATCAAACCGGTTCAATAGAAAATCACTTATCAAATTGAAATTTAAAAAAACTGCATTTAAATTGAATAAATTTGAAACATTTTCGATTTGATTTGCGATTTGTATTTTATAAACTAAACTAAACCGTATTATATCATAAAATTATGTTGTTTCATATATATATATATATATATATATATATATATATATATATATATATATATATATATATATATATATATATATATATATATATATATATATATATATATATATATATATATATATATATATATATATATATATATATATATATATATATATATATATATATAACTCAATAAAATCTTATAAAAAAATCAAACCAACTGAATTAATTCAAACTGGTTGATTTGATTCGGTTTAGTTTCTAAAAGACAACTGAACCAAACCGAATCACTGTTTTTTCTCTTACGATTCAGATGATTTTTAGCGTAAAATCCACTCAAATCACATCGTGATCAGAGAGAGTAATTTTCTATAGAATCCATGATTCTCTCTCTTGAATGATGAGAGATTAAATTTTGTATTAATATATTTTTTTTATTAGATGCATCAGATATTAATCTCTTAGTTTATATAGAGAAGACTAATGCTTTAGTTTATTTTTTGCATGATTTTCATGCCATGATAGTGAACTTGTTGAAGATATTGCAAAAGATGTTTTGAACAAATTGAAATGCTGTTCCTTAAGTGATCATCAAAGAATGATTGGAATTGAAAAGCACATTGAACAAATCCAATCTTTGTTGCACCTGGAGTCGCCATCTGTTCGTATTATAGGAATATGGGGCATGGGAGGGATAGGAAAATCAACTATTGTTAATCAAATTTATGGTAAACTTAGAACTGATTTTAGTTTTGGAAGCATTGTTCTAAATTTTCAACAAGAAGTAGAAAGACTTGGACTAGACAAAGTAAAAAGAAAATGCTTATCACAATTATGGTAGTAATGGTAGTAATGTTATGAGATTCTAGTATAATGGTAATGAAGGACCAAGTGGGAGCAAACATGCATCATAATTATGTTTTGTATATTAGTTTTAAAATGTAATTTCATGTGCTTAGTGTTGTTGCTATGTACAACTATTGTCATTGGATATGAGTGTGTTGTTTTTTGAAATTTCGTTTATTTAGATCTTGTTTTATGATTTGTTTAAACTTTTAACAATTTTAAAAACTTGTATTTTTATGATTTGGTGGGATAACTTATAGTTTATAATCATGTTTTATTATTGCATTTGGTATATTTTTGTTTTATAGTTAAGTTAATTTTTTTAATGAATTATGTAATTATAGTGTTATATAAGTATAATGTTATGGAAAATATTGATCACAAAGATTTTCAATAGCAAGCCTAGTATCAAGGTTTTCCTATTCCTCTAAAATTCCAACAAATTACTTTTATTGAGTGGTGATGTGTTTACATTCTAAGTAAGTTTATCTTCTCCTATCCTTTATCTTGACTAAAATAAATTCTAAGTAAGGTCTGACTTGTTTTTTATTGTTGAACCAATAATTCCTCATTTTTTTATGTGTCTAAAAAAATCAGACTTAAGAGATTTGTATTAAATTTTAGACAAAATCATTATTCAAACTTATGAGCTTTTTGTGCAATAGAGTTCAATTCTTATGTGTTGACTTTATTTGAACAACATGTAATTCTTTTTATAAAAGTGGATCAAATTGAATTCTTCATGACAACTGTATGTACAAGTAATTTTCATGTGATTCAAAAAGAATTACGAAATGAATTATTAATTTTCAATAGGCCAATTTTGAACCATGTTGTATGATAGGTGATTTCAATGCACTTATCAGTTCCTATGAAAAATTTGCACTACAAAAAATAGTATATTTTCTAACAAAAATTTACTCCAACTTAGTAAGCAACCGAAGTAAAATATATTTCATGGCACAATTATTTTATTTTAATTTTTAATTAAAAATTATATAACATATTATCTCAAGTTTTATAAAGAACGAGGGGGAAGGGTTCCTCAGGAACAAGATTCGATTTCCAACACAAGCAATTTCGTGTTTTATTTATAATTAAGGTTTGATATCCTTTTTAGTATCGTATCTTAATCTCGAAGTTTATTTTGTTCTCTAAACTTACAAAAGTTCCATATTGGTCTCTTAACTCTTCAAAACGTATCATGTTAGTCCTTTTCATCTAATTAGCGACGAATTTTTGAGTTTTCTCTTTGCTAATTAGACAAAAAGATAAACATGATACATTTTGAAGAGTTAATGGATCAATATAAACTTTTTTAAAGTTAAGAGACTAATGTAAATCTCAATGTTAAGATATGGGAAAAAAATTATTAAGTCTGTCATTAAAGTGCCACATTTTTTATTTATAATTTTAATGTTAAAAATAAATTACTTTTGCACTGGCTTATTATAAACATTGAGAGGAAAAGTTACCATAGTTGTGTATATAGAGATCTAGGTTCTTTCACTCTTGACCTAAACCTAACTCATAATTCAGCCTTCAAATATCATTTTCCACCTACAAATTCACATTTTTACCCTAAACCTAACTTTATTAAGTATTGTTCTTGTTATTGTTGATTTTGTTGTTGATTTTTTTGTTGCTTTTGTTAGTTGATGTATAGTTGTTATTGTTGTTGTGTTTTTATTATTGTCGTTTTGTTGTTATTCTAAACAAGTCATCCAATGTAAAAATTCAATGTTTGATTATTTGTCTTGCTTGACAATAATGAGAAACGATTCTTAATGATATTGCAACCCAAAAGAATAATATACTTGTCAAAAAGTACAGAATATGCAACAATATTTTGCAGGTTCGTAATCAAAGAAGTCTTGAAAATTAATATACTTTTGATGATGAAAATTATATCTTCCTTGAATTATGACAACTAATATGCTATGAATGATGAAACCCTAAAAGTCAAGAATTTAAAGATGCAAGTAGGCTAAGTAGGGTTGGTAAGTTTAATCATCTGATGATGGCATCTAAATAAAAGTATAACTCAAGCCTTATCACCAAGTAAAATCCAAGCAAGTATCTACAAGATTGACGTATCTGATAAGTCTTGAAGTGAGTGAAAACTCGCCCTAATACATTTGAGTGAATAATGTAAAAGCTTAAGGGCTTTATCATAAAGCTATATGGCTAATCACACACACACACACACGCATATGCACACATATACACACATACACACACGCCGTGCGCAGACACACACACACACACACACACGTACACACACATGCACGCACACATGCTCCCACACACATACACACCCACACGCACGCACACACACACGCACACACACACACACACGCGCATGTACACACACACAACTAAAAAATATATCTTAGGTGGCACAATATGACAACGACCATTTTTCCACTGTCGTTATATAACATTTTGTACGCGCATGTTTTTATTTTATTTTATTAAGAAACTTTTCATCATGGTTCCTTTAGAAACTGTGGTTACAGAGTTTGGATGACAGACTTCGAGTCCCAACAAAAATATTTTTCCTTTTTTTCAATGAAAATTAGCGTGTGTTCGTTTTCATTTTTTGTTATTTAAAAATTGAAAGTATAAAAACCACAATTGTTTAGTTCAACTGTAGTTATATATTCATATTTCACAATGGTTGAAGCTTGCAACCATTGTGAAATTCAACTGTTGTGAAATGTTTTCCCACAAAATTAAAACATTACAGATACTTCATTTTGTTCATAATACACAAGGTTCCTTAGCGAAGGAGACGCCGACGATAGTGAAACATTCACCGTCTTCATTCATTTATGGAAAGAAATCATCATCCTCTTCGAATTACGATAGGTTACCAATCTGTCTCTCTGGAGCTTTTGAATGTTTATGTTCTTCGTAAGGGTTACATACCATTATTTATCTCTGACGCTTCTGAATGTTAATGTTGTGTGTATTGACATTGTCATGTGTATTGTTCATGTTGACACATTCATGTTTTATTTAGATTTTGTGAATATGCTTTAGGTTTTTGTGTTGAATATGTTTATGTTTTAGGTTTTGTTTTGTGTTAGATTTTGTGAATATGCTTTAAGAGTGTGTAGCATTAGGTTGCCATTCACATTATTCTTTTGATATAAATTTTAGAATTTGTTATGAATCGTAGTTAGATGAAAGCCGATAAATTATGTTCGTTGTATGAGAAAGGAGTTCTTGAATTCCTTGAATTTATCGAAAAAATGTTCCTGATAACAATAGTATCTTTTATTGCCCTTGTGTTATTTGTGAGAATATTAGAAAACAATTAAAGAAATAAATATTCCATCACCTATTGTCATACCTCAATTTTGACCCTGAATCGTCGAATCAGTACATTCATAATAGCATTTGTTTCACTTGCATAGCATGACATGCATTTCATCTCGCATAATGGCCAAAATGTTAACCAAAATAATTTTTCAGATCTACAAACAGACCAGTTGAATCGTTTCTCAATTGTGCATAAAGTTAGCGGGCGGAAAATTTCAAAATAAAGCTTGTAGATGTCAATATTGTTAATTTATGGTTCACATAGTTTAACCTAGCATACTCGTTTTAACTTTTCAGATACTTTTTGGGTAGCATTTTGATCAACCTGTCACTTTTTTATTTCAAAATTTTATCAAAACATGTATATTTTCGAGAAGTTTATTTCGTGGTGATCATTTTGGTGCATTCATTTTAATTTTTTTCGACATTTTTTCGCTCGAATTTTATTCATTTTGAGTTCATTTATTTTTATTTTTTTGTCAATAGGTTCGCAATAATAAAATAAGATTGTTTATGTTTTTATTTTTATTTTATTTTGATTATTTAAAGTAGTTTGGTTTTTATGTGCTTTATTTAATTTCAATGCATTTTTTACTTTAAAAATCATCTAATGACTTTTTTGGAATTTTTAGAAATTTAGAAAACCCTATTAGTCACCATATATATAGTCACACATGGCATTGATGAAAACCTCAAAAATTAGACCATACACTTAGCGGCACACACTAATTAGAGTTTCTTCAGAGTTCATTTCAAAATGAAAAAAATCTTCTCTTAACGTGAACAAGAGAACCCATTCGTCATTTTTCTTTTCATGTGCGTAGTTTCATCCTCTTCTCACATGAATATGTGACAACACCACACTACCACTAAAGTTACTTTTTCACAATTACTACTTCATCTTTTTTTATGCATTTTCAGTAATTCTTCACATCAAACCACTTAAGCTTTTTCTTCATTTTCACTACTCACTCTACACAACAATAAACAACACCACACTACTTTTCATAACTTTTACCATCTTCCATTTTCACTCATAAAAAACATAAAACTTATATCTATATTCTCCCCCATACTACTACAAAACTAAAGACATATTTACCTCTTTCTTCTCTAAACAACACATATTTATCCTTACAAAACTACTTCCACCCAACTTCTTCTTTTCATAACACTACCTCATTTTTTATTTTTTTAATATACATATATTACTTTTTTGTTTTGTTTTATAAATATATATGCATTTTGTCTTAAGTTTATTATACTTTTCATTTTGTTTTATATATTCTTTTCAATTAAAGTTTAAAGTGAATATATATATATATATATATATATATATATATATATATATATATATATATATATATATATATATATATATATATATATATATATATATATATATATATATATATATATATATATATATATATATATATATATATATATATATTTATTTATTCATTTGTGAGGTGTTATATTTGTTTCCATATTTTTTTATTTTAGCTCTATTTTAATTCGGTAGTGGTGCATATTCATTGTAAACACCGCTTGTGTGTGTTGTGTTAGTTTTCTGTTTTTTTTATTACTTTGAGTTGATGTAGAAAAAATTATAACACTATAATAATAATAATAATAATAATAATAATAATAATAATAATAATAATAATAATAATAATAATAATAATAATAATAATAATAATAATATATTTGGTTGTTGTTTTATTTTGCTTTTATTGTGTTATAATCTCGAGGTTTAAATTCAATTTAACTTTCGAAAATTATTTGGGCATATAGATTCAGTTGTTCGGTTTCTTATAGAGTGATTTGCTCATGAATCTACTATAAATTAGCATAGAGCTACATTTAGTTGCCTTCAATTTCGGTTGATTTTCAGTCTCGTGGCTTACTCTTGGGTCTTCTTACAATGAGTTCAATTTTCGGTCTCGTGACTTACTCTTGGGCCTTTTTACAAAGAGCTCTTTTATTTCGTGTGTTCATATTTACCTATTTGATAGCTTGTACTTTAATCGTTTCATTATATTCCCCATTTTTTAAAGTGTATCCTTCACCCTTTGTTTTTAATTGTTATTTATTTTTGTCGCTTTTATTTTCATTGTTTAGATAATATACAATTAAACAACAAAAAAGAGAGGATAAAATCAACCATTTCAAAAATGAACAAAAATAATATGCGCTCAATCCAACGTTGAGCACTTTTCTCAAAATCAAACCATTTTAAACTTTTCATTTCAATCCATGTCCATTAACCATCCATATCATTTCACATTAAAATCATTTTCAAAACCCTCCAATCACTTCAACTATTTTTCATAATTATGAATGAAGGCTTGATCCAACGTCAAGCCATTTCCCCAATCAAAACTTCAAAACATCTAATAAGATCAAAACTCTTTTCAATAAAGATGGAAAAGAAATGGGGTGGATACCACAAGCACTAGAGGCTAGGATTCGAGATGGATATCTCGCTAATCCAAGCTCTCCCCATCATATAAAATACATCAAACACATTCAAACCTTTTACCTCTTAACACAACTTAAACCTTTTCAAAAACAAAAGAAATTTCATCTTAAGATGATGCAAAGCAATGCTTCATCCATAATCGTGTGAGTTGAGATAAGTGGCGTTTTCCCGTGAATATTAATTTGTAAATCCATTCAATATGATGCAAACGTCCACTCCTCATCTGTTTTGGGTAGAACAATCTTTTCCGTCGATTAATACAAGATAACTTTCACTAAAATCGACCAACAAAAAAACTTTTTTTACCCAGAACTACGTGTGCCTTGAATTCTATATTTCACTTGGAGATATGTAGAAGAGAGATTGTGAAGTCTCGTTAGGCGCCTTAATAAAAAATAAACTTTTTAGTCTTATTCTTTTTCCTTTTAATAACTCGAGAAGCCTAACATTTTAAGCTAACACTAATGCACACTACTAAATAAACAGTTTCCATTGTATACAACAAACATAAGGGGTGGTAATACCTTTCCCTTGCTTAACCGACTCCTGAACCCTGCTATTGGTTGCAATGACCATATCCTTATATTTATTTTAGGGGTTTTATTCGATATTTCCCTTTCCTCAATAGGAATAAATAAAGACCGATGGAGACTCTGTTAAGTTCATCCCGTGAGCGTGCGATTGCACTTCGTGAGGTCGTGTTCTCATTTTTTGAGGTACAACAGATGGCGACTCTAGTGGGGATTTTCCTATCCCTAACTGAGTCAAACCTAGTTAGGTTTGTTGTGTGTGCTTATGTTTGTTTACTTATGTGGCTTTTTTTTTATCTTATGTTTTTATTATTATTATATTGTTAAATGACTCTATTGGATCATTGGTACTTGGATACTTTGATTTCAAACCTTGAGGGAAAGACTGTCTACTCGAATCTTGAGTGAAAACATAATATAGGACAATGGTTGAGTAGTGCGGACTCCCGAGATGAATACCTCGTAAAGGTCGATATGAGAAACTCACTTAGAGTAGATCCTTTTAAAAATATTGTCGCCCGAGGTAAATACCTCATAAGCTTCGATGTTTTCATTATGGTCCATGACTCTAAGGACCTTTGTAGAACATTGAACCCTTTGGCCAACTAGAAGTTGATGGTTGCGTAGTATGGATTCTCGAGGTGATTACCTCGTAAAGATCAATACGAAAACCTCACTTAGAATAGATTCTCACGAAGGAGTTGATTCCCGACAATAATTTGTCATTTTTTTAATTAAATCACGTGCCCTGCATTGTCAACTACCATATTAGTTTAGTTTCCAAAAAAGATTGTTCCATTTTCCTACAAACTTGATTCCAAAGAAATACAATTCTATTTGCTCCAACTTAAACAAGTATGCATAAGACAGTACGTTTAATTTTCACAACATATCTTTATATCATTTAACACAACTCTTTTTCTATGTCCAAAATCTCTATATCCTTTTTTGGAATGAATTCAGTTTTCAAAATATATAGTACCTTTTTCATACAAACATGATTCTAAATATAACTACATCTATTAACTTCTAGACACAAAATCATGCATGACACATTTTGCAAGAATTTTACAACAAATAACATTATATCATATATCACAACTGACTTTAACTCCTAAAACTACATATCAGTTTATTTTGTACAATTTTTTTTTACATGGATGCAATTTTCAAATAACATTGCTCATTTTTCATACAAACATGATTCTAAACATAGCTAAATCGATTACCTGTTACTCAAAAAATTGTGCATAACACTTAACATACACATTTCACAATATTGAATTATATCACCTGGCATGACATTGTTTGATCTCGAAAATCTCTTTTTTCGTTTCTTTTGTATATAAAATTTTACATCGCATGCATTTTACACAAATTTCATGTTCTAAATCTGTTGTTGCATGCATTTTGTTATGAACGATATAGTTTATTACCCGCTTCTTTGTTTCCTAGATTTTTTGTCAACCTTTACTCTTTGACCCATTCTTCCTTCAGTCAGATCAACTACTTCTTAGACTTTCGATACTATAGCCACTTCTTTACCCTTTCGTTTTCGTTCCCTTCCCTCTAATGCTTCGACCAACAACGAATCAAACTTCTCATTAACGAATTCTTTTTTATTTTCCCATACAAAAGAAGATATGAAATAAAATAATACATGCATTAAACTTCATGTTAGATCTTTAAAATTTTCATAAATCTACATCTATAATGTACAACAACACAGAAAAAACATAACATGTGCATAAACATTTTTATTCCTACCCTGCAGCGGTTGGACTTCCTTTCTGACCTACCACACTTGAAGGTTGAAGATTGCAACTCGGTTGCTCAAACTTTCTCAGAAAATAATGGACTCTGAGCAAAGTTATTGCCCATTTAGTATTTATACTTCAACTAATGGGCTCCTTCTTTGGTTGTATAATTGATGGACCTGTGCTCACTGTTTCTTTTTCTCCAAAATTACACGGTTACTTGCTTTTACAACAACACCTTTCTTTTTTAAATACATTATACCTTTTATAAATATGAAATAGATTATTAAATACATTATACCAATTTCTTTTTATTATACATATTCCCTTTTTTATTTAATTTAATTTTATTATATTTTTTTCATACACTTACCAAATTCTATGCAACATGTGTTATATTTATTCTATTTTATCTTTTTTAAAACTTTTTTTCCTTTCATTTTTACAATTTCTATTGCAATATTACCTAAACGACGGGTACCGGTGCGAACACACATGTATCTCACTAGTATTTATACACGGAAGGATATGGAATTTTATTTCTTTCCAAATTAAGAGGTAAATCATGTAGTTGAGTATCATAAGTATTAAAAATATGAGAGTCACCAAAAGAATAATATTTTCAATACTTAACTTCGGTTTAGACAATTGAATTTCTTTTTGGAGCATATGAGGTTTGCTTCTTTGATTCACCGGAGTTAGAGCTAAAGGTACTAACTCCTAAAAAGCAGAATTTATTGGAGGACCGTGAACAATTATAAACTCAATTTTAGATTCAACCATTAGTGGACCGAAAACAATGCTCAAGGGATGCTAAGGGTGAGAAAATTAAACTTTAGGTTATTTATGTTCTTCCTCTAAGACTGAGAATGAGTGAAGTATGTGGCATATTCATGAAAGGTGACACCCTGAGACTGTGAACAAGTGAAATATACCACATTTGTACTTATTTTTATTAGGTACATAGCGCAAAAAGATACATTTAATTGATGTTAAGTGCAAATTTTGACTTAAATTGAACCATATTTCTTGGCACTTTTCAACTCAATTTGCATGTTTTAATAGATTTATTTCTTATTCTTGTGTGATTCTTCAATTTTATTGCAAATACCTTTAGATTCTTTGATGTGTGTGTTATTATGCAGAATTTAGGCATAAAAAATCAATGATTAAGACACAAAGGAGTGGACAAGAAAGCCAAAGAAAAGAAGAGGAATCAGCATGTTCGTTGTGTGAACACTAGTGAAGGGAAAGCCAAAGCTCGTTGTGTGAGGCCCTGACAAAGCCCTAGCGAACCATGTCAAATTAGAGGCAGTAGGAAAAGGATCCAAAGTTCGTTGTGCAAAATTGAAGAGAAGCAGTTCGCTGTGCGAAGAAGTGCTTGTACGGCGAACTCATATATTTTCCATGGGCGTTTTAACTGTTTCTGAGGCACTTGAAGTGCCCAAAAGTGGTCTTTGCTGGGTGAATAGGGCGTTCGCTAGGCGGAAAAATTTTATTTTTACTATATATGTAATTTTCTCATTTTTTAGAAATAACTTTTGTAACTTTTGTACAACTTTTATAACATAGATCAGAACTTCACCTCTCTTCATTTTTTTGCATATTCTAGATAGAGAAACACAAACCCTAACGGGGAGAAGGTAAGATCTTTGATCTCTTGTTGGATTTGGATGTAATCTTTTGATACCTTATGTATTTTATCTAATATATATTTGTGAACTAGTTTGGATCCATTATTGATGTTATCTTTGATTTCTTATTTGTGGGTCTTGACAAAACCTTTTTCAAATCTTTGATCTAAGATACTCATCTATCAATGAGCAAACTTTTGACATAATCTTGTAAGTTGATATTCACTAATATCACTTTTATTTTATTATGTTTATTAGTAGCACGAGTAGCATGAATAGGATCAATACGGTAAAGACCACGATAACGTTTTTGACACAAACGGTATTATGAGGATGCATGACAATAGTGATGAAGAACTATGTTCACATACATTTGACAAATTAGGTGAATGCATGTAAAAAGGGTTAAGGGCATGTATATATTCTAATCATGGCGTTTTATGTGAATCAATCATGAATTTGATATGGGTGTCATCTTTGGATATCTGTTAGGTTCTAGACTCTAGACATAGATTTAAGCTTAACATTTGCATGAATATCAGTTCTTAATGCTCTGTATTGTTGAGTTGCGTGAGACATCACCAATGAGACAATACAATTGTTCTCTCGATGTTGCGTTGGACATAACCTCTGTTGTGGGTGATACATAGGGATATCAGACAAATGATTAATTTGTGTTTAACTGATTAAAAGAATGCATGTGTTATCCATTAATGAGATTCAATTCCAACAAGGATTTGTTTATATATTAAGTCTTTCCTTTATATTTTTCGTTTTTATATTTTCTGTCTTTATTTAGTGTATCCATTGATCTTTTAACGAAATTTTCACCACAAGCTTAGAAATGTAAAATCCATTGAACGACATTCTTTCTCTTGCACTGATCCCTGTGGAAACGATATAAATCCCGGAGGAAATCCTTCTAAATCTAAATTTTTATTTCTTGTTGCTTTACTGCAATTCGTGTTGGGAAATGCCTGCATAATTCCCCTCCTCCGTGAACTCAAAATAGGCACTTAGCGGAAACGTGAAATAAACGCGTAATGACACAAAGAGAATTTTAGCGTGGAAAAACCTTCTCAATGTGAGAAAGGGAAAAAAAACACGGGACCCTTGGGCCTCTTAAAACTTCCACTATAATGATAATGGGAATACAACAACTTCACCCTTAGGTGGATCTTACTACAATGTATCTCTCAATTTGTAAGAAACACTCTCATAAATTGGCTCACAATTTCTCTCACAAGAAACTCTCTATGAGGATTTTCTCTCTTGAGCAATGCTCTCTTTCTCTCTTGCTACTTGTTGTTCTTCTCTTATGGTGTGTTATGAATTCTTGCTTATGATCCTATTTATAGGAGATGCAAGCCAAAGTTGCCTTACATGCATGAAGACACTTGTCATTTGCCTTTCATGCAAAACACCAAGTGTCCCTTGCAATAAATGCACCACACCATGTGGTAATGCATGCACCACAACATGTGTTACTCATACACTACACCATGTGTACATCATACACCTTGCTATTTTGTCATCACATGCAACCTTCCATTTTGTCAAATGTATGGTGGCCATGTGGCAATGGCTGGACCCACATTTCTCCCCATCCAGCCATAGGGGAATGCCTTGATTAGTTTGGGGTTGTCTCCAATCCAGCAGCTTGTTTGCAGAACTCTATCTTCTCTTTTGGTAGAGGTTTTGTCATCATGTCTGCCCCGTTGTCATTGGTGTGAATTTTCTCTATTTGCAGCAGTTTATTCTCTAACACATCACGTATCCAATGATACCTCACGTCAATGTGTTTTGACCTTGAATGATATGTCGAATTCTTGCTGAGGTGAATTGCACTTTGACTATCACAATAGAGAGCATAACTTTCTTGATTCTGGCCTAACTCTTGCAGGAACCTCTTCATCTACATCATCTCCTTACAACCTTCAGTGATTGTGATGTACTCTGCTTCTGTGGTACTTAAAGCAACACACTTTTGTAGTCGCGATTTCCATGAGACAGCCCCCCTGCAAAAGTAATCAAATATCCGGATGTAGATTTTCTTGAATCTACATCTCCGGCCATATCAGCATCCACATATCTAGTGAGCATTTGATTTTCATTGCTAAAACATAATCACTTTTTGGCAGTTCCTTTTAGATACCTCAATATCCATTTCACAACACTCCGGTGTTCCTTTCCTGGGTTTGATAGGAATCTACTCACAACTCCTACCGTATAAGCAATGTCTGGTCTTGTGCAAACCATTATATACATAAGGCTACCCACAACTGAAGAATAGGGCACCTTGCTCATTTTCTTCTTTTTCTTGGTCATTCTCTGGACATTGTGTCTTACTAAGTTTCAAATGTCCAGGTAGCGGAACATACACATGTTTTGCATTATGCATGTTGAACCTTTCAAGAACTTTCTTGATATAGTCTTCTTGTGACATCCACAACGTTCTTTTAGAACAATCTCTAACGATCTTCATTCCAAGAATCTTCTTCACTGCACCCAGATCCTTCATAGCAAAAGATTTGCTCAATGCTTTCTTGAGAGCAGTTATCTTTTCCTTATCTTTTCCAACAATAAGCATATCATCAACATACAACAAAAGTATGATGGATTCTCCATTTTCATAGTTCTTCACAAACATGCAATGGTCTGCTGACGTCTTTGTGAAGTTGTGTTGGGTCATGAAGAGATCAAACTTCTTGTACCATTTTCTTGGAGCCTACTTTAAGCCATATAGACTTTTGTTCAAGCGACATACAAGGTGTTCTTTGCCTGGTTCAATAAAACCTTCAGGTTGCTCCATGTAGATTTCTTCCTCTAGGTCTCCGTGCAAGAATGTTGTTTTAGCATCAAGTTGTTCTATCTCTAAGTCTAGTTTTGCAGCTAGACCAAGGATTTCTCTAATGGATGTCATTTTTACCATCGGTGAGAATATCTTTTCAAAGTCTATGCCTTTCTTCTGATGGCACCCCTTCACGACAATTCGTGCTTTGTATCTGGGATTTGGGTTGTTCTCTTCAGACTTGAGTTTGAACACCCACTTGTTTTTCAACGCCCTTCTTCACATTGGTAATTTTACCAAGTCATATGTCTGGTTTTCCTTTAGCGACTGTAATTCTTCTTCCATGGCTTGCATCCATTTCTCCTTGTCATCCGTCTCAATGGCTTCCATGAAGCTTTGAGGTTCTCCTTCATCAGTGAAATTCACATATTCACCTGAGAAGTACCTTTTTGATGGTTGTCTGGATCTTGTTGATCTTCTCAATTGAGGGTCTTGATTCATCTCATCAACATCATCATCTACCATATGCTCTTCATGCATTGCTTGATCTTGTTCTATCTGATCAGGATGATTCATCTGATCGGGTTGTGTTGGCTGATTACGATCATAATTCATTTGAGGAATATCTCCCCCTGAGTTGTATACCACAATGGTCTTTGGCTTCTTAGATTGAATGTTGTGGATTATATGATCTTCATAGAATACCACATCTCTGCTTCGAACAAGCTTCTTATTAGCATGATACCATAATCTAAAGCCAAGTTCATCTCTTGGTGAACCAAGGTATATGCACTCCTTCGTCTTAGCATTTAGCTTTGCCTTTTCATCTTTTGGAACATGAACAAATGCCCTGCATCCAAAGACTCTTAAATGACCATAGAAGGCTTTCTTTCCATACCATACTTCATCTGGTATCTCTCCATTTAATGGTTTTAAAGGAGACAAATTAATCAAATCAACTGCAGTTCTCACTGCTTCACCCCAAAATGATTTGGGAAGTTTTGCATGAGAAAGCATATTTTTGACTTTCTCTGCAATCGTTCTATTCATCCTTTCAGCTACTCCATTCATTTGAGGAGTCTTAGAAGGTACCTTCTCATGTCTTATTCCATGAGATCTACAGTAGACTGCAAATGGGGCTATATACTCTCCACCATTATCTGTCCTTAAACATTTCAGTTTTCTTCCGGATGCCCATTCTACAGAGGCATGGAATTCTTTGAAAACTTAAAGAACTTTATCTTTCGTCTTCAATGGATACACCCACACTTTTCTAAAGTGATTGTCAATGGAGGTAACAAAGTATCGTGTACCACCAAGGGACCTTTCAGATGTAGAGCAAACATCTGAATGAACAAGATCTAGGATATGCTTTCTTCTTCTTGCATCATCTGATCTTTGAAAGGATACTCTATGTTGTTTGCCTGCTAGACAATCTTCACAGGATTCAAGTGGTTGACCCTTGATGTCTGGAAGATGATTCTTAGAAAGAATCTCCAAACCTTTCTCGCTCATGTGGCCAAGTCGTTTGTGCCACAATTATTTGCTCATGTCTTGAGATACATTGATATCTCCCTTGTTTATCTTTCCCTGCATCATATATAGAGAGCCTTCCTTTTTACCACGAGCAATGATCATGCTTCCCTTGTTGAGCTTCCATCTACCAGCTCCAAATTGGTTTATCATCTCAACATCATCTAACTTTCCTGTCGAGATAAGGTTTAGACGCATGTCTGGAACATGTCTAACCTCCTTCAACACGAGCTTATAACCATTCTCTGTAACCATAGTCACCTCACCAATGCCAACAATCTTGCTTGTGACTTGATTGCCCATCTTCACCATACTAAAATATCCTTTTTGATATGATGAGAAGAATTCTTCATGAGGGGTTACATGAAAGGATGCTCCTGAGTCAATTATCCAAATGCAATCATCAGACGCTACATTTAGATAGTTTTCCTCTTCAACAAGAAATAAATTCTCGTTAGTTGCTACGACTGCTGTCGTGGTTCCATCTTCCTTCTTCTTTGGATCGATTTTATCAGGATGGATCGTTCCAGCCTGCTGATCTCTCTTAAAGAATCTGCACTCAAACTTTCTATGGCCTGGCTTGCCACAATAATAACAACTTAGTTTAGTGCGAGACTTTGATCTAGCTTGTGATCTCCCACGACCTCCTCTTTCACGATCCTTACTCTTTCCTCTATTATCAACAATATTTGCTTCGAACTGGTTGTTGAAGCCTCTTTCCCTCCGTCTTGATTCTTCACTTAGCAAGGAATCTGTAATAGAATCCATGACAAGTTTTCCATCTGGAGCAGAGTTACTGAGAGTGACGACTAGAGTGTCCCAACTCTCGGGTAGAGAACTTAGGAGTAGAAGAGTTTGCAACTCATCATTTATCTTCATGTCGGCTTTCGTTAGTTGATTCACAATACCTTTGAAGGTATTCAAATGTTCAATCATGTTTTGGCCATCAGAGTACTCCAATTTCACCAGTCGTCTGACAAGGTGGGCTTTGTTCCTTGGCGTCTTCTTTTGAATCAAGGAATCAAGTTTCGTCCACAACTCATACGCATTGGTATAAGTTGACACATGCTCGAACAGACTTTTGTCTATGTATTTTCTGATCATTGCTACTGTCTTCTGGTTTTGAAGTTCCCACTCCTTATCGGTCTTCTTCTCGGGTTTATCCTTTTGGGTGATTGGCTCATGAAAGTTTTTGCAATACAAATGGTCTTCCATCATTGGCTTCCAATATGAGTAGTTTTCAGCAGTTAGCTTGAACATATCACCATCATGATTGATTGAACCCTCCATCTTGAGTTACACAGGAAACAATTTCTTTAACCAGCGTGACTAATATCGTATACTAGAATAAATGAGTTCGTGAATAGTGCACCAGAAAAGTTCCCAGGTAAGAGAGGTGGGTCAATAGACACGCTTAAATACCAAGTCTTTACTTGCCAGAACTTTCCTAGACATGCAATATATCACTACCTCACTTTATTTCTAGCGACAAGAATATTTCTTTTCTGATGTGGAGGATCAAACAATGTTGCAGCCACAGAGCATACTAAGAATTATCTTGCAGATACGACACCTCAGAGTCCCAAAGCAACGAGTGCTCTGATACCACTGTTGGGAAATGCCTGCATAATTTCCCTCCTCCGTGAACTCAAAATAGGCACTTAGCGGAAACGTGAAATAAACGTGTAATGACTCAAATAGAATTTTAGCGTGGAAAAACCTTCTCAATGTGAGAAAGGGAAAAAAACCACGGGACCCTTGGGCCTCTTAAAACTTCCACTATAATGATAATGGGAATACAACAACTTCACCCTTAGGTGGATCTCACTACAATGTATCTCTCAATTTGTAAGAAACACTCTCACAAATTGGCTCACTATTTCTCTCACAAGAAACTCTCTATAAGGATTTTCTCTCTTGAGCAATGCTCTCTTTCTCTCTTGCTACTTGTTGTTCTTCTCTTGTGGTGTGTTGTGAATGATTGCTTATGATCCTATTTATAGGAGATGCAAGCCAAAGTTGTCTTACATGCGTGAAGACACTTGTCATTTGCCTTTTATGCAAAACACCAAGTGTACCTTGCAATACATGCACCACACTATGTGTTAATGCATGCACAACAACATGTGTTACTCATACACTACACCATGTGTACATCATACACCTTGCTATTTTTTCATCACATGCAACCTTCCATTTTGTCAAATGTATGGTGGCCATGTGGCAATGGCTGGACCCCACAATTCGAACAATTATATATAGATTCAATTGGTTGTGATATTATTTATGAGAGTGGAAAAATGCAACAGAACTAATCGCATGAGGCTCAAGATTTTGTAACATGTGAACAAAGAAAAAACTATGAGAGCGTAAGTTGAAAAAGACTAATATTACATAAGATTTGAGATGAAACCTAATATAATAGAATAATGTGAAATCAAATATCATATGATAAGTAGAACAAGAATACTGATCCATTTTAGACACCCTTGCCGTAAATTCAACCCTCCAATATACTATCGCCAATTTCACTTTTAAAGAAAATTCAATTGCAAAAGATGTATAACTGTTTTGTTTTCTACTGCATTGTTTCTGTAATGAATGAGTTTTCTGATTTTCCTATGTCGTTGTAACTGCATTGGCTACACTCATAACTCAATTGTCTCTCATAATTAAAATAATTAATTAATTGCTCATTTATATCTACCTTAAAAATAGATAAAGGGAATATAGTGGTTTGGTTTGGCATATATTTTCTATCAAAATTATTCTTAAATAGTAACTGCATAAAAAAATTACCCTTAAATTTGGATATTAGCATTTGTGTTTTATGTATTTTTTTTTATACTCTTTCATTTTGCTATGCGAATCTAATTTGAGATCTTTCCACGTCACAAATATGAAAATATGAAATGCAAGAGTTTTTGACTGTTCTACCCTGATTTGAAATGAAAAATCCCTTAATACTCTAGTCTGAAATTTATTTACAGAACTGCCTCATTTCAGTGTGGATTCGTCCACCCAGTGGACGAGTATGTGCATCATTTATGGCCTATGAGTGACCAGTGGACGATCGTGTGTGTGTGTGTGAAGTGCTTTTTTTTTTCTGTTTAAAAAACTCTACTTATTGTTGTTTTGCAATTGGAAGCACTTGTCTTTATCTACAGAAAACGTGTCAGCAAAGTGCTTTGAGGGTTAAAACTATTCACACACACTTTTTACTCTGTCCCAAAACACCCAAAACACATGCTATTCTTTATTATTTTTCACACTTCTTCATACACACACACACACGCTCATCCACTGGGTGGACGAGCTCACTTATGGCCATAAACGATGCATATACTTGTCCACTGGATGGATGAGCCTATACTGAAATGGGACAGTTTCGTAAATAAATTTCAGATTAGAATATTAAGGAATTTTTCATTTCAAAACAGGGTAGAACAGTAAAAATTCCGAAATGCAATCTTCCTCTTCATTACTATGGGTTTGAAAAGCAGATAATATTATATTAATTATATAATTTGGAATTGAAAAAGTATTGATTTTCATCCATTTTCAATTTGTTTTTTGTTTAATTTTCTATTTTATGGATTATGTACTTATTTATTTATTTATTCTTATCACTTTTTTAATTTTCGGTTTTGAATAGTATTAATTACGGTGTTTTCTAAGAAAGATTAATAAGATTTAGCAGTAGAATGGCAAAAGATATTTAAGTAGATATTTATCATCTTAATATTAATTTTAGTTACATCCAAGTAATATTTTTTAAAGAAATACATACAAGAAAATTGTGAGATGTTTGATCGAACTCTAACTTTGTCAAGGGATGACTCTCATGTATTTCGATTGGAGACAAGCGTAAAGTCGAAGTTGGGCTGCATGCTGTAGTCGAAGAATACATATTGTAGTTGAAGTCTGTTCTAATATGTATTGTCGAAATGTTTGTCGAATTTGGCCTTGGGTTATGGATCCAATTGTTTAGTTAACTTGGGTTTTAAGTTAACTAGTTAGTATATAAATAGGCTAGATCACTCAGGTTGTTGAGTGAGGTCAATTGTGATATTCATTTGCAAATCCTTATAAGAAAGTGAATATTAAACAATTTTTCCTAATCCTTATCCTTCTTTATCCTTTCTTCTTTCTTTCTTTCTTTCTTTCTTTGTTCTAACCGTTTTCATTGTTCACCCAAGAACTCTGTTTCTCAATCTTTATTTGTTGCAAGGTATCATTTATGATCACAACAAACTGGAGAAGATGTTGTCAACAAAGTTTAAAATTGAGAAGTTCATCGGAGTTAATGATTTCGGTTTATGGCATTTGAAGATGTGAGTCCTTCTTGTTCAACAATGTTTGCTAGAAGCGTTAAAGGGAGAAGATGCCATGGATGTTGCATTGACAGCGAAGGAAAAGACAATGATGATTGAGAAAGCCCATAGTGCAATTGTTCTAAGTCTTGGTGATAAGGTTCTCAGGAAAGTTTCGAAGGAGACGACGACAACTGGTGTTTGGCTGAAACTCGAAGGATTGTATATGACAAAGTCCTTGGTGAATCGTTTGTACTTGAAGCAAACTTTGTATTCATTCAAGATGAATGGAGATAAAGTGTTGACGGAGCAGCTAGATACGTTCAGCAAGCTGATTCTTGATCTTGAAAATATTGATGTTACCATCAATGATGAAGATCAAACGTTGTTATTGTTGTGTTCTTTACCTAAGTCACATGCTCACTTCAAAGAAACCCTCTTGTATGGAAGAGAGTCCCTGACCTTTGAAGAAGTTCATGCAACCTTGTATTCGAAGGATTTGAACGAAAGAAAGGAGCAAAAACCATCATCACCAGTTGGCGAAGGATTGTCTGTAAAGGGGAAATCATCAAAGAGAGATGGTAGGTTTGAGAAGAAGAAAGGTAAAACTCAGCAGAGGTCTTATGCTGGTGATATTTCTGGGATTAAGTGTTATCACTGTAAGAAAGAGGGTCACACAAGAAAGATGTGCCCTGAGCGCCTGAGTAATCATGGAGGTAAGGATAATGGCAATGCAATTATTGTGCAATATGACTATGAATCACCCGATGTCCTTGTGGTGTCGAGCAACAACTCTTGCAAAGAGTGGATTATGGATTCTGGATGTACTTGGCATATGACTCCAAACAAGAATGTGTTTGAAGAATTATGTGATCAAGATGGTGGACCAATGCTGTTTGGAAACAATAAAGCTTGCAAGATTGCAAATATTGGATATGTAATAGTCAAGCTCCATGATGAGTCAATAAGGCTATTGATTGGGGTTAGGTATGTACCTGACCTTAAGAGGAATTTGATTTGTCTTGGTGAATTCGACAAGAAATGATATGTCTTCAAAGGAGAGCAAGGTATCCTAAAAGTCATGAAGGGGTCGAAGGAAGTCTTGAGAGGAATGAAGAAACAAGGCTTGTATACCTTTGAGGTTGAGGTTGTAAGTGGTTCAACAAATGTTGTATCCACAAAACCTATGTCGAAGACTAAATTATGGCACATGAGATTGGGCTATGTCAGCGAAAAAGGCCTGGTCGAATTGGGGAAACAGAACCTGCTAGGTGGTGACAAAGTCAAAAAGTTAGAGTTTTGTGAATCTTGTGTATTTGGTAAATCATGTAGGGAGAAGTTTAACAAAGGTAAAAAAAGAACACATGGATCCCTTGATTACATTCATGTTGATCTTTAGGGGCTGCAAGGAATCCTTCACATCTAGCTGCAAGGTATTTTCTATCCATAGTTGATGACTATTCCGAAAAATTATGGGTATTAATTCAGAAGACTAAGGATGAAACTTTTGAGAATTTCAAAAGGTGGAAGGTTCTGGTCGAAACTTAAAATGGCAGAAAGATTAAGAGGTTGAGAACCGACAATGGCCTTGAGTTCTGCAATGAAACTTTCGACAGTTACTGTGTTGAGTCTGGGATTGCAAGGAATAAGACTGTAGCAGGTACTCCTCAACAAAATTCCTTAGCTGAGAGATTCAATTAAACAATCCTTGAAAGGGTTAGATGCATGTTGGTTAGTGTTGGATTGAAGAAGGTGTTTTGGGTGGAGGCTGTTTCAACAACAACTTATCTGATAAATAGATGTCCCTCGACTGCCTTAGGAATTAAGACACCTTAAGAAGTTTGGTCAGGTCAACCACCAGATCTCGACAAACTGAGAGTATTTGACTATTTAGCCTATGCTCATATTAGGCAAGACAAGGTTGAACCTAGAGCTCTGAGATGCATGTTCCTTAGATATCATGAGGAGGTCAAGGGTTATAGGTTGTGGTGCCTAGAGCTAGGTCACCGAAGATGTATCACAAGTCGTGATGTAGTTTTCAATGAATTCGAGAAGAAGTTCAAGAAAACTGGTGATGTTGGCCGAAGTGCAAATATCTCTGAAGATGAGCTAAAACATGTAGATATTCTTGTCGAGGTGGAGCATAGTGATGTTGAAGTGTATAACCCAAATCAAGTCGAAGAAGAAGAGCAAGATGCTGAAGAGGCTGATGAAACTGTCGATGACTACCTACTGGCAAGAGATAGGTCGGGAAGTGTCATCAAGCCACCTCAGAGACTTGGTTATGCAGACCTTATAACTTTTGCCTTAACCTCTGCAAGTGAGGTATTTGACGAAGAACCTAGAGATTACAAGGAAGCTATGCGGATTTGAAATAAGACTGAATGGCGAAGAGCCATGGATGACGAGATAAAATCTCTTCATGATAATAACACTTGGGAGCTGATTGAGAAACCTGCCAGGGCCAGGTTAGTCAGTTGTAAGTGGATTTTTAAGGTCAAGGAAGGAATCAAAGGAGTGGTGTCGAAGCGCTTTAAGGCAAGATTGGTTGCTAGGGGGTTCACTAAGAAAAAAGGTGTCGACTTCAATTATGTGTTCTCACTTGTTGTAAAGCATAGATCCATTCGAATTGTTGTTAGACATGGTGGAAAATTTTGACCTGGAACTTGAGCAGATGGATGTGAAGACATCATTTCTGTATGGTGATCTAGATGAAATGATCCTGATGCGTCAACCTGAAGGGTATGCAGAAAAGGATAAGGAATATTATGTGTGAAAGTTGAATAGGTATTTGTATGGCTTGAAACAATCTCCTCGATAGTGGAACATGAGATTTGACAAGTTCATGGCACACATTGATTTCACTAGGAGCCAGTTCGATCACTATGTTTACTTCAGATTTCGACCTGGAAATTCACTTTTTATTTTTTTGCTTTATGTGGATGATATACTCATAGCTAGAAACAACGTCGAGGATGTAATGAAGGTGAAGGATGAACTCAGTAAGGAGTTCAAAATGAAGGATCCGGGATCTGCCACCAGGATTCTTGGAATTGACATCTGGAGAGATAAAAAGCAGTCGAAGTTGTGCTTATCTCAAGAGACATACCTACAGAAGCTTCTCGACAAGTTTGGTATGTCAAATTCAAAACCTGTTGTTACACCGACAAATCCACAGTTTAAGCTTAGTGCTACTCGAAGTCCGAGTACTGAAACTGAAAGAATCTATATGAGTAGCATTCCATATGTTAGTATAATAGGTCCTTTGGTGTATGCTATGGTTTGTACTAGGCCAGGCATAACGTATGGTGTGAGCCTTGTGAGCAGGTATATGGCCAATCCTGGAAAGGTGCACTGGTCAATTCATGTACATAAATGGGTCTCGGAGTCTAGTCCTGATTTATGGTGGAGCCTGTGGTGGTGATAACATAGTCGAAATTAAAGGATTTGTCGACTCAGATTATGCAGGTTGTATGGATTCCAGAAAGTCTATTTCTAGATATGTATTCACTATGTTTGCCACAACAATTAGTTGGAAAGCAACGCTTCAGAAGGTTGTTGCCTTATCAACTACTGAAGAAGAATATACTACCCTCATTGAAGCTGTGAAAGAATAATTGTGGTTGAAGGTTTTGCAAAGGAGCTGAAACTTTAAGGTCAAAGTATCACTGTTAAATGTGATATTCAAATTGCAATACACCTGTCGAAGAACTTAGCCTATTATAAGCGAACCAAACATATCGATGTAAGGCTACACTTTGTCAGAGAGATAATCGAACGTGGGGAAGTCCAAGTGCTGAAGGTTTCGACTGATGACAATGTTGCTGATATGATCACCAAGACATTGTCGAGTTGCAAATTTTTCCACTGTATACGGTTGATAAAGTTGTATGATGAAAGTTAGTTTGCTCCCTGTTTGGTGAGTTAGATCGAACTCTAGCTCTGTCAAGGGATAACTCTCATGTATTTCGACAAGAGACAAGCATGAAGTCGAAGTTGGGTTGCATGTTGTAGTCGAAGGATACTTATTGTAGTCGAAGACTGTTATAATATGTATTATCGAAATATTTTTCGAATTGGGCCTTGTGTTATGGATCCAATTGTTTAGTTAGCTTGGATTGTAAGTTAACTAGTTATTCTATAAATAGGCTAGATCACTCAGATTGTTGAGTGAGCAATTGCGATATTCATTTGTAAACCCTTATGAGAAATTGAATAGTAAACAATTTTCCCTAATCATTCTCCTTCTTTCTTCTTTATGCTTTCTTCTTTCTCTCTTTGTTTTAATTGTTTTCATTGTTCACACAAGAACTTCGTTTCTCAATCTTTATTTGTTGCAAGGTATCGTTTGTGATCACAACAAAAATTAAATAAAAAAAACAACGAAGAAGCGCAAATTAAAAAAGCGGATAGAGGGGCACTAAAAAAATGGAAAAACATAAATAAAATGAAAATGTTTATCACAAAATTTATAGCACAAATATTTTTAATTAGAATCAAAATTAAAGAAAAATATTCATCTATCTTTTGACGTGTATACGTATTAAAAAAACAGACAAACAAACACTCGTATCCGTTTGAACACTAATTCAAAATAATATTTTTAGAAGATGAAAGTTAGCACAATCATGTTTCTGTTACATATGTGTTCATATTACATGCTGGATTTATTGGAATTCTTCCTCATCACTTATACAAGCAATATGTTATCCTAAAACTACTTAATTGTGTTGGTGGATTTTTTTTTTCTTTTTGTTTTCTAAATTACTTTTCTTTTTTTTTGGTATAAGAGCGAAACTTGAGAGGAAAAACTAAAGAAAATCTATTCAGAAATGAAACACCTCTAATATCAAATTTAACCTTCAGGTTTAACAAACTTATTTTTTATTCAATTATTAAATTTTAATCAAATGAAAGTGGCCATATGGTGAGGCAATTCAAGAGAAAATGAGGTATAATTTTCTCGTCGAAGTTCAAAGAAGTAATTCATGTATTTATAAACTTTTTTATAGTTAATGTTGTAATATATAATTTGTCCGTAATTAATTAAATGTTACTAAATTTTATAAAACTATTTTTAAAAACTATTAGTTATTTGATGAAAAATAGATACATAATAACAATACATGAATGTGATAATGGCAAAAATTAACTGTCACTCTTGTATTTTTACAATATATAATATTTATTCTCACATGACTTTGTATGACATTAAGTTCATATTTAATAGTACATGAAGAATAAATTGGATATGTTTTTAAAAAAAAAAAATTTGAATATGTATCTTTTACAAGATATATTGATGAATTGTGCATCCAATTAATGTTGTTACTTGTGAATGACATTCATGACTCAATAAATAATACATAATTCATGAGAATGATGGAAAAATTATTATTTGTGATTATATAATTACTGAAATGTATTTATTTTATTTAAAAAAAAATATATGTTATTTGTGTTTTTATTTTTTCTTGATTTAATATAGAGTTTAATTGGTATGCATTGATAGTGTAAAATAATTTTATACTGTTATTTAATAAAAATTTATTAATATGTCATATCATACCGTTAACTTAAAAATTACAGTCTTATGTGGCGAGATATGTTAGAGGAGATTTTTTTTAGGGAGTGTTGAACATTGTGAGACTTCTTTTCTAGAACAACACTTTTTTGAGAGACGCATCACATACTCATACAAAACCTTAAGGTTATAGGTGGGTGAATTCTTCCATTTATAAATGTTCAAGCCTTCACATTTTTAGCCAACGTGGAACTATTACCCATACTACTCGTATTTGTTATATTTAACACTCTCTCAGATGTGAGTTTATCCACAATGCTCCTCCTTAGGCGGAAGCTTCAACTGTGCAACTGCACTTTCTGTTGTGAGTTTCTTACTCACCACCCTTGCACCGCCGTTGATACTCTTCAATAGGAGACCTCCTAACCATAACCTGTTGGGAGTACTTTCTATACAAGGGAATCAGTCCTTCACTCGAACCAAAGGCTCATGATACCATTGCTGGAGAGATTTTCACTAGGGAGCATTGAACATTGTGAGACTTCTTTTGTAGAGCAACACTTTTGTAAGAGACACACCACATACTCACCCAAAACGTTAAAATCATAGGTAGGTGGATTCTCTCACTTATAAATACTGAAGTATTTACATATTTAACCAATGTAAAACTATTACATATACTACTCACACTTGTTATACTTAACAAAATACACGAGATTGATTGATTGATAGTGTAAAACAATTTTACCCTATCAATATATACCAATTAAATTCTTTAATATATACTTTTGATCACCCTATTTTCTTTTTTAATCTTTTAGTTCGTCTATAAAAAATCCATTCTTTTAATTTTCTTATTTAACATTTCTAAGGCTTTTTTCTCCTTCAAATTTGTTTAGTTGTCAATGTAATTTTGTCGTGGCATTGACATGCCAATGTAGCACCACGTCACATAATTTTGTCAAATGATGTATTATTATTATTATTATTTATTATATTTAAATTATGAAATCTTATTTATATTATTATTTTATATTATTTAATGTAAGTAAACTTATTTGTTGTAATTTGTAAAATTAAATTTTTGGTTAAATAACTCTTTCTTTCCAATGTAATAAAAATCATGAGAACAACTTGTTCAATTGATTGAATCGAGAATAAGCACGCATCTGGTTCTAATAAACATAAAAAACCACACTGCTTCAAAATTGGAGAACTAGCCGGTAAATTAGTGAAAAAATTGATAAAATTGGTTAGACCGGTGGGATTCGACCAGTTCATTTTGTTAGGCAACATTTTTCTATTTTTAGAAAAAGAAACAAAATTTGCAGATTTGATTTCTTTGTAAACATAGAGCATGAATAAAAGTCCAAATTCATTAACAATTCCACTAGTAGAAGAAGGAGAAGAATCAATGTAGAAGTTACACATATAATAACATTCAACCAATATTTTAAAAATCAGATTGATCTTCCAACCGGTAAGGGTATTAGATCACTGGTTCATTTGTCGAACCACTGAGTTACTGGTCGAGCCACATGACTAAACTGAATAAAGTCAGATAATTCAGTTAAATAAACTTGTCAATATAACAAAATTATATAAGTATTAAACCGGTCAAACCAGATGACTCGCTTTCTAAAAAATCACTAACACCTAAAATTTTTAAAAATATCACAATTTCACATGTTCATAATTTAAATTTATATTTGAGTCAAGTAATTCATTTAAAAATTTAATCAAAGTATCAATCTCAAATATAAACTTATGTTTGTTGTCTATCAAACATGCATTGCCATTTACTTTATGCAACACCATATTTTAACTAATAGAAACCAATCATATCAATCACATAGGAGAGAAAATAAAATATGTTTAAATCCCGCAACTTATCAATGCTATAATAGTGCAGTAGCCTCTATTTACTATATTTAACGTAGCTGTCAATAATCTTTAAAGGATAGAATATCAACTTTCTCTTATATTTTTATTTTTTATTCTTTTTTAAATAATGAAAAACGAGGTCATTTTAATTTTTTTTAAAAAGCACTTAAACCGCCGATTTTTCAAAACCTTCGATTTTCTGGTTTTTACATATTCTCATTGACTCAATTACAGACCCGATCTAACAATTGAACCAAATCAATTATCACTCCGGTTCCCAATTCAACCGACCGATCCGGTCCGGTTTTTAAAACTATAAAACTTGCATCCAACTCATCAGATTTAAAAGGAAAAAAAAATTTATTAAATAAAATATTAATGTTATGCTTAAGATACATATATTTTATTAATTTTTTTATCAAAGAAAAACAAAGAAAATGAAGAGATGTTTCATAAATAAATAAAACAGAACGAGGAGCAGAACAAAATTGTTGACAACTTCTTAAAATTTTGGTAGTACATTTATGCGCTTGTTTTGAAAATATAAGTTTCTACTTAAAAATATTAACCCATGACTAAAGATCACCAAAAAGTAAGTTGCTTTTTCTTTTTTAATAAAAAGTTAATATTTTATTTTATTTTTGTTATGTATGGTATTTATAAATTTTAAAAAATTATTTTTAAAAATTACCAGTTGAACTTTGGTTGAACCTTGGTCAAACATTTAAACCGTGAACCCTTATTTATAGTGGCTTAACGTTCAGTCCAATTTTAATTACCTGGATTGTTTCTTGTATAAATGCAACCAAGTGGTAATAAAGATAATGAATTTGAAGAGCTGCATAGATACTCATGAAAAGTTAGCAATTTTCAATAAGTATGATAGAAAAATCCTCCAAAGCCATATGACCATGGAGCAGTACTCTTGTTGAGACTGAACATAACTTTTGAAATTTATTTTTTAGAGGGAACCAAGGTGATTAGGGCCTTCATATTAGAGCCCAAAAGTGTTGGAATCACCTATTTATGACCTATGGATTGGCTATTACCTGCAAGACAAAAAATGTTAGAGAAATACTTCACTGCATTGTTAACCATCAAATCATGATTAGTGATGATAACATCACCATTTGTAAGGTAAGTAATGATGTTTCTCTTGCATTTAATTTGGCCATTTTGTGGAAGAATGCATTGTCCATGTATCCCTCTAGATTCCAAGACACACTATATCTTTGCGGCCAGAACAATTCCTCTTTAGCAAGAGCTTTTCTAACGCCTTATAGGCCTATCTTTTTTTTTGGGTATAAGGGAAGGACTAATAATAGTAGTAATTATCTGACCTTGGATGTGTTGAAGATTGTTTTTTTAATCATGTTATGGACATCACCAAAGACATCTTTGTTCTAAGACTTAAGACTAGATTTAAGGATTTTGAGTTTTTTTTAAGGATGTACATAGGACATCCTGCAATTTCGGTATTCCAAACTTTAGATATGAACTCTTTGCAATGTTTATGTAAGATTCATATGTTTTGAAATTTGAACTTAGAAATATATATACCGGGGAGGGAAGTTAAACACTAAAAAGATGGGGAAGTGGTCAGATCTTAGCTTAGAAAAGGTAGAGGCTGACAAAAAGATAGAAGCAGTTAACCAACTCTGATTGTAGAAAATTTTGTCTAGTATTATTTCCACAAACTCTTTACCAATTTTTATATTGCGCCAAGTGAAGAAGGAGCCATTGACATGAAGATTTGTAAGATTTTTGAGCAGTCCATAATTAGAAGTCAACCATATGGCTTCTGCTTGGAATGAGTTTCTTTTGTGCTCATGAGAGCCAAAAATAGCGTTAATGTCCCCTATAAAGCTCCAAGGTATGTTATGAAGCTGAAGCAGGTTTGTGAGATTGAGGCAAAGATTTTTCGTTTTAATGTGACAAGTGGAGGCATATATAGCTGCAAAACCAATTTGAATAGAAATATGAAAAATGGTGAAAGATACATGTTATCAAATACATAAATAATATGAGGAACAAAATTATGAGGACAAAAGCACCATAAGTTAGGTAGCGTGTTAGGTGTAAGATTTAAAGCAAACTTCTTCATGGAAATATTCTTGAGAATTTCGAAGGAATATTATCCTTATTCATCCAAGCTTTAACTAGAAAGTAAAAATCAAGTATGTGAGTGTTTATGAGCTTTTTAAGTACCAATCAAGTTAGGGCATTAGCAAGGCCCCTTGCATTTGGATGACACTCTACTGTAATTTTAACAAGCATTTGTTATTGGTTTTGGTTATTTTGAGTTAATTTTGCTTTGGTTTAAATAATAAAAAGTGAGAAAAGAAGAAACAAGAGAAAGGAAGAAATATGAAGAAATAAGAGCGAAATGGTGAAAATAGTCCTTGAGAAAATAATGTGCACATCATGCCATGATGGACGCGATTTATCGTTGTTGGCATCGAATTTCGACATCATGGACTTAGCATGAGGCAAAAAGGGGATTCATAAAATACTTAAGGAAATGGTGCTAGATAATAACATTTCGACAAACGGGATGTCAGTCCAAGGGTGTCAAATAGTCACGGTGAACTGAAGTTGAGGACATAGAGTATTTTCTCAGAGTTTGTCTTTGTTCTCAAGAATTTAACAAAGGGTGCATGATCGACAACACATAAATCCTTTTGGTGATGAAGATCCTTGCAAGTTATAATCTTACCGTCGTCCTTTTGTCGATGACAATCTTTGAAAGTTATTGATCTTACTGTCATCCTTTAACTGTCAGCAATCTTTGGAAGTTGTTGATCTTACCATCACCCTTTCGATGTCGGAGATCTTTGAAATTTTGATCTCACCATCGTCCTTTTATTGATGGTGATCTTTGAAAATTGTTGATCTTACCGTTATCGTTTCAATGTCGGTGATCTTTGCAATTATGATCTTACCGTCGTCCTTTTTTCGATGGGGATCTTTGCAAGTTATCATCTTACCATCATCCTTTTATCAATTATGATCTTACCATTGTCCTTTTTGTCAACGGCGATCTTTGTAAATTGTTGATCTTACCGTCATCCTTTTGATGTCAGCGATCTTTACATTATTGATCTTACCGTCGTCCTTTTGTCGATGAAGATCTTTGCAAATTGTTGATCTTACCATCATCCTTTTTTCGATGACAATCTTTGTTGTTGATTTCATCATCGTCCTTTTGATGATGGTGGTCTTTGCAAGTTGTTGATCTTATCATCTTCCTACTGATGTCAGTGTTCTTTCCAAGTTATTGATCTTACCATCGTCCTTTTTTCAATGTCAATCTTTGAAGTTTTGATTTAATCATCATCCTTTCAGTGATGTAAATCTCTACATTTATGATCTTACCATCATCCTTTCGGTGATGGAAATCTTCACAGTTTGATTAGTGTTAACTCGCAAGTTGATATTGATCCAATATCCTATCCCAATATTCTTTTTTTCTAAATCTCACTACACTCTTCCTGAGTTTAAGACAATTAAATAAGGATAAATGTCATACCCCAACATTTTTCTACCATCTTTTTTATTTTTCATTTTTTATCTTTTTCATTTTTAGGTCTAGGTCCAGTTAAATTTAGGATTAATTAGTAATGCTCATTTATTTGCATTCATAATAAGCCATTTGGCCTATGGCCATGAACATTCATGTTTATTCTTGGTCTATGACCTTGCTCTTTAAGTACTTATTTCATCATAGGTCATATAGGTCATATGGCAATTACATTATTCTCATATTTAAACATTGTTTAACATTTGTCATATTCCATTTTTTACTCAATGGATGCATTCATCATTCCATGCTTACATTTACCTTGCATCCTTTGGCCATTTTGTTCAAGACTTAGTGGTTTAACACCATTAGGCTTTGAAATGATAAGTTTGTTCAAAAAATAAAATAATAGATTAACATTTATTAACACAAGTTGATTTAAGAAGGATAAACTTTATATTTTTTAGAATTGCATCCATTACTATACATGTGAATTTTGAATTACAAGCCCATCCATGTTGTCATGTAACAAGGTTTGAGTTTAAAAGAGCACTTTTACATTATTTTAAAACATCACAAGTTCATTTATATTACACATAATATTAAAATTACATCATCTTCATTAAAAGACAAAAAAGATAATACATAAAAAGGAGAAAAGTTAAATACAAAAAGAAAGGAGTAGGTCCAAGTTTGTGGGAGGACCACACGAGTTCCCTCTCCCTAGCATCATCATTATCATTTCAATCGTACCTTCAAAAGGACATGCCATCATCTTCATTCATGACATCAAAAGTTCCTTGCATACACCAAGCATAACAAATCAAAAAACAATTCACACAAGAGTATGCAACAATACAACAACGTCATCATATTTCAGTAAGTAAAAATGAATTTAGTGTAAAAATAAAAAAATAGAAACAAATTCAAAGTAAGGCCAAACACACGAGTTTTAAATATCATTAGCAAGCATCATCAACATTCCCTTCACAACAGTCATAATCTACATAGCATACATCAAATTTATTTAAACAAAAGGAAAACAAAGTGGGACAAATGGAAACAATAACATTGATCAACATATTATTCATCACCATCAAGCCAACATACATAATACATCAAGTTGAATAACTGAATTGAAAACAAGACAAAATCTGAAACATGAAATGTGTGACCTCTCATCACACATACGCATCCTTATCTCCACACCATCCATCATCAAGCTTATCATACATCCCAAGATTTAAATAAAAAAACACAAATCCTAACAAATTCTAAATCTCAAAGTCATCTCACCCTTCATTCAATGATTTCACTAGGATCACCATATTTTCTCCCTCCAAATTACACTAATAAACTCTTGTTTCCCTATCTTTTTTTCTCACCAATTCATCACTCAACTTCATTATAAAACTATCCTCACATGGCACTCAATAGACACGAACAAAATCTTCTTGAACCTCTGCACAAATCCTACTCACCCCTCATACATTAGAGCTCTCATACTAAAATTACTCAGGTTCATCTTCTAAACCTGAGCTAGTTAAGCTAAGCCACAAACATCACTGAACCTAAGTTATACAACCGCCAAAGCACGCATACAGAAGGGGTAGAAGCAGAACACGGTAGCTAGAAGCGTGATGAGATAGGGAAAATAAACCAGATGTTTACTTGAGGTTGGCCGGAACCTCTCCGGAGTTGCAAAGCTCCAGCGAGGTCTTCTTTATCCATTTTCTTGCCTTTTCCTTGAGTTTTTGTCCATGACAATTGTTGATTATGTTAGAACACAGATTGGTTCTTAATAATAACTCTTTGTTTTGATGATAACTATTAGGAAATTTATATTTAAGAATTATATACTCTAAAATTTGTTTGAGAGTTTTACTGCAGATTAAATTGAAATTAACTCTCTAGAAGCAAATCTGTTTTGGATACAAGAAGTTATTCTGACTCTGAAGCGCCAGATGCACCTTACAGAAGAATCTGATTGCTCCTTACAGAAGATCCTGAGCGTAGTCTCCAGAAGGATCTGAAGCAAGAAGCTCCAGAACATTCTGAGTCAGAAGCATTTGAAGATAATCAGAAGCATCTGAAGCTGAAGCATCTGAAGCATAGAAGAATATTGATTGAAGAGTTTCTCAAAGCATTAGTCTACAGAAGTTTCTGAAAGTACCAACGCTGCCAAGTACTGGAGTTCTGTGTCAAATATGCTCTGATGATCAACACGCTGAAAGCACACCTGCTGCAGAAGACTCTGATATAGCAAAGTTCTGAATATCATTAGAAGACTCTGATCCATTCAGATTCTGAAGAACTTGCTGAAAACTGAAGAAGAAATATTCAAGAATATATCCGTTGGAGTTATTCAACGTCTCTTTCCTCATTTGTGCTAGACACACTTACACAGACAAAAAGGATTTTTCTGTGCCATCTACTTCTAGGAAAGGTCACTTGATGTGAAGACAAAAAGGCTCAGACCTTTTTGGGACTCTCTTTTCAATGCTCAGCTTCCTTGGATCAGCTGCCTATAAAAGGAGAACTTCACCACATTCTTCAGTAACACAATTTGCTGAAAAGAAATCATTATATTCTAAGCTCTCATTCATTCTTATTCTTCTTAGAATTTATTGTACTTAAACTTAAGAGAAAAATCACTGTTGTGATAAAAGCTTTATAGAAGCATTAATACTCTTGTATTTAATTTACATTGATTGTAAAGGTTATTCCTTAAGAGGATTCAGTTGGAATCAGTAGCTCTTGAGAAGACTAAGAACTATTGTTCTTAGGTGTTACTATTGTAATCAGTTTGATTTAATAGTGGATTAAGTCCTTGTTGAGAAAGGCAAATCACTCTAGGAAGGGTGGACTGGAGTAGTTGTTTAAACGAACCACGATAAAAATAATTGTGTGATTATTTTCAAGTCTTAATCTTTCATACTTATTCAACCCCCCTTCTAAGTATTATCTCACCTTCAGTTGGCATCAGAGCTCCGGTTCTGAGTGTGCTACCACTTAACAGTGTCAGTAAAGATCCAGATAGAAATACTTTGATATATATATTTATTTGTTACCATGGCTGATAATTCAATGTCCAATATTAACAATAAATATGAAGAGAGGAATAGGATCAGCACCAAACCCCCAATGTTTGATGGGGAGAAATTTGACTACTGGAAAGACAGAATTGAGAGTTTTTTCCTAGGATATGATGCTGATCTATGGGATCTTGTCATAGATGGATATGTACATCCCACAGATGGGGATGGAAAAAAGATTGACAGAAAATCTATGACAGATGCTCAGAAGAAATTCTTCAGAAATCACCACAAAGCCAGGACTATATTACTGAATGCTATTTCACATACAGAGTATGAGAAAATTACAAACAGGGAGACTGCTTTTGATATGTTTGAATCCCTAAAAATGACTCATGAGGGAAATTCTCAAGTTAAGGAGACAAAATCTCTGGCTCTGATCCAGAAGTATGAGGCTTTCAAAATGGAAGACTCTGAATCTGTTGAAGCCATGTTCTCCAGATTTCAGATACTCACTGCTGGGCTGAAAGTTCTGGACAAGGGATATTCTACATCAGATCATGTAAAGAAAATCATCAGAAGTCTGCCTATCAGATGGAGACCAATGGTGACTGCCCTGAAGATGGCCAAAGATCTGAACAAGATCTCTCTAGAAGAACTCATCAGCTCACTGAGGAGCCATGAGATTGAGCTTGAGGAAGATGAACCCCAGAAGAAAGAAAAAGGTAAATCTGTTGCATTAAAATCTAACAAAACTGCTAAAGCTTTGCAGGTCATTCAAGAAAGCTCTGAAGAATCTTCTTCTGAAGAAGAAGATGAGTTATCCATGCTGTCCAGAAGGATTAACAAACTCTGGAAGCACAAGGGAAATAAGTTCAATAACTTTAGAAGATCTGATAACAGAAATGAATCTTCTAGTCACAGAAGATCTGCCAAGAAAGAAGTTGTGTGCTATGAGTGCAAAGAACCTGGGCACTACAAGAATGATTGCCCCAAACTTCAGAAAGAAAAACCCAAGAAGAAGTTTAACAAAAAGAAGAAGGTTATGATGGCAACATGGGATGACTCAGATGAATGTGAATCATCTTCTGAATCAGAAGAAGAATGTGCAAATGTTGCACTGATGGCTAGCACAGAGGATCAAGAGGAAGGTACCTCAGGATATGAATCAGAATCTGAATCTGATGATGATGCAGAAGAGGTAATGGCTAAACTTACCAAAGAAGAACTCATTAAAGTTTTAACAGAAGTTCTTAAAAGTTATAACAACATCAAACTCAAATACAAGAAGCTGAAAAGCAATCTTGAATCTGAGATTGATCTTCTGAAAACAGAACTTGTTGAGCAAAAAGAAATAAATTTGAAAATAAAAAATGACTTTGAAATAACTCAACAAGAATCTGAACCTGAGACTAAGTCATGTGAAAATATTTTAGAAAAATATGACTCTAGTTTTCAGAGATTTCTCACTAAGAGCATAGACAGAAGCAAGATGGCTTCCATGATCTATGGTGTTAGTGGAAACAACAGAAGAGGCATTAGATATGAATCTTCATCTGGAAGCAATCCAAAACCTGTTGACAAACTTTTCATCAGGAAGACACCCCTGTATTCTTAATTCAAATTTGGTCACTTGAATGACATTAAACACACAAGCTCTGAGAAGAATACTTATGTGTTTAAACCCAAGGCAAGTCAGAATAAACATTATGTTGTAAAACAGAAGTTTAGACAAACCTACAAACCAACTAACCCCAAAGGACCCAAGAAGATCTGGGTACCTAAAAACAAAATAATTCCTGTTGCATATGTTCTTAGCAGCAAGGTCAGGACACCAATCATGGTACCTGGACTCTGGATGCTCACGACACATGACAGGAGAAAAGTCTATGTTCCAAAGCCTGGAACTTAGATCTAGAGGTGACGTGAAGTTTGGAGGGAACCAGAAGGGCAAGATCATTGGATCTGGCACCATTGGAAATGGTAAACTCCCCTCTATTACTAATGTTTTACTTGTTGAAGGGTTAAAGCATAACTTATTATCCATAAGTCAATTAAGTGACAATGGTTATGATATTACCTTTAATCAAAAATGTTGTAAAGCTATTAGTCAGAAGGATGGCTCTATCCTATTTAGTGGTAAAAGGAAAAACAACATTTATAAAATAAATCTTTCAGAACTTAAAGTTCAAAATGTTAAATGCCTCTTGTCTGTTAATGAAGAGCAATGGGTCTGGCACAGAAGATTGGGCCATATTAATATGAGACGTATATCTCAGATTAATAAACTTAATCTTGTCAGAGGACTCCCTAATCTGAAGTTCACTTCAGATGCTCTTTGTGAAGCATGCCAGAAAGGGAAATTTTCAAAAACATCTTTCAAATCAAAAAATGTTGTTTCTACTTCTAAACCATTAGAACTACATCATATTGATCTGTTTGGACCAATGAAAACTGCATCCATCAGAGGCAAGAAGTATGGATTGGTCATTGTTGATGACTTTAGCAGATGGACATGGGTAAAGTTCTTAAAACACAAGGATGAGTCACATTCTGTGTTCTTTGACTTCTGCAAGCAAGTCCAGAATGAAAAGAATTTCAAAATTATAAAAGTCAGAAGTGATCATGGTGGTGAATTTGAAAATAAATATTTTGAAAAATATTTTTCTGAAAATGGCATTGCTCATGATTTTTCCTGTCCTAGAACTCCACAACAGAATGGGGTTGTAGAAAGGAAAAACAGAACGTTGCAAGAAATGGCCAGAACCATGATCAATGAGACAAATCTGGCAAAACATTTTTGGGCAGAAGCAATCAATACAGCATGCTACATTCAGAACAGAGTGTCTGTTAGACCTCTTCTGAAAAAGACTCCTTATGAATTGTGGAAGAACAAAAGCCCAACATTTCATATTTTCATCCTTTTGGATGTATTTGTTATATGTTAAACACTAAGGAAAATCTGAGCAAGTTTGATTCCAAAGCACAAAAGTGTTTCATGCTTGGATATTCTGAACGCTCTAAAGGCTACAGAGTATACAACACTGAGACACAGATTGTGGAAGAATCCATTCATGTCAGATTTGATGATAAGCTTGGCTCTGAAAAGCCAAAGCAGGTTGATAACTCTGTAGATAGGGAAGTAGTCTTTATTGACTCTGAAGTTCCAGAAGCAGACAAACTTCAAGTGAAGGAACCAGAAGCAACTCCAGATGCTACTCCCTTAACTTCTCAGATGAATAATCTAAACATTTCTGAAGAGTCAACTATCAGAGGATCATCATCCAGAATTAAAGCTTCTCATCCAGAGGATGTCATTATTGGAAAGAAGGATGATCCCATCAGAACAAGATCCTTTCTAAGATCATCTGAAGCATCACTATTTGGACTAGTGTCAGAAATTGAACCATCTTCTGTAGAAGAAGCTCTGCAAGACAATGATTGGATTATTGCCATGCAAGAAAAGCTAAACCAATTCAGCAGAAATGATGTATGGGATCTAGTTCAAAGACCTCAAGGATTCAATATAATTGGTACAAAATGGGTCTTCAGAAATAAGCTAAATGAGAAAGGAGAAGTTGAGAGGAATAAGGCAAGGCTGGTTGCTCAAGGGTACAGTCAGCAAGAAGGTATTGATTACACTGAGACATATGCTCCAGTGGCAAGGTTAGAATCTATACGCCTTCTTATTTCCTTTGCTGCACAAAACAACATCACTCTGTATCAGATGGATGTTAAAAGTGCCTTTCTTAATGGTATTATAGAAGAAGAAGTTTATGTTCACCAACCTCCTGGTTTTGAAAATGAAAATTTTCCAGATCATGTTTTCAAATTAAAGAAATCTCTATATGGATTAAAACAAGCTCCCAGAGCTTGGTATGAGAGATTGAGTAATTTTCTTCTGGAGAAGAATTTCATCAGAGGCAAAGTGAATACAACTCTATTCTGTAAAACAATAAAGAAAGATCTTCTAATTTGCCAAATTTATGTAGATGATATTATTTTTGGATCAACAAATATTATGCTTGGAAAGGAGTTTGCTACATGTATGCAGGCAGAATTTGAAATGAGCATGATGGGAGAACTCAGATTCTTTTTAGGAATCCAAGTTAATCAAACTCCAGAGTGCACCTACATACATCAGACAAAGTATGTTAAAGAACTTCTGAAGAAATTCAACATGTCTGACAGCAAGCTGGCAAAGACTCCAATGCATCCTACTAGCTCACTTGGCAAAGAAGAGGTAAGTAAGAAAGTAGACCAAAAGCTCTACAGAGGTATGATTGGCTCTCTTCTTTATCTTACTGCTTCTAGACCTGACATATTGTTCAGTGTTTGTCTGTGTGCTAGATTCCAATCAGATCCTAGAGAATCACACTTGACAGCTGTCAAGAGGATTCTAAGGTATCTTAAAGGTACTTCTAATGTGGGTTTGTGTTACAGAAAATCTGATGATTTCAAATTAGTTGGATTCTGTGATGCTGACTACGCTGGAGACAGAGTGGAAAGAAAAAGTACTTCTGAAAGTTGTCAATTTCTAGGAAGAAATCTAATCTCCTGGTATAGCAAGAAGCAACCCACAATTGCACTTTCAACCACAGAGGCTGAATACATTGCTGCTGCTGGATGTAGCACGCAGATGCTCTGGATGAAGAGTCAACTAGAAGATTATCAAATTTTTGAGAGTAACATTTCTATCTTTTGTGATAATACTTCTGCTATATGTTTGTCCAAGAATCCCATTTTACACTCTAAGGCAAAACATATAGAAATTAAGCATCATTTCATCAGAGACTATGTTCAGAAGGGAATCATAAATTTAGCTTTTGTTGATACAGATCATCAATGGGCAGATATTTTTACAAAACCCCTTGTTGAAGATAGATTCAATTTTATTCTGAAAAATATTGGTATGAATTTTTGTCCAGAGTGATATTTATCAGAAGCAAATTGTTGCAGGTGTAAAAATGCTTAAATACTCTGAAGTATTTCTTCTGTTTGTTTATTCTACTCTGATTAATTTTTCTGATGTGAAACTCTGAACTAACCATCTTTAGAAGATCTGAACGTTGGCTAACGTTTCATTTCTTAAGAGAATTCAGAACAGCATGCAAGTAAACACGTGTCACACAAAATCTGAAGAGGTGGCGTGTACATAACTGAAGAGACGTTTGAGGTGAAATTTGAATAGTAAGAATCTTGGTTCCCCCCCCCCCCCCAAATTGTCAGAAGCATTTATTGTTTGAAATGATTTTATTCTCTTCATTTAATGCTTGCTCAAACGTGCGTTTTTCTGACTTTTGATGTGCCTAAGTGTTTAGTATAAATACTTGTTGTGTATTCACTTTCACACTTTTCACTCTCTGAATTTACATGCGTTTTCATCTCTTATTCTCTCTGCATAAAAACCCAAAACCTAAGTGTTTGAAAAAGCATTCTTCAATGGCGTCTTCTTCATCAACAACTGCTCAGTTCCAATATACAATGGCTGCTGTGACTTCAGATAACTTAGGTGCTGCTCCATATTCTCCTCCCAAGAGAACACTTCTAACACCTGTTGATAAACTAGAAGTCCTGTGTGAATCTATGGTTGAGTTTGATTCTCTGGCTGATAATGAGTTTGATTTTAGCTCCATTGTTAGAGCTCAAGGATGGGTTAAATACTTTGATAGGCTGTTTGGACCAGTTTACCCTCTCCTTGTGAAGGAATTCTGGATTCATGCATCTGTTTATCCCAAGTTTATTTTATCATCTGTGCTGGGAAAAGAGATTATCATCACAGAGGATCTGATAAGAAGATTGATAGGTTATGAAGAAACAGATGGTGTTTCCCACTTTCCAGCTGGGCGTGTGGACATGGAAGAGGTTTATGAGGAAGTTATGACTGCTGGACAAGCTTCTAACAGATTCAAAGATCTGAAGCCTGATTACAAGATCTGGGCCAAGATCTTCATGGGATGCATCCACCACAGAAAATCAACCAATTCCCCATATTATGTCAACAATGAACAGATCTATTTTATGTACTGCCTTAGTCAGAGCAACAAGGTAGATCTTCCTTACATTTTGTTCATGCATCTGTGGAATCACATCAATGCATCTAGAGAATCTGTAAAAGAAAAAGGCCAGAAGATCAGGACTTGGATCCCATTTGGAAGGTTGATCTCAGATCTTCTCACTGAAAATGGTTTAGTGGCTGCTCTATACGCTGCTGGGGTTACAGAGGAATTATAGTTTATTATGGGAAAGCCTCTGAACGCTAAAAGTCTTCTGAGACTCAAAATTGTAGATGAACTCACTACTGCTCCAAAGAGGCTGAATATGTCTGATTTGAATAAGAGGGTTCCAGTATCTGACTTTCCTCTATTCTTTGCTGAAGAACCCAGACATATAGTACTGATGTATATAGAGGAATGCAAGAGGGAAGGAATACCTGTTCCAGCTAATGTGTTTCAGCTTGTCAAACAACCACTACCAGATGCAGGAGAAGAAGAAGAAGTACCACTTCAGAGGAAAAGGACTCAGCCTGCAGAAGAATCTGAACCTGTCCAGAAGAAGGCTAAGATTGCTGAGAAGCCCAAGAATCTCTTAAAGAGAAAGGATTCTAAAGAAGCTGCCTCTGCATCTGCCAAGAGGATTAAAGTAAAAGGTACTAAGACTCCTGTAATTTCTAAAAATTTTGTTATTAATGATTCAACTATTAAGTCTGTTCCAAAACCACCTGTTACTCAAACAACTTCTGTTACTGCCCCTAGTTCTGTCTCACCTCAAAAACAACACACTGCTTCTGTTTCAAAATCATCTCAACCCAAAATACACACCAAACACTTTGTTCCACGTCCATCACCAACAGAACCACAACCATCAGAACCACAGCCATCAAAACAACAACAATCTGAAAAACAAAACTCTGATCAACCACTAACTTCTGAACATCCAGAAAACCAACCCAAAGAAGTTCAACCAGAAAAAGACTCTGTCATACCACCATCAAATAATCCATCTTCTGAACCTATTGCACCTGTTACTTCTGAACCCACAAAAGTAACTTCTGCTCCTGTTTCATCAGAACCACCATCCAAACAATCTGAAATTCCTTCAGAACCTACTCATATCCCTGAGACAGAAGTTCTTGATATCACTCCATTAAAAACAGTGTTTCAAGTATCTTCTACCTCTTGTACACCTACAACATCCTCCAATTCATCTGAATCAGAAATTCACCCAGATTTTCTTGTCTCTCCATCCAAATACTCTGAGATGAATCAACCTGAACCTGAACCTGAATCAACCATACCTGCTAAAACTCCCATTCCAGATCCTATGCCTCCACCTGCACCAACATCTGAGATGATTGTTCCCACTTCCAATCCATCATCATCTGGTATATCTTGTGCCCAAGTTTCTTCTCTTTATCATAATCTATCTTATGGTTTCAAACTGAAAGATTTTTATGATATAGTTGAACCTTCTGAACCCCTGAACCCTCTGAAACCAAAACTCAGACAGGCCCTTCCATCTGTGATCCTTTCCTATATTCAATCAATGAACAATGTAGGATCCTTAGCAACATTATCTGCAACCTCTGGTAAAGCTGTTGTTTCAGCTCTGCAACCTGCATCTGATAACACAGTTGCATCTGTTCAAACATCACCCTCTGCTTTCATACCATATTCTAATGAACCCTTTGATGATGTTTGCCCACGCACAAGACCAAAACCTCATCTGCTTAATGCTTTAAACAGATCCTTACCTCAAAAACCAGAAATTCCCTTCATTCCTTATTATCCCCCTCCTCTAATTTCCATCCCAAAATCACTGTTACCACCAACTCCCAAACCTAAACATATGACTCTGGAAACCTTGCTTAAACCACCACCCAGACTTAATATTGATCATTTATTTCAAACATTTTTGCAAGAAATACAGATGTCTTTAGGTACTGTTCAGAAGAGATGCTCTGAAACTATGGATGCAAATGAATCTGACATCATCTGGAAAGGATTCATCAATAGATTCAACACTGTAGCTTCCAATCTGAAGAACGTCTGTTCTGATGATGCAAAGCTCAGAGCTGAAAGGACTCTATTCTGGACTGTCAACAAAACTGAACCTCTGCTTCGTTTAGATGCTCCTCCACCTCCAACAGAACCAACTGCCAATGCATTGACTATGACTCTGGTAGAACCCTCTTCAGGATCTACAGAACCAATGACAATCGACTCTGTTCAGGCTGCAGAACCTCCACCTTCTTCATCAGAGATAAAGTCAGAACATCCAGACTTTGAAGACAAGATTGCTGCTCTGGAGGCTGGTCAGTCTGAAATAAAATCTTGGATGGCAAAGCAAGATACGAAATCTGAAGATATGACAGAGTGGATGTTAAAACAAGATGAGAAGAATGAGACCATGACTAAGTGGATGTCAAAGCAAGAGCAATCATCATCTGAGATTACAGATCTATTGAAGATGCTTTTGTCAAAACACTCTTAGATTTTTTTTCATTCTAATGTTTGTGCATCTGTTGTTTGCATCTGAATCTTATTGTTATATCTTCTGATGTTTACCTATGTACTCTTGCTCTGTTATTTTAAATGAATCAGTTTTTCTCCATTGAATTATCTATTTATTGTTCCTTCTATTTGTCTTTTTAAAAGTTTTTACTTTTTACTTATGACAAAAAAGGGGGAGAAAATAAAGATCTGAACTGTTTAATATAACTTCACTAGAATGAATCTTCATACATATCTATTCTATCTAATATTTAAATTGACTATTTCAGAACATTTGATAAGAACACTCTATAAAAGAATCTCTGAGTCTCTCAGATCATTTTTTTTTATCAAACTCTGAATCTTATATCTGCAAGATATTCTGACCCTAAATTGTTATAAGAACAAACAAGATCTAACTCTGAAGATTACTCAAGATAAAAGGGAAGTTTCTATTCCTTTTTCATATTTAACTCAGGGGGAGATTCATCATCTCAGGGGGAGTTATAATTCTTTATGTTCAGTTAAATAAAATTTCTGATACTTTTTGTCATCATCAAAAAGGGGGAGATTGTTAGAACAGAGATTGGTTCTTAATAATAACTCTTTGTTTTGATGATAACTGTTAGGAAATTTATATTTAAGAATTATATACTCTAAAATTTGTTTGAGAGTTTTACTGCAGATTGAATTGAAATTAACTCTCTAGAAGCAAATCTGTTTTGGATACAAGAAGTTATTCTGACTCTGAAGCGCCAGATGCACCTTACAGAAGAATCTGATTGCTCCTTACAGAAGATCCTGAGCGTAGTCTCCAGAAGGATCTGAAGCAAGAAGCTCCAGAACATTCTGAGTCAGAAGCATCTGAAGATAATCAGAAGCATCTGAAGCTGAAGCATCTGAAGCATAGAAGAATATTGATTGAAGAGTTTCTCAAAGCATTAGTCTACAGAAGTTTCTGAAAGTACCAACGCTGCCAAGTACTGAAGTTCTGTTTCAAATATGCTCTGATGATCAACACGCTGAAAGCACACCTGCTGCAGAAGACTCTGATATAGCAAAGTTCTGAATATCATTAGAAGACTCTGATCCATTCAGATTCTGAAGAACTTGCTGAAAACTGAAGAAGAAATATTCAAGAATATATCCGTTGGAGTTATTCAACGTCTCTTTCCTCATTTGTGCTAGACACACTTACACAGACAAAAAGGATTTTTCTGTGCCATCTACTTCTAGGAAAGGTCACTTGATGTGAAGACAATAAGGCTCAGACCTTTTTGGGACTCTCTTTTCAACGCTCAGCTTCCTTGGATCAGCTGCCTATAAAAGGAGAACTTCACCACATTCTTCAGTAACACAATTTGCTGAAAAGAAATCATTATATTCTAAGCTCTCATTCATTCTTATTCTTCTTAGAATTTATTGTACTTAAACTTAAGAGAAAAACCATTGTTGTGATAAAAGCTTTATAGAAGCATTAATACTCTTGTATTTAATTTACATTGATTGTAAAGGTTATTCCTTAAGAGGATTCAGTTGGAATCAGTAGCTCTTGAGAAGACTAAGAACTGTTGTTCTTAGGTGTTACTATTGTAATCAGTTTGATTTAATAGTGGATTAAGTCCTTGTTGAGAAAGGCAAATCACTCTAGGAAGGGTGGACTGGAGTAGTTGTTTAAACGAACCAGGATAAAAATAATTGTGTGATTATTTTCAAGTCTTAATCTTTCATACTCATTCAACCCCCCCTTCTAAGTATTATCTCACTTGAAGAGAGAAAGACACACTATATATCCTGGTTCACTTGAAAACTATCAAGTTAATCCAGTCCACCCGCCAAGGTAATTTCGCCTTATGCACAAGGACTTAATCCACTATATTCAACTAATTACACTACACTAGCAACTGTTGGTGACTAACAACACAGACAACCGTCTCTTCTTAAGGATTCTGACCCAACTAGTCCCTTAAGGAAATACAATCTGCACTAGCAACCGCTGGTGACTAACAATAAAGACTAATTGTCTCTTCTTAAGGATTCTGACCTAACAGGTCCCTTAAGGAGTTACAAACAACAATTTGAACGGAAATGTTTATAATGAGTTGCTTCTACACAAGCAGATATAAACACTATTAAAAGTTTAAAGAAACTATCACAATATGAACAATGTTCTTTCTTTGTATTATGGTACTTCAATACTGTAGCTTCATGTCTTCATAGAACATCCATACTTCTTTGATAATCATTTTTGTTGTATGAATCGTTATGTCAATCTCTTGTTTTTCGCTTTCTTGTATTTTTCTTCAAGTCATCAAGTCCTTATATAGCCAGAAAAAGATCCGTTGGAGGGCAGATCAAGAATATCCATTTTGATAGCTGGAGACTTGAAATAATGTCATTATGCAGGGATGAAAATCATACACAAAAGTTGTTCTTTGTACCACCAAATCAGGGTAGTGGAATGGAACGTTGAAACATACTATGTACTATTTTCCCTCGTAAATGTTTGAGCTTATCTTCTGTACATCAGAGGCTTCTAAATATAAATGATTGAAGCATGAGTAGAAGAGTTGATCACTGGATCTTCAGAGTCTTGAGTCTCCAGAGTCTTCAGAACTTTAAGCACTCAGTCTTTAGAACCCTTGGTCATTAGTAACTTAAGTCTTCAGAGTCTTTAGAATGTCGTTTAACAGAACTTTATCTTCAGAGTCTTCAAAACTTAATCTTCAGAAACTTAAGTCTTCAACACTTAGTCTTCAGAAGATAATGACTTCAGAAGCTAGAAATCCTTCAGAAGTAAAATATCAGAGTCATGTTCAGAGGCAGAAACCAAGAGAACATTGCAGCAGCAACATAATTTCTTCTCAAGATCTTTCTGAATGAGAGTAGATCAGAAGAATACTTGCTTCTTATAGCGCAGAAGCGACTTTTGTCAGATCAGAGTGACATTGAACATGGTCTCTATCAGAGTCAGAACCTGTTGGTTAATTCTTCAAAAAAAAACAAACGTTAGAGTACCAAAATTGTTCTCACACAAATACTACTTTGTTATTATCAAAACTTAGAGATATCTAGCAGAACCAAATCTTGTTCTAACAATCTCCCCCTTTTTGGTAATGATAAAACCATGTATTTTGATGACACAATTTTGTACGAAGCTAATCAATAGGAAATGATAGAGATAAGTTTAGAAATAAATCCCCTTTATCAAGCTCCCCCTGAATCTAAGACTAAAAAAAATCTTATCAGATTTGGGATACCAGAGCCTGATTATCAGATTTGGGATACTAGAGCCTGATTATAAAAATATTATCAGATTCAGAAATCAGAGCCTAATTGGTTAAATTAGAACCTAATTTCCATATCAATTTGTTCCTGAAAAACATTCTAAGAAAAATTGTGTGCAATTAAAAGTGTTAGAATATCAGAGCTATGATTTAGAGACAAGGTATTCATATCAAAATAATTTTCCATTAATTTACTCCCCCTTTTTGTCATAATAAAAAAGGTAAATAAGAACAACAAAGATAAACACAAAAAGGCAAAGGAATCTATGGGGTGGCCTAAGGCGTGTCTAAGGTTGAGGAGGAGGGGGAGCCTCTGAAGGATTTGAGCAAGTGCATTATGAATGTTGTAAGTTCATTGGGGTTATAAGTTCTTAAAAAGATTGGAAATCCATAAATTAGAATCCTCATAGCGTTAATGTCATCCATTGTTGGTAGAGCAACTCGATGAGAGATCTTTTTAATAAGCTTCATATTTATCAAATTCTTCGCCCAGAAGATGTTTCCAGATTTCTTTACCAGTTCATCAGTTTGTCCAGCAATTAATAAAGCTTCAACAATTCCAGACTCAACAAGAATATAAGAAATGATTATGCCGTAAGGGATATGATTCCCCTTTTTGGTAGATCCAGTTCTTGAGTCCACTATTGAGTATCTCAGGAATCTGAGCAGAATGACTGGGAGATGTATTTTCTTTCCTTTCAATAGGAAGTGTAGAACATACTTCTGAGACAAATTTATGTAATCAGAAGAATGAGTAGGATGACGGTGGTAAATACTTCCCAACATTATCTTGAACCAAACACTTAAATAGTATTTTAGAAATGAAGATGAAGGATATTTCTTAGAATCCATAATAGTTCCTTCTTTGAAGATAAATTCATTGACTCTAGCTTCCCTTTGTTTATCAACTGGAACATTGTAGACTCTCATCCCCTTTCCATCATGAGAGATTAGATCACAGATGGTCTTTTCTGTGATCATGATACGTTTTTCAAACATAAAGAAGATAATGATGTTTCTGCTTGTAGTTGCATGAATCCTGAAATCTTTAACCAAGATAGGAAAGGTGGGTCCTTGCAATCTATTAAAGAACTCGTTCCAGCCTTGGAAATCGAGTGTTTGAGTAAGATCACACTTGTTATCCTTTAGATTTTTGAAATCCATCATGGTTTCACAAAGAACGTGAAGATCAACTACCGGCGTGTCATGAGTGATAACAGGTTTCTCTGGAATACTAAACTTGTTTCCTTGTTGTTGATGATCCATTAAAGAAGATGATGGAGTTTTTCTCGAAGCACAAAGGGTTTTAGGGTTTCTAAGAAAAAGTGTGGGAAGTGAAAGAGTAGTGTAGTGTGTGATAGTGAGAATGTGAATATTTATATAAAAAAATGTGATGATGAAAAGGTGGGAGTAATAGGATATAATTACTTGAAACCTAGTCTCACGAAATCACACCACTCAAGGTGTCTCTTCAACAGTAAGAAATGATTTGATTTTGGACAAGTGTCACAAGAAAATCATAGTCGTTTGTTCAAAAGAACATGTTTGATGTTCCCTAAGTCAAGAATACTAAAAGGTATCTGACTAGACAAATTTACGACCAAGACATCTTCTAACTTGTAGAAGTATCATCAATCAGAAGAATATTAAATAAAAGAGAAACAATTTGCTTAATCATTAAAATCTTATCTCAGAAGTTCTGGTGACTTGACACATCAAATTTTCATCTTCTCATTCTGGACACGGTTTTATAAATAGATTTTCCAGAATGAATACGAATCTATCCTCAACAAACGGGGTTTTATGAAAATATCAACCCACTGGTGAAGTATCCATAAATTTTAATTGAAAACACCCTTCTGAACATAGTCATGTAAAAAGTGATGTTTTATTTCAATATGTTTAGCCCTATAATGAAAGATAGGATTTTTTGACAAGCAAATAGCAGAAGTATTATCACAGAAGATAGGAATGTTACTTTCATATAACTGAAAATCTTTTAGTTGATTCTTCATCCAGAGTATCTGAGTGCTGCATAGTGACGTTGAGATATATTTTGCTTCAGCGGTTGATAGTGCAATAGTTGATTGTCTTTTACTAGCCCAGGAGACGAGGTTGTTACCCAGAAACTGGAAGTTTCTAGAAGTACTTTTCCTTTCTAATCTGTCTCCAGCATAATCTGCATCACAATAACCAAAAAGATTATACTCTGATGTTTTCTTATACATCAAGCCAAGGTTTATTGTTCTTTTTAGATACCTTAGAATTCTCTTAAAAGCTGTTAAGTGAGTTTCCCTTGGATCTGATTGGAAACGAGCACAAAGACATACACTGAATAAAATATCTGGACGAGAAGTAGTTAGATACAGAAGAGAGCCTATCATACCATAATAGAGCTTCTGACAAACCTTTTTACTTACTTTTTCTGTCTCCAGAATGCATGTAGGATACATAGGAGTCTTTGTAGGTTTACTATCTGACATATTAAACTTCTTCAGAAGTTCTCTTGGATAAATGTATGTTCCTTCTAGACATTGATCAATCTGAATTCCCAGAAAGAATCTGAGTTCTCCCATTAGACTCATTTCAAATTTTGTCTGCATTAACTTAGAAAATTCCTTGCACAAGGAAGTATTAGCAGAACCCAATATAATATCATCAACGTAAATTTGCACAACTAGAATTTCATTTTAAAGGTTTTGGAAAATGGTGTTGTATCCACTTTTCCTCTGGTAAAGTCATTTTCCAAAAGAAAGTTACTTAGCCTTTCATACCAAGCTCTAGGAGTCTGTTTCAGACCATATAACGATTTTTTTAAGTTTGAAAACAAAATATGGATTTTCAAAACTTTCAAAACCAATAGGTTGGTGCACATACACTTCTTCTGAAATAGACCCGTTTAAAAATACACTTTTTACATCCATCTAATATAAAGTAATGTCATGATTAATAACAAAAGAAACTAATAAGCGAATAAATTCTAACCTGGAAACTGGTGCAAAGGTTTCAGTATAGTCTATCCGTTCTTGTTGATTATAACCTTGTGCTACCAGTCGTGCTTTGTTTCTTACGATCTCACCTTTTGTCATCGAGCTTGTTTCTGAATACCCATTTTATTCCAATGACGTGGGCACATTTAGGTTTCTGAACAAGATCCAAAACATCATTTCTGGTGAATTGTGTAGCACCCCAAAACTTTCCCATCTCTTCTCTTGTATCTTGGCTTATGTTTAACTTTATTTTCATATTCATTTATGCATAACATAGTTCTAGACAAGGGATAAGGTATCATGGTTTGATTCTCAAGAAGAAGAGCATGATTCTTCAACCTCAAGCAAGGTTTTGTTCTTGACTCTGTGGCATCCTCGAGCCCCAAAGGCCCCTCATCATCAAGTATGATTCAAGATAACATCATTTCAAGGTCATAGATGACTCACCATGTCTTAATTTGCAATAAATATTCAAGAGATTCAAAGTTGGTTCAAGGTGTTTGACCTGATTTAGCAAATTGTGGATACTAGGGTCAAATGAGCATAACTCCTTCAATTTTCAACATTTTGAGGTGGTTCTTTTTCTAATGAACTCTTCTCATCATCCCCAATAAACTCTCTTTGAAAGGAAAGGTCCAATGGTGCTTGGAAAGTCATCAAAAGTGTGGAGACATTATAGGTCATTTTGAGTTTTGAAGAGATTTTCTAGTCAACTTCCAAAGGTCATAACTTGGTCAATTTTCATCATTTGAATCCCATCATTTTTCTAAAATGAACTTGAAGATTTCCTCTACAACTTTGATTCAGCATGAAAGTTTCAAAAACCAATGGAAGACCTTAGAGTTTATCAAAACACTATAGATCATCTTTGGTCCTTAGAAAGACTTGAAATTTTTCTAAGTGTTTTGTGAATTTGAACCTTTTGATGCAAGCTACTTTGAAGATCCATATATCTCAGCTCAGATTTCCAAATCAATACTTTATTTTTACATTGCAAAGATTGCATCTTCCTCTATCCAATGCAAGAAGAATTAATTTATAAAGCCTTCTACATTGTGAGAACCATGGTTGCAAAGTTTGAATTTTAAAACTGAGTTTTCCTTTGAAGTCATAATTGAATTTGATTAATGTGACCTCTAATCACCAAATTAAGGCACGAAATTAATCTAAACATGATTAAAAAACTTGCCTGAGCTAATTAGAGCATTGAAACGCAAGTTTTGGATGAGTTTTGGCATTCTGCAAGTCACACTTTGCTCATGACACAAATGTGCACGAATTTACCTCAAATTGCATCATTCACCCTCTCTCAGTATTCTAAACTTCTCTCCTATAAATAAGGACTTGATTCCACCCATTTCCACAAGCTTTGATTGCCAGAATCACCCTGCTGAGATCCCATTTGAACTCTTAAGCTTGAAATTTGCTTTTTCATTTCCACACCTTAATCACTCAAAATCTCTACTCAGTTAGCTTATCTACATTCAGTGAAGCTAACCAGCTCAAGAACTTGAAGAATCGTGGCTTGAATCAAGCTTGGTATAATTCTCAACCATTTTGATTCAAATTAGTTGCTAAGATGTAGTCCTTGATGCATTGATACTGTTAGGATTGTTATATTTTATTTGTACTTAAAGTTTAGCATGTTAATTTTCAAATCCATGTTTTGATTTTCATCTGGTTTTTTCCAAATCGAGTGACCTGTGTGTAAAAGAAATTTGGTGCAATGATATAGTTGAGATCGTCTTGAAAATACGCATCAAATGAAACCACTATGAGCATCAATGGTTATGGTTTGATGAAACCACAAATTTCTGCAAATCTCTGCTGATTTCAGATGGCTAGAGGTTGAAGATGATGAGATGACATCATATGACCGTCCAACATGCCACTTGTTTTAATCATGTGCTTCTGGCATTTAATGGCTGGATGTGATGAGTTTGACTCAGATCCACCATAGATGCGCGTCTCTAGGCCATCATATTAGCCACATCATTTAATGAAGGCAGATCCAACGCGCCATGCTTTTTCTGTTTTATTTTCTTTTTCAAAATTGTTTTTAAATTCATTTTATTTTTTAGAAATTCATAGAAAATTCATTTTTCATCAGAAAAATACAAAATATTTTCTAAATTTTCCTTTTATTTTTCTCTTTCTGATTCTTACGTTTGTGCATTTTTTTTACTTTACTATTTTTCTTGAATTTTAATTTGTTTGAGTTGATTTTAATTAGTTCAAATTTTTTTAGGTATTTTAAAATTATGAGAAAAATATCATATGATCCTATGATGGTCTTTGACCTATGGTGATTTTTCTTTGTTTTTTATTTCTAGTTTTGCTATTTTTCATGAATTTTTGGATTATTTGCTTGATTTTGATTAGTTTAAAATTCTTTTTAGGCATTTTAAAGTTGTGAGAAAAATATTATATGATCCTATGATGGTCTTTGACCCATGATAATTTTTCTTGGACTCTCATTTGTGTTTTAACTAATTTCTATCCTTCTATAGGTTTTATTTGACTTTTTATTTAATTTTTAAATAATTTTGAATTGCAAAATTATGTAAAATTATTTTCTAGTCCATTTTTGAGTGGTATTCTGCTCTTCCTCAAGTCATTTGGGATTTATATGCTTGCTCGACGTTCTTTCCTTTTTTGGATGATGATTTGGATGTATAATTCTTTCTTGAGGCTTGTTTTGAATTCAACTTGTGTGATCTCTTTTGTGTGTTCATGGATAGATGTTAACTCATTTATCATGTTAATTTTGTGGCTTCATGTTGATTTCATGTCATAATCCCATGCCTTTTCCTTTAGGGTTATCTTTTGCATGCTCATTTTGGTTTGACTTGTTGATTTGTTTATGAATGAGATGTTTAACTTGATTATTTGTGCTCTCTCTTTGATCATTGACATTATTTGAGTATAATATGGTGTGCTACTGTCCTACCATGTTTCTTGTTTCATTTGACTTTATTCCGCCTTACTTGATGATTGATAATATCTCTTGTTGGACTTTGGGTCACTTATGTGTGTTTGGGCACTTTGTCTTATCGTTTTGTTTTAACTTCCAATCTATGAGTGTGGTTTGGCATGTATGTACTTTGGTTTACTTTGACATGTTGTTGATGTTTACCTTGTTTGATTGAGATCAATACTTGATTGTTCGATGCCTTGTCCTTTGAGTTTGAACTCCCATGCTTGTATACTTGGTGTTGCATTTCTCTTTCATTCTTCTTTCATCTTCTTTCTCTTTTTGGAACTTGTTTAAGTTTCATCTTTGTTTTCATTTATGATTGAATTGGATAGTGTTTACTTGTGTTTCCTCACATGATCCCTTAGGATTTATAGTCCCACTTAGTTTCTGATTAAGGTGGGAATAAGAGAGACATTAGGCTTTCAATCCTTTACATGATAACAATTAGGATAGTCCCTCTTTGACCTCAACTTTAGGTCTACCATTTGTATGATAACATTAGATATACTTTCCTTTTATCCTAACCTTAGGATCATTTTGTATGATAACATTAGGGTTTTCAGTTTCTCTTTAGTGTTTCTTTTTGAGTTTTCTCTTCTCATCTCAAACAACTCTAAGACATTTAATAAAGACGATGAATGTTGTACGCCACGAGCCTTAAGTATATGGGAAATGATGAGTGAGGGATTTCTCCTTACTTGTCTAGAGTGTTTAGTGTACGCCCCTTGAGCGATATGCGACACATTCACTTCTATATCATTGTCTTTAGTGCAACGTGAATCTCAAACAAATTTAATTCACTTCTCTAAAACTCTTAAACCAAATTCAAACCTTTTTAACCTTCGGGATTTGTTTCAAAATCATTTTCTGAAAAGAGTACGTTACTTTTCCGTTCTACCGCAAACAGACATCGACCCTAACTGTTGGAATGGGAACTTAGCGTCACTCATAAAAAACACTTAACCAACCAGTGGTTTAGTTACCCGAACTATGTTTGCTCTAATTTCTCATACTAGATAAGGATACGTTGGCACAAGATAACGATGTCTTGGCGAACAACCTTCCCCATATCACCCGTAGTTTTCTGAACTACGTTGACTCTGACTTTTCCATTGCATAAGGGAATACGTAGGCATAAGGCGGTGATGTCCTATCGAGTCTCCTTTTTCTTTTCCCTCCCCTGTTTAGCAGTAGCTTTTAGATAAACACACCATTTAATTAGACAACTAGCATGAATCCCGTTGAGTACAATGGACGTGAGGGGTGCTCATACCTTCCCATTGCATAACTGACTCCCGAACCCAAGATTTAGTTGCAATGACCTTGTCTTCTCCTTTCTTTTAGGTTTTCTTCGATTGTTTCCTTTCCCTCCTTTAAGATAAATAACGTTCGGTGGCAACTCTTCTGTTTGTTTCCGCTGGTTGTTTTTTCGTAGTTGCGACAAATTGATTCAGTTCTTCTTGCATGGCCAGAATCCACTCATTCTCTTGAAGAGCTTCATCAATTGTTGTTGGATCTATCAGTGACACTAAACCCATAAGAGTTTCTTCAAAAGGTTTTAATGATGAACGAGTTCTGACTAGATCAACTTTGTCTCCCAGAATCAATTCTTCAAAATGAGAAGTCTTTAGCTTATTCTGCTTCTGATGAGATGGACTATTTGCTATTTCTGGGGAGATTGTATCTGATTCTGTAGATTCTGCATCTTTGTCTCCTTCTTTAGAATCTTCCTCCTTGGATTCTGATAAGGTAATCTTTAAATCTGCAAACTTTCCAACTAGCTTTGACTTTTCAGGGTCAAGCTTATCGTCGAATCTAACATGAATTGATTCCTCAATAATTCATGTTTTTGTGTTATAGATTCTGTAGCCTTTAGAGCATTCAAAGTATCCTAATAATAAACACTTTTGAGCTTTGGAGTCAAACTTGCCAAGATTCTCTTTAGTGCTCAACATAAAACAAATACAACCAAAAGGATGAAAATATTAAATGTTGCATTTTCTATTCTTCCACAATTCATAATGGAGTCTTACCCAGAATAGGTCTGATAGAAATCCTGTTCTAAATATAACATGTTGTATTTACTGCCTCTTCCCACAAGTGCTTAGCCATGTCAGTTTCTTGGATCATGATACGGGCCATTTCTTGCAAAGTCCTATTCTTCCTTTCCACTACTTCATTCTGTTATGGAGTTCTGGGACAGGAGAAATCATGGGAAATGCCATGGAAATCAAAAAGATTCTCAAAGTATCTATTCTCAAATTCTCTACCATGATCGCTTCTGACTCTGACAATTTTGCAATCCTTTTCTGTTTGCACTTGTGAGCAAAAGGTAGAGAACACAGAATGTGACTAATCCTTGTGTTTCAAGAATTTTACCCATGTCCAACGACTATAGTCATCAACAATAACTAATACATACTTCTTTCTACTGATTGAGGCAGTTTTCATTGGTCCAAACAAATCAATATGTAGAAGTTCTAACGGTCTAGAAGTAGAAACAACATTTTTTGCTTTGAAGGAAGTCTTGGAGAACTTTCCTTTCTGACATGCTTCACAAAGAGCCTCTGAAGAATACTTCAGATTTGGTAAGCCTCTGACAAGTTCAAGCTTGTTTAGCTAAGAAATCTTCCTCATGCTAACATGGCCCAAACGTCTATGCCATATCCATCACTCCTTATTAACAGACATTAAGCATTTCTCATTCTGTTTCTTAAGATCAGAAAGTTTGATATTACAAATATTGTTTATCCTCTTTCCATTAAAAAGGATTGAGCCATCTGTTGCACCCTAAAATTTGCCCACCGGTTTTCCGACTTTGACTGGCTTTTGCTTCATTTTTCATCTGCATATCATTTAGGTCGCATTTTGCTCGTGTTATCAGCCGGATTGAATTTATCATAATTTTAGCCGCTTTGCTCGTGTTTCAGGCGATTCAAATTAATTCAAACAAGAAGTTCAATGTCAAAATCAAGCGAAAGTCGCTTTCCTCTTGATAATTCAATCCATGTCGATAATATCGGCGCATTTCGGTGCCCGTCTGTTTTCCATGGCATTTTCGCATTTTTTACTGCTATTTTTGTCTTATTTAATTATTTAGAATAGTTTGGTTTTAATTTTGTTTTTAGAAATAGATATTACTTTTAGGATAGAATTTAGGTTGTTAGAATTATTTTTCTTTTAAATAGATTTTTATTGTTTTTTTAAAATGGTTAATATATAGGTTTTTAGAAATTAATCTTATTAGAATAGATTTTTAATTAATAGATTTTAATATGGTTTTTTTTAGAAGCAGGTTTTATTTTTAATATAGTTTTATTTATTTATCAGATTTTTCTTTAGATATATTTTTCTTTTAATTAGAATTTTAGAATTATAATTATTTTAGTCTTATTAGCTAGGGTTTTAACTTTAATTAGATTTTATTTTATTTCTCAGAATTATTTATCTTTATTTTTTAAGTAACTAGATTTTATTAATTTAGTTGGTTATTTAGTTTAGTTAATAGGTGTTGCGGTGGAAATAGGATCACAAACTATTAATGAGTTTGAATCGCAATTCAATTCACAACCGCTCTTTGATTTATCCGAAGGAAAAGGTCAAAAAGGGAAAACCTATTTTGCATCGTAAACACAATGCGGGGAAAGATCTAGGGTTCGGGGGTTGGTTAAATTTAGGGAAGGTATTAGCACCCTAAACTTCTGTAGTACTCTACAGGAACCTTTTGCTCAAATGTTTACTATTTTGCTTTATTTATTTGCTTAAGGTATATGTACAATGGATTAAAAGTGAGAAAAGAGACCTAAGGGGTTAATTCTAAGTTTACTCGGCAAGACATCGCATCTTGTGCCTACGTATCCTTACGGGAGTGGAATCAGAGTAATCGTAGTTCCCCTCAAAAGGGAGGTTAGAAACGTCTTGACTGTGGCCAAGGTTTCAATGGGGAATAAACATATCTTAGGGACACGCTTACATGGAGTGTAGAAACTCCAAATCTCTACGTTGAATTGTTAAGTTGTAATTAGGGTTAGGTTAGGTTAGGGATTCCGCGGCGGGAAACCCTAAAATGAGCGCGGCGGCTCTTTGACCTAATGCTAGGGGTAAAATTGTAATTTTGTCTGCGGCGAGGCATTTGTGAAAATTTAGGGTTGAAAAGGTGTAAGGGTTGAGTTGAGGACTATTGACACGGCGGTCAAAAGCTAGACCTAATTCCTTCGGCAGTGTGTGTAATGTGACAGAAATATTGATGAAGGTGTGAGATAATTGAATTATGCAAACAGAAAATGATGGCCTAATTTAACTACGCAAGCAGAAATTTAAAGGGCAGTAATTAAAGCGCGATTATTAGGATTCGCGAGGTTACATATAGGAAACAGATACAACAGTAATGAAAATTTGAATAAACGCGCAAAACGAATGAAAACGACGTAACAAGCTGCAAAATGAACAAACAAGGTTAATAGGCGAAGACGAACGATAGCCAGAAAGATTGTGAAACGAAAGCGCAAAACTTTGAGATTTTATTGCTTATTTTTTGACATAAGGAAAAGTTTCCAATTTTTAAATTTAAAGAAAGAATTTTTATAAAAAAGTTAAACTTAATTTTTTCAAAAAAACAGCTTAGTTTAATTATCTAAAAAAATTTTATCTTAAAAAAGGGTTTTAACCTAGATATTTTAGAAAAAGGTTTTTTTAAGTTACTTATAAAAAAGTTTTTTATTATTATTAAATGAAAAGAGGTTTTCTAAAAAATTTAAAAATTATTTGTTTTATTTATTTTAAAAAACAGTTTTTTGATTATCAAATAAAATAGTTAAAAAACAAAATAAAAAGGAAAAAAAACAAATTTTAAAAAACAAAAAAAAAGGGGTTGGGCCGGTCATCACCCCGGACCCAACCCAGTTTGTTAGTCATAAGACAAAATATTTTTAGGGTTTCACACCCAAAGAACATTCGCGGCGCCGTTTCACCTTTCTTCTTCATCTCTCTCGATTGATCCTCTCCGATCATGTTAAGAAACCTGAAATCACAGAATGAATGTTAAACATGGTGGTATTACGCTCTTGGCTTACATTCTTCGTTCGCGATTAGTGACGAACGGAGGCGAGGATGTTGCTGAGCCTCCGAGATGTTTGCCCGTCGTTGAATGAACGGCGCTGGTGAACTTGTCCCACCGAGCTCGTCTCGTTTCGATCTCTCTCTCTCTCTCTCTCGGATACTGGGGTTTGCTCGCGATGGTGGCTTCGCCGTTCTGTCTCTGTTAGGGTTTGCGATTTTGTGTGTTCTCTCTCGCGGCTACCCGCTATCCTCCCCTTTGTTGTCTAGGGTTTCGCGATCTCCGTTAGGGTTTCTCGCGGCCACTCGCTATCCTTCGTTCCCCCCCCCCCCTCGCAGGTGAAATCGTCCCTTTTTATATACTCTGATTTATCTTTTGGGCCTTGGATGTTGGATTTGTGTTACTTTCTGATTTGATGATCTGATTGAATCTGATTTCCTTTTTTAAGATTTGATTGGGATTTTGATGCGATCCTGGTTTTATCTGACATTGATTGGATTTCATTTGATCTGTTTGATATCTGAAATTAATTTGTTTGACTGATTCGTTTTGATTTGTTTGATTTCATCTGAACTGAACTGATTCATTTTCGATTTGGCAATTTTTGATGCAGTTAGCTTTTCCTCTTCTTCTTTCAGAGAGGGCTGGTATTGAGGCTTAGGTCGAGTCAAACGATGCTGAGAATGGTATACGGCGATGATGATATCTGAGCCCTCGACGCTTGTATTCTTCGATGACGCTGCGATTGCCTTCTGTTGTGTTCTGTGGAATGTGGTTCAGAACATGAGTTCTGGGCTTGTTGCGATTTCTTGCTTTTTCTGCACTTGTTTCTCTTTCTGATACAGATTTTGTTTTGGATGTCCATCTGGTTTGATCTTCACGACCTTTCTTCTTTTTTCAGAATCGCTACTATGCTTTAGTCGAGTTTAAACGCCGCGGTTGCCTTCGAGATCGGTTACTTTCGATGCTTGATTGGATTCAGAACATGAGTTCTGGGCTGCTATTGGTTATTGGCTTTCAGATTGATTGTGAAGCCATGATGTGCGATAACTGATGCGGTTTACCCTCGTACTTTGAACTGATTTTCGTGACTTGTTTGTTGGGGAAATGATGCTCTGACTAAGCCCTTGCCTGCGCTATGATTTGTGCTGCAACTCGGTGTAGTTATTTCACATTTTTGTGACTTGCCATCTGAACTGGTTGAAGCTTGCCCCTAACTGACAATTCTGACCTTTGGTACATGGTTTGATGCAGCTTGATGCAGCTTGTTTTGTACTTCATTCTTCTTGTTCTGTTTGAACTTGCTTTTCATTCTGAACTTTTGTGGCAGATTTGTAGGATGTGCTCTTGCGCATGAACTTGCCACTCATGACTTATTGGTCCCTCTTTTTCCTTTCTGAGTTGGATGTTTGTTCAGCTTTGGGGCAGTTTATGAGTTGTCTTGCTTTTGAGTTTCTGTTATCAATTTGTACTGATGCTGTTGTGGAATTTCAGGTGTGGAAAAAAATGAGCACAAAGTGATTTAGACCTGCCGGCATCCGGTCTGAATCCAGCTTGACTATGTTGCCTTACTCTCGTATCAGTTTGGAAATCCAATCGCGGCAAAACGAATCAGTCCCGCTTCTTTTATCACTTCTATCTCTCGGACGTCCCTTATGATAAGAACAGATACTATCCGATCTAACGCCAACGGCGCGGGTCGGTAACGGGGGTAGGACGCAGCTTCGGTTGTGCCACTCCCGGCACTCGATGATGACGCTGTTCTGAGAGTGTCGAAAACAAACTCTAACATTTTTCTATTCTGTTTTGCTATTTTTGATATGCAGGTTAATCGGGGATTCGTGGAGAAGCTCAAGGGACATCACGAAGACACTTAGAAGTTTTAGGACTTAGGATTTTTAGAGTTAATGTAATTCCTTGTACAGCAATTCAAAAATGTGAAACAATCTCCTCCTTCTTGTATAATGAGATCTTTATGAAATAAAATTCCCAAAACTTGAATCTATTTATATTTATTTCTAGTTAAAAAATTATAAACATTTGTGAATAAATCCACAAATATTTAAATTCATTAACATAGTCATAAACCATAAACATTCCCGAATGATATTCTTATTCGTGCACTTGTCTCATTTGTAATCTTAATCTCATCATCTGATTAAAATCCAATTTAAATGCTAACCAACCATTTCATAACCAAACACGGATGTGCACCGTAATCACAACAGTTTCAGTATCAACAATAACATTACTCGTAATTGAATTCCACTGACCAAAGACTGTGAGCAACAATCCAATAATACCCCAATAAAACTGTGCCTTATTAACAGAAACGGAGGTGCGCCGGAAATAAGCCACGAGCAATAAAATAAGTCTTAAATTCAGTTGGGCCTGACAAATTTTAATACTGGCCATATCGAATTGGCGCCTTGATATAATCAGACCTGGTGATAGGTAAATGCCTCAAAATTTAGTAACAGCCCGTCTTCCACGCAAAATGACCAAAATACCCCTGGATCTAATCCTGCAAAACAAATACCTCCATGACTTGTTAGTGGTTAGCAGATGCACAGATGATATGATATGCGAAATGACCGACTAAATATGAGGGTAAAATTTGGGGTATTACAGTTGCCCCTATTTAAATAGCTACACCGGACGATTTGAGTGACAGATACTCGAGGAATCGTGGTGGAGAAATTTAAATATAGATAACCGAAAATTTTGCCCTTATATGCGACGATATGCAATGCTATGGACAAAGCGAGGACAGCTTAATGCAGATGATGCCATGAATATGATATGATGCGTATGCTGGAATGATGAATGCGAAAATGCTGACGAATACGATGACACAGGGACAGACGCTACGAGAAGAACACACTGGGGAAAACAACGCGCTGGGACACAGTACAACACTGGGGAATTCTAAAATGATGGTCAACTGGTGCGAACACGACCAATTGCCATTTTAGAACGGGGACGAGATTCTCAAATGGAGATGGTACCTATGAGACGGCCTCCACTGGGGAATCTAAAAATAAAACTGGATCACGTACGATTGCAAGATAGATTACAGAATGCTGGAGCATTGAGCAAAGAATAACATCCAAGCTTTTGTAACCTTTCCCTCGTGACAGGATCAAACGGACTTTTCGGGAATCCGTAGCAAATATACAGGGTAAAAAAAGAACCGGCTGTATGCCAAAATAAATGGACTTTTAGAATAAGATCCTTAAATGGAGATGGCACCTATGAGATGACCTTCACCAGGGAATGTATAATAATAACTGGATCTACACGGTCGCAAGATCGATTACAGATAGCTGGAGCATTGAGCAAAGAATAACATCCAAGCTCCTGTAAACTATCCTTCGTGATGGGATCGAATGGACTTTTCAGAAATCCATATCATATATACAGGGTAAAGACCGGCTGTATTCCAAAATAAATGGACTTTAATGGGAAATGCCCTGATAAGCTTCTCGAGGGAGAGCTGTCACTTATCGTTGGAAGGGACTTATGTGCCAAAATGGATAAGCAATCAAATAAAGAGGCTGCTGCTTATCTGATAAATAAATCTTCTCGCATTTAAGGTCGGCGCCTGGAATACGATTCTGATTCTTCTCTTACTGAAGGATAAATAAACTTCTTCATGCTTCAAGATCGTGCTCTCCTGAACATGAAAAGGGTAAACTGAACTTCCTCATACTTCAGAATCGTGCTCTCCTGAATATGATTCGGCTCTTTCGGGTAAATGAAATTCTTCATACTTCAGAATCGTGCTCTCCTGAATATGAAAAGGGCTAACTGAACTTCCTCATACTTCAGAATCGTGCTCTCTTGAATATGATTCCGCTCTTTCGGGTAAATGAAATTCTTCATAGTTCAGAATCGTGCTCTCCTGAATATGATTCGGCTCCTTCTTTTACTAAAGGGTAAATGAACTTCTTCATAATTCAGAATCGTGCTCTCCTGAATATGATTCGGCTCCTTCTTTTACTAAAGGGTAAATGAACTTCTTCATAATTCAGAATCGTGCTCTCCTGAATATGATTCGGCTCCTTCTTTTACTAAAGGGTAAATGAACTTCTTCATAATTCAGAATCGTGCTCTCCTGAATATGATTCCGCTCAAACCTCCCCGTACTTCAAGATCGTGCTCTCTTGAATACGATTTGGTTCAAACCTCCCCATACTTCAAGACGACAGGTAAATGTAAGCCCAACTGCTCCATGGAGATGGCCATTTGCTGCGAGTCATAACGAAGATAGGATCGGCTTCTTAGGTGAGAAATGTTGTATACCGATGTTGTAAGATGTAAAGTGTTGTACCGATGTTGTAACATGTAGGATTGTAAAGTGTTGTACTGATAGATTTTCCAGGCGTGAACTGGCGTGTATCTGTAAAGGATTGTAGTTGATTTTCTTGAAAGATAGTGCAAAATAAATGCACGTCCGGGTACAGTGATAAACTTCTCGAGCGAGATAGTCGCGTATCTGTCATGGTATGGTGAAAACCTTTAGATGGTGCAAAATAAATGCACGTCCGGTTGGGATTGACGACCGACAAGACTGAGATTCAATCTAGGATCGAGCTAGAAAGAAAACTAGTAATCAAGACTCCATCGAGGGAATGATCTCGGAGGGTAAATATCTTATCCTGGTGAGGAAAGATAGCTGAAGTAACCGTCATCCACGAGGATCGAGCTCTGTGGGGAAACTGGAAACAAGTAAGTATTTTATGCTTATGGCTGACAATCTATTTGGAGAGAATGGGCAAACCCCAGTTACTCGGCGGTAACGACCAATGATGGAGACACGATGAACCTGTGCATGTTATCGCGTATGTTAATATGAATGTATGTTAATGTTTATGTATGTTAATGTCTATGTATGTTAATGTTTATGTATGCAAGATGTTATGAAATGAGTATGTAATGAGTATGTAATGAATATGCGATGAATATGTAATGAATATGTAATGAAATATGCTGACAGAACAGGCTAGAGACGGGACGAGAGATGAGATAGTCATCTCGACGGAGATACCCTGTGTTCTCTGCAACCAATACGTCAATCATGGGTAAGAAAAATCAATGGTAGAACCAAATCTGGTTTCAGAATTCTGACTTCTCTGGGGAGAAGGTAATCTGCTTGGGTGCATAGTATCACGTCTTCACATGGGGAGAAGAACCTGAGGGATACTTTCGAGTTACCCAAGAAAAAGTTGTCAGCTTATAGTCTCGCTGGGGACTGTGATGAGGCAATAGTTTAGGAGCCTGTTACAACACTGAGATTTTACTGGGGAATGAAGGCCGCCGTGAGTAAAATCCATCGGGTGCATGAAGAAAAGTTATGAAACCACATAGCTTTGATCTTGAAGGACCTTATAGTAGTCGCCATTTTTTTCCTTTTAAAAAAAAACACGATGCCCTAGGATATTTGCGTTGTGAGGTAGGGTCATCTCAAGAGGATTTTACAGAGAAACATGGAGTCCAGATGCCCCACTGTTTTCCAACTCTTGGAGAGATTTGTCAGGTCTCGCACAAATTAAGCGTGTTACGACGAAATCTTTGAGAAATAGCTCCTTAAGAACGTCAGACTCGCGTTGGTAAGTGAACTGGGAAATTGCCTGCCCCTGTTTAGCAGGATTTTCAAGTTCCACGGGTTATGTCCATATGTAAATCTCTTAAGATATCAAGCAAAGTCGTCATGCCTGAAATGCCTATCCTGAGCTTGTCAATGTACACATATATTTGTCTTGAATTTTGTTTTGAAAAAGGATATCGCAATAACTTGTGACCGAAATCACTAGTCAGGATATGAGTTTTAATTATAATGCCAACATGAATTTTTTCTGAGCATAGCTCGTAGGAGTCAGGAAACGTGGTCTTGTCGAGTATGCTTTCAACCGAAGTCCTACTTCAATTAGGTCTTTTAAAGGTTGTATCGTGGCTCGGTTCACGGTTTAAGAAACAAAGGATATAGGCTCAAAGTTATATTTGTACCCTCCCATTCTTCGTGATGTTCTCCAATCCTAATTGAGTTAATCGGATGCGAGCACTCATACCTCAAACGGATTTGCTATGGTTGAGAACTTATCAAGGCTTTGGACATGGCAGTCACTCGCCTATTTCTTTTGGCGTTCCGATCACACGACCTTGTTCTTTACTAGGGATTATTTATTGTACCCTCTTGTTTTGCTTTTATTCCCTAACTTTTACCTGGACATCGTCTTTTGATCTGACTTTGGAGTCCAGCGGGATGCCCCAGTTTTGCCTAAGTCTCCTTCATAGGTTTTGACTTAGCGGGCTCTTATTTTTTTCGACTATTCTTCTATGTACAAGTCGTGTAAATCTTTTGAAAGGCTCGTGACTGCCCTACTCCTTAGGTAACTGAGGGATAGTCCTTGTATTGGACTTCTTAAGATGCTAAGAATAAATTCTCGAAGGTTTGCTCTTCCTTTTTGAGGATCTAAGTACTCGATCGATTTAACTGAAACCTACCCTGCCCCAGGTTAGGATGAAGGTTCTTAAAAGAAAGAAAAACTCCTACTTCAAGGCTCAAAGAGGTTTTCTAGGGATTAACATCCTTATATCTCCAGTGTTTGGGATTTGAAACAATGCCTTACATCATCAACAGGTTTCAATTGAAAGCATATGACAAGAAATATGACGTTTTGGGTTCGTCATCCTCCCCCCAATTCTCCATCAGAACAAGAGATCGGGTAAAGTTGGCATTATGATTTATGAAAAAAATATTTTGAATGAGTGAAACGAATGGACTTATTCAAGACAAACACATGCGTTGCATTAATCGAAGATAAACAAGTTCATACATGTTAAATATGCTTAATCAAAGAGAAATACATATAAATAAACAAATGAACTGTCGGAAAAATCTTTCTAAATGTTTATGAAATCTTGCATTCAAGAGTAACAGTTTCCTTTGGCGAAGCCTCAATGGAAAGGACGTCTGGTTTATGATCACTGTGAGTCGTCATGGCTTGCCCCAGTTATGCTGGTCACATCTTCAACAGTTTTCAGTCGTTGCTTCAAAATAACTTTCCCAGATTCTTTGTTGATCCCGGTCATATCATCTTGAGGGTTACTGAAATGAAGCGAGCTAGGCCTTTGAATAATTGCTGGATTCAGCTGATTTGCCACAGGAGTAGCATGCTTTGCAGAATTCGAACTTGACAAGTGAGGGACCCCGAGAGGAGTCTCGATCTTCATCTGAGCATCGCTAAAAGACAACTTCTTCGTTTCTAGCAAATTTCTGACAACTTTCTTAAGAGCGTAGCAATTCTCTAAGTCATGACCGGGCGCACCCTCATGAAATAAACAATGAGCGGCAGCATTGTAACCTGTAGGTAACGGATTAGGCGGAGGACCCAAAGCACGGGTGGTAATCTGACCTTGTTGTACCAAATGGCGGTATAACTCAGTGAAGGTTATCGGAATTGGAGGACAAGGCTTATACTGCCTCTTACGGGGATAAGGAACTTGATCCTGTGATTGCTGGTGAACAGGAGCGTTGGGCACTCGTTGACTGTTGACGGGAACTTGCATGGGCGGATAACCGGAAGGTTGTTGATGAATCGGTGCTTGATACACCGGGGCTGACTGCACAGGCTGGTATGTAGGAAACTGCTGATTGAAAGGAGGTGCAACATAGGGTTGTTGAACATATGAGAGCGGATAACCTTGAACATAACTCTGCTGATGTTGCCAAGGTCGAGGGGTAGCCATTTTGCGGTTCCTCGAACGCGCAGGTCCTTTACCATGGTCGGAGTTAGGAGTTTTGCACTCTGGAGGGGTAGCTCGTCGAACTGGTTGAGCACTAGGAGGCACCAAACCGGATTGAAGACCATGAGGAGGTACATTCTCGACAGTAACAGCTGGTTGAGGTTCCATAACGGTATTAGTAGTCTCAGAAACAACAGTAGACTGAGCATCCACCTTCACACTAAGAGCTCGTAGCATCTCCAAAATCTGTCCTACACTTCCTCGAAGATCTTCGAGTTCATGGCTGACGCGGTTGATCTCTTGGTTATGATCTTCCATCCTTTTGAAGGGTCGTATTGATGCAGAGAACTCAGGGTGACACAACTGGAAGGTGAGAAAACCGTGTATGAGAAACCGGGAGACACATGCAATGCAAAAGTATGATGCTAAAATGTGAATGCAAATGAAGATTTCATGGAATTCAAATATTTACGAATATTGCGGGATACCAAGGAAACTTTTAATTCATTGAAGACAAATTACAAATAATATTATTGCAACCAAAATAGCTAAATAAAAGCCTAGAAAATCCTAGAGAAGCATCTTCCACAACTTCAGTGAGCAGACGGAGATCCAGAGGAAAATAAATATTCGTAGAGTCTTCTCTTCTTGTAGGATTGTATCTCATCATTCTTCGACTGAATCTGCTTTTGAAGTTCTTCGTACTCGCTGACCATCACATGGTATTTGTTCTTCCATGATTCTGCTTCGCGTTGTGATCTCTTCAAAGCGATCTTCAAAGTCTCAACTTCAGTCATGAAATACTGGACATGTTCTTCTCTTTGAGGTAAAGGATCTTGGCGAGAGTAGGGCATCTTCAACTCAACAGCTCTTCCTCGGACCCATTGAAGGTATGGTTCCATGGACACACAATTAGGTCTTCCCAAACTTTCTTTGCCTTTCCTATGCAGATGATTCCAAGAAGATAGAATCTGATCTTGAAGCTTTTTGTCGTGTTTGAAAAAGATTTTCTCCACATGAATACCTTTAGGCGGTTCCTTCAAGGGGTATCCCAACTGTCGGCGAGCTAAGACTGGATTGTAGCTAACTCCTCCATTGAAACTGAGCAAAGGCACACTGTTGAAGTTTCCACAACTATCAATGATCGATATCCCATCGTACATGCGATTATACCAATCAATATCAGAGTGAGTTAAAGCCATAACTTTTTGCGACCAACGTTCTTGATTAGGTTTCCAGAACGGACCGGACTTGGGTAAGTGAGAAATAAACCACTTGTATAGTAACGGCACACAACATGTAATCATTCCTCCACCATGAAAGTTTCGAAGATGTACTGAATGATAAGTATTACCCAATAGTGTTGGAACTGGATTTCTTCTCATGAAGGTCTTGATTGCATTAAGGTCCACAAACCCCTCAAAACTAGGAAAAAGCAGCAACCCATAAATAAGCAAAGCAAATATTGTCTCAAAGGCAAACATGTCTTTATGATCGGCATAAAATTGGGCCTTCTTAATTAGGAAGTCCCTGAGAAAACCGGAGATCCCCCCTTTTGTGATCATATTGTTTTTGACATCGGATATCCTTAGACAAATGGCTTTAGCAATATCTCGTTCCTTAGGGTCTTCCTCCAAGAAAGGGAATGGAGACTTATCCAAGATAGGTAATCCCACCAACTGAGAGTACTCTTCTAAGGTAGGTAAAAGCTGATAATCTGGAAAGGTGAAGCAATGATAATCTGGATCATAAAACTGTAGCAAAGTCGCAAGAAGTCCTTCGTTTACTTGAACCTTCAACAAAGACAATAGCCTTCCATATCTGTTTTGGAACTTTTCTTGATCTTGAACCAAATCTCTTAGCTTTTCTAGGACTTCCAAATTAAAACCCTTAAAAGTAAATTTCAAAGTATGCTTCCTAGAGTGATCCATGGTATCCTGCAATGTTCATAAATAGAGTTTGAATTCCATGAAGTCTTAATGTAATATGATGCTTTATGGATGCAATGCATGAAAACACATAAAGTCCTAGGTTAAAGGGACGTGAGCGGAGTTAAGGTCTACCCATCCCAAAAAGGAGTGTACTATAGGTTAGTCGTACCTGCAGAACAAGGTTCTAAAAAAGTGCCCAAAGTCATCAGCCCATCTTTCGGATATTATCAACTTTCCGACTGACTCGGGGGTTAATAATATTCTCAAGAGAACCTCTTTTGAGTGTAGTATCGTGTAGCAACCATTGTAGGACTACTCCCACATAGTTCCCGCACTACGTCCTAAATAAGGCCAAGGTGGTGTAAAGGTACTACGGTTCCCAATATCACAGACTCCAATCGACCATGGAAAAAGTTTTCACGATTACTCGTTCAACCGAACCATTTTCGAAAAGGTCTCAACTGAGCGGTGATTCTCGAATCAGCTTGGTCGGGATTCAACTCCCTATAAGCCTCATCGAATATATCCCCATCCTATAATAATGTCGCTAGTCCGGGCGTAGGACTTATCTCACAACACAAGGAACAGTCCCAAAATCAAAGCACAAATATATACATGCAAATGAATAATAACACAGATAGTAATAAATATGAACAAGTTAGGGATAACCCTCAAAAGTTTAGAAGACTCCCCAGTGAAGTCGCCATTTTCTGTTGCGGTGGAAATAGGATCACAAACTATTAATGAGTTTGAATCGCAATTCAATTCACAACCGCTCTTTGATTTATCCGAAGGAAAAGGTCAAAAAGGGAAAACCTATTTTGCATCGTAAACACAATGCGGGGAAAGATCTAGGGTTCGGGGGTTGGTTAAATTTAGGGAAGGTATTAGCACCCTAAACTTCTGTAGTACTCTACAGGAACCTTTTGCTCAAATGTTTACTATTTTGCTTTATTTATTTGCTTAAGGTATATGTACAATGGATTAAAAGTGAGAAAAGAGACCTAAGGGGTTAATTCTAAGTTTACTCGGCAAGACATCGCATCTTGTGCCTACGTATCCTTACGGGAGTGGAATCAGAGTAATCGTAGTTCCCCTCAAAAGGGAGGTTAGAAACGTCTTGACTGTGGCCAAGGTTTCAATGGGGAATAAACATATCTTAGGGACACGCTTACATGGAGTGTAGAAACTCCAAATCTCTACGTTGAATTGTTAAGTTGTAATTAGGGTTAGGTTAGGTTAGGGATTCCGCGGCGGGAAACCCTAAAATGAGCGCGGCGACTCTTTGACCTAATGCTAGGGGTAAAATTGTAATTTTGTCTGCGGCGAGGCATTTGTGAAAATTTGGGGTTGAAAAGGTGTAAGGGTTGAGTTGAGGACTATTGACACGGCGGTCAAAAGCTAGACCTAATTCCTTCGGCAGTGTGTGTAATGTGACAGAAATATTGATGAAGGTGTGAGATAATTGAATTATGCAAACAGAAAATGATGGCCTAATTTAACTACGCAAGCAGAAATTTAAAGGGCAGTAATTAAAGCGCGATTATTAGGATTCGCGAGGTTACATATAGGAAACAGATACAACAGTAATAAAAATTTGAATAAATGCGTAAAACGAATGAAAACGACGTAACAAGCTGCAAAATGAACAAACAAGGTTAATAGGCGAAGACGAACGATAGCCAGAAAGATTGTGAAACGAAAGCGCGAAACTTTGAGATTTTATTGCTTATTGTTTGACATAAGGAAAAGTTTCCAATTTTTAAATTTAAAGAAAGAATTTTTATAAAAAAGTTAAACTTAATTTTTTCAAAAAAACAGCTTAGTTTAATTATCTAAAAAAATTTTATCTTAAAAAAGGGTTTTAACCTAGATATTTTAGAAAAAGGTTTTTTTAAGTTACTTATAAAAAAGTTTTTTATTATTATTAAATGAAAAGAGGTTTTCTAAAAAATTTAAAAATTATTTGTTTTATTTATTTTAAAAAACAGTTTTTTGATTATCAAATAAAATAGTTAAAAAACAAAATAAAAAGGAAAAAAAACAAATTTTAAAAAAACAAAAAAAAAGGGGTTGGGCCGGTCATCACCCCGGACACAACCCAGTTTGTTAGTCATAAGACAAAATATTTTTAGGGTTTCACACCCAAAGAACATTCGCGGCGCCGTTTCACCTTTCTTCTTCATCTCTCTCTCGATTGATCCTCTCCGATCATGTTAAGAAACCTGAAATCACAGAATGAATGTTAAACATGGTGGTATTACGCTCTTGGCTTACATTCTTCGTTCGCGATTAGTGACGAACGGAGGCGAGGATGTTGCTGAGCCTCCGAGATGTTTGCCCGTCGTTGAATGAACGGCGCTGGTGAACTTGTCCCACCGAGCTCGTCTCGTTTCGATCTCTCTCTCTCTCTCTCGGATACTGGGGTTTGCTCGCGATGGTGGCTTCGCCGTTCTGTCTCTGTTAGGGTTTGCGATTTTGTGTGTTCTCTCTCGCGGCTACCCGCTATCCTCCCCTTTGTTGTCTAGGGTTTCGCGATCTTCGTTAGGGTTTCTCGCGGCCACTCGCTATCCTTCGTTCCCCCCCCCCCTCGCAGGTGAAATCGTCCCTTTTTATATACTCTGATTTATCTTTTGGGCCTTGGATGTTGGATTTGCGTTACTTTCTGATTTGATGATCTGATTGAATCTGATTTCCTTTTTTAAGATTTGATTAGGATTTTGATGCGATCCTGGTTTTATCTGACATTGATTGGATTTCATTTGATCTGTTTGATATCTGAAATTAATTTGTTTGACTGATTCGTTTTGATTTGTTTGATTTCATCTGAACTGAACTGATTCGTTTTCGATTTGGCAATTTTTGATGCAGTTAGCTTTTCCTCTTCTTCTTTCAGAGAGGGCTGGTATTGAGGCTTAGGTCGAGTCAAACGATGCTGAGAATGGTATACGGCGATGATGATATCTGAGCCCTCGACGCTTGTATTCTTCGATGACGCTGCGATTGCCTTCTGTTGTGTTCTGTGGAATGTGGTTCAGAACATGAGTTCTGGGCTTGTTGCGATTTCTTGCTTTTTCTGCACTTGTTTCTCTTTCTGATACAGATTTTGTTTTGGATGTCCATCTGGTTTGATCTTCACGACCTTTCTTCTTTTTTCAGAATCGCTATTATGCTTTAGTCGAGTTTAAACGCTGCGGTTGCCTTCGAGATCGGTTACTTTCGATGCTTGATTGGATTCAGAACATGAGTTCTGGGCTGCTATTGGTTATTGGCTTTCAGATTGATTGTGAAGCCATGATGTGCGATAACTGATGCGGTTTACCCTCGTACTTTGAACTGATTTTCGTGACTTGTTTGTTGGGGCAATGATGCTCTGACTGAGCCCTTGCCTGCGCTATGATTTGTGCTGCAACTCGGTGTAGTTATTTCACATTTTTGTGACTTGCCATCTGAACTGGTTGAAGCTTGCCCCTAACTGACAATTCTGACCTTTGGTACATGGTTTGATGCAGCTTGATGCAGCTTGTTTTGTACTTCATTCTTCTTGTTCTGTTTGAACTTGCTTTTCATTCTGAACTTTTGTGGCAGATTTGTAGGATGTGCTCTTGCGCATGAACTTGCCACTCATGACTTATTGGTCCCTCTTTTTCCTTTCTGAGTTGGATGTTTGTTCAGCTTTGGGGCAGTTTATGAGTTGTCTTACTTTTGAGTTTCTGTTATCAATTTGTACTGATGCTGTTGTGGAATTTCAGGTGTGGAAAAAAATGAGCACAAAGTGATTTAGACCTGCCGGCATCCGGGTCTGAATCCAGCTTGACTATGTTGCCTTACTCTCGTATCAGTTTGGAAATCCAATCGCGGCAAAACGAATCAGTCCCGCTTCTTTTATCACTTCTATCTCTCGGACGTCCCTTATGATAAGAACAGATACTATCCGATCTAACGCCAACGGCGCGGGCCGGTAACGGGGGTAGGACGCAGCTTCGGTTGTGCCACTCCCGACACTCGATGATGACGCTGTTCTGAGAGTGTCGAAAACAAACTCTAACATTTTTCTATTCTGTTTTGCTATTTTTGATATGCAGGTTAATCGGGGATTCGTGGAGAAGCTCAAGGGACATCACGAAGACACTTAGAAGTTTTAGGACTTAGGATTTTTAGAGTTAATGTAATTCCTTGTACAGCAATTCAAAAATGTGAAACAATCTCCTCCTTCTTGTATAATGAGATCTTTATGAAATAAAATTCCCAAAACATGAATCTATTTATATTTATTTCTAGTTAAAAAATTATAAACATTTGTGAATAAATCCACAAATATTTAAATTCATTAACATAGTCATAAACCATAAACATTCCCGAATGATATTCTTATTCGTGCACTTGTCTCATTTGTAATCTTAATCTCATCATCTGATTAAAATCCAATTTAAATGCTAACCAACCACTTCATAACCAAACACGGATGTGCACCGTAATCACAACAGTTTCAGTATCAACAATAACATTACTCGTAATTGAATTCCACTGACCAAAGACTGTGAGCAACAATCCAATAATACCCCAATAAAACTGTGCCTTATTAACAGAAACGGAGGTGCGCCGAAAATAAGCCACGAGCAATAAAATAAGTCTTAAATTCAGTTGGGCCTGACAAATTTTAATACTGGCCATATCGAATTGGCGCCTTGATATAATCAGACCTGGTGATAGGTAAATGCCTCAAAATTTAGTAACAGCCCGTCTTCCACGCAAAATGACCAAAATACCCCTGGATCTAATCCTACAAAACAAATACCTCCATGACTTGTTAGTGGTTAGCAGATGCACAGATGATATGATATGCGAAATGACCGACTAAATATGAGGGTAAAATTTGGGGTATTACAATAGGGTTATTTAATTAAGTCATTTTTAAAGTCAGCATTTAATTAGCATTAGTTTTAGAGTTAACCGTGTCTTTGTCTCTTTAATGCAGCGTTAGTTATTTAAATCATCCTTATATGGCTTTTTTATCTTAATCATCAGTCATTAACACCAACCAGGACAACCACGTGTCACATTGGGGTATAAAGACCCCTGTTCATCATCTCTTTCGGAGGGGCCTCCAAACCCTAACCCTACAACACCAGCCGCCCACCTTCCAAGAATCCTAACCCTAATCTGCAGCCGCAGACACTGTTCATCTGTCTCCTTCATCATCATTTGTGTTCATCGTTACCACCTTCTTCAAATTTTCTTCTCTATTTCGAAGCTCACCGCACCACCATTAAAACCGCTCAAGCTCACAAATATCTCTTCAGTCCTCCTTTATAAAACAACTAGAATCCAGCCTCTTATTACCACCAATGCCGTAAATCTATCATCTTTCTCAACTTTCGATCCATTACGAAACTTTCCGACCACTCAACACCCATTTCATCTTCCGAAAATCTTCTGCAAAACTCCAAACACCATCACCTCATTCTTCAGCAAGATCCACATCAAGAACGAACTTCAACTAAACTCAAACAAGAACTCAGAAATGATTCATCTCCTTCAAGTTCTCTCACGCAAAAACCCTCATCTCCTACTAATAATCAGACAATATCATCACCTTATTCCACCGTTTTCCACCATTAGCGCTCGAACCTTCAACTTTTGTAAACCTTCAAAGACGGAGGCCTCAAACTCATCCAAATCTCCAACATCTAACCACAACCGACATCCGCCTTCTTCGAAACCCATCCGAAGAACAAAACCAACCCAGAAATCTTCCCCATTGAACCTTCAACCAAGCCCCTATTATCTTTTTCTCTCTAATCCAATGCAGAAGGAAAAAACTAAGATCACCCTGTCAACATAACCACACAAAAACCATAACTTCCTTCTTCCTCCATTAACGACACAAAACCCTAACCTCTGTTCAATCCTTCCCCACATCCTCCTTTTTTTCCTCCAATCCATAACCCTTCAAACCACCATAAGCCCAGATTCAAAACAAACCCAAAAGTGGAGAGGAAGAATGATATGAGATGACAGAGTGGAGACAAATCGAAGAAGGAATCATAGAATAGGAAAAATAGAGAGTCCAGACCTGAGAAACGTTCACGACACCCACTGAGGAGAAGTTTGAAATCGTTTATAGCTTCGTTGTTGTAGCTTCATCATTGTTTGGTTGTGATTCTCTCGATGCTGTTGATTTGTTTTTTGTTTCATTTTTCTCAAGAATAAAGGTTGATCTGAGGCGTTCCTTTTTTCGATTTGTTTTGTTCCTCCGGCCAAGGCGCGACGATGATTTTGACTGGGAATGAGAAAGCGGCTTCACCCTGAAGCTCCTCATTGTATTTTTACCGATATTGTTTTAAAATGAAAGTAGTGGATGAACATTACAGGGTTTTTGGAGAGTTGTTCGTGGTTTGAACTTCTATTTTTTTGTTACTTGGATGCTAGACCATAATTGCATACTATCGGGCTTACATGAGCCCGTTTTTATTCTTCTTTCTCCACCCACCGTTTTCAAATGTTTGTAGGGTAGGTGATGGGCTGGATAAGGCCCAGATGATCTCCCATTAGTGTTCAAACCCCCTCTTGTTTTTAAAAAAAAAATTTATTTATTTTCATTTTACTTATTTTAAATTGTTTTTTTAGAATTCTTAAAATATTGTTTTTCTAAATAATTGTAGAGTTACACTTTTCTAAATAAGTTTGTTTTTAGAGTTGCTATTTTAATATTTTACTCTAAATAATTTTGTTGTTTTTAGAATTTTTAATATTTTGATTACTTAGGTTTTAATGATTTGTTCTAAAATATTTCAACATTTTCTTTTCTAAATTGCTAGCCTTGAATATATTTGTCCAATTATTTTCACTTTCATTTTTCTTCATTTTTTTTCCGGTCGATGACGACATTTCTGTAATCCATTACCAGTCAAATTATTGATGAATAATGTTGGATCCGAGACCACTTCTTTCTCTCCTCATTTCTCTTCATCTTTCGATTTTATTTTAACTTTCTGTGATCGATGAAGTCTTGTATCTGCAAGACGAGATCCTACTGTTTTTGGTCCGTGTGACATGATTCAATTGGAGAACGATCCTCAATATCGTTTCTCTATCTTGCCCATAGCACGGAAATCGATACGCAACCTCTCAAAGTTTGACTTCCCTTATAAGTTGAGCTATGAAGGTTTAGCATCACATTGGTCCCGATTCAAAGCATCATCAAGGACCAAAAAAGGAGAAGATTGGAATGGAGCTTATGCACAATGTCAAGGGTCAACAGAACCATTTCATTTGGTAACATCTATCTAATTCAAGTCTTTTAATCAACCACCGAGCGTTGTGAGTTTTAAGCAATAGATACGTAGGAAATGGTGATTGAGGGGTTTCCCCTTAATGGCCTAGAGTGTTTAGCATAACACCCTTTGGGTGATATGCGACGCATTCGCTCCTACGCATTAGGTTCTTGCGTGTGTGTCCCGAGTTCCTTCCCGTTTAGGCGTATTAGGCCTCTCTTTTCCCTTGCCCCTGTGCGATCAAAACTCTTTCTCTTGCGTCCTGGCGATTGAGATCCCCCTCTTGCTTCCGTGCAATCGAGACTCCCTTTTCTCTCGCTTCCGTGCGATCGAGACCTTTTTCTGTAGTTAGCCGAACTACGGCTGCTCTGATCTCTCATTTCCGTTGAGAGTACGTAGGCATAGGATTGCGATAATCCTAGCGAGCACACTTTTCCTTTCCCCCCTTAGGTAACCTGTACCTTTAAACCAATGACATACTACGTCCGTTCTACCGCAAATAGGTAACGCCTAAGTCTCCAATGGTCGAGCAGCAATACACCTAACTGCTAGAATGCGTGCGCTAGTATCGTCAACCTTTTCTCTCGCCCTGTGCGATCGAGAACACCCTGTTTACCCGTAGTTAGCCTGAACTACGTTTTGCTCTGATTTCTCGTACTAGACGAGAATACGTAGGCACAAGACACGATGTCTTGGCGAGCAATCCCCCCGTAGTTTCCCGAACTACGTCGACTCTGACTTTCCTATTGCACGAGGGAATACATAGGCATAGAGCGGCGACGCTCTATCGAGTCAGTTCTTTCAGTTCTTTCCGTTCTTTTCAGTTCTTCCCGTTTTAGCTTTAACAGTCGTAGATAATTTGTTTTTCACCCATAGACTAGACAACAAGCATGGATCCCGTCGAGTACGACGGACGTGAGGGGTGCTAATACCTTCCCTTATGTAACCGACTCCCAAACCCAAGATTTGGTTGCAATGACCGATCTTATCCCTCTTTTCGTTAGGTTTTCTCTGAGCGTTTCCTTTCCCTCTCTTGGGATAAATAACGCACGGTGGCGACTCTTCTGTCATTGCCGGCCTCAATTTTCGCAGTAGCGACAGCTGGCGACTCTGCTGGGGAACTACATAGCCCTATGCGAGTCAATCCTAGCGTTTGTTTTCTTGTCTTTGGGTGTGTATATTTGTTGTATTTTGTATATTGATGTATTTACATTTTCCGCACTATATTATTATCTGCTGCTGTTGTGCTGTTGGATGATTGTTCCATTGAGAGATAAGCCAGACCCAGGCTTGAGTATAGACTTAGCATTAGAAGTGGAGATTAGTGGTGAGCCTGTATGCTTTGCATGCACTAGCTAGCCATGAAATCCGCGCTCAGACGAGATTCTCTTTAACGATTTTCTTTCTGGCCCTTTGGGCTCGAAGGAATTTCGTATCTGAGGATTGTCGACTCTGGGAACCGATCACTTGGGAGTCATCTAAGTGAGGCCGCTTCGTGAGACAATGATGCTAAACTAGAAATGGTGAATGTATCATCGTTTCTCGAAAGTCTCTGACACTGACGACCGCATAGGATGCCGAACCTTATCAGATTAGGTCCATACATGTGAGAGGGATTGGGTTATGCAGGAAGCTTGACCTCCAACCTACCCAGTATTTTGGGTTATACATGTGAGAGGGATTAGGTCCATAACGTTTGTTTAGTGCTTTGTGGGATCTTTAATCCTTTGTTTGTTGCATCAGCATTTGCATTGCATTTAATATGCATCTCATGTTTGCATGTCCGTCCTTAGCTAGAACAGAGAGCTTACCCGTCTTTTGTCCATCCCGCAGTTGATTTCCTGACATTCGCATTGGATTTGAGTTAGCTTCTAAAAGGATCATGGACTCAGGAGAGCAGAATTTGGTTGTTACGAGGGTAGAGTTTGAGATGATGAAGAATCAATTGGATCAGCTCATGGAAGCCATGACAGCTATGACCAGAGGAGAGGCCAATGTTCAGAGGACTCCAGTGAACAATGTTGCTCAAGCTCAGCCTACGCAGTTTCCTATTGCAGAGCGTACTATTGTCAGAGATATGGATTCATCTTCTCTTCATGACTCGGATTATCAAAATTCCACTTTCCCTGTGCCAGATTCCCAAAGGGTTGTTCCGAAGATTAATCCTAAGAACCCGCAGACTGTTGAGTTTATGAGAAGATATCGTCTGTTGGATGAAAAACTTGACGCCCTGATGAGTCGGGATACTCTTGATCTGAATGCTTCAAGCATGTGTTTGATGCCAGGCCTTGTGATGCCTCCGAAGTTCAAGACGCCAAATTTTGAGAAGTACAAAGGGGATAGTTGTCTGAAGCAGCATCTAGTTATGTTCTGCAGAAGAATGACCTCACATGTTGTCGCTACCGCGAAAATAAGGTGCCGACAAAATGGAAGAGTTGCCACCTTTCGTTATTTATCCCATAGAAAGGGAAAGGAAACAATCGGAAAAACCTGATGAAAAGGTATAAGACAAGGTCATCGCAACCAATGTCTAGATTCGGGAGTCGGTTACGCAAGGGGAAGGTATTAACACCCCCCACGTCCATCGTACCCGGTGGGATCCACGCTTGTTGTGTTTATCTGATGGGTTGATTAATCTATCTACACTAAAAGTCTGGTCTGAAAAGAAAATGACTCGGTAGAACACAACAGTTTTATGCCTACTTATTCCCATCTGGAACGAGAAATCAGAGTCAACGTATTTCGCCTAACTACGGGTTACGGGGGGAAGGTTTCTCGCCGAGATATCGCATTTCGTGCCTAAGTACTTTCACACGGCGTGAAAGATCATAGCAAACGTAGTTCGGGACAACAAGAGACACAGGTTTGTCTTTTTTATCCGAGTAGGGTTAACAGACGGTTCCAGCAGTTGGTGTATGCAGCTCGCTCGACAGAGACTTAGGCGTTTACCATTTACGGTAGAACCGAGAGTTAACAGAACTCTCCATATGAAAATGGTTTCCAAGGATTAAAGGTCCCAGAGGACAAAAAGATGTTTGATCTTTTTTTTCTATTTTTTAGAAGAAGTATCTTTTATGGACGTTTGCAACTAATATCGCACTAGAGACTATGACCTGAGAGTGAATGCGTCGCATGTCACCCAAAGGGTGCCATACTAAACATCCAAGCTGTTGAAAAGAAACTCTCCAACAACCCTTTCTCAGGTAGCTTAAGGCTCGTAGCGTAAGACATCAATTAACCTTTATTACTGTATTTTGATTTGTTTGAAGATGAGAAGAGAAAAGACGCACTAAAGGGGAACTGATCCAATCCTAAAGTTGTCATGAAAAGTTGATCCTATGATTGAGGTTAGGGGGAATTACCTAATGTTATCATGCATGGTTAGAACCCTAATGTCTGTCATAACTTCTCTTGAACAAGAGAAGTCAGAGTTCCTAGGGGAACATGGCAAAGGAAAGCAATAACAAAAGAAATAACTATAAAGAAATAACTGTAAGTAAAATGCATGCAATGCAACAATACAAGAAGAAGGAGACAAACTCAACTTCTAGAGCAAGCAAGCCAGAGGCAACACACAACACAGGCAAGGGAGACAGACTCAACCTTAAGCCAACAAGCAAAGCCAAACAATAACAGTCAAACAGAGGGAGACAGTCCCCATCTAATGCAGACAAGCAAAGGGAGAAACTCAACCTTTAGCATGCTCTTAGGCCTAGAATCATCTACATGAGACCTAGTCTAATGTAACACACCAAGGAGTCACACCAGCAACAGCAGAGCAATCAGAAAATACAGCAAACAAAACAACAGACAAGCAACTTAACAGCAAAGCAGTCTAACAGCAAAATAATCAACAGTCTGTAATCAACTTCAAGTCCAAGCCATCCTCAAGAGAAGGAAATGAAAGCTCCATCTTCAAGCTTCAACAAGCTCCAACAAAAGAGAAGAGAGTTAACATCAAGAAGATTGCATGATGATGGGAAGCATGATGGAAACCAAGGGAATCCATCATGGCACTCAACCATACATCTGAGATAGGAATCCTCAAAGGTTCTACCTTTTGTGATATGCCACACATCCTTCCAAAGGAGGGATGAGGCTTCCACATAAGGACCTAGAATCATAGGATGAGAATGGAAAGCAAACAAAGCAAACCATGTTTATTTGAAGAAAGAGAAATCAAAACTAAAGCTCTTCCTAAATCCTAATTGAGTAAGCTACAAGAAAGTTACTAAAAGGAGGTCTAAACACCAAAACCAAACACCATAATCAAGCAAACAGAAGCCTTTATATGTCTAAAGCATTATCCAAAAGGAATGGGAAATTTATCTTATGCTATGGGCCACCATTGAGGTCATTCTAAAGGAGAAGTCATGTTAGAAGCATACTAAAACTAGCCTAAGTTTTAAATCTATTTAAAATACCAAAACTACTTCTAAAATCTTATAAACTTTTCTAAGGGAACCTACATGTGTTAGGTATCTATAGTAGAAAGACTAGGGATTGAGTCTAAAGGGAAAGCCACTAAAGAATTCCTAAATCACCAAGTGCCAAAAGGAAACCTTAAAATGGAAGGTCATGGGAACCTAATCCAAAACAGAATCTAAAGTTATCTAAAAATCATGAAATAAATCCTAAGGGATCATGCATCTCTATACTAACAACCAGCCAAAAATCTCACCTAAATTCTATACCAAATGATCATACAAAAATCAGCAAGAAAATGAGGAAGTATGCCAAAATTAAAAAATAAAGAAAATGCAAAAAATCAAATTAAATTGAAAATTGCATGAAAATAAAATCTAAGCATGTCAAAAAATCAGAAATTAAATCCAGAGCATGCACATATTTTTATTTTATTTTTTTGATCAAAATTGAATTTAATATGAATTTAAAATGAATAAAGCAATTAAAATAAATCCAAAAATCAATTAAAGAAAATAAAATGCCAGGAAAATAAGAGGGACATTGGATCTATGGACTTTGTCAAAGCATCCAATGGCTCAGGGCTTGCCAGCGCATAGATGAAGCGCTGCGTTTCACTTGGTCAAAGTCCAACTCTGAGAGTGATTCTCGTGCGTTAGATTGGAGTACTTAGTCTTCACTTTCCACTGATCCAAGGGCCAGGGATCATCTTCTCCGTTTGAAATTCTGATGGAGGGAAATTAGTTCAGGCGAACCAGACGGTGGTACGGTGGCCGCGCCACCGTCTTCTCCGGTGAGGCACTAGTTGCAGGTTATGGAAACATGTCAAACCTTACATCAATCTTCTCCATTTTTCACGCTGAATCCAAATCTCATCTCCATTTCTCCTAATTCTCAATAGATTGTAAAACCCGATCAAGAATCCAAAATATGCTAGATCATGGATCATCACCAAACCTCAAAATTAAGCCACAAATCTTCTCCTCAGTCATCATAGATCATCCTAAACTATCTAAATCAAGCTAACACCTCAAGATCAGAGAGATTTGCATCCAAACAGAAAGTTGCTCACACCTTGAATCATCATCAAACTCTACAATTCATATCCTAAAACATTCCAGGCATCTTCCTAATGCTTAACCTCATGTCAAATCAAGCTAGATCATCCTAGAATCAGTGCAATTTTGAAATGTACATACCTGGTTTGTATCTTCGAATTGAAGCAGTTCCACTGTGATTCCTACTCCAATCTTGTGCAGATTTGTTCCTTGATGAAGGATAAAGATGATAGAATCCAAGAATTGCCTTGATTTGCTCTAGAATTGAAATTCGATTTCTCACTTGAAGCTTGAAAATTCCCTCTGCAATCTCTGGCTCCAACTGCAAATGATCACCAACCTTGCACTGAACCTTCTTCTAAACTTATATAGAAGTGAATGGAAGATTCTAAAGGCCCATAGAAAGCTCAGAATGTGATATCCAAAAATAAATTTTAGCTTGAAAGTTCAATCATGGTGTACACGCATCTGAGTCAATTCCTTCTCCAAGAAGCTTCTCATGCCTTGCTTGTGAACTATTGAGAGTGTATGGATCAAATTGAGTCCTTGTTTGCACCATATGACCAACCTTTGACGTGTTACTTATTCATGAAGTAACAAAGTGAAATGTCATGAAATATACCCCAAATTGACTTCCTAATATTTCCATTGTGTTCAAAATGATGTTTCTGATCAAAATGAGTACTCATTTGCATTGTCTTGAGCACGTATGAATTAATTTGAATTTTTTCACTTAAATGCCTTTAAAAATGCCCTTTACCAATTTCCTTCAAACCAATTCTTGCCCTAAGCCAAATCAATGCCTCATGGATACATTTTTAGCCTTAAAATCCCATTTTGAGCAAGTTTTGTGTTGGACAAAACTTCATTTGAAGTGTGCAAGATAGTGAAAATGACCTATAATGCCAAATGACCTATAATCTTACTTTCCCAAAATACCCCTAACTTGTAAACCTCATAACTTGAGTTCTACAAATTATATGAAATACTTCTAGTACAATTTGGAAAGCTACGATCAATAACTACAACTTTCATGTTGGCCAAAAGTTGAGGAGAAACACCCTTCTAGGTCAAAAGTTCCATGGAAGTTGGTTGACTTTTGTAGACAAATTTCACATTCATCTGATGACCTGTAACTTGTCTGGATCATAACTTGAGTTCTATAAATCCAATGGAGGTCTTCTAGTACTAAAATTAAAGTTAAGAGCATGATCTACAAGTTTCATGTTGGCAAAAACTTGAGATGAAACTTGCATCTTGAGATAAGTGGTCTTGAAGCCATGCACTAAATAGGGGATTTTACCCTGAGAACCCTAGTTTAGCAACTCCTCACACTTTGAATTCTTCTTGGATTGATCTTGGAATATCACCTCATGTATCTCAACACAACTTTCCATGATCACAAAGACTTAGAATTGAGTCTTAATCCTCTTCAATTACACAGTTGACTCAAGGTTACTTAGATGAAAACCCTAATTGTAACACCTTCAACTGTGGCTCTTCACACTTAGCATAATGACTTGACTGAGCTCCACCATGACCCTCAAGGTACTCCATGAGATCTATCCATATTCTATCCATGATCAAGACTTCACAACTCACTAATGGTCTTCAATTGGTCCTCAGGTTAGGAGATGAAACCTATTTAAGTAACCAAACTTCTCAAGAGCATAAACCACCTCCGGATGACTTTGGTGACTTCTCAAGCTTGAGTAAGACCTCTAGATAGGCTCCTGTTGATATAAACACCACTTGATCCCCTGCTAAATGAATAATGATATGCTATGCAAATGCTAGATTAATGCAATGCTAATGCAATGAAACATAAAGCCAAGTAAGAAAAAGGTTAGGCAAATTTTGGGGTGCAACAGCTGCCCCTATTCAAGCGACCTGGGACCTGACTAGATGAAAAGCAAACGACTTTCAGCCAATCAAGGTAAAAGGCGGTTGAATACCAAAGAACCTGGAAATTTGCCAACCAGAGAAAAAAGCTGCACAAACTGCTTGGGGAACAAAAATCCAGAGAATTGAATCCGGTTATCACGGCAACAAACTGATCAATAATCTGACACATAACCTGATTTCAATATCAACCACCTGTGTGACGCCACAGGCACTGAATCCAAACAATCAGTCTTCAAATATACGCTACAATAAGCGGGCACTACGTCATAGGACCATATCAAAATATCATCCTTGACCTTCCATTTCCGAAGAAACGAGCATGCACTACGTAAAGCGCGTCATCCATGTACTATCCTGGATCTTCCATTTCCGAAGAAACGAGCCTCGCACTAAATAAAAGCGCAGATTGTCAATATATTATCCTTGACCTTCCATTTCCGAAGAAACGAGCATACACTACGTAAAGTGCGTCATCCATGTACTATCCTGGATCTTCCATTTCCGAAGAAACGAGCCTCGCACTAAATAAAAGTGCGGTATGTCAATATACTATCCCTGACCTTCCATTTCCGAAGAAACGAGCATACACTATGTAAAGTGCGTCATCCATGTACTATCCTGGATCTTCCATTTCCGAAGAAACGAGCATCGCACTAAACAAAAGCGCGGTATGTCAATATATTATCCTTGACCTTCCATTTCCGAAGAAACGAGCATACACTACGTAAAGTGCGTCATCCATATACTATCCTGGATCTTCCATTTTCGAAGAAACGAGCATCGCCCTAAATAAAAGCGCGGTATGTCAATATACTATCCTTGACCTTCCATTTCCGAAGAAACGAGCATACATTACGTAAAGTGCGTCATCCATGTACTATCCTGGATCTTCCGTTTCCGAAGAAACGAGCATACACTACGTAAAGTGCGTCATCCATGTACTATCCTGGATCTTCCATTTCTGAAGAAACGAGCATCGCACTAAATAAAAGCGAGGTATGTCAATATACTATCCTTGACCTTCCATTTCCGAAGAAACGAGCATACACTACGTAAAGTGCGTCATCCATGTACTATCCTGGATCTTCCATTTCCGAAGAAACGAGCATCGCACTAAATAAAAGCGCGGTATGTCAATATACTATCCTTGACCTTCCATTTCCGAAGAAACGAGCATACACTACGTAAAGTGCGTCATCCATATACTATCCTGGATCTTCCATTTCCGAAGAAACGAGCATCGCACTAAATAAAAGTGCGGTATGTCAATATACTATCCTTGACCTTCCATTTCCGAAGAAACGAGCATACACTACGTAAAGTGCGTCATCCATGTACTGTCCTGGATCTTCCATTTCCGCAGAAACAAGCATCGCACTAAATAAAAGCGCGGTATGTCAATATACTATCCTTGACCTTCCATTTCTGAAGAAACGAGCATACACTACGTAAAGTGCGTCATCCATATACTATCCTGGATCTTCCATTTCCGAAGAAACGAGCATCGCACTAAATAAAAGCGCGGTATGCCAATATACTATCCTTGACCTTCCATTTATGAAGAAACGAGCATACAATATGTAAAATGTGTTATCCATATACTATCCTGGATCTTCCATTTCCGAAGAAACGAGCATCGCACTAAATAAAAGCGCGGTATCGGGCATCCGAAGACTTGAGCAAGCAACTCTGTGGGGAAATTCTGACGTCAACTGCCAGACATCCATCTTGAACAAAAATGGGCAACAACTTCAAAGTCTAATTATGAATCCTTTTAATGCTGACGTAACAGCCATCCAAGGAAAACTCTACTGGGAAAATTCTAACGTCAACTGCCAGACATTTACCTTGACAACAGGTAATGACTTCAAAGGTCTACTCCATGAAATCTTTTAAAGCTGACGTAACAGCAACCTGAGGAAAACTCCGTTGGGGATGAAGAGAAACTTAACCAAGCAACTCTGATGAGGGCACACATGATAGGACGAACGCTATCATCACATATCTCATGCCAAAAATTTGAATATACGAAAACCATCTTGAACAAGAATTCCAACTACCTGCAGGGAAAAACACTTGAAAACAAAGAGGTAACCGACCTGGCTTATGTTTCAACATGCACATGTTTGGAAATGGCGTAATGCTCCATACGGAATAGAAATGCTACGCGTTTAGGTAGATGCTATGCGCGATGTAAATGCAAAGAGGCGTTCCCGTAAAATAAATGCCGGAGGAACGAAACCCAAACTTCCGATGGGGGAAGAAACAATCCTGCTGGGGGATAGCTCAACAGATCCGGAGTTACGAACTCTGCAGAGGACGGTCAACCTATTGGAGGAAAGACAACCTGCTGGAGAACAGAAAGACCAACCCTGCGCGGGGATGATCCTTTCAAACCACTGATAACCTGGTTGTACCCTATGAGGACTTCACTGGGGATTAAATGTACACATGACCAACTGTTGGGAAGGTACATCGCTACCTAACCGCCTGCTGACTCGCATCCAACTCTTCCGGGGATAAAATGCGACTTCCATCTGCTGGGGAGGAATAAGATCACCTAGAGCCTGCCCCTACGTTAAGGGACTCCGGCTGAGGAAACACGATCATGCCTAGGATACATCCGGTTGGGGAGAATCTATCTCCATTCAGGGAGACACATTAATGCTCATAGCCTCATGTTCAGACTCCGTGGGGAAAACACAACTGAACCTGCTGAGGAGGGAGTCATCTTGCTTGGAAAAACATGCCATGACACGAACTCGAAAAGGCTTGCCCCAGAATCTATAACAACTTTTGACAAACTCTGTAGATATGGAGAGGAACGGCTCTTTCGCTTTCAGCTTTTGCCCCAGCCTGCGGAATCTTCGTCATATCCTTTCAAAAGGAAACCTGAGATCTCTGTACTCTGGTGGTTTGATACGAACGACTTCAGCACTTCGAACCTCACGAAGGTGCTTCAAGTTAATCGCCTTCAGGATAAGGATAGCTTTGGCGCTCTCGGGGTGACCTGCCTCAGTCTTGTCATAACTTTACCCCTCATGGGTTGATCTGTGGGGAATAGTACCTTTGGCTGCGAGAGATTCATCAAATCTCGACCTGATGGCCCCGGATTACCTGATTTCTGGATGGCTGACTCCCATGCCGCGATCATTTGTCATAGCTTACCCCGGTTCACCGGGATATTCTGGCGTCCTGCATTCTGTCTTGCTCAAATCTTTCCATCGTGGAAACTTTCCCGCTGTCAAGCGCTTATTCGCTAGTAAAACAAACTGTTCTGCATAAAAGACATATCAAATGCAATGCATATGGCAGTTTTCAAAATCCATTCCTGTTCACTGGGAAATTTTTTTTATGGCATAACATGTATAACATCATTCATTAACACGTCAACATTAATACAACGCTGTAATGGGAATCCTTTCTAGGAGTCAGTTCCGATGCGATCTTTACCGAAGTGTGCTTTCGAAACAAACCTATTTCAATTAGGACTTTCAAAGGTTGTAACGTGGTCAGGTTCACGGTTTATGAAAGAAAAGATAAAGGCTCAAAATTCATTTTAACCCACCCATTCTCCGTGATATTCTCCGATCCTACGTTCAGCTAATTCGACCTTAGCGTTCTCCTTTCAAAGGTTGAGTGACAGTTCAAGAAATTACACTTTTCGAAGTGACAGTCGCTCCCTTTTCGTCTTTTGGCGTCCGGAGCCACACGATTTCGTTCTTGTTGGAGGATTTTTTCTTTCGTAATCCCTTTTCGCTTTTCGTTTTTTCGTTTTTTCGTTTTTCGTTTTTTCATTTTCCCCTAAATTTTGCCTGGACTAACTCTTTAGAGTTTCTTCAATTTTGAAGTCCAGCGGGGTACCCTAATTTTTGCCTAAGTCGCTTGCTTTCAAGATTCGAATTAGCGGGCTTTTCTTTTTGATTCTTTTCTTTCTCTCTTTTTTTTGGAACAAATCGTATGACATTGGCTCGTATGACTTGTTAAAGAGATTGTGACTGTTTCACTCTTGATCGACCAGGCTTAACCATTGTGGTTTTATTTAGGTACGACCTATATAGGTGTGATCTATCCTCGAACGGACATTCCTTTTGTAATTTGAATGCTTGGTCAAATTAACTGACACCTACCCTGCCCCGGGTTAATATTGAGGGTTTTTTCGTTTTCAGAAAGAAACTCCTACAACTAAGCTCAAAGGGGTTAACAAGGGATTATCTTCCTTATATCTCCGGTGTTTGTGGATTGAAACAATGCCTGTACATCATCAACAGGTTTTTATTCAAAAGCATAGCATCGGAAGCTTGCGCTTCGTTGGGTTTCGTCATCCTCCCCGGATTCCACTTCAACAAGCGTTTGAAATAAAAGAAAGCAATAGAGTGAACACGAATGGATTAATTCAAAACATGCATATTTATTTCATTATTAATATCAATTGAAAACAACAAGCTTTACAAACGAAATTTGCGATTAAACAGGAAAGAAACTACAAATGTAAAGAAATGACATGAAACATGCAGATTGCCAGCTTCTAGGAACTGGGCTTTCACACTTATTTGCTGCTGAGGCAGCCATCTTTAGAGTTTACTCGTCGAGGTCAGTTTGAAAGGCTTCTGAACCTTCATTCTCGGGGGACTCTTCCACAACATGAACTGATGTGCCTACCTGGCTGGATGAAGGAAGGTCGTTAATCTGAATACCCTGAGGCATAATCGAGAACCTGTTAGCGTCCAATAGAGTCTGAACCTGGATCTTAAGCACCTTACAATCATTCGTTGAATGCCCCTGTGCTCCAACATGGTACTCATAGCGGGTGCTGACATCAAAACCTGGAGGATACGGCGGGATCATTGGATTAGTCTCTTTCGGCACTATCAGCCCACCTTTGAACAAATCTGGCAACAACTGACTGTATGACACCGGTAGCTGAGTAAACTGCCTTTCAGGTTTCCTTGGTCTTCGTCGGGCGTGCTGCCCCTGTTGATGGCGATATGACCGTTGACTCCAGAAGAGAGATGATGTCTGATGCATGGACCCTAGGGGTTGTTAACTCTGATCGGTCAAGACATCTGGAGATTGAGCCTGAGACACCAAGGACTCCTTTTGCTTGGATGCACTCATCCTCAGGTTTAGCCCCGGATTTGGCAATAGCTGTGGGCACGGAGATTTAGAAGTCATAAATTGCAAGGCATCCTTTGGGTCCAATGCAGTTTTGGGGACGAAAGAAGGAGTGTCCATCTTTTCCGTAATGCTTGGAATGAGACCCTCGGTTATACTGGTGTCGCCTGACGCGAACTTAACGGCTTTTGAATCGATCAAATCCTGAACTACGTGCTTAAAAGCTTTGCAGTTCTCAATGTGGTGTCCAGGTGCCCCATCATGGAAATCACAATGGACGTTTGCATTATAGCCAGGTGGTGGGGTCCCATTTAGTGGATGTAACTTCCGTAGTTCGACCAAACGAAACTGAAGCAAGACTTGCAGCAACTGAGTGTAAGTCATGGGGATCTTATCCAAAATTCTGTCGGGCTGCTTTAGCCTCGGCGCATACCTCCTCGCCTTAGGAGTGTCCCGGGGAGTAGGAGACAGTTGCTGACATGGCAAATCTGGGATCTCAGGTCGTGCCCCAGGTCTTCGAGGCACATCATGCCTAGGGGCAGGTTCCATGGACAAGAACGGAGTGAGCATCTCTACTGTTGCTTTAGGCACCTGGTTCCCTTCTTCTCTGAGCACCTTTCTTACCCACTTGAGTTTTCAACTGCTGGTTCTCCTCTCTGAGTACCTGCTGGTTCGAACGCAACTCTTGCATGTTCCCCATAACCTGCCTCATCTGACCTCGGACCTCACTCATCTCTGCTCGTACCTATTCCATAGCCTTGTGGGGATTTCTTTAATCTTCCTGATCGGATATCCTGCAACAAACTGATTGGCTCAGGGAATAAGATCGATGGTTCTGCGGTACCTGCTATGCAAAATGATATGCAGATGCAAATGCAAACATGTAGCAAGGGACCAAGAGTGCGCAGTTGAGGAGACCAAGGCTCTGTTTCAACACAATCACAACACTGCTCTGATAACAAAACCCTGAAAAGGACCAATATTATGCACTGTCGAGAACGAACACATCTCTGACGATAAGAACCCTCTGATCCCAACAAAAACTGATTCACTGTCAAGAAAACCAGGTAGTCTGAAGGTTAAGGTTTCCTGCAACAACCCGACCCCGCTCACAGGTATGGACCTAGTCACTGAAAGGTATGGCATCCTATGCATTTCCCAGCGTCACAGACTTTCAAGAAACGATGATGCGATACCCAGAAGGTGTGGCATCATCATCTCTTGAAGTGGCCTTACTCAGCTGAGTCACAAATGATCGGTCCCTAGAGTCGACAATCCTCCAAACCAACAACCCCTCAAGCCCAAAGGGCTGAAAAAGAAGTCAACCGGGAGAATCTCGTCTGAGTGTGGATTTCGTGAGACACTAGTACCTGCAAAGCAAGCACGCGCCCACTACTTTCACAACTAATGCTAGGTACACTCAAGCCCGGGTCTGGCTTATCACTCATCAGAGCCCCTTCCCACAACATCACAATAATGATATCATACTGAAAATAAAATGCGGAAAGTAAAGTGCGATAAATAAAACCCAACAGGTAAACACACAAGCGCTATGATTGACTCGCATAGGGAACCAGAGTCCCTAGCAGAGTCGCCAGTTGTCGCTACCACGAAAATAAGTTGCCGGCAAAACAGAAGAGTCGCCACCTTTCATTATTTATCCCACAGAAAGGGAAAGGAAACAATCGGAAAAACCTGACGAAAAGGTATAAGACAAGGTCATCGCAACCAATGTCTGGATTTGGGAGTCGGTTACGCAATGGGAAGGTATTAGCACCCCTCACGTCCATCGTACTCGGTGGGATCCACGCTTGTTGTATTTATCTGACGGGTTGATTAATCTATCTATGCTAAAAGTCTGGTCTGAAAAGAAAATGACTCGGTAGAACACAGTAGTTCTATGCCTATGTATTCCCATCTGGAACGAGAAATCAGAGTCAACGTAGTTCGCCTAACTACGGGTTACAGGGGGAAGGTTGCTCTCCGAGATATCACATCTCGTGCCTACG